>JAPTHL010000055.1:0-670955 GCA_028455855.1 Meloe dianella | reverse complement strand
AGAGGTTGGACGTCATTTGACACGGGATAGAACGATTAAAAACGTTTCAGAGGTATCAAACACAGATATATGATGGAATTAAATTTTGTAATCGTTCTATGTATCTAATCAGATTTCAAGTGGAGCTTTGTCATTTTCACGATTTGAGACGTATTTAGTCTGTATTATACCTAGGATGAGACTTTCCTTCGTTCAGGAATTCAATCGCTAGCTTCATTAATAACTGAAAATTAAAAGACGTTCAAATGCTCTGTACATTATATCTTATGCAATGTATACATAGGAAACGTCAAGATAACTTAAAATATAGAGGTAGGAAGTCATTTGACACGGGATAGAACGATTAAAAACGTTTCAGAGGTATCAAACACAGATATATGATGGAATTAAATTTTGTAATCGTTCTATGTATCTAATCAGATTTCAAGTGGGGCTTTGTCTTTTTCACGATTTGAGACGGATTTACTCTGTATTAGACCTAGAATGAGACTTTCCTTCGTTCAGGAATTGGATCGATAGCTTCATTAATAACTGAAAATTAAAAGACGTTCAAATGCTCTGTACATTATATCTTATGCAATGTATATCATAGAAAACGTCAAGATAACCTAAAATATAGAGGTTGGACGTCATTTGACACGGGAAAGAACGATTAAAAACGTTTCAGAGGTATCAAACACAGATATATGATGGAATTAAATTTTGTAATCGTTCTATGTATCTAATCAGATTTCAAGTGCGAGCTTTGTCTTTTTCACGATTTGAGACGTATTTAGTCTGTATTAGACCTAGGATGAGACTTTCCTTCGTTCAGGAATTCAATCGCTAGCTTCATTAATTACTGAAAATTAAAAGACGTTCAAATGCTCTGTACATTATATCTTATGCAATGTATACATAGGAAACGTCGAGATGACTTAAAATATAGAGGTAGGAAGTCATTTGACACGGGATAGAACGATTAAAAACGTTTCAGAGGTATCAAACACAGATATATGATGGAATTAAATTTTGTAATCGTTCTATGTATCTAATCAGATTTCAAGTGGGGCTTTGTCGTTTTCACGATTTGAGACGTATTTAGTCTGTATTAGACCTAGGATGAGACTTTCCTTCGTTCAGGAATTCAATCGCTAGCTTCATTAATAACTGAAAATTTAAAGACGTTCAAATGCTCTGTACATTATATCTTATGCAATGTATACATAGAAATCGTTAAGATAACTCAAAAGATAGAGGTAGGAAGTCATTTGACAAGGGATAATAGAACCATTAAAAACGTTTCGGAGGTATCACACACAAATATATGATGGAATTAAATTTTGTAATCGTTCTATGTATCTCATCAGATTTCAAGTGCGGCTTTGTCTTTTTTACGATTTGAGACATATTTACTCTGTATTTGACCTAGGATGAGACTTTCCTTTGTTCAGGAATTCAATCGATAGCTTCATTAATAACTGAAAATTAAAAGACGTTCAAATGCTCTGTACATTATATCTTATGCAATGTATACATAGAAAACGTCAAGATAACTCAAAATATAGAGGTTGGACGTCATTTGACACGGGATAGAACGATTAAAGACGTTTCAGAGGTATCAAACACAGATATATGATGGAATTAAATTTTGTATTCGTTCTATGTATCTAATCAGATTTCAAGTAGAGCTCTGTCTTTTTCACGATTTGAGACGTATTTAGTCTGTATTATACCTAGGATGAGACTTTCCTTCGTTCAGGAATTCAATCGCTAGCTTCATTAATAACTGAAAATTAAAAGACGTTCAAATGCTCTGTACATTATATCTTATGCAATGTATACATAGAAAACGTCAAGATAACTTAAAATATAGAGGTAGGAAGTCATTTGACACGGGATAGAACGATTAAAAACGTTTCAGAGGTATCAAACACAAATATATGATGGAATTAAATTTTGTAATCGTTGTATGTATCTAATCAGATTTCAAGTGGAGCTCTGTCTTTTTCACGATTTGAGACGTATTTAGTCTGTATTAGACCTAGGATGAGACTTTCCTTCGTTCAGGAATTCAATCGCTAGCTTCATTAATAACTGAAAATTAAAAGACGTTCAAATGCTCTGTACATTATATCTTATGCAATGTATACATAGAAAACGTCAAGATAACTTAAAATATAGAGGTAGGAAGTCATTTGACACGGGATAGAACGATTAAAGACGTTTCAGAGGTATCAAACACAGATATATGATGGAATTAAATTTTGTATTCGTTCTATGTATCTAATCAGATTTCAAGTAGAGCTCTGTCTTTTTCACGATTTGAGACGTATTTAGTCTGTATTAGACCTAGGATGAGACTTTCCTTCGTTCAGGAATTCAATCGATAGCTTCATTAATAACTGAAAATTAAAAGACGTTCAAATGCTCTGTACATTATATCTTATGCAATGTATACATAGGAAACGTCAAGATAACTTAAAATATAGAGGTTGGACGTCATTTGACACGGGATAGGAACGATTAAAAACGTTTCAGAGGTATCAAACACAGATATATGATGGAATTAAATTTTGTAATCGTTCTATGTATCTAATCAGATTTCAAGTAGAGCTCTGTCTTTTTCACGATTTGAGACGTATTTAGTCTGTATTAGACCTAGGATGAGAGTTTCCTTCGTTCAGGAATTCAATCGCTAACTTCATTAATAACTGAAAATTAAAAGACGTTCAAATGCTCTGTACATTATATCTTATGCAATGTATACATAGAAATCGTCAAGATAACTTAAAATATAGAGGTAGGAAGTCATTTGACACGGGATAGAACGATTAAAAACGTTTCGGAGGTATCAAACACAGATATATGATGGAATTAAATTTTGTAATCGTTCTATGTATCTAATCAGATTTCAAGTGCGGCTTTGTCTTTTTCACGATTTGAGACGTATTTAGTCTGTATTAGACCTAGGATGAGACTTTCCTTCGTTCAGGAATTCAATCGATAGCTTCATTAATAACTGAAAATTAAAAGACGTTCAAATGCTCTGTACATTATATCTTATGCAATGTATACATAGAAAACGTCAAGATAACTTAAAATATAGAGGTTGGACGTCATTTGACACGGGAAAGAACGATTAAAAACGTTTCAGAGGTATCAAACACAGATATATGATGGAATTAAATTTTGTAATCGTTCTATGTATCTAATCAGATTTCAAGTGGAGCTCTGTCTTTTTCACGATTTGAGACGTATTTAGTCTGTATTAGACCTAGGATGAGACTTTCCTTCGTTCAGGAATTCAATCGCTAGCTTCATTAATAACTGAAAATTAAAAGACGTTCAAATGCTCTGTACATTATATCTTATGCAATGTATACATAGAAATCGTCAAGATAACTTAAAATATAGAGGTTGGACGTCATTTGACACGGGATAGAACGATTAAAAACGTTTCAGAGGTATCAAACACAGATATATGATGGAATTAAATTTTGTAATCGTTCTATGTATCTAATCAGATTTCAAGTAAAGCTCTGTCATTTTCACGATTTGAGACGTATTTAGTCTGTATTAGACCTAGGATGAGACTTTCCTTCGTTCAGGAATTCAATCGCTAGCTTCATTAATTACTGAAAATTAAAAGACGTTCAAATGCTCTGTACATTATATCTTATGCAATGTATACATAGGAAACGTCGAGATGACTTAAAATATAGAGGTAGGAAGTCATTTGACACGGGATAGAACGATTAAAAACGTTTCAGAGGTATCAAACACAGATATATGATGGAATTAAATTTTGTAATCGTTCTATGTATCTAATCAGATTTCAAGTGGGGCTTTGTCGTTTTCACGATTTGAGACGTATTTAGTCTGTATTAGACCTAGGATGAGACTTTCCTTCGTTCAGGAATTCAATCGCTAGCTTCATTAATAACTGAAAATTTAAAGACGTTCAAATGCTCTGTACATTATATCTTATGCAATGTATACATAGAAATCGTTAAGATAACTCAAAAGATAGAGGTAGGAAGTCATTTGACAAGGGATAATAGAACCATTAAAAACGTTTCGGAGGTATCACACACAAATATATGATGGAATAAAATTTTGTAATCGTTCTATGTATCTCATCAGATTTCAAGTGCGGCTTTGTCTTTTTCACGATTTGAGACATATTTACTCTGTATTTGACCTAGGATGAGACTTTCCTTTGTTCAGGAATTCAATCGATATCTTCATTAATAACTGAAAATTAAAAGACGTTCAAATGCTCTGTACATTATATCTTATGCAATGTATACATAGAAAACGTCAAGATAACTCAAAATATAGAGGTTGGACGTCATTTGACACGGGATAGAACGATTAAAGACGTTTCAGAGGTATCAAACACAGATATATGATGGAATTAAATTTTGTATTCGTTCTATGTATCTAATCAGATTTCAAGTAGAGCTCTGTCTTTTTCACGATTTGAGACGTATTTAGTCTGTATTAGACCTAGGATGAGACTTTCCTTCGTTCAGGAATTCAATCGCTAGCTTCATTAATAACTGAAAATTAAAAGACGTTCAAATGCTCTGTACATTATATCTTATGCAATGTATACATAGAAATCGTCAAGATAACTCAAAAGATAGAGGTAGGAAGTAATTTGACACGGGATAGAACGATTAAAAACGTTTCGGAGGTATCAAACACAAATATATGATGGAATTAAATTTTGTAATCGTTCTATGTATCTCATCAGATTTCAAGTGCGGCTTTGTCTTTTTTACGATTTGAGACGTATTTACTCTGTATTTGACCTAGGATGAGACTTTCCTTCGTTCAGGAATTCAATCGATAGCTTCATTAATGAACTGAAAATTAAAAGACGTTCAAATGCTCTGTACATTATATCTTGTGCAATGTATACATAGAAAACGTCAAGATAACTTGAAGTATAGAGGTAGGAAGTCATTTGACACGGGATAGAACGATTAAAAATGTTTCAGAGGTATCAAACACAGATATATGATGGAATTAAATTTTGTATTCGTTCTATGTATCTAATCAGATTTCAAGTAGAGCTCTGTCATTTTCACGATTTGAGACGTATTTAGTCTGTATTATACCTAGGATGAGACTTTCCTTCGTTCAGGAATTCAATCGCTAGCTTCATTAATAACTGAAAATTAAAAGACGTTCAAATGCTCTGTACATTATATCTTATGCAATGTATACATAGGAAACGTCAAGATAACTTAAAATATAGAGGTAGGAAGTCATTTGACACGGGATAGAACGATTAAAAACGTTTCAGAGGTATCAAACACAGATATATGATGGAATTAAATTTTGTAATCGTTCTATGTATCTAATCAGATTTCAAGTGCGGCTTTGTCTTTTTCACGATTTGAGACGTATTTACTCTGTATTAGACCTAGGATGAGACTTTCCTTCGTTCAGGAATTCAATCGATAGCTTCATTAATAACTGAAAATTAAAAGACGTTCAAATGCTCTGTACATTATATCTTATGCAATGTATACATAGGAAACGTCAAGATAACTTAAAATATAGAGGTAGGAAGTCATTTGACACGGGATAGAACGATTAAAAACGTTTCAGAGGTATCAAACACAGATATATGATGGAATTAAATTTTGTAATCGTTCTATGTATCTAATCAGATTTCAAGTAGAGCTCTGTCTTTTTCACGATTTGAGACGTATTTAGTCTGTATTAGACCTAGGATGAGACTTTCCTTCGTTCAGGAATTCAATCGATAGCTTCATTAATAACTGAAAATTAAAAGACGTTCAAATGCTCTGTACATTATATCTTATGCAATGTATACATAGGAAACGTCAAGATAACTCAAAATATAGAGGTTGGACGTCATTTGACACGGCAAGGAACGATTAAAAACGTTTCAGAGGTATCAAACACAGATATAAGATGGAATTAAATTATGTAATCGTTCTATGTATCTAATCAGATTTCAAGTAGAGCTCTGTCTTTTTCACGATTTGAGTCGTATTTAGTCTGTATTAGACCTAGGATGAGACTTTCCTTCGTTCAGGAATTCAATCGCTAGCTTCATTAATAACTGAAAATTAAAAGACTTTCAAATGCTCTGTACATTATATCTTATGCAATGTATACATAGAAATCGTCAAGATAACTTAAAATATAGAGGTAGGAAGTCATTTGACACGGGATAGTTCGATTAAAGACGTTTCGGAGGTATCAAACACAGATATATGATGGAATTAAATTTTGTAATCGTTCTATGTATCTAATCAGATTTCAAGTGCGGCTTTGTCTTTTTCACGATTTGAGACGTATTTAGTCTGTATTAGACCTAGAATGAGACTTTCCTTCGTTCAGGAATTGGATCGATAGCTTCATTAATAACTGAAAATTAAAAGACGTTCAAATGCTCTGTACATTATATCTTATGCAATGTATATCATAGAAAACGTCAAGATAACCTAAAATATGGAGGTTGGACGTCATTTGACACGGGAAAGAACGATTAAAAACGTTTCAGAGGTATCAAACACAGATATATGATGGAATTAAATTTTGTAATCGTTCTATGTATCTAATCAGATTTCAAGTGGAGCTCTGCCTTTTTCACAATTTGAGATGTATTTAGTCTGTATTAGACCTAGGATGAGACTTTCCTTCGTTCAGGAATTCAATCGCCAGCTTCATTAATAACTGAAAATTAAAAGACGTTCAAATGCTCTGTACATTATATCTTATTCAATGTATACATAGAAATCGTCAAGATAACTTAAAATATAGAGGTTGGACGTCATTTGACACGGGGAAGAATGATTAAAAACGTTTCAGAGGTATCACACACAGATATATGATGGAAATAAATTTTGTAATCGTTCTATGTATCTAATCAGATTTCAAGTAAAGCTCTGTCATTTTCAAGATTTGAGACGTATTTAGTCTGTATTAGACCTAGGATGAGACTTTCCTTCGTTCAGGAATTCAATCGCTAGCTTCATTAATTACTGAAAATTAAAAGACGTTCAAATGCTCTGTACATTATATCTTATGCAATGTATACATAGGAAACGTCGAGATGACTTAAAATATAGAGGTAGGAAGTCATTTGACACGGGATAGAACGATTAAAAACGTTTCAGAGGTATCAAACACAGATATATGATGGAATTAAATTTTGTAATCGTTCTATGTATCTAATCAGATTTCAAGTGGGGCTTTGTCGTTTTCACGATTTGAGACGTATTTAGTCTGTATTAGACCTAGGATGAGACTTTCCTTCGTTCAGGAATTCAATCGCTAGCTTCATTAATAACTGAAAATTTAAAGACGTTCAAATGCTCTGTACATTATATCTTATGCAATGTATACATAGAAATCGTTAAGATAACTCAAAAGATAGAGGTAGGAAGTCATTTGACAAGGGATAATAGAACCATTAAAAACGTTTCGGAGGTATCACACACAAATATATGATGGAATAAAATTTTGTAATCGTTCTATGTATCTCATCAGATTTCAAGTGCGGCTTTTTCTTTTTTACGATTTGAGACATATTTACTCTGTATTTGACCTAGGATGAGACTTTCCTTTGTTCAGGAATTCAATCGATATCTTCATTAATAACTGAAAATTAAAAGACGTTCAAATGCTCTGTACATTATATCTAATGCAATGTATACATATAAAACGTCAAGATAACTCAAAATATAGAGGTTGGACGTCATTTGACACGGGATAGAACGATTAAAGACGTTTCAGAGGTATCAAACACAGATATATGATGGAATTAAATTTTGTATTCGTTCTATGTATCTAATCAGATTTCAAGTAGAGCTCTGTCTTTTTCACGATTTGAGACGTATTTAGTCTGTATTAGACCTAGGATGAGACTTTCCTTCGTTCAGGAATTCAATCGCTAGGCTTCATTAATAACTGAAAATTAAAGGACGTTCAAATGCTCTGTACATTATATCTTATGCAATGTATACATAGAAATCGTCAAGATAACTCAAAAGATAGAGGTAGGAAGTAATTTGACACGGGATAGAACGATTAAAAACGTTTCGGATGTATCAAACACAAATATATGATGGAATTAAATTTTGTAATCGTTCTATGTATCTCATCAGATTTCAAGTGCGGCTTTGTCTTTTTTACGATTTGAGACGTATTTACTCTGTATTTGACCTAGGATGAGACTTTCCTTCGTTCAGGAATTCAATCGATAGCTTCATTATGAACTGAAAATTAAAAGACGTTCAAATGCTCTGTACATTATATCTTGTGCAATGTATACATAGAAAACGTCAAGATAACTTGAAGTATAGAGGTAGGAAGTCATTTGACACGGGATAGAACCATTAAAAATGTTTCAGAGGTATCAAACACAGATATATGATGGAATTAAATTTTGTATTCGTTCTATGTATCTAATCAGATTTCAAGTAGAGCTCTGTCATTTTCACGATTTGACACGTATTTAGTCTGTATTATACCTAGGATGAGACTTTCCTTCGTTCAGGAATTCAATCGCTAGCTTCATTAATAACTGAAAATTAAAAGACGTTCAAATGCTCTGTACATTATATCTTATGCAATGTATACATAGGAAACGTCGAGATGACTTAAAATATAGAGGTAGGAAGTCATTTGACACGGGATAGAACGATTAAAAACGTTTCAGAGGTATCAAACACAGATATATGATGGAATTAAATTTTGTAATCGTTCTATGTATCTAATCAGATTTCAAGTGGGGCTTTGTCGTTTTCACGATTTGAGACGTATTTAGTCTGTATTAGACCTAGGATGAGACTTTCCTTCGTTCAGGAATTCAATCGCTAGCTTCATTAATAACTGAAAATTTAAAGACGTTCAAATGCTCTGTACATTATATCTTATGCAATGTATACATAGAAATCGTTAAGATAACTCAAAAGATAGAGGTAGGAAGTCATTTGACAAGGGATAATAGAACCATTAAAAACGTTTCGGAGGTATCACACACAAATATATGATGGAATAAAATTTTGTAATCGTTCTATGTATCTCATCAGATTTCAAGTGCGGCTTTTTCTTTTTACGATTTGAGACATATTTACTCTGTATTCGACCTAGGATGAGACTTTCCTTTGTTCAGGAATTCAATCGATATCTTCATTAATAACTGAAAATTAAAAGACGTTCAAATGCTCTGTACATTATATCTTATGCAATGTATACATAGAAAACGTCAAGATAACTCAAAATATAGAGGTTGGACGTCATTTGACACGGGATAGAACGATTAAAGACGTTTCAGAGGTATCAAACACAGATATATGATGGAATTAAATTTTGTATTCGTTCTATGTATCTAATCAGATTTCAAGTAGAGCTCTGTCTTTTTCACGATTTGAGACGTATTTAGTCTGTATTAGACCTAGCATGAGACTTTCCTTCGTTCAGGAATTCAATCGCTAGCTTCATTAATAACTGAAAATTAAAGGACGTTCAAATGCTCTGTACATTATATCTTATGCAATGTATACATAGAAATCGTCAAGATAACTCAAAATATAGAGGTAGGAAGTAATTTGACACGGGATAGAACGATTAAAAACGTTTCAGAGGTATCAAACACAGATATATGATGGAATTAAATTTTGTAATCGTTCTATGTATCTAATCAGATTTCAAGTGCGGCTTTGTCTTTTTCACGATTTGAGACGTATTTAGTCTGTATTAGACCTAGGATGAGACTTTCCTTCGTTCAGGAATTCAATCGCTAGCTTCATTAATAACTGAAAATTAAAAGACGTTCAAATGCTCTGTACATTATATCTTATGCAATGTATACATAGAAAACGTCAAGATAACTTAAAATATAGAGGTAGGAAGTCATTTGACACGGGATAGAACCATTAAAAACGTTTCAGAGGTATCAAACACAGATATATGATGGAATTAAATTTTGTAATCGTTCTATGTATCTAATCAGATTTCAAGTAGCAGCTTTGTCTTTTTCACGATTTGAGACGTATTTAGTCTGTATTAGACCTAGGATGAGACTTTCCTTCGTTCAGGAATTCAATCGCTAGCTTCATTAATAACTGAAAATTAAAAGACGTTCAAATGCTCTGTACATTATATCTTATGCAATGTATACATAGAAAACGTCAAGATAACTTAAAATATAGAGGTAGGACGTCATTTGACACGGGATAGAACGATTAAAAACGTTTCAGAGGTATCAAACACAGATATATGATGGAATTAAATTTTGTAATCGTTCTATGTATCTAATCAGATTTCAAGTGGAGCTCTGTCTTTTTCACGATTTGAGACGTATTTAGTCTGTATTAGACCTAGGATGAGACTTTCCTTCGTTCAGGAATTCAATCGCTAGCTTCATTAATAACTGAAAATTAAAAGACGTTCAAATGCTCTGTACATTATATCTTATGCAATGTATACATAGAAATCGTCAAGATAACTTAAAATATAGAGGTAGGAAGTCATTTGACACGGGATAGAACGATTAAAAACGTTTCGGAGGTATCAAACACAGATATATGATGGAATTAAATTTTGTAATCGTTCTATGTATCTAATCAGATTTCAAGTGCGGCTTTGTCTTTTTCACGATTTGAGACGTATTTAGTCTGTATTAGACCTAGGATGAGACTTTCCTTCGTTCAGGAATTCAATCGATAGCTTCATTAATAACTGAAAATTAAAAGACGTTCAAATGCTCTGTACATTATATCTTATGCAATGTATACATAGAAAACGTCAAGATAACTTGAAATATAGAGGTAGGAAGTCATTTGACACGGGATAGAACGATTAAAAACGTTTCAGAGGTATCAAACACAGATATATGATGGAATTAAATTTTGTAATCGTTCTATGTATCTAATCAGATTTCAAGTGGAGCTCTGTCTTTTTCACGATTTGAGACGTATTTAGTCTGTATTAGACCTAGGATGAGACTTTCCTTCGTTCAGGAATTCAATCGCTAGCTTCATTAATAACTGAAAATTAAAAGACGTTCAAATGCTCTGTACATTATATCTTATGCAATGTATACATAGAAAACGTCAAGATAACTTAAAATATAGAGGTAGGAAGTCATTTGACACGGGATAGAACGATTAAAAACGTTTCAGAGGTATCAAACACAGATATATGATGGAATTAAATTTTGTAATCGTTCTATGTATCTAATCAGATTTCAAGTGCGGCTTTGTCTTTTTCACGATTTGAGACGTATTTAGTCTGTATTAGACCTAGGATGAGACTTTCCTTCGTTCAGGAATTCAATCGCTAGCTTCATTAATAACTGAAAATTAAAAGACGTTCAAATGCTCTGTACATTATATCTTATGCAATGTATACATAGAAAACGTCAAGATAACTCAAAATATAGAGGTTGGACGTCATTTGACACGGGATAGAACGATTAAAGACGTTTCAGAGGTATCAAACACAGATATATGATGGAATTAAATTTTGTATTCGTTCTATGTATCTAATCAGATTTCAAGTAGAGCTCTGTCTTTTTCACGATTTGAGACGTATTTAGTCTGTATTAGACCTAGGATGAGACTTTCCTTCGTTCAGGAATTCAATCGCTAGCTTCATTAATAACTGAAAATTAAAGGACGTTCAAATGCTCTGTACATTATATCTTATGCAATGTATACATAGAAATCGTCAAGATAACTCAAAAGATAGAGGTAGGAAGTAATTTGACACGGGATAGAACGATTAAAAACGTTTCGGATGTATCAAACACAAATATATGATGGAATTAAATTTTGTAATCGTTCTATGTATCTCATCAGATTTCAAGTGCGGCTTTGTCTTTTTTACGATTTGAGACGTATTTACTCTGTATTTGACCTAGGATGAGACTTTCCTTCGTTCAGGAATTCAATCGATAGCTTCATTATGAACTGAAAATTAAAAGACGTTCAAATGCTCTGTACATTATATCTTGTGCAATGTATACATAGAAAACGTCAAGATAACTTAAAGTATAGAGGTAGGAAGTCATTTGACACGGGATAGAACCATTAAAAATGTTTCAGAGGTATCAAACACAGATATATGATGGAATTAAATTTTGTATTCGTTCTATGTATCTAATCAGATTTCAAGTAGAGCTGTGTCATTTTCACGATTTGAGACGTATTTAGTCTGTATTATACCTAGGATGAGACTTTCCTTCGTTCAGGAATTCAATCGCTAGCTTCATTAATAACTGAAAATTAAAAGACGTTCAAATGCTCTGTACATTATATCTTATGCAATGTATACATAGAAAACGTCAAGATAACTTAAAATATAGAGGTAGGAAGTCATTTGAGACGGGATAGAACGACTAAAAACGTTTCAGAGATATCAAACACAAATATATGATGGAATTAAATTTTGTAATCGTTCCATGTATCTCATCAGATGTCAAGTGCGGCTTTGTCTTTTTTACGATTTGAGACGTATTTACTCTGTATTAGACCTAGGATGAGACTTTCCTTCGTTCAGGAATTGAATCGATAGCTTCATTAATAAATGAAAATTAAAAGACGATCAAATGCTCTGTACATTATATCTTATGCAATGTATACATAGAAAACGTCAAGATAACTTGAAATATAGAGGTTGGACGTCATGTGACACGGGAAAGAACGAGTAAATACGTCTCAGAGGTATCAAACACAGATATATGATGGAATTAAATTTTGTAATCGTTCTATGTATCTAATCAGATTTCAAGTGGAGCTCTGTCTTTTTCACGATTTGAGACGTATTTAGTCTGTATTAGACCTAGGATGAGACTTTCCTTCGTTCAGTAATTGGATCGATATCTTCATTAATAACTGAAAATTAAAAGACGTTCAAATGCTCTGTACATTATATCTTATGCAATGTATACATATGAAACGTCAGGATTACTCAATATATAGAGGTAGGACGTAATTTGACACAGGAAAGAACGATTCATAACGTTTCGGAGGTATCAAACACAGATATATGATGGAATTAAATTTTGTAATCGTTCTATGTATCTCATCAGATTTCAAGTGCGGCTATGTCTTTTTCACGATTTGAGACGTATTTAGTCTGTATTAGACCTAGGATGAGACTTTCCTTCGTTCAGGAATTGAATCGATAGCTTCATTAATAAATGAAAATTAAAAGACGATCAAATGCTCTGTACATTATATCTTATGCAATGTATACATAAAAAACGTCAAGATAACTCAAAATATAGAGGTTGGACGTCATTTGACACGGGATAGAACGATTAAAGACGTTTCAGAGGTATCAAACACAGATATATGATGGAATTAAATTTTGTATTCGTTCTATGTATCTAATCAGATTTCAAGTAGAGCTCTGTCTTTTTCACGATTTGAGACGTATTTAGTCTGTATTAGACCTAGGATGAGACTTTCCTTCGTTCAGGAATTCAATCGCTAGCTTCATTAATAACTGAAAATTAAAGGACGTTCAAATGCTCTGTACATTATATCTTATGCAATGTATACATAGAAATCGTCAAGATAACTCAAAAGATAGAGGTAGGAAGTAATTTGACACGGGATAGAACGATTAAAAACGTTTCGGATGTATCAAACACAAATATATGATGGAATTAAATTTTGTAATCGTTCTATGTATCTCATCAGATTTCAAGTGCGGCTTTGTCTTTTTTACGATTTGAGACGTATTTACTCTGTATTTGACCTAGGATGAGACTTTCCTTCGTTCAGGAATTCAATCGATAGCTTCATTATGAACTGAAAATTAAAAGACGTTCAAATGCTCTGTACATTATATCTTGTGCAATGTATACATAGAAAACGTCAAGATAACTTGAAGTATAGAGGTAGGAAGTCATTTGACACGGGATAGAACCATTAAAAATGTTTCAGAGGTATCAAACACAGATATATGATGGAATTAAATTTTGTATTCGTTCTATGTATCTAATCAGATTTCAAGTAGAGCTCTGTCATTTTCACGATTTGAGACGTATTTAGTCTGTATTATACCTAGGATGAGACTTTCCTTCGTTCAGGAATTCAATCGCTAGCTTCATTAATAACTGAAAATTAAAAGACGTTCAAATGCTCTGTACATTATATCTTATGCAATGTATACAGAGGAAACGTCGAGATGACTTAAAATATAGAGGTAGGAAGTCATTTGACACGGGATAGAACGATTAAAAACGTTTCAGAGGTATCAAACACAGATATATGATGGAATTAAATTTTGTAATCGTTCTATGTATCTAATCAGATTTCAAGTGGGGCTTTGTCGTTTTCACGATTTGAGACGTATTTAGTCTGTATTAGACCTAGGATGAGACTTTCCTTCGTTCAGGGATTCAATCGCTAGCTTCATTAATAACTGAAAATTTAAAGACGTTCAAATGCTCTGTACATTATATCTTATGCAATGTATACATAGAAATCGTTAAGATAACTCAAAAGATAGAGGTAGGAAGTCATTTGACAAGGGATAATAGAACCATTAATAACGTTTCGGAGGTATCACACACAAATATATGATGGAATAAAATTTTGTAATCGTTCTATGTATCTCATCAGATTTCAAGTGCGGCTTTTTCTTTTTACGATTTGAGACATATTTACTCTGTATTCGACCTAGGATGAGACTTTCCTTTGTTCAGGAATTCAATCGATATCTTCATTAATAACTGAAAATTAAAAGACGTTCAAATGCTCTGTACATTATATCTTATGCAATGTATACATAGAAAACGTCAAGATAACTCAAAATATAGAGGTTGGACGTCATTTGACACGGGATAGAACGATTAAAGACGTTTCAGAGGTATCAAACACAGATATATGATGGAATTAAATTTTGTATTCGTTCTATGTATCTAATCAGATTTCAGGTAGAGCTCTGTCTTTTTCACGATTTGAGACGTATTTAGTCTGTATTAGACCTATCATGAGACTTTCCTTCGTTCAGGAATTCAATCGCTAGCTTCATTAATAACTGAAAATTAAAGGACGTTCAAATGCTCTGTACATTATATCTTATGCAATGTATACATAGAAATCGTCAAGATAACTTAAAAGATAGAGGTAGGAAGTAATTTGACACGGGATAGAACGATTAAAAACGTTTCGGATGTATCAAACACAAATATATGATGGAATTAAATTTTGTAATCGTTCTATGTATCTCATCAGATTTCAAGTGCGGCTTTGTCTTTTTTACGATTTGAGACGTATTTACTCTGTATTTGACCTAGGATGAGACTTTCCTTCGTTCAGGAATTCAATCGATAGCTTCATTATGAACTGAAAATTAAAAGACGTTCAAATGCTCTGTACATTATATCTTGTGCAATGTATACATAGAAAACGTCAAGATAATTTAAAGTATAGAGGTAGGAAGTCATTTGACACGGGATAGAACCATTAAAAATGTTTCAGAGGTATCAAACACAGATATATGATGGAATTAAATTTTGTATTCGTTCTATGTATCTAATCAGATTTCAAGTAGAGCTGTGTCATTTTCACGATTTGAGACGTATTTAGTCTGTATTATACCTAGGATGAGACTTTCCTTCGTTCAGGAATTCAATCGCTAGCTTCATTAATAACTGAAAATTAAAAGACGTTCAAATGCTCTGTACATTATATCTTGTGCAATGTATACATAGAAAACGTCAATATAACTTAAAATATAGAGGTAGGAAGTCATTTGAGACGGGATAGAACGACTAAAAACGTTTCAGAGATATCAAACACAAATATATGATGGAATTAACTTTTGTAATCGTTCCATGTATCTCATCAGATGTCAAGTGCGGCTTTGTCTTTTTTACGATTTGAGACGTATTTACTCTGTATTAGACCTAGGATGAGACTTTCCTTCGTTCAGGAATTGAATCGATAGCTTCATTAATAAATGAAAATTAAAAGACGATCAAATGCTCTGTACATTATATCTTATGCAATGTATACATAGAAAACGTCAAGATAACTTGAAATATAGAGATTGGACGTCATGTGACACGGAAAAGAACGAGTAAATACGTCTCAGAGGTATCAAACACAGATATATGATGGAATTAAATTTTGTAATCGTTCTATGTATCTAATCAGATTTCAAGTGGAGCTCTGTCTTTCTCACGATTTGAGACGTATTTAGTCTGTATTAGACCTAGGATGAGAGTTTCCTTCGTTCAGTAATTGGATCGATATCTTCATTAATAACTGAAAATTAAAAGACGTTCAAATGCTCTGTACATTATATCTTATGCAATGTATACATATGAAACGTCAGGATTACTCAATATATAGAGGTAGGACGTAATTTGACACAGGAAAGAACGATTCCTAACGTTTCGGAGGTATCAAACACAGATATATGATGGAATTAAATTTTGTAATCGTTCTATGTATCTCATCAGATTTCAAGTGCGGCTATGTCTTTTTCACGATTTGAGACGTATTTAGTCTGTATTAGACCTAGGATGAGACTTTCTTTCGTTCAGGAATTGAATCGATAGCTTCATTAATAAATGAAAATTAAAAGACGATCAAATGCTCTGTACATTATATCTTATGCAATGTATACATAAAAAACGTCAAGATAACTTGGAATATAGAGGTTGGACGTCATGTGACACGGGAAAGATCTAGTAAATACGTCTCAGAGGTATCAAACACAGATATATGATGGAATTAAATTTTGTAATCGTTCTATGTATCTCATCAGATTTCAAGTGAAGCTATGTCTTTTTCACGATTTGAGACGTATTTAGTCTGTATTAGACCTAGGATGAGACTTTCCTTCGTTCAGGAATTGAATCGATAGCTTCATTAATAGACTGAAAATTAAAAGACGATCAAATGCTCTGTACATTATATCTTATGCAATGTATACATAGAAAACGTCAAGATAACTTGAAATATAGAGGTTGGACGTCATGTGACACGGGAAAGAACGAGTAAATACGTCTCAGAGGTATCAAACACAGATATATGATGGAATTAAATTTTGTAATCGTTCTATGTATCTAATCAGATTTCAAGTAAAGCTCTCTCTTTTCAAAATTTGAGACGTATTTAGTCTGTATTAGACCTAGGATGAGACTTTCCTTCGTTCAGGAATTCAATCGCTAGCTTCATTAATTACTGAAAATTAAAAGACGTTCAAATGCTCTGTACATTATATCTTATGCAATGTATACATAGGAAACGTCGAGATGACTTAAAATATAGAGGTAGGAAGTCATTTGACACGGGATAGAACGATTAAAAACGTTTCAGAGGTATCAAACACAGATATATGATGGAATTAAATTTTGTAATCGTTCTATGTATCTAATCAGATTTCAAGTGGGGCTTTGTCGTTTTCACGATTTGAGACGTATTTAGTCTGTATTAGACCTAGGATGAGACTTTCCTTCGTTCAGGAATTCAATCACTAGCTTCATTAATAACTGAAAATTTAAAGACGTTCAAATGCTCTGTACATTATATCTTATGCAATGTATACATAGAAATCGTTAAGATAACTCAAAAGATAGAGGTAGGAAGTCATTTGACAAGGGATAATAGAACCATTAAAAGCGTTTCGGAGGTATCACACACAAATATATGATGGAATAAAATTTTGTAATCGTTCTATGTATCTCATCAGATTTCAAGTGCGGCTTTTCTTTTTTACGATTTGAGACA
Organism: Meloe dianella; assembly: GCA_028455855.1. NCBI lineage: Eukaryota > Metazoa > Arthropoda > Insecta > Coleoptera > Meloidae > Meloe > Meloe dianella. The sequence continues at coordinate 653,226 of JAPTHL010000055.1, read as the reverse complement.
TATTTACTCTGTATTTGACCTAGGATGAGACTTTCCTTTGTTCAGGAATTCAATCGATATCTTCATTAATAACTGAAAATTAAAAGACGTTCAAATGCTCTGTACATTATATCTTATGCAATGTATACATAGAAAACGTCAAGATAACTCAAAATATAGAGGTTGGACGTCATTTGACACGGGATAGAACGATTAAAGACGTTTCAGAGGTATCAAACACAGATATATGATGGAATTAAATATTGTATTCGTTCTATGTATCTAATCAGATTTCAAGTAGAGCTCTGTCTTTTTCACGATTTGAGACGTATTTAGTCTGTATTAGACCTAGGATGAGACTTTCCTTCGTTCAGGAATTCAATCGCTAGCTTCATTAATAACTGAAAATTAAAGGACGTTCAAATGCTCTGTACATTATATCTTATGCAATGTATACATAGAAATCGTCAAGATAACTCAAAAGATAGAGGTAGGAAGTAATTTGACACGACATAGAACGATTAAAATCGTTTCGGATGTATCAAACACAAATATATGATGGAATTAAATTTTGTAATCGTTCTATGTATCTCATCAGATTTCATGTGCGGCTTTGTCTTTTTTACGATTTGAGACGTATTTACTCTGTATTTGACCTAGGATGAGACTTTCCTTCGTTCAGGAATTCAATCGATAGCTTCATTATGAACTGAAAATTAAAAGACGTTCAAATGCTCTGTACATTATATCTTGTGCAATGTATACATAGAAAACGTCAAGATAACTTAAAGTATAGAGGTAGGAAGTCATTTGACACGGGATAGAACCATTAAAAATGTTTCAGAGGTATCAAACACAGATAAATGATGGAATTAAATTTTGTATTCGTTCTATGTATCTAATCAGATTTCAAGTAGAGCTCTGTCATTTTCACGATTTGAGACGTATTTAGTCTGTATTATACCTAGGATGAGACTTTCCTTCGTTCAGGAATTCAATCGCTAGCTTCATTAATAACTGAAAATTAAAAGACGTTCAAATGCTCTGTATATTATATCTTGTGCAATGTATACATAGAAAACGTCAATATAACTTGAAATATAGAGGTAGGAAGTCATTTGAGACGGGATAGAACGACTAAAAACGTTTCAGAGATATCAAACACAAATATATGATGGAATTAACTTTTGTAATCGTTGTATTCATCTAATCAGATTTCAAGTGAAGCTCTGTCTTTTTCACGATTTGAGACGTATTTAGTCTGTATTAGACCTAGGATGAGAGTTTCCTTCGTTCAGGAATTCAATCGCTAACTTCATTAATAACTGAAAATTAAAAGACGTTCAAATGCTCTGTACATTATATCTTATGCAATGTATACATAGAAATTGTCAAGATAACTTAAAATATAGAGGTAGGAAGTCATTTGACACGGGATAGTTCGATTAAAGACGTTTCAGAGGTATCAAACACAGATATATGATGGAATTAAATTTTGTATTCGGTCTATGTATCTAATCAGATTTCAAGTAGAGCTCTGTCTTTTTCACGATTTGAGACGTATTTAGTCTGTATTAGACCTAGGATGAGACTTTCCTTCGTTCAGGAATTGAATCGATAGCATCATTAATAAATGAAAATTAAAAGACGATCAAATGCTCTGTACATTATATCTTATGCAATGTATACATAGAAAACGTCAAGATAACTTGAAATATAGAGGTTGGACGTCATGTGACACGGAAAAGAACGAGTAAATACGTCTCAGAGGTATCAAACACAGATATATGATGGAATTAAATTTTGTAATCGTTCTATGTATCTAATCAGATTTCAAGTGGAGCTCTGTCTTTCTCACGATTTGAGACGTATTTAGTCTGTATTAGACCTAGGATGAGAGTTTCCTTCGTTCAGTAATTGGATCGATATCTTCATTAATAACTGAAAATTAAAAGACGTTCAAATGCTCTGTACATTATATCTTATGCAATGTATACATATGAAACGTCAGGATTACTCAATATATAGAGGTAGGACGTAATTTGACACAGGAAAGAACGATTCCTAACGTTTCGGAGGTATCAAACACAGATATATGATGGAATTAAAGTTTGTAATCGTTCTATGTATCTCATCAGATTTCAAGTGCGGCTATGTCTTTTTCACGATTTGAGACGTATTTAGTCTGTATTAGACCTAGGATGAGACTTTCTTTCGTTCAGGAATTGAATCGATAGCTTCATTAATAAATGAAAATTAAAAGACGATCAAATGCTCTGTACATTATATCTTATGCAATGTATACATAAAAAACGTCAAGATAACTTGGAATATAGAGGTTGGACGTCATGTGACACGGGAAAGAGCGAGTAAATACGTCTCAGAGGTATCAAACACAGATATATGATGGAATTAAATTTTGTAATCGTTCTATGTATCTCATCAGATTTCAAGTGAAGCTATGTCTTTTTCACGATTTGAGACGTATTTAGTCTGTATTAGACCTAGGATGAGAGTTTCCTTCGTTCAGTAATTGAATCGATATCTTCATTAATAACTGAAAATTAAAAGACGTTCAAATGCTCTGTACATTATATCTTATGCAATGTATATCATAGAAAACGTCAAGATAACCTAAAATATAGAGGTTGGACGTCATTTGACACGGGAAAGAACGATTAAAATCGTTTCAGAGGTATCAAACACAGATATATGATGGAAATAAATTTTGTAATCGTTCTATGTATCTAATCAGATTTCAAGTAAAGCTCTGTCTTTTTCAAAATTTGAGACGTATTTAGTCTGTATTAGACCTAGGATGAGACTTTCCTTCGTTCAGGAATTCAATCGCTAGCTTCATTAATTACTGAAAATTAAAAGACGTTCAAATGCTCTGTACATTATATCTTATGTAATGTATACATAGGAAACGTCGAGATGACTTAAAATATAGAGGTAGGAAGTCATTTGACACGGGATAGAACGATTAAAAACGTTTCAGAGGTATCAAACACAGATATATGATGGAATTAAATTTTGTAATCGTTCTATGTATCTAATCAGATTTCAAGTGGGGCTTTGTCTTTTTCACGATTTGAGACGGATTTACTCTGTATTAGACCTAGGATGAGACTTTCCTTCGTTCAGGAATTGAATCGATAGCTTCATTAATAACTGAAAATTAAAAGACGTTCAAATGCTCTGTACATTATATCTTATGCAATGTATACATAGAAAACGTCAAGATAACTTAAAATATAGAGGTTGGACGTCATTTGACACGGGAAAGAACGATTAAAAACGTTTCAGAGGTATCAAACACAGATATATGATGGAATTAAATTTTGTAATCGTTCTATGTATCTAATCAGATTTCAAGTGCGGCTTTGTCTTTTTCACGATTTGAGACGTATTTAGTCTGTATTAGACCTAGGATGAGACTTTCCTTCGTTCAGGAATTCAATCGATAGCTTCATTAATAACTGAAAATTAAAAGACGTTCAAATGCTCTGTACATTATATCTTATGCAATGTATACATAGAAAACGTCAAGATAACTTAAAATATAGAGGTTGGACGTCATTTGACACGGGATAGAACGATTAAAAACGTTTCAGAGGTATCAAACACAGATATATGATGGAATTAAATTTTGTAATCGTTCTATGTATCTAATCAGATTTCAAGTGGAGCTCTGTCTTTTTCACGATTTGAGATGTATTTATTCTGTATTAGACCTAGGATGAGACTTTCCTTCGTTCAGGAATTCAATCGCTAGCTTCATTAATAACTGAAAATTAAAAGACGTTCAAATGCTCTGTACATTATATCTTATGCAATGTATACATAGGAAACGTCAAGATAACTTAAAATATAGAGGTAGGAAGTCATTTGACACGGGATAGAACGATTAAAAACGTTTCAGAGGTATCAAACACAGATATATGATGGAATTAAATTTTGTAATCGTTCTATGTATCTAATCAGATTTCAAGTGGGGCTTTGTCGTTTTCACGATTTGAGACGTATTTAGTCTGTATTAGACCTAGGATGAGACTTTCCTTCGTTCAGGAATTCAATCGCTAGCTTCATTAATAACTGAAAATTAAAAGACGTTCAAATGCTCTGTACATTATATCTTATGCAATGTATACATAGGAAACGTCGAGATAACTTAAAATATAGAGGTAGGAAGTCATTTGACACGGGATAGAACGATTAAAAACGTTTCAGAGGTATCAAACACAGATATATGATGGAATTAAATTTTGTAATCGTTCTATGTATCTAATCAGATTTCAAGTGGGGCTTTGTCTTTTTCACGATTTGAGACGTATTTAGTCTGTATTAGACCTAGGATGAGACTTTCCTTCGTTCAGGAATTCAATCGCTAGCTTCATTAATAACTGAAAATTAAAAGACGTTCAAATGCTCTGTACATTATATCTTATGCAATGTATACATAGAAATCGTCAAGATAACTCAAAAGATAGAGGTAGGAAGTCATTTGACACGGGATAATGAACGATTAAAAACGTTTCGGAGGTATCAAACACAAATATATGATGGAATAAAATTTTGTAATCGTTCTATGTATCTCATCAGATTTCAAGTGCGGCTTTGTCTTTTTTACGATTTGAGACATATTTACTCTGTATTTGACCTAGGATGAGACTTTCCTTTGTTCAGGAATTCAATCGATATCTTCATTAATAACTGAAAATTAAAAGACGTTCAAATGCTCTGTACATTATATCTTATGCAATGTATACATATAAAACGTCAAGATAACTCAAAATATAGAGGTTGGACGTCATTTGACACGGGATAGAACGATTAAAGACGTTTCAGAGGTATCAAACACAGATATATGATGGAATTAAATTTTGTATTCGTTCTATGTATCTAATCAGATTTCAAGTAGAGCTCTGTCATTTTCACGATTTGAGACGTATTTAGTCTGTATTAGACCTAGGATGAGACTTTCCTTCGTTCAGGAATTCAATCGCTAGCTTCATTAATAACTGAAAATTAAAAGACGTTCAAATGCTCTGTACATTATATCTTATGCAATGTATACATAGAAAACGTCAAGATAACTTAAAATATAGAGGTAGGAAGTCATTTGACACGGGATAGAACGATTAAAAACGTTTCAGAGGTATCAAACACAGATATATGATGGAATTAAATTTTGTAATCGTTCTATGTATCTAATCAGATTTCAAGTGCGGCTTTGTCTTTTTCACGATTTGAGACGTATTTACTCTGTATTAGACCTAGGATGAGACTTTCCTTCGTTCAGGAATTCAATCGATAGCTTCATTAATAACTGAAAATTAAAAGACGTTCAAATGCTCTGTACATTATATCTTATGCAATGTATACATAGAAAACGTCAAGATAACTTAAAATATAGAGGTTGGACGTCATTTGACACGGGATAGAACGATTAAAAACGTTTCAGAGGTATCAAACACAGATATATGATGGAATTAAATTTTGTATTCGTTCTATGTATCTAATCAGATTTCAAGTAGAGCTCTGTCTTTTTCACGATTTGAGACGTATTTAGTCTGTATTAGACCTAGGATGAGACTTTCCTTCGTTCAGGAATTCAATCGCTAGCTTCATTAATAACTGAAAATTAAAAGACGTTCAAATGCTCTGTACATTATATCTTATGCAATGTATACATAGAAAACGTCAAGATAACTTAAAATATAGAGGTAGGAAGTCATTTGACACGGGATAGAACGATTAAAAACGTTTCAGAGGTATCAAACACAGATATATGATGGAATTAAATTTTGTAATCGTTCTATGTATCTAATCAGATTTCAAGTGCGAGCTTTGTCTTTTTCACGATTTGAGACGTATTTAGTCTGTATTAGACCTAGGATGAGACTTTCCTTCGTTCAGGAATTCAATCGCTAGCTTCATTAATAACTGAAAATTAAAAGACGTTCAAATGCTCTGTACATTATATCTTATGCAATGTATACATAGAAAACGTCAAGATGACTTAAAATATAGAGGTAGGAAGTCATTTGACACGGGATAGAACCATTAAAAATGTTTCAGAGGTATCAAACACAGATATATGATGGAATTAAATTTTGTATTCGTTCTATGTATCTAATCAGATTTCAAGTAGAGCTGTGTCATTTTCACGATTTGAGACGTATTTAGTCTGTATTATACCTAGGATGAGACTTTCCTTCGTTCAGGAATTCAATCGCTAGCTTCATTAATAACTGAAAATTAAAAGACGTTCAAATGCTCTGTACATTATATCTTGTGCAATGTATACATAGAAAACGTCAATATAACTTAAAATATAGAGGTAGGAAGTCATTTGAGACGGGATAGAACGACTAAAAACGTTTCAGAGATATCAAACACAAATATATGATGGAATTAACTTTTGTAATCGTTCCATGTATCTCATCAGATGTCAAGTGCGGCTTTGTCTTTTTTACGATTTGAGACGTATTTACTCTGTATTAGACCTAGGATGAGACTTTCCTTCGTTCAGGAATTGAATCGATAGCTTCATTAATAAATGAAAATTAAAAGACGATCAAATGCTCTGTACATTATATCTTATGCAATGTATACATAGAAAACGTCAAGATAACTTGAAATATAGAGGTTGGACGTCATGTGACACGGAAAAGAACGAGTAAATACGTCTCAGAGGTATCAAACACAGATATATGATGGAATTAAATTTTGTAATCGTTCTATGTATCTAATCAGATTTCAAGTGGAGCTCTGTCTTTCTCACGATTTGAGACGTATTTAGTCTGTATTAGACCTAGGATGAGAGTTTCCTTCGTTCAGTAATTGGATCGATATCTTCATTAATAACTGAAAATTAAAAGACGTTCAAATGCTCTGTACATTATATCTTATGCAATGTATACATATGAAACGTCAGGATTACTCAATATATAGAGGTAGGACGTAATTTGACACAGGAAAGAACGATTCCTAACGTTTCGGAGGTATCAAACACAGATATATGATGGAATTAAATTTTGTAATCGTTCTATGTATCTCATCAGATTTCAAGTGCGGCTATGTCTTTTTCACGATTTGAGACGTATTTAGTCTGTATTAGACCTAGGATGAGACTTTCTTTCGTTCAGGAATTGAATCGATAGCTTCATTAATAAATGAAAATTAAAAGACGATCAAATGCTCTGTACATTATATCTTATGCAATGTATACATAAAAAACGTCAAGATAACTCAAAATATAGAGGTTGGACGTCATTTGACACGGGATAGAACGATTAAAGACGTTTCAGAGGTATCAAACACAGATATATGATGGAATTAAATTTTGTATTCGTTCTATGTATCTAATCAGATTTCAAGTAGAGCTCTGTCTTTTTCACGATTTGAGACGTATTTAGTCTGTATTAGACCTAGGATGAGACTTTCCTTCGTTCAGGAATTCAATCGCTAGGCTTCATTAATAACTGAAAATTAAAGGACGTTCAAATGCTCTGTACATTATATCTTATGCAATGTATACATAGAAATCGTCAAGATAACTCAAAAGATAGAGGTAGGAAGTAATTTGACACGGGATAGAACGATTAAAAACGTTTCGGATGTATCAAACACAAATATATGATGGAATTAAATTTTGTAATCGTTCTATGTATCTCATCAGATTTCAAGTGCGGCTTTGTCTTTTTTACGATTTGAGACGTATTTACTCTGTATTTGACCTAGGATGAGACTTTCCTTCGTTCAGGAATTCAATCGATAGCTTCATTATGAACTGAAAATTAAAAGACGTTCAAATGCTCTGTACATTATATCTTGTGCAATGTATACATAGAAAACGTCAAGATAACTTGAAGTATAGAGGTAGGAAGTCATTTGACACGGGATAGAACCATTAAAAATGTTTCAGAGGTATCAAACACAGATATATGATGGAATTAAATTTTGTATTCGTTCTATGTATCTAATCAGATTTCAAGTAGAGCTCTGTCATTTTCACGATTTGACACGTATTTAGTCTGTATTATACCTAGGATGAGACTTTCCTTCGTTCAGGAATTCAATCGCTAGCTTCATTAATAACTGAAAATTAAAAGACGTTCAAATGCTCTGTACATTATATCTTATGCAATGTATACAGAGGAAACGTCGAGATGACTTAAAATATAGAGGTAGGAAGTCATTTGACACGGGATAGAACGATTAAAAACGTTTCAGAGGTATCAAACACAGATATATGATGGAATTAAATTTTGTAATCGTTCTATGTATCTAATCAGATTTCAAGTGAGGCTTTGTCATTTTCACGATTTGAGACGTATTTAGTCTGTATTAGACCTAGGATGAGACTTTCCTTCGTTCAGGAATTCAATCGCTAGCTTCATTAATAACTGAAAATTAAAAGACGTTCAAATGCTCTGTACATTATATCTTATGCAATGTATACATAGGAAACGTCAAGATAACTTAAAATATAGAGGTAGGAAGTCATTTGACACGGGATAGAACGATTAAAAACGTTTCAGAGGTATCAAACACAGATATATGATGGAATTAAATTTTGTAATCGTTCTATGTATCTAATCAGATTTCAAGTGGAGCTTTGTCTTTTTCACGATTTGAGACGTATTTTCTATTTAAATGTTAAATTCAATTCTTTGTCTTTTGTTATTTATCTATGTGGCCTTTCAAGGCTGAAGTAAATCCACAATTCACCTTTTACAATAAAACTCGGTACATAAATAACGAAATAACTATAATTTTACACAATTCTTTTAAATATAATAATTGCTTATTTAGTTAATTTGTTATTATAATTGTCAATACACTTATATAAGTATGTTAGTTATCTAATACGGGTTTATTTATACTAGGGGCATAATACAGAAAATAATTAATAATAGTCAGTCATTTGAAATGATTGATTATCAAATTTAACGAAAGATTTGTCATTTTTGTCCAATCATTTTCATATGAGAAATAGCTAAATAGAATCAGTGACTTTCAATTATTATTTTTAATAGAATGTTGAATCTAAATAGTTTCCGGTTTTTCATTTATTTATTTTTTTATTATAAAATAGTAAAAGTAAAAGTTGAGTTTATTATATCTTAAATTACTCTCAAATTGATCAAATTTCGATTGTGATTTTATAACAAAAGATAATCAACGATCTTTAAAAAGAGATTTAGAAACAGATATTCTGTCTTCACATCATCATCTTTAGAAACTATTGCTTGGCAATTTTATTGATCAACTACAATAGTGTATGTTTAGCGTTAGCGTTCGTAAAGTCTCCAATAATCAATTTCGAAATTAAATTGTCCAAATTTATTTAGAATAGGGTGTAACTTTCATTTGTTAGAAAGGAGTTTCAAAATTACCGTAGCAGTTCTAAATAGTTCAAGTATGATTAAGATTTGCACCCCTGTTTCTTAACAATCTACTGAAGGTGTTCTCGTCCTTTACATATATATTTGTATAGTTGTATCTGTTAGATTCTTCAAAAACAAAGGATTAATCTTGACAAAGCGAGTTGAAAGTAATATGTTTGTTTCCTGTTAATTGATCGTTTATAATTTGCCGAAAATTTTCGAAGGTAAAACAAGTTCGTCAACTTTAATACGTATTTAATGCTATAATTACCATCGACGACCACTGAGAAGACCTTGTTTATAAATTATTACCAAATCTCTATAATTTTCGTATTATTTTTGTGTTGTTTCTGTCTGACTGTCGATAGATATGTAATAATTTAATAATAACAAACGATTGATTGAAATCCTTCTTTTTGTTTGTGGAAATTACTTAGATTTACCCTTCGCAACATCTCGATTACATTAACTTTATATAGATATAGTGAAAGGGAATTTATACCATTTTAAATACGAAATAATATCTATAATAAATATATTATACTATGTAGAGTTGTTGGTTAATTAATAAGAATAAAGATTTAATGTTGAGGACTATACAAGGCTGTTTGTTGCGTCCGGTTGTGTGGATTTTCAGCAAGGTCGCATTTTCTGTTAATTCTTTTGTTTCTTTTTCGTCTAATATGTAATAACAATCTACTATAATTATAATAGGTATATAAACTGTAAGCTTTACGAAACATGAAATTGTAGTAATATCAATCAGGCGTTGAAATCAACCACAACAATTTCTTGGATTTCTTGATGAATAATAATTGTTGGCAAGGTTGTTGCGGCTAAAACAAACAAAAAAAAAACAAAAAAAAATATAACAAACCAATTAAAAAAAATTTATAGTTTTTTGTTTTGTTTTATATTTGTTGATAGTAGGAAAAGTTAATATTTATCATAAATTTTGCTTAATAATAAACAGGAAGTAACATCAATAGGTTAACTTTTGATAACGAGATTTATTTGAATGCTATCAAAATTTTTGATTGATATCAAAGTTCATTAATGTAAATGGAAATCGTTAAGAATAAGAAGAAAGAAAGAAACTAATCAGCATATATATATGTATGTATCGATCAACAAAATTGTGGCGCCACAAAAAAAACACCTAAACTGTGACGATATATAAATAGAAAGAGGAGATTTAAAGTTACGCCACTAGATCATCATTAAACATGATAAATAAAATTGGTACAATTATGGTGTTGAAAGTGAACTTTGTTGTTGTTGTTGTTGTTGTTGTTTATCTATTATAAAAGAAAAAAGAATAATGGTAATAATAATTTTCCTTGATTGATTTAACAAAAGCAATCGAACTTTTATAGATTGCAAAATCTGCTCATCATTCATTAAACTGGGTTAATTGCTTCGTCAGTTTTCTTAAACCTTGAAATATTTCGAATATAACATATACATAAACACATTTGATGATAGTAATCTTTATTAATACTGTAACAGTTTGACATTTATCGATCATTTTTCTTTGATTGAAAAAAAAACCAACAACTTTAAAATATTTTATCTAATAATTAGAAATTGTTGTTCAATTAAATCAAAATATGGATTTTATATATTGCAATTGCAAAATAGTATCTCGATCGAATGAAAATCTGCTCTTCAGATTCAATTTCGTTATCATTTATATTATCGTTTTTGCTATATATGTATAATTGAACATGCGGCTAGTACGTGTTTCAATATGAATTTTAATGTGAAGGTGGCAAACTGGTTATTTACCTTACATAGATATACAAGTTGTTTCATTTATAAATAATAAAATTTTCTTATTATTATTATTGTACAATGTTGAAAAAGTAATATTGAAAATTGTCAACTTTAGAATAGACTAAATAGTTTAATTGGAAACACGTTTGTCTGGCAGATATGAAGCCACTAGGTTCGAGTCCTGGCGCGATCACATTGGACTTTTTTCTGCAATATAACAATCAACCATTCGATTGGTTAATATAAGACCATTTGGAAAACAATGGCAAGAAATTAAATTTAATAATAATCGGTTGGATTTGTGTGTCTTGTGTGTGTATGTGTGTGTGTATTATTGCAAAAGTAAATTCCGTAATTTATTATTAACTATTTTTTATGCTATTATTACTTTTTTTTTGTAAAATCTAATTATTTAAAATCTTCTAAACAAAGCAACATCAACCCTTGGGACATTTATTTTATAGTAATAATAATGATAATAAAGTGTTAAACGACCTCAACAATATTCATTTTATACCCGTATTTCGAAACAATGTCATTGTACTTAAAAATTATTGTAAATATGTATTTAAAGTTTCATTTATGATTAATATAAGAAGACGATTAATGTGATTAATTATAGGCGTTATTGTACAATACAACTATGTATAATTACTATCAAAACAACAACAACGGCTATATTAAATGATTGCTATTCTATTTCTGATTGTCTTATGTAATGAATTTAATTTAGCATATCTTTATACGCATGAATAATAATAATATTATTGAGCAAGGTTAGTATTATTGCCGAAGAGGGTTTTTCTTTTTTGGTTTTATATATATATATTCTGGTTCATTTAATAATGCACAATCAAAGTGACTTATTTAAATTGCATTTTATTGATTACGTAAATTATCATTTATTCTTGTAATTAATTCGTTTTACTCTCTTTTAATGGTTAGATTGTTGGTGAAATTGCAAAACCATTTTTATTTTAATTTATGTTGATATAAAATTTCATCTGTTTGATATTAGCGTGCGTAGGTTATCAAATAAAAAGTAAGTTGGAGTAGGTCTTGGTATCGTGACACGTATCATTTAGATATACATACATATATATATATATATATATATATATATATATATATATATATATATATATATATGTAGAATGTGTATATTTGTAGACGCACTATCGGTATAATTATAGTTTTATACATATATAGTAAGAACATGACAATTTCAGGGTTACTATTAATGCTTCTAACATCAAACTGAAATGAAGATTTTCAATGTTGAAATTTAGAATTGTCTTTCCTAATACAAAGATAAAAAATAAATAAATCATAATCTATTTGTTAGATATATCCATTTCCTGTAATAATAGAGCATTTTTAATTTTCATCATATCGTGATTTTCGTTTTCCTTTTACTCAATATTTTTAATTGTATTTCAAAGAGAAAATGTGTAAAAAATGTTGTAAAGAGATTCTATCTAGTTATCTAAATAGCAACAATTTTATTATATTTGGTGATATTCTTCTCGCTCAAAATCCATCTCGATCTCAATCTTTATTTATATATCAAAAACAAAAAGCGCTACGAATGCAAGTCACATGATCTGATGGCCAACACTATCTAATAGAGTACACACCACGTGACTTACGTAGTCTTTATCAATTATCAATTAAAAATATATGTTCGTTGACGATCATTAAACAGTTTACACAATTTTTTTTTTGTCACCAGTTAAATTTAACTCAATTTAAAAGGCCGTATATGATCCTTAAACCAAAAGTTTGATATCAGGAGAAAATTAAAATTTTGTTGTTAATAATAAAGTTCGCAAAACAAATCAATTTTCTGTTTGTTTGTTTGTTGTTTTTTTTTTATAAATTTCAGTTTAATAACCAAGTACATAATCAACAAATAAGTAACGAATGGTATTACAACACAATAAAATAATTAATAATTGTAGTCAATTGAGATAACAACAATTTTTGTTTTTCTTGTTCAACATTTATTTATAACTACTGATTTCTTCTTGATTGGTAAATGTTAAATTCTTAATTTATAACATTTACTGTTAATTATTAGTTCTCGTTTTACTATTAACGTAAATCTAGATAATTGCCTTTAAGGTGTTAGAGATCTCTTAAATCAGCAGTTTAATGTTATCGAACAATAATATCTGCATTTGGTTGAGTTGATTTAGAGCAATGGTGCTGCTTGAGAACGGTTTAAGATTGCGGCATACTCTTTGTGATTTCATATAGAGTTTTGAAATAAATGGGACGAAGATCGCCGCTTCTCTTTCTCTATACATAAGTATCTTCCACTAATATTTTCAATAGTAAAACCAATCCTGTGTTTATGACGCTGCTAGATGATCTTGTGCCGCTCCTGTTGTCAAACTTGAAAGATGCTCATCTATCTGAAATATCTTTGTTGTTTCTATACACATTTCAAACAAAACAATCCACACAGATTTTACACGCATCAGTGAACTTTCAAATTAATAAAACAAGATTGAACGTTTGTCGTTTGAATGACCTCGCTTCCTAGTTTCTATTTTATATCTTATTTCATTGATAATAATGTCGTTTTGATACACATACAACAATGAATTTGCATATAAACGAACATAGAATCTTTGTTTTTATTTGTTAATTTTCAACAACAGTCCTTAGAACAAATCATTCAATTGACAAGATTTTTTCTAACATTTCGAAAACGATGATATTTAGTTGCTTACGTAATGATTTATACAAATAGAGAGGAGACCTAATTCGTTTACATTCTTTCAACTCTTTATATTGAATAAGATTTATTAAAATTCTTGCTAATTAATAAAAGAAATATTCAAACACACACATATTTCGTAAGATATTGAAAGTAATATTGAAACACGTTCAACAATAACCACCACCAGGAAAGCATGATGTTCCGGGTTCGAGGCTCAGTGCGGTCGATTTAACCCTTTTTTCCCCGTTTTCAAGCATATTTTAACATAAACTTTTGTATATCTAATGCTTATATTGTATAGTTAGAAGAGATTGTGTCGCGAACGTACGACGCTGAAATGTCAAGGCTGGTCGGTCCCAAGCTCCGGTTCAGCTCCGGTTCGCCCTGTTTCGTTGTTGTTTGTTGTTGCTGTTGTATTTATTTAAGATAGTGAAAGTTGGCAATTTTAACTGTATATTCATTTATAATTAGATAGGTAGATTAGTGGTGGCAGCGGTTGTGGTTATAACTCTAGTGGTAATAAACCTTGGCCCCCCGGATTAAATTCTATCCATAACTATAAAACCGGCAATATTTGCAACAAAAAGACGTCTAATCTAACATTCTACTAAACAGAATCTATTAATATATCTATCCAGTAAAAGTTTATATTTTTATTATTTTTCGTAAGATGAATTAGAAAAAAATCTTTTATTTTTAACAAATACATTGACATTGAACTTGAAATCTTTTACAGTTATCTCTTTTATAATAAATATGCATATTGTTTTTTAAATTACTCTTTTATCAATAATAATTAGTATTGATAACGTTTGCACTTGTAATAATTAAATCTTTTATAGGCTGTTTGCGTTTTTTGTTATTGTTTCTAATGTTGTTCTAATATCAGGTGACTCTTTCTATTAGTAAATCTTATTAATTAACTTCTAGTAGGAGTATTTCCTTAATGTTTGTTTTTTTTTTGCTTAAAGTTTTATGTATTCTACTTTCGATTACAGATAAAATGCAAATTGTTTTCAACGTGTTAAATGTCAAATTTTTCAAAAATAAAAACTAATTATCAAGGTTAAAAGTAGCGTTTTGTTTTTTTTTTGGAATGTCTTTAGTTGAACAAAATTTTAATAAATTATTTTGATGAATTTGATAAAAATTCTAATTAGGACCAAACAAAACAAAATCAATTATTGATTTGAGTGCTTGCGCGTATAGAAAGCTTGACATTGACAATGATGTTTTACATATTCATATTTGCACTGTATTATTATTCGGTTTTTATTATTTGTTGAATTTTCAACGCATTTTCCAATAAATTTGTTGCAAAATCAATCTATTTATGTGTGAATGTTTTTTTATATTCAATATAATTAATTCAGTATTTTATAGAAAAGTAAATGATGTACCACACCCAAATCTTTATCATTATTAGATTTTTATGAAATTTTGTTATGTAATAATTTGAAATATTTTTTTCTTGATAAAGTTCATGAAAACATATGAATAGATTGCTTATTTTTCGGCAAACGCATAACTTGATTGGTATTTAAAAAAAAAACAAAAGCATAAAAACATGTATTTATTTTAATTTTTGTAAATTAAATTAATTATTAATTAGCGTAAGCGAAAAAAGTTCAATACGATCGCATCGAGATTCGATCCGGCAACTCCGTGCTTTCCGAACAGAATTACTTCTTTCTCATCAATCAATGTGTTTGATATAATCACGATAATATTGGGAACATTGCTAACAATTGGGGAATATTTGCTTTAACGACCGGAAATAATACAAAATCAATGGTTATTTATTTCATAAAGTGATGTAAAGATGATGAATACTGTAATGTTGGCGTCTATTTTCTAGGTGACAATTGAATAAATGCAATAACGTTTTGAAATTATACCTATATTGGATCGATTTTCAATAGAATTACCTTTATTCTGCAACATCTGTACAATTCTCATTGTTGTTTAGGTCGGAAATCGATAATATTCGGAAATATGTCAAGGATTTGGCATTAGTCTTGTCATTTCTCTAAGTAATAAATATTTTAAAAGTTTTTTTTGAAGATACTTTATTTCAAAGGTGATGATAAAACTGACATTTACAAGATTTTGACAAATTTTTGTTGTTATTTATATGAAAAGTATACAAAAAAAAAACAAACAAACAAACAAACAAACAACGGCCAACAATATTCTTATTTGTCTTCTAATACCATGCTTAATTCAATGTATATAGTTTTAAATGGGAATAGTCAAATTTAATGAGCAATAATTGTAATCTTTCGCGTACAATCAGTAATCGAGGTGAGGATAAGATGTTTGATTTTATTTTTTTTCGTATTAGAATTTCTACTAAATCATTCTAATATGTGGTTTATGAAGGTTATTGAAGTATTAAATTAGTAGAAGAGTAAAACATTTTGCTTTACATTCGAAATTGATGGTAATAGTCAAGAGATCAACCTCAACATATAGCTGAAAGCAAGGATGTGAGAATATCGCATTATCAATTAGATTATCTATTAACAAAGAAAATTAATGTCTATGTTGATTGTAATGTCATTGATGTGTTGATCTATCAATATATTGATAGATAATAATTGATGACATTTGAATTGTGTGTGTGTGTGTGTGTGTGTGTGTGTGTGTGTGTACCTATTTGAATTTTTGTACAATATTAATATAATTTGGTATTAAAATCCATATTCTATTGGAAAATTCCGTTATTGTCGCTATTATAAATTATTCTAAGAGTATCATTACAAGGCCGTCTAGGTAGGTCTTTTCCTTTTTCTTCTATATATCTATCTATAAATATAATAGATATAGATTATTTCTAAATATTTATCAAATAACGGGTTTTGTTTGATTCTTCTAAAATATCCGTTCCGATATATAAATTATTCATAAATTAGAATTTACAACGGAAAAGTCTACTCTTTAATTGTTACAACTTTTCTGTATTTTAATTAGAAAAACAAATGATAGAGAGTATTCCCTCAGTTTTATCATTAGAAATCAAACAAGAAAAAGTGTTTATACTTATTAAGTAAATATTTCCGTGTGGATTAATGAAATAATTAAAAATTAAAATTAAATAAATAAATGAATTGTTTGAAAGTTGTTATTTGATGACATAGCACAATTGCTTACGAATTTATCTTATACAGACAATTGAAAATAAGAAAAATCAAGCTGCTTAATTTAGCATTGTTTTTTTATTTTTTTTTACTTCCTATTTGGGATATTTCATAACATTTCGAAAACTTTTGATAAATTTTTTTTTCCCTTTCACTTTATCCATTTCCTTTTAGTTGTTTAGTTTTGTTTTTAATATGTACGTGTATATATAAATCAAATCTTCTATTTAAATACAACACCTTCGTCTTGCTTCCTACTAGAAAAATATTAAAATATCCTCATGTGTTCTTGAAAATAAAAGTGATTAATTTATAGTAAAACAAATTTGACTTGACCATATTTATGAAATAGTAGGTAGTAGAATTTATTAAGTCTGTGGGATGTGTTCGATCTTTCTCGTAAGATTATTGAAAATCTTAATTGATTTGTCTTTGATCTCTTGATTGTCTCTGAAATCAGTTAAAATCCTCCGAGTTGTCGTTAAATATGAGTGTTAGATAATAGATATGAAACCTTATCCAGTCATCCATTTCTTGTTTCATTTTTATGTCAAACTGTTGTAAAAGATAATAAGATCATTGTGAAATAATTCAATAATAATCATAGACAACGTCATTAAGAAAAATCAATGAGTTTCTCTTTATTTCCACAATGTTTTTCCGTTTTATTTGCAAATACTTAATTTTCAATAACGTTTCGTGATCTTATCATAAGTAGTGTAGGTGTTTTGTTGTTGTTGTTGTTCTTGTTAGTTTAACAACATGATTGATTGAGTAAATTTGCGTGTACGTTGATCAAAAAACTGTTCAATGAGATAAGCAAATGATCTATTATTTCATTAAATACACACTGAATTGAATTTATTTTCGGTGAATTAATTATTGATTGTTTTGATATTTATAATAATTTTTCTAAAATATTTAATTCGTTTAACAAATGTTGCAATTTGCTAGAATAGTGGTCAATTTTAAACACAACTCTATTACAACTACTCAATCTAAATTGCACAATTATAAGTAAATATAGAGAGACAAGTTTTATAACAGTTAATTATACTAATCTTTAAATTAGAACAACATAATTTTGTAAAAAAAATCTCTATAGCTATACCAAATAGATTATAAATTAAAGTTGTAATAGTTAACTATTAATAAATAAATTGACGTATTAATCAATTATAATCCGTGTAATTTACAATTTCTCAATTTCTCAACAAATTTTATTTCACACATTCTTATAACAGTTGGTAGAAAGAAATACCATACTTATACATATAAAATGTGGGGAAAAAATCTATTCAGTTATTTATTTAAAAGACAAATATCAAAGGTTATGTGCATGAATTAAGGGTTGAAAACTCACGAAAACAAATTATTCAAGACTTTCATTTCATCGTTTTGTTTTTTTTTTATCTCAACTATTATAATTATTATGATGACGTCAGTAGCAAATTTTTAATCAATAAAAATATGAACGATAACGATAACAAAAATTAATTAATTTTGGGCTTGAATGAGTTCTATTTAAACTTTATTATTATTTTTTTTTATTTGTTTTTCGCCATATTACAAGAGGGAAAAGTGACAGCAGCAACATTGTGTCAAACATTGTATTGATTAATATCCAAATTACGTAAATTCATTGACAGGATAATGTTATGCTTGCTTCATTTATCAATATTAATCAATGCAAAAAAAAACCAAACAGGAGATAATTACTTTTGTTACCTTTAAGTTCATTATTATTATTATTGGTTAAATTTGGACTATGATTGCATACTTCGTCTCTTGTGGTTTGGCCGACTTGTCTTCAAAACAATCATAGTTATTATAATGATAGAATAAAAATAAACATAATATGCTCTTTCTCTTGTTTGATACATTGGTAGAATAATAGTTTGTTGCTTCAATGTACAGTTGAGTTGGCCATATTAAAGTAGATACACAATTAAAATCCAATAATTCAGTGACCTTCCTAATCCTATTTGTTCTTCTTTTTCTTTCTGTTAATAAATGAACGAATAGTATTTAAAAGGAAATAAATCAATTTTAAATTGGTCCGCTTTATTGCTTTTTTATAGAATTACCCATCATTAATGGTCTATAAGTTAATGGTGAACACTTTGTTGTCTGTAATTAAGATAATAGACTTTTTCAAATACCGCTTGATATATACATATGTATAGACTTTTTATTGTTTTTGATGTCTTATCATTTCAACAACAATCATTGTTGTTTATAATCATTTTCTATAAGCAAATGATTTTTACTATTAATGTAGGTATTTACTTTGATGTCCTTTGTTTGTTTTCGTTTTTTTTGAAAATACAATAATGACAATTCACTTAGAAGACGAATAGATTTGATAAATGATGGCGCAACTTTTTACTACTACATAATGCCACGATTAATTTAATAATTTTGCTTAGAGCTAAAAAGTCAGACAGGTTAATAAGACATCTATCATCAAAGTTTAGAAAAACAAAACAAAAAAAAAACACAAACAGCCAGACACTTGAAATAGAAACAGACAATATTTTGAAGGTTGATTCATCTACAATTACACAACGGGGATACGGAACTGTAAACACTATTTTACATCAAATAGTCCTTCCTAAATCACGAATTCATTCATTTGAATAAAGTAGACTTTAGGTGTGTGTGTGTGTGGCAGAATAAAATGTGGGAACTTTAGGGTCATTGAAAATAAGTTATAAGTAACTACAGACGAACTGGGTCTAGGCTGCTGCATAATGATTTAGTTGTTTTTTTGTTTCAAGAATTGTTCCAAACATCCTTCTCAAAAAAAAAATAACGCAAATTTGTAAACATGTCTTTAGGAAAATTCTATAACAAAACAAAAACATAGTAAACAGATAGATCGTATAGTAGATTTTTCTATTCTTCATCTTCTTTGTTATTGTTCCTGTACATTCAGTCGATAACAACAATTATTTCTCTAAAAAATTGGAATTTATTTAAAAAATTAATCACTCTCAAACCGATTATGCAAAGTATTAATAATAATTCTCAAAGTAAATAAATATTTTTAATGTGAATTAATTGGTGTCTTGATCGATTTGTGTTATTATTAAAATTTTGTTTACACTTGAACACATTTAACAATTTAACAATTTTTTTTTTGTTTTGGTCTGTTTAATTAACTCTCTTGAAAACAGTTTCGTTACAATTTCCTCCGGTTGTTTTTTTTTTAAATCATTAACAAAACGATTATTTTTAACTGACATTATTAAAATCTATTTTAACAAATAACCAAACAAAGATTATTAATTAACAACAATAATATTTTTCATGTAGATTCAGGTGTATGCAATGATGATAAAAACATACTTAAATTATCCATAAAAATTTTCATTATTATCAGTATCATGTCACTTGTGCTCATATCAGTTAAAATAAAAAATCAAATATAATTTTCCCCATGATAATAATAATAGGAAATCGTAAAAATATATGTTGTAAATATCCCCGAAAATGATAAATTTAGATAGGAATACGCGTGGGTGTACCACCCCCGTTATTATCTTATTGCGTAGCTTCTTGTAGCTATAGTAAAAGCTCGCTAAGTATTGATCGTAAAGTTCGTATAAATCACTTCAGTATCACCATCATCATCATCATTTATTTGTGGTTATTTAACTGATTGATAAAAATTCTAGTTGAATAGTAGAAATTATTATTAATATCTATAAAGAAAAAAATCACTTCCGATTTATCATTATGAATGGATTAAATATTTCAAACTGTTTCATTAGTAGAGAAGTTTCTGGATTTGTCCTATATTCGACACGAGGATGAATTCTAAACGTAACGCGCACATTCACAACCCCTCCAATATTATCAAAAAAAAATGTATAGTGATGGTGATGGTGGTGAAATATTCTCAATTTTAACTAGGGATTCAATAGAGTGCAATCGAATATAAATAAAATCGAACAAATAAATAGATGTTAGAAATATTTTGAAATTAATCAAATTATCCTCTGAAAAAGTTCGACAATTCGACTGTCAGGACTCGAACCTGACACATGATGCTATCCGGAATAAATGTGAATCCATATATAAATAAATGAGATGTATACAATAGTTTATGTATTTAAATGTTTTTAAGATTAAAAGGAAATGCTAAAAGGATTTGTTAAATATTATGAAATAATTTGAAAGTAACTAATTTATGCAATGCAATAATATTACATAAAATATTTGTTAAATAGTTCTGTTATGCTCTAAATTAAACTATATAGTAACAAAATAAATGGTGACATTTTTTTTTTTGACTTTTGTTTCTTCATTATCATAATTATTTAATTTGTATTTTCTAAATTATCAACCAAAATATAAAAAAAACGCAAAGAGAGAAACGAACAAACAGTTTTGTGGAAATTTTTTGTCATCTCCCCAATTTGTATCTAATGTACCTAAAGTATGTGTACGTACACCATGTAATATGTTGTAATTTATTAATATTACCTTTCTCTGTTCTACTTGTATTTGTTGGTTTTTCTCTTTTGTATGTAATTTTGAAAATCTGAAGGACACACAAACACACACACACACACACACACACACACACAAACTTTTGATATTATAAACTCTTGGCATAATTTACATGAACTTTAAAAAGATTTGTTTATGTGTGTGTGTGTGTGTGTGTGTGTAAGTTTGTTGTTTGTTGTATGTGTTGTTGAAATCTCTCACTTTCAAATATGTGCGCACTCAAACATATCGAAATTCTTTTCTGTATGATGCAAAAGCCATTGCACACTTAATAATGCGAATAAAATTCGATATGGCCTTTCTATAATTTTATCTTGTATATATATATATATATATATATATATATATGTATGTATGTACATATTTTAAATTCGCTGTAAAACAAATAAATAAACACAATTTTCTATTTTACTTGCCAAAATAATAGAAACAATTCCATCAAGCATCTATTTGCCATTTGAATCGTTTTACTTTTTATAACTTTCTCTATCATAAAATGCAATACTTATAGATCGTTTAAGATATTGGAAACGAATACAGATGATTTGTAACATCTTTTATAAAAAACGAAGTACTATTATCTATATAGGTCGTTTATGTTGAGAATAAATGTAGCTAGATAGGTATACATGTAAAAGAATTTCTGTAAAATCTTAAATATTCAGTGAAATTCTTTACAAACAATTATCTGTATGTTGATCTCTTTATGATTAAAAATTATTAAGCAACAATAACAAAATGTATTCTCTTTCGTAATTTTGTAATTCGGTTACATTCTCAAAATTTTTGTTTGTTTTTTGTTTTGTTTTACAACTATTTAACGCAATATTATACTACAATAATGAAACGTATTTCATTCGGTCGACTTGGCTTGTATATAGCGAATGTAGGGACAAACGTTGTCGCCCATTACCTGATGCGTGTTAATATGTCACAATTTCTAACAAAAAAAACAATAACGATGAAAAATGTTTTGGAATCAGTTATGTTGTGTTTCACACGACAGCTCGCATTAGAATCTATTCCCTATTTCGATTGCTACTTATTAGCCGCAAATGGTGAAATTAAAAAAAGTAAATAAAATGTTTGAATATTTGACTAGTTTGTTGCGTATGTATCTAAGTTCAAAGTCAATAAACAGAAATGACCTTATTGTCAAACAATTAAAACAGGAAATTTGATGGTGTTTATGTGGATGAGTATCAAAATCGGTTAAACAAAATACTAATTAAGCCATTATTTACCAAACGAATTTGAAATACATTGGAGGCGTTTATAGTTAAATTGCTTCAAATATTTCTGTTTGATTATACAAAAAAAATAAAAATTGATGAGGATAAATTCGGAATAAAACATGGGGTATTTGATATCTGCAATTTCTAATTGAGATGCTTAATCGATTACAATCAAGTTGTTGTCACTCAACAAGTGCCTTCTTAACAAAAGATAACAACTCGATAAGCTATAATGAATGAATCTACAATAATAGTGGCCAAGAAATGTAATAAAACCGTGGATTATATGGATTTTCGTTGATATAACATTTTACTAAAATCAAATCACTGATAATCATAAATCTTGATATCTATTTAGTACTTTATTGTTTAAAAATTTACAAAAATGATTAAGATCACTCGTGGTAAAAATAACAACAAACAGATCAATTATATAACACAAAAAAATAATTATAGAATTGTGTGAAAATGGGTTTCTTGTTGTTATCTACAAAGTAACATCGTTTCGATTGTTGTTCATATTCGATTCCTCTCCAACCAATTTTATTTATTTATTTATTTTTTTTGGAATAATCCATGATGGATGATCTGTGATAAATATTTTTATGGATAATTTACTTATATTAAACTGCTTGACAATTAAGTTAATTGATTAAAAAATAATAATAATAATAATACAAGAAATTATTTATTGAAAACATGTTTATAATTTGGCGTGGTAACAAGAATATAATAATAACAAACGCTGATAACAAATTAAAAAAAAGATGTCTATAATCAAAAAAATGTCCTAAATGTGGTTTGCCTTTATTGTTAGGTTTAGATAACTATCTTTCTATTATCTCTAATCATTATAAATAACACAATTATTATCACACTATCATTTTCTGGTTTATTTGTTGTGGTGGAAAGATTCAAAACAAACAAAACAAAATTCTGTTATAATTTTTGATTTTTGTTATATATACAAATATACACCTTATATAGATAGATATTATTAATTAATGGATTGTAATGAATTTTCCACCTTTCAGGGGCCTTTTTTTATATAAAAGCGACCTTGTAACAATCATTATATAGATTGAAATACAAGTGAATTTTTGTCTCAAGGTTCATGATTGACTTGAAAGTAAACTTTTACAAGAAAGGAATTCTGTTTGTTTGTTTTTTGTTTGTTTTTTTTTGAATATAATTTTTGGCTAATAATCCATCAATCTATATACACATATGTGAAAATCTGTCTGGAAAAATATAAAAATTATTTTGTGGTCTTATGAAACCTTAATAAAATAACCAATAATGAAACCTTTAAACTGTAAAAGTAAAGTTAGAAAAATCGACCAACAACACTTTCCCAAGTAGATATTTCATAAACTAGATTATTGTACACAATTTATCTGTTGGTTTGTTTTTTTTTTACAATAATTAATAAATTTATGGTTTGTTTGTTTTGTTTTTTCGTTCAATTGTGCCAGTAAATATTTACCACCACAGTTGATGATGGCAATTATCGAAATTTCGTAATCAATAATTAATATATATTGATCGATAATAATAATTTAAATATAAAACATTATCAGTTGAATTAGTCAATTTTGTTGTTAATTAATTGATTGCAAACAACAGTGTTGCGATTATTTGTAAAATTAAGGGATTTTCTATGATTTTTCCATAATAAACAACCTTGACATTTTGTAGATATTGTTGGACGAAAACGTCGTCTGATTTGCTCGTTTTTTGTATAAATCACAACAATAATTAATTAATATTATAAACCATCATCACCTGTTGTTCGTACAAACAATAGAAAAATTCGTATCGTTGATAATGCATTTTTTCGATAATGATTTATCGTTAAAAAATAATTCAAAACAAATAAACCAACAAAAATTGCGCTATCCGATAAATCTGTTATTATCCAAAATTCAATAATTTTTATCAAAATGCGATGCAATCAAAATTTTTCCATTCATTTGAATAAAATTGATTCATTCAATGAAATATGATTTATTGGGATATATATGTATATAAAAAAAAACATTTGGAAACTTTTCTCATTTCTATTTTTTTAAATAATGCTTTGTTTATATAAAATAATTGATTTTTATAAGAGTGGATTTTAAAGAAATTTGGCCTTTGAACCAAATGATGTCGTCCTAGATTTTATTTAAACTATTACTTATTTAAACAGTTTGATTTATTAATGTTTTCACTATATATATAATTATTATGTAGTATATTAAATTCATTTTTTTTAATTTTTTTTTATCAGTAGTTATGTTGTTTTTATTCAAATTTTTGTTGTTGTGAAGTCAAACGACAAAATCTACGATTACATAATTGTGTTGCTACTTTCTAAGTCATCCAATTTTTAATTAAACATCCATCATCCATCAATCATGTACAGCGTTTCTATAGGAGACATTGTTTAAAATTATTCCAATCAAAATATGCGTTTATTTATTTATTTGAGTAAAGAATTTCATCAATATTTTATACGGAAGTCTTTGATTTTCCAAATGATAGATACAGAACCATTGAAACCTGCCTAATGCGTCCAATAGTTTTCAATTAGAGGGAAAATAAGTCGCTGACTAGCTAGATAGTAATAGTAGTAGTAGTAGTAGTAGTAGTAAGTAGTAGAAGCGGCTAGTAAACTCGCTCAATTGACCTTTAAATGAATGGAATATTAAACATAGATCTTACTTTGTACTCCTAATAATCAAGTAATTGATTCTATTTATTGTTGTTTTTTTGTTCACTATTATTGGAAAACTAATTAAAATTGTAACATCGCAAAATAGATTTAATTGTTTTCGTTGTCACGTGAATGAAACAAAAACGAACGTGTAATTCGAGTCTTGTTAAAGGTCGTTACAGATCATACAGTTTATGTTAAGACATTGTATTGCAATAACACATGTAGAAACATTCAAGTAACTATCTGTAGGTTTTTGTCAACTATAAATAACGAAAATTTCTCCATAAATAGCCATGCAACAAGCACTCAATTCATCTTGCTTTGTACAGGTTTATATTGATGGAATATAAAAGCAACAAGTCGGCTAAATGTTTCTATCTACAACATGGTGGAATTGTCGCTGTGGGAAATCTCTCTCTCATCTTATTCTATTCATAGCTGTTATTTGTTATATAAATCGAAAAGTCTAATCTCTCAAATGATGATCATTTTACAATAATAATAATAATAATAATAATAATAATAACAGTGTAAGTTTTGTCGAATTATGAAGTAGAAATTGATATTTAAGTGAACGAATTTGAACGACACAACAGGGACAGCGACATCGACGTCGCGGTTGTCGTCGTCGCCGTCGTCATCATCGACGTCGTTCAGATTATATTATCCTGGTGTACGTATATTCGTATGAAGGAAAGAGTGGGCCTGACGACGCTTGCGCTCCACAAACATTATACAGGACATACCGTGTTTGTAGCGGTCTCCGTCTCTGTCTGGACCCAGTGTGGCGTGTGATAGTGGAACGTGTAGTTGGGTACGGTCAAATCAAATCTCTTATCAATCAAAATAATCAAAAAAAATATATTAATAAAATTCAATTCAATTAATGTAGAATTTTATCAAAAGAAATATTAATTATTTAAATAACTGTGTGTAGTAGTGAAGTGGCGAGAGAGAAAGATCAATTATTTGTGTTCTAAATAAATAGCTCTATTATAATTCTACACTGCACATTGTGAATTTTACTTTTGATTTTGTACTGAAAATCAGCAAACGAAGAAAACCAGTTTATTTAGTTTGTGATTATGGGCACGGAATATAAGGATGTTGATATAAATATGGAAGATTCCGGTAATAGTTGTGGCAGTAGTGTAGTCTCTGACTACAGTGGACATACGGATTTCGATGGAGATGGTGTCCAAGTATCTGATTTAGAAAATGATTTACAAGATGGGCTGCGCCTCTCACAGGTTCGTATCCAAAAATACTATCTACATTTGATCATGATGATGATAACGGAAAAGTAGAAGCGGAAAATTAGCAAAAAGAAGAAAATATCTGTACAATTCAATGAATCGATTCGTATCTATTTTTTCTTTTTAAATTAAATAATTACAAAAATTTATTAACTGTGACGCCATATAACGTATGTTATAAATAATACGACCTATATACAAACAAGAAAATAAAAGAAAAAGGAGTAACAAACAATAGTTTGTGTGCTTTTTAAATCTAATTAAATTCCACATTAATTATGGTATTTATGTGAAAAATTATGAAAATACCTATAGGAAAATTTTTGTTAATAAACAAAATATTATGTCAAGGATCTTTTTTCATATAATATTTATTAATAATAATATTAAAGCTTTCCATATGAGTGCTCTGAGTTTCCACAATTATTTATTTTCTCTAATACCTACTACGACAATATTGCACAAATATGACATATTTTTTTAACAAACAAACAAAAACCATTAATTCTTATCGAGAAATATAGTAAAGAATTCATTCATAGATTACGTCAACATTTCTGTTCTTTTTTTTTTTTGTACAAAAAAAGGTGCATTTCTATCGAAAACAAAAACTATAAAAGCCTTACTTAACTATAAGGAGGCATACAAATCCAAGGTTAATTTTGATCAGCTGAGTTTTGTTTGAAATTTTGTTGTTGATCTTAAAATTGTTTTTATCAAAATAAAATTTATCGTAAATCATTATTAATTCACCTAATCGCCATAGAAAATATAAATGTGTGTGTGTTTAAGTTTAATAAAGCTTTAAAAAAAGGATCCAATGTTAATTTGAATTTTTTTTATCAAACAAATATAGTTGGAATAATCAACAAATAATTTCGTCGATTAATTTGCGCTGTTTAAGCAACATGGTGTTGCACAAAATTCTTTAATTGAACGACGCAATCATCAAAAAATTTATTAATAGTTATTAATAATAAAAAGAAAAAAGTTCAATTTTTATGATAAGATTTTGCCTAAATTCATTCATCTAATCTCTTTTTTTATTTCTCGTTTCTTTGATTTGCTGAAATTTTACGCTAAATCATCGGAAACTTTATCAAAAATTTAATTTCTTTAATTTCCGTACTTGATTTTGCATTTTCCAGTGTAAAGTTCAAATAATAAATGAACAAAATAATCCTTAGTAACTGTTTTTTTTTGTTTTTAAAGTGTTTATCGTGTTGTTGTTTTCAATAATGATTGATTTGAATCAAATAGTTGAATATTATGTAACAGGTGCAGTTTAGACAAGTGCCGTGAATCGACTTAATCCACCCCTGTTGAAAATTGCATAATTCTATTATTTGATGACACATTTCAATTATTTTGAACACAACCAAATTTGTTAAATAGTTGAACGAACTAGATGATTGGTGCAAAATATTGTCCATGACCATAACCTTGTTATTATTATTATTATTATGATGATGATAATGATGATTATTATTATTGATGATGATTTTTTCCTATTTTATCATAATCCTTATTTAGTTTCGAATAAATGTCTCTTATGCCCCATTAATTTCATATCTTTTGTCTCTCTAATATAAATTATACCATCATTGTTAGAATACTTAATTAATTAATTAATTAATTAATGAAAAAGAAATATGCCGGTAAAAAGCACATGGCACCAATAAAATAGTATTGTGTTGTTACATCATACAAAAATTTTTTCGAAAAGTTATTTTTAAATTAACCGATGTTGAACGTAAAAATTTTTGATGTCTGTTGCTAACTGGCACAATATTTCGTGTTACAATTTTCTATTATTAACATCTATTATTAATAATTTTTATATACATTTTTCTTTAAAAAAATTTTAATCAACTTATCTTAATTAAATTATTATCTTTGAATTTTTGTTGTTGTTGCTATTATTGCTAGGGGTATTTGTTGGAAATATTAATAAATAATTGAAGCACCTGATTAGTGTAAATTAACGGATATGACGTTCGTATAATTGAACAAAGTAATAATAGTAATAAGTATCATATTGTATGTTTTTTTTTCAAGAATTTCAATCTAAAATTAATGATTTGATTCTGCAGAATATACCGGAAAGAAATTGATTAAACTTTTATAGTAGAGAAAGAAATATGTACATAAATTTGTAATAAATTTCCTATTTGTTTCATGTTTTCAATACATATATATTGAAGTTATGTTGTTTTGTGAGAAACGATAGAGAGCGAAAAACAACAACAACAACAACAATAACATATTTGAAGTATTCTAATCGAAATTGCAGTGGTTTGTGTGTAGCTTTAAAATGATTTTGGGTGACGTTATCAAATCCTGCAATCCTTTGCAAGTAATAAAAAAGCTTAATTCAAATAAAGTTAATAAATCGTATCTGTTGTAACAAAACAGAATCATGTTACTATCTCAATAGTAGCTTTGGATCTTTTTTGGCAAATTTCCATCTTTAGTAGAATCAACCTGTATAATTGTAATCAATCAATCTTATAGGAGAGATTTATACCACATTTATCTTGACATGGTCGACTCGTCTTTGAGATTTTGTAGATAGATTACGGCGGGTTAGTTGGCCAGATTAAAAAATAGATGTTTACAATTTAATTTTTTTTATTTAATGAATTTGTAATTCCAGTCCTCGGAAAAAACCTATAAATTTTTTGACGTAATCAACTTTTTAATTTCAAGCATTGTGCTGTATTGTTGATAATAGAATGTGTTTGAAATAACTCTAATAAATCGAATATATTTTTTTGCATATTGTATGTATTTGTAGAATTACGTGAATTATTGTTTTACAATTTTTTTCTTCTCAATACACTAAACATATTTTCAAATATACTTAATTAAAAAATTGATTGTTAAACCGACATCTCGTAAATCCTACTCTCATCGTCACCATCAATAATAATAATAATAATAATTTTGATTATTATTACAATCAATTGGTTTAATAAACTTGACAGAACATTTTATTTAACCTTTGTCGTTACAATTCCCAAAATTTATGAATAAAACATTTATCTTATGACTATGCATTTTATTATATTTTTAGACAAATTATTTGTTAGAATCCAGTTATATTGGAATCATTATGTAATAGTTTTAGCTCGAAACAAAACACAGACAGAACAGGGGTGGTTATACTTAGTGATACGGCGTCGAGACGCCCTGAATGGCGCCAGGCGGCTACAAGTCGTTGTTATATTGTATACATGCTATTGCAAACCATTAATAATAATAATAATAATAATAATTAAAAACAATATGAAATGATTCTAATTTAGTTTATGTTTTCATAAACCGGAAATAACCTTTGATATGATTAGAATATTGTGTAATTAAATTGATTTGAAACAGGATGTTGTCTGGATGTCGTTTTTGCATTATTATTATTATTATTATTACTATGATTATTATTGATTCCTGTCATGTTTTTAAGAGAAAGTCTTGATCGATTCATAATTATGAAGGAAAAGAATCTGTTTAACATTCAAATAGTAAAGCGTTATTTTTACAATTTCAATGAAAAATAGAATGTTTATGTGGTGTTAAAGTTGAATGTAAATAGATGTTGTTGACATTTGGCCGAATTTCTGATTGTTTCGCTTCAAAATCGGCCGAGTTTTTGTCTGTTGTAATATGAAATTAATAGTAAAAAAACATTTAAAAAAATACGAAAGTCTTTATTTGCATTGATTTTATCAAAATCAGTTCAAAAATGAATTGGAATGTTATTTTTGGTTTTTTCTTTTTTGTTTTTTTTTTTAGTTATTAAAATTGTGAATAAGTCGGTTATGTGCTGCTTGACTGACATTATTTCGTAATATTCTTGTAGTTATTCACCTTTCACTTTCATCTTCTCATCTTTTAAATTAAAATTTGTTGTTGTTTTTTTTTTGAACAGGAAAATTTCAAATAATTTATTTTAATTACTGTGTTTTTGACGGTGATTATAGTTAAACAATCATCATCATCAACGGTCATTGTCATTGGATTTTTATTATCTTTTTGGAAATATTCTCTTCATTATTTTATCATTTTAATTGTTTTCTAATAATATTTCTGTCTAATTGAAAATTAACATGGAAAATCTATGTGTGTGTGTGTGAGTCGATGAACTTTTTTTTGTCTGTGAGCATTAGCTTAATTTTTCGATTATGTTAGATAATATTCACAATTAAAAGGCGCCTTGTGATAATATTGAACTATCATCATCGTTCCTATTACACGATTGTCGAAAGATTCAGATTTTCCTGTCGTGTGGACATTTTATTTTGATAAGGTCAGGTTTTTTTTTGTTATTTACACAGGTCAGGGTTATTATCTAAATCGTAAATAGTAAAATTTAAGATCTGCTATAACAATAAAAAAACAAACAAACTTGTTCATTAATCCGTCTATGGTGACGTATAAAATTGTGTTAACATTCGCACTCGTTATAAAGTTGATAATCGGCTTGATGTTGAAGCATTACTAGTAGCAAAAATCCTTATAAAATTCCTTTATCATCATCAACATCATAACGGAACATGTTACAAAATCAGTTTGGAAAAAAAGAGACGAGCTATCCAGAAATTCCTTTGCGCTACTCTATTTGAAATACAGACTTTCTAGAATTATAATAGATTTCGTCATTATTATGATGTAATCAATTTGTTCTTTATACTCTTAGATTGTTAAAACAACAACAACAAAAATTCGGATTTACTTTTTCCTCAGTGTTTGTGTCGCCCGACCTTGTTTTCTTTTTATTTATTGCACATAATTACAACGAATTCCTTGCACTTGCTTAGAATACACACATATTGTAAGGTTAATGAAGCCATTAATCAATTGTTTGATTTAATTGTAATATATATATATATATATATATATATATAAATAAAATTGAACTTGTTGCGTCATTGAATTTAAGTGATGACGTATGAGAAGGGGTTGCAATTTGTTTTTAAACGTGAATCGATATTAGTGCTCTGGGCCCGGGGTTTGTTCGTTCTGGATCTTTCTCTTTCTCATGTAGGCGTCGTTCATCTGCAACATCGCCTACGCAATCCATTCAATCCACCCACGAGAGTATAATGACGTCATTGAGTTGTGAGGCGCCACAACCCCCCGCTAACGTACTTACCCACCGTTATCTACTGTTATCATCATCATCATCATTTCTAGTATTTTTTTTTCGTTTAAAACAATGAATTATTTTGTTACAGTGTGGCACACCAGAGGAGAATGATTATTTAGATGTAAATTACTTTTTGGAAATGGAACAACGTATGAAAGAGGAGAAGAATAATATTAATAATATTAATAATAATAATAATAAGAAGAATAATAATAATTTAGATATAAAAGATATTGAATCTCAACAACGTTTAGCTGTGTTAAGTTTTGAACAAGTTTGTCGTTTAAATGATGTAATGGATGAAGTTGTTAGTATTCATGGTCGTGGTAATTTTCCAACATTAGAAGTACGTTTAAGGGATTTGGTGAATGTTGTCCGTGATAAATTAGAATTAGATACAATATCTGGTGGTGCCGGTATGCGTGTCCGTGATATACGTTTAAATGGTGGTGCTGCTTCACATGTTTTAGCAACTGAACAACAACCATATAACGATTTAGATTTAATATTTGGTGTTGAATTATCTAGCGCACGTAATTTTGATCGTGTTAAATCAGCTGTATTAAGTTCATTATATGATATGTTACCAGATGGTGTTAGCCGTAAACGTATCTCAACATGTAGCCTAAAAGAGGCTTATGTAAGCAAAATGGTGAAAGTGAATAGTAATAATGATGGTGATCGTTGGTCATTAATATCATTGGGTAATTCACGTGGTCGGGGTGTTGAATTGAAATTTGTTGATTGTATGAGAAGGCAATTTGAATTCTCTGTTGATTCATTCCAAATTATACTCGACTCATTATTACGTTTTTATGAATGCAGCGAATTACCAATTAGCGAGAATTTCTATCCAACTGTTGTTGGTGAATCGGTATATGGTGATTTCCAGGAGGCTCTATATCATCTACATAAAAAATTGATCTCAACAAGGCATCCAGAAGAGATACGTGGTGGTGGTTTGCTCAAGTATTGTAATTTACTAGTCAAAAATTATAAAGCAGCCAATCGTGAACATATAAAAGGCTTACAAAAATATATGTGTTCACGTTTCTTTATTGATTTCCCTGATATTACACAACAAAAAGGTAAACTGGAAAATTATCTATGGAATCATTTTGTTGAACCAGAAGAGGAGGCACTCAAACACCAGTACCTGATGATATTACATGATGTTGTTGAAGAATCAACTGTATGTTTAATGGGACATGAACGCCGTCAAACATTGCATTTAATTAAAAGTTTAGCATGGCAAGTACTATATCAAGATCAACAACGAATGATGGCACAACAAGCACCACCACCACCACCACAACAACAACAACAACAACAACAACAACCACAATTAATGTATGGCATATTTTATACACCAATAATACCATCAAATTGTTGTTGTACGTGTAATACAACATGGATGTCGTGTTGTTCATCGTGATGTTGTGCAAGGAGAATCTCTGTGCTAACAACAACAACAACAACACCGGGACCACCAGCATCTTATCTATAAATGTGTAGATTTGGTAGCTGTTGTTGGTGTATATATATATATATATATATATATATATATATATATATATATATGTGTGTGTGTGTGTGTGTATGTGTATTTGTGTGTGTGTGTGTATATGTGCGTGCACGGAATTCACAATCATCAAACAATTCTTATCATTATTATTTCTATGTAATTATTTAATTATTTTCGTTGAAATTATTATTTTTTGATTCTTCATTTCGTACCACGTACATAAACACAAAACTACAACAACTGACTGAGATCTTCACCGTAGATGAAGTATTGGAGATCTGTACAAATATAAATAAATAAATAAATAAATAATCAAACAAAACGTAGAAACTCTCTAAACGCAGTCTTTCGATTTTTACAAGAATCATTCCGATTATTAATAACAACAACAACAGTTCTTTTTTTTAAAACAAATGAGGCTGAAAATTTGTTTAAATAAACCACAATCGAAATTACAAATTAATTTCGTATCAAAATATATTCGATGATTTATCATTGGTGTGTGGCTGTGAGAATATAAAAAGTTTACTAAAATAAAATAAAATAAAAATTGGATTGTGTTGTGTTCAACTTCTATGAGAGATTTTCAGGCGATCGGGATATGGGAGTGGATGCAATCTAGCGAACGACGAACGTCTTGTTTGTTGTGTATCGTTCAATAATCGTTTACTTTTTTTCTCTCTAATTTCTTCGTTCGTTTTAATGCAGTAGATGCAGTCTGAAGGGTCGTCCGGTATGTTGCTCAATTTTTTTTTTTGTATTGTCTCAATTCAAATCCGGACAATATCGGGCTATGTACTTTATGTCGTTTTATTTAATAATTACCTACAACAATTTATACGCATATTGGAATACGTACATAAGGGTACTTTTTTGTTTTTTTGGTCAAATAGATATTATTTTTAATTTACGGGCCTTACTTTAAGGTTACATTGCGTTATCAAATCTGTTACGATTAATTTCTTTTTAATTAATTAATTAATTAAATGCTTTAAAGTGGAGAAAAATCATGAAAAAAAAGAAACTATTTATTTTAAGTTTTATACAAAAAACACTATTATTTTACGTCATTTATCTTATTACTTATATAGTAAATAGAAATAATATATTGGTGTTTAACTATTATAAATATTGTATTGATTATTGGGCCTTCATTTATTATATATGTATCTCTTTCTTTATTATTATTATTATTATTATTATTATTATTGCTACTATTATTATGATTATCTATTATTTTTTTTTTATTCTACTTATTATTAGTCTTTAGCTAATTGGGACCTACTACTTCAGGCTGCATATTTTTGTGGTAAAAGCCAAAATTTATAACAAAATTATCCTGCATATAGTGCAAAAATGTCGCCCGATCGCAATAAGTATTAATAAAAATCAAACAAACAAGAAATTTGTAAATAATTGTAAAAACAACAACAACAACAACAACAAATCAATTTTACATTAATTAATTGAATATTTTCAGAAACATCTATATGTAGATCATATAAATTAGAATAGTAGAATGATTTAGACGATGTTTTAAATGAAAGAGAGTTAAATTGAGTGGAATTTCTCGTTTTTTATTTACCTTGTTTTCCAAGTAAATAATGAATTAATTGGCCTAAATTTACAAAAGATAAATAAATAAATAATAACAATCTTATTTTAACTCTTTAATAATTAAGTAATTATAGACTGCTCGGTGACCTCTTTTTAATTGAAAATATCGCCTATAACAAAGTACTTATTATAGCGAGGGTGA
Source organism: Meloe dianella (assembly GCA_028455855.1). Classification (NCBI taxonomy): domain Eukaryota; kingdom Metazoa; phylum Arthropoda; class Insecta; order Coleoptera; family Meloidae; genus Meloe; species Meloe dianella. The sequence goes on along the minus strand of JAPTHL010000055.1, from coordinate 618,065 downwards.
CTGACTGAACATATTTGTTTTCTTCGACAAAACATGAAAAAAAAAATGCTGGGTCCCTAGGATTCGCCTCTATAATTGTAGATAAAAAATATTGAAAAAATACACATATAAATAAATAAAAAATATATATAGTATATAAAAAAAAATGTCTATTTTGATTGAGATATATGTATGTTATAATAATGGGCTTAACTTGTATATTTCTATTGTTCCATAGGCCCAATAAATTATAATAAGAGAATTACGAAACAAAACAAAATTAAAAAAATGTTAAAAAAAATCCAATAAAAATCAAAATAAAATGTGTAAACACTCATGAAATTTATTAACACCGTTTAATAATCTTTTATTCATTTCTCCTACTACTACTACTACTATTAAGTACTACTACAACTACATATATAGATACCTATCTGCCCCTACCACCTTTCCTCGAATCAAAAACAATAAAGAATTGTTAACAATTTTTTTCTATTCTTCTTAAATAATAATTTGCGGTATTGCCATCGAACTCCTCCTCAATCAACAACATTCTTTAAATATATTTGTTGAAAGAAAAAAAACAAGGGAGTAGTTCCGTTTTGTGTTTGTTGGTTGGTTGGGGTCTAGACAATATATGGAGAGAGAACTATGCGGCATATACACAAGTAACCTACTTATTTGTTACTTTTACTTTAGATTATTTCACAAGGCCGTCCTTGTATCGGCCTGAATAACTGAAAACTTTTCAACCAAATGTAATTATTTTGCGGATACAATACCGGACATACTTTTATAGCTCAAATAACAATTAATCAATTGAAATATCGTTGGACACTCAAGGGAAATTTCAAAGAGTAATTGATAATAAGGAAAATAATTGGTTTTCGAGAATAACACAGTTTATTGGTCTTTTTTGCAGTCAGTTTAACCGGTAAAAGAAGACGCAGAAACACATTTCTTTACGTTTTTGTTGTCCTATTTTATTCTTCTCATGTGGCCTTTGTAAACATCCATGTTTATGTGTGGTTTGGATTTTTGATAAAATTCTACAAATGATATCGATTTGATATAATTTCAATGCAGTTGAACAGTTAGTTAACATGGTAACAACAACAATAATCGCGTGCGGTTTTGAGACGCGACCATTTTTATCACACTATCACTAGGTTTTGTATACTAATTTAAATTAAAAAATAATAATAATAATAAAAATTATATATATATATATATATATATATATATATATATATATTTATGTATGAAAGATATGTGTTATCGAAATGGTGTATGTATTTGATTAGAATCCTTGGCACCGAATATAATTTCCATTTGATTTATAAACACAATCAAACATTTTGTCGTAATGATCTCCTTGACGACTTGATACTGTTTTAATTTATTGTAAAATATTTCAACAATGAAACAGTTCATGGTACGATAATTCTTTTGAATTACATTAAATTGTCAGATAGAAAGTGAATTATTTGAATCGATGTGCTTCGAAAACGGACACACTAACGATAAAACAATAGAATGCGAAAAACTGAGGTCAACACTATACGTAAGTCACATGGTACTCTACGGGCGCTTCCTGTTTTACTCGTCGAATTACCAGTTTCGTTCTTTCTTTCTTTAACAATTGTCGCGATTTTAGTTGTGAATCCATTTTAGAATCTGTACGAAAACTACAAGCGGAAATTAGGTCATCAACGAAATGTGCGAAATAGTGCAAAGTTAGTCTCTATACTTTTGTCGCATTATTTTTGTTATTGTTTTCTCTAGTTAAAAGATTCAAAACATTCAACTCCAGAACACAATTCTTCTTTCTTTGTCTTTGTTATTTATTCCAATATATGCTTACCTAATAGTGTAATGTTGGCGTCTCTATTGTCGATGTTTATAGATAATTTTATTATTTTCGTTTGTTGTTTGAATTTTATTATTTATGTGTAATAATATTTGATGTAGACATTATTTCTTAAACGATTGTCGTCAATCAAACGAATCTGATTTGAAACTTTGAAAAAAAATCAGTTTTTTTTGTTTCTGTTTTATTTTTATTTCTTTTTGGTTCTTTTCCAACTGGTGATGTCGTAAACTTTACAAAAATTCCGAAAAAAAAATGAAAATTAAATAATATGGAATTACTCTCACATTCTTCTATGGTATGACGAAAATCGTTAAGGTGTACGTGCACTTTTATTATACACAAATTTATACAGAACGTCCACAAATTCCAGGAATTCACAAAGATTCCATTAATTTGCGACAAAAGAAACATTGAAGAAATCTAATAAGACAGTAATCTTTTATGACAGTTTAGGCTATTTTTAACTATAAGACAAGTTGTATAAACGATAAAATGAGGCCTGATGGACATTTTACTACAATACATGCTATTATCTACAGTATTTTATATGTATATACATATAGACTTTCACTCGTATTAGACGATGCCAAAACCTGTCGAATCTTTCCGCATTGTAAAATCTCTCACCTTACGCAATATCGCATAAATTTATTTATTGTTTTAGAACAAAACAAAAAAAAATACAAAGGAACTTACTTGACCGATAGTTTATAAATAATAGAGTAGTTAATTAATGAAAATTTCATAAAAAAATATCGCTTACCCAATTTTTGTTAATTATTTCATAAAAGGGGAACAATAACGATTTCAAGATTGGCATGTTGGATAGTTATCACCTCCTACAATAATTATTAAACTTCGAATGCAATTATTAAAACTATGCAGGTCATAATTTACATTAGTTTTTGTTGTTGCAATAGAAACATTTAAAAATTCTTATAATATGAACAAATATTGTAAGTCAGTATACCAACAATTTTCGATTTCTCACTTATTTGTTAAGCGAATTGAAGCGAACTTTTTATGGATTTAGATGTCACAAAATAAATCCTTGTGCACTTGTTTTAATTAAGTGAGAATTTGGAAATTAGTTATACTGAAAGGAAACTTTCTGCACAAGTCTTAGATAGTTATTGATCTTAAGCATTAGAAAGCTTCACTCAACTTTATTTTTCATTTATGAAGGTGTTGCGTAATTTTGTGAAAATTGAAGTTTTACAATTTTAGAGATTTTTGTATTATTGTAAATTATTGTTGATATTGATGTCCTTGATTTGAATCAGGATTTAAGGCTCACTGCTCCCTAATTATAATGTTTGTACAAAGTCAAGTTTAGATGACGAAAATATAACATAAATTGTTTATTCATTATGAGGCTTTAATATTTGTATGAAGCTACTGTAGAAGCCCACGGCGCACATTCACCATGATGTTTTTATTTCTTTTTTTTATTTTTGATTGCATAATACCTACGCTACAGGCACCTGCTCTTTCCAAACACGCATACTGCAAACACTAGATGTAAACCAATAACCAATATTCAGCTTGCGCCAATCACTGTACCTTTTACAAAATTTCAATCAAATACAACCAAAAAAGTAAACGATCATGTTCTCTCTCAATTAGGTTACTTGACAACAACAACAACAACAACAACAGTGTTTTTAAACCGTTCAATTATAGTTCAGACTTATTGTTATTTAAATAAATTCTCTGTATGTTCAAAAACAAATAACTTAACTATTAAATGCAATTCTCCATTTCAATGATTATCGGATTGTCACAATCACAGTTTCGATTATTTTGCAATTGCACAACAACAACAACAACAAATTAAAGTATTTATTTATTATTAGAGATACTCTCTAAACATTTAATAGCTTCCGTGAATGTTTGAATGCTTTCTATAATCACCTTTGACCTCCCATATATGATCACCACTCACCTATTAGATCTGCATTCTTTCATTAATGATAATAAACTGTTATGCAAAGTTTTTGTTAATAGTAGAAATAATTGACAATTTGCTTTGTTGCCTTTAATGGAAACATCGGTTTTTATGAATAAACGATTCAAACAAAAAGTAAAAGTCTTATCAATTAAGCATAGGAAAACCTGTTGCACTTTATTTGTGGATAGAAAATCGATATCGATATCCAGGCACAATCTAAAGAAATAAAAATATAAATTGGTATCTACAGTAATGTGTCGATTATCCAAACTAATTGATTGTATCCAGTTTATTGATGGTAAAAATATTATGTGAATCGAATAGATGTTGTAATACAGCAAATGGTTCGGATAATTGACTTTCTAAACAATATCGATCGTTTTTAGTTCAACTATAATTAACCTTTCTATGAATAAGTTTGTTTGATAATTAATATTGTTGAATAGTTACTGCTCTATTGTGTGTAGTAGCTTTTGAAGTGAATTTGTATTGATTTTCAAACATAAACAATCGGAACGTGGTGGCAACGTGAAGATGTTAAATTAAAGATAAAAACGCTTTGTTTTCTGCAATTTATTATAATATCGCGATATCTGTCTATTGTAATATTGCCAAAAAAAATCCAATATGTAAAATGACAACAACACACGGCAGCATTCTATTAATAACGGTCATGACGTTGCTTCAATTGCCATCTAGTGTACTTGTAAAGTCAAGACAAACTCGTTTGAGTGTAATTGTAAACAATTGTATATACAGTACATAATATAGAAATGAGAAAAATCAAATTTCTCAAATGATGGTTGAAGACTATTAAAGCGAAAACCGGTTAGAAGAAGAGATAGAAGTCAGTTTAACGACCAGATAATTGAAGAAATCCACAGATCACATCTCTGTATTATATACAAATAATTGTAGAAAATCAAAATCATAAACAAGATTTGATCAAACGGGAAAACCGAACAATTGTTCTAAGAATAGAAAAATAAAGACCTACAAGACATAATCAACTATAACGCTAATCACGATTCTTAGAACACAATTATTTTGATTAATGATCAAATTTTTTCTTCTTCTAATTTGTTTATTGTTTATTTATGATATAGCTACAAGGAAAAACAGAGAAACGGATGTTGTTCTCAAAATTTTTGGTATATACTAGTCGTTAGTACTTTAGTTATGGAATGACATATAAATCTGCGTTGATTGATCTTAACAGTTTGCTAATTAATCAAATTACCCCAAGTAACTACCTTTGTTATTATTTTTATTATTATGTAAAAATTAAGTGGAAGTAAACAACGAATGTTCTACATAATAAATAATGCGAAACCACACCTTTTTAACAAACACAACATGAAAGTTCAAGGCCATTTTGATAGTAACCTTGATTTTTACCTGTTTATTTTTTCTTTTCGAATTGATCAAGTTTACAGAACCTGGCAGGATGTTGCATTTGTTTGAACAACAATAAGAAAAAGTGACAAATATTGCAGTTGTAAGAATTTAAAAAACAATTGCTCTTCTTATTCTTCTTTTATAAAAGATCATAATTGTTGCATGTATTAAATTTGTTTTGTTCTGTTTTGGTTGTTTTGCGGGGGAGGGGGGCTCTAAAATTAGGTTACTACGTCAATTATATGATGAAGTCATCATCGCCAGTTGTAGAAGTAATACGACCAGTTTTTGATTATATAAAAATTGGTTTATTTGGACAAAAAGGTGTAACTTTTTTTCTCATTTGTTTACATTGCTTAAACGATTGTTTAATTGGTTTTTCTTAGTATTGCTCGAACGATTTAATTACATTCATTTTCAAAAACACGCACACACTAATGTTCGTAATTGTTATTATTATTTAAAAATCACCTGGGAAATGTTTTTACCTGGGGTTTTTCCTTACAATCGCAGTTGTTTTTTTTTTTTGTAATCCCATTATTGAAGATCAAGGTCTATTTACATAAATACACATATGTGAAATATATTTGTATCTTTGGAAGAATCCAGGAAGTGTTACCAACCAACAGTAGAGTGGTTAGATTAGAAAAGAATAGGGGGGCTGCAGGTATATTTTTTTCATTTATGATAACTGTATAACATTAACGCAATTGTTGAGAATAGCAACAACAACAACAATAACAAAAGAAAGGTGCTACTACCATCTCAAATCGCACTAAATGTCAGTAAAAGACGCACCTAGAGACACTTGTTTAAGGCAGTTCACCTCGGCCACCCGACGGCCCTGACAGAGCTAACACGACCACCTCTCACCAGAACAAATCTCTTTTCCAACCAAATCTTTAAACAATCAAAATCTATTAGATAACAATTAATAATCGTAATTAATTGAAGACATAATCAAGATTTTCTTCTTTGTAACAGATTGAGCAGTAGAGAACCTTGAAATATCCAAAAAGGCAAAGAATTGAAATAGCAAATACACCGTGATCCAATCAATTTGCAATAACTATTTAGCATTTATCTTTATAGGTTCAAAATATGTTGTTTTGCGCCCAACGTGGGGCTCGAACCCACGACCCTGAGATTAAGAGTCTCATGCTCTACCGACTGAGCTAGCCGGGCTACACACACTAACATCCCCTTTCAAATAAACGGTTTATAAATAAAATCTAATAATATCAATTGAATGAGAATTAGTTTATTTGAAAACACAATAAATCGGACGAATATTCGTTTCGAATTTTTATAGAGATCGCATGCAAACACAGCGCTAGACAAAATATTGGTATATAGATGGTAAAATTATCTTAATGTTGTAGATTCACAGGATCTGATCAGATCATTTTAGCCACAGTCCGATCTTGTTTTATATAGATCTCGTAATGCATTCAATCGTATTAACTTGATGCGATCGTAACAGATCTGTTGCGTGACTTATAAATGTTGTCTTGTACAACTTGATTAGGAATGATAATTTTTCAAATGCGGTAATTGCGATTAAAATTTAGTTAATCTGGAAAAAGAAATGCATTCAGATTATCAAATATCTTTTTATCCAACACTCCTATCGCCATCTATTCAACATACATAAATCATCCAATTGTAGATGGCGCCATCGATCAGATTTCCTGCTGTTTAACAAAATGGTATCTATTTGATATTCCTGAGGAAAATGAAGGATTACAGGATTTGGTTGCGCATAAAGTTGAATTCAACATATACACAGACACACATAGAGACGCACATATACAGCTTCTCTTTTAGGTGTTTCTATGTTATCCGATGTAGCTGATGTTTTTTACTTCTTACTGTTTTAGAAACGTCACTATAATCGTATCTATTCCTATCTATGACAAGTTTGTGTAGGTGTTGTTTCATATAGGAAGTGTAATGAGTTGTTCTGTATGAAAACTGTGAAATTTTATTAAACAGTCATTAAATAAAGGTTAGTACAGTTTTATTAATTATAATTTTATATGAAATTGTTGTGAGAGAATAATAATTACATTGCTAATGATGATGATGATGATGATGATGATCATCATTTATTCCAATAAATTAGTTTGTTTCCATTGACCTTGCTCAGTGGTTTCTCTTTTATTTTGTTGTTGTTTGTTGTGTGTATGTAATTTTGTTTAAAAACATCTTGCATTTATAACAAAGACATATAATTTCAATGTGAATCATACTTTATGATAATTTTTTGACAAACAACGTGTCACCCGTCCAATCATCAAAATGTCAATAATCTGTACGTTTTTGGGGAAAAAATCATCAAACACCACCCACATTATAAATATAAATCATCGACAATAATTTTTAGGGCTAATTAAAGGATTGTGGTTATTATTGATGTGCTATTTTGGATGTTTATGTGGTGAAATGTTGATTGATTATTTGCATGCTGATATTGTCAATAATGTGACAAATGAATTTTATCAAAGATCAACTAAACAGAGTTCAATTTCATTATAAACGATTGTAATTGCCGATTTGAATATCCCCTATATATGAAAATCTATAAATCTACGCGTTGTATTTTTAATTAGCATGTGTGGCAATGCCAAAAAAATTGATGTTTAACCACTAGGGAAAAAGATCTTGACATAATTGATGGGGTGCTATTTTTAGAAAAATTCTTCTATCTAACAGGATGTTCTTGTGACCTTTTTGTCTGTTTGTTACTTGACATTTTTTAGAAATTATTCACCCTTTACCTTTTTTCGTTGTGCGCAAATATTCCAAGTAAACGTGTAAATAAAAGTAAGTTTCAAAATGCTATCATAGTGTTATCTTCAAATCATTAATTATTGTAAACAACTTGTATTTGCAAACATTTCAAAAATGTGACATTGACCTCTTAAAAATCTTTTAACGTTTTTGTTGAGATAATTATAGTGTCAAAATGTATCGGCATTTTTTGATAAAAAAAATCGTAAAGAAGTAATATTCAACAGTTCGCCACTCACAGGACAGACGGTATATTTTTCCAATGTCTATTGAATTGCGTTACACTCCTTGACTGGAAAACCACAATTAACGTTTTCTAACTTTACAATTAAATAGAATTTATAATTAAAACTATTCAGTGAAATAGTCAATCTATATTACCTAAATACATATATTTTTATTGTTTTTCATAGAAAATTTAATGTCATGTATGTAGTTTTACAATTATTTTGTTTTGTTTAAACAAAACTTCGATTGCAATTTAAATAACAATTTGCCAATTTTAATATATGATTTATTTGTTTATTGCTTACAATATTGTTGTTGTTTCATTAAAATACCATTAAAATACAATGGCTACAAATATTGACGTCATTGTTGTGTTGTCGACATCATTGATAAAGCTGAAAAGACGACAGTAGGTCCTGTGACCTAATTCCAGTTCAAAAGCCCCCAGATATTATCCTGCAGGCCCTTCTACACCACATCCCCCCTTTAACTATACAATCATTCACATAAGGCAAGAGTGAATGAGTTATCATTTTCTATTCTTTTATGTTAGACCAAAACTAATTATTATTAATTATTGTTGTTTAGTTGAACGGCCTCAAGTCACTCTTTTTTTTCCACCATAATTTTAATCGACATTTATCTATTTTTAACAAACACATAGGCCATGTGTGGGTCACTTATATACTGTAAATATCTATGATAATTACGATAGTAATTGGTATGTATTTATTTTGTTGAAATTAAGCAATTTCTTTTTTGGTGTATGTTGTAAGTAATTGGGAAATTTATGAAATTTCTTTTTGTTTTCGATATAAATCAGTTATTTGTCATTTTATCTATTATGCCACTGGAAGTAGAAGAGTCCTACTGTAAATTCTATAGAATAGGGATAAATGTTAAATTTTATTATATGTTGAAGAAATTGGGTCAAGTACATTTATTACTACTGTATAGTTACGTAAATATTTACAATATATGTCGATTTGATCTATCAAACGGAATTATTTTTTCATTTAATTGTTAAAATATTAAAGTGGGCTTTCCGCAGACAATTCGGTATTTTATGTTAATACTCATAAAGTTTGCGCCATGTCATACCATCAACACAAATGATATCAACAGTTCGATTTTGTTGTAAATGATTCAATTCTCTTCCAATATAACAGACAAGTTTTTGTTGATTCTTCATTAACGTAAAGTCAATAGTTAATAGTTTTGTTGTAAACATTTCATTATCATTTTATGTCTTATTAATTGCACCCTATTTAACTTATTGCTAGAATAAGACATAATGTTGGAATATTAATATTGTTGTTGTATTGACGTCAAAGTATAACAGGAAAGTATTAATAAATACGTATTTTTTATTTTTGTTCATATTATAGTAACAATAACAACTAGGATAACGATAATTACAATTTGTCGTTGAAATACATATATTTTGAATAGTATGTATGTAGTTTCATTTTTGATATGATAAAAGATAACAAAATTGATAGATATTTAAAGATCGTTTGTTCAACGACACTAGAGCGCTATTTATATTCGAACACTTCTCAATTTAAACTAAAGTTTAAGTGCGTAAAGAACAATCCTGTGTCGGTTATTTATGATGTAGATTTCGAAACACTTATGTTTTTTCGAACGATATTTAATCGATTTTCTAAAGAGTAAACGTAATTTTACTTCCACATAATAATTGTATTGACATTGATTTAATGTCAAACAACAACTGTACTGTAATTTACTATTTGATGTTTAATTAATAAAACACGGTCTAACGTAATTTTCAAATGAATTCTCTAATTTATTGATAGAAAGCAAGCAGAACAGGTATATACAATAACTATATATTAAATATATATTAAGTCCCATTGGGATATAAGCACTTAAATTAAACACTAGATAGGCATTAGATTCTATTGTTTACATACAAATACCGATCACACCTGTTTTTTTTTTTATTATAAATCTGTGACTATATAGATAGAATTGATTACTACATGACGATGATCACGTTATTCTGAATGTTGTGGAATTCATTGTTGTTGTTGTTGTTATTTTTTTAATGCGGTTTAATTATAAATTGTTTTCAATAAAAATAGCCTTTTTCGCTCCCCTTTGTGAGTGTTTATGACGTCAGAAAATCGTATTAAATTATTTAGATAGAACTACATAGATAGACCAAAATAGAACATGATTCTCTATGTGTAATAATAAAAAAAAATTTATATAAAGTCCTTATTATTCAATAAAATTGAATTAAAGTTTTGATCTTTCCCTTTTCTTCATGATATAATAGGTATTTACTTGATTATTTGTGTCATGCTCTATTTGATTTTTTCATCATTCATTAATGTGTGTCTGTGTGTGTGTGTGTGTGTGTGTGTGTGTTGACATTTAAATATCACACGACACAATTTGTACTAATGATGTTCATGTTTTTCAGGTATCCTTCTTGATGCGAATCATTATGAATCAAGAACCCTTAGGGGTAGCGTCCGATATTGTATTAATATCAGAATTGAAAAGATGGAGTGAAATCGCCCCAACACATTATTTGACTGATTATAGTGCTAGTGGTGCACCAAAATACAATACATCACCATTCCCATATAATTCAGAAATCAATCACAAAATCATATTATGGTAAATAAATCGAACAAGGAACAAAAAAATCGCAATATTATTATTATTATTCTTAACAACTAATAATAATTGATAATTAATTATTGAATGTTTTTAAGGTCAGGTGATATTTCAGCATTGCAAGTAGATGGAATTGTGAATTCAACAAATGAATCAATGAATGAAAGTAATCCAATCAGTGATCGAATATTCCAACGTGCTGGTTCAGAATTAAAAGAAGAAATCAATTTGGATATAAAAGGTTTAATAAAATGCCATCATTATGAGGAATTAATTGAATAATTGATTAATTGCATTTGTAGAATGTAGAACTGGAGATGTGAGGGTTACACAAGGACATTCATTACCAGCTCGATATATCATCCATACAGTTGGTCCAAAATATAATATAAAATATGTTACAGCTTCTGAAAATACTTTACATATGTGCTATCGGTTAGTGTTGTACATACTCTATTATTATTATATTTTCTTATCAAATTGTTGATTAATTTGTTAATTGTTCAATGAATTTTTTTTCAAGGAACGTCTTGCAAAAAGCAAAGGAAATGGGCTTACATTCTATAGCGTTTTGTGTTATTAATTCTGTTAGAAGAAATTATCCACCAGATGAGGGTGCCCATATTGCTCTACGTAAGACTCATTTAAATTCAAATAGATTTTATTTTTCAAAAAAATATAAAAGCTCTTAGCTATTTATTACCTATACTTATATGTATACATACCTACCATCAGTCAATTCAATTAGTATATTCAATTGTGATTCCTCCAGGTACTGTAAGAAGATTTCTAGAACAATACGGTAGTAGTTTCGATACAGTTATTTTTACTGTTGATAATACCGATATGGGTATCTATGAAGTATTATTACCATTGTATTTTCCACGTTCGAAATTAGAAGAAGATTCAGCTAGATGGCAATTACCAGCAGATATTGGTGGTTGTATTGGTGAACCAATACAACCTGATAGACAGATTAGAATTATTAGTAATCCACAACATACATTACATGGTAAGAGATTAAAATTAAAGAGATAATTTCAAATAGTTGGAAAAGTTCAATGATCCACGAATTGTGATTGTTATTATTATTTTTAGATTCAGGTTAATGGAATTACTTATTATTTTTAAATATTTATACCTCTACTAGGCTGTTATTGATTTTTATTTAAAAATGTAAGGTATTTCAACCTACATTCTAACCCTTTATTAATTATTTAGCTAACACAACTTATTGTTGTTCTTTTATTGCTTACATTTTCATTTGTATTGGAGGCAATTGGGAAAATAATCTCATAATCTCTTCTTTTGTGTCTTGTCTTGTCTTATAATTTCCATTGTACCTGTGCTTTGATTTTCATTACTATTTCTATTTAGTTTGCTCCATTAAGGAACTTTGTCAACAATGAATCTTAACTTACTCACATTCGTTAAAATCACCATTATCACCATTAAGTGGTCTGTGTTTTTGCCTTGCCGACTCGTTTTCTCTATTATTTTCTATCATTTATTTAACACTTCCACTGTCGTATTTGTATGTGGCGGATGTCTTCTTTAACTGAATCAGTCCATCTTGTTCGTGGCTTTCTTCTTCTTTATCTATTTTCCCCCAAATTCGTTGCGCTTTTCTATGTCTCCCCACTATGTTTTCTTTCTTTTTGAAGTAAAACTTCTTTAGGCGCGACTTGGGGGGTAACTCAGATGTTCTTTCTGACGGAAGTAACGGTCGAAATAGTTTCCGCTATTTAAAATATTTAGTTCGACTAAAATCCTAATAATACTAAAATTCCCAACTTCATGTGACGAAATTTAGAAACTCCGTAAATGTAAGGTTGGTATCTTAATTCTGGTGATATTTCTCAGTCATGTGACTACAACATCAGGACAGCTATTGGTTGGTTGTAGGAATAGGAGAACAGGTTTGAATTCTGGGTAGATTGACATGGGCTGATTTAACTTTTAATTTAATTTCTTATTCTCAATTAATTTAATTAATGAGGGAATATTCTTCAAAAAGTGGTAGTGGTATTAACGAATTTTATATAGAATATAAAATAGTTTAATCGTTTCAGTGATACGTGTCATAAATATTAACACTTCAAGTGTTCCGTAGAAACAGTGCACCACTGTATTCACGATAGACACACAAATCTTGGAATGACCTCTATTTTATTGTATTAGAATAAAAAGAGAAAACGCTTTTCATTTCGATTAATGATAACAAATGATCATTCAGTCCAACTTGTACCATTTTTTGTTGTTGGTTGGATTGATGTTTCAACTAGCCAACATTCAATCATTTTCTATTTTTTTTTATTTGGTCCACCGACAATTCTCTATTTCCATTCCTAACTACTTCAACATTAAATAAATCACAACAACATACCGACAACAACAACAAATGGGTTACAAAAAAGAAAACGTTCTTTTTTTTTGTAATGACAGACAATAATGTCCATGCGGAAGATAACAGTTCACATTAAACAGCTCCTAAGGGGTGGTGAAGCATTTGTTTCTTTATCACAATGTTTCTTCTTCGTATTATTACTATTGTTACTGTTATCGTTATCATTAAAATTAACTGATAACTAGAGGGATGATTGTATTAAAGTGAATGTATTTTTCTTGTTAAATAACTAGATGTATATTTGTAAAATATATTTCTTATTGTGTTTAACTTTATGTTTAAAAAGGAAAAAAGGATTGTGGCAAACCCCGGGTGCTTATGCCCTTTTATTAATGATGGTTACTGCTCATTTCACCAATTCTACGATGAGGGACCTGCAAAGGGGGGCTAGGAACAGGCATCCTAATCTTGCTAACTGGTCCATGTACTTTGTGGCATGGACAGATTAACAATTTAGAAGAGGAAAATTCTGAAAATCCTTTTTCATACCGTGCCGAGTTTTGAACCCCGGACTTCTAGGCGTAAATCCCTATCGTTAACCATCGAGCCATTCGGCTCGTGAATTTTCATATGAAAAGTATACTATAAATGAAAACGATTTTCTACGATCCAACGGATACAGCCGACATTCCATCGTGTGTTGGGCACCCGAAAGTACTCGATTGCATTAATGTATAGATGTTGCTAAGCAACCACAATTTTAAATACCTAACATGTTAAAACGTCTGTCATTGGTTGAAATCTATAGATTTCCAAAAATATGCTTCGGAAATGCTCATTTTCCACACGGTAGCAGATGGTAATGGAAAACGGGACGATTGATTTAAGAAAATCAAATATACTCTCATCAGAAACTGTAAATTGAGTGAATTCAATAGAAATGCGGTCCAGCTGGTGATGTTTGAAAGTACTTTGTGATCAGTTTCTAACTAGACATGCGTAGTCTAGTCATCAACCAAACAATCTAGAATTGTGGGTGGGAACATACCTAATAATTGCCACTATAATCTACGAGGTGTTCTTACAATGAATATATTTCAAAATAAATACTGTTGAGGGTAACCAGTTCACTTCTGCGAATATGAAAAGATTGAAGAATTTTTGAAAAAAATCAGACTTATTTGTGTAAAGCTTTACAATCAAATTGAAGTAGTGTTAAACAAATATTTATTTATATGCGGCTTACTTAAATGTGGTCAACTTTAAGGCAATTAACGCAATTGAAATCGAGCCACAATTGTCAATTTGACAACGGTCAAGTCAAGTCGCACAGATTCAAATCGTCAGAGTATAGATCTTCTCGTATTTTTAAATGAATTCCACATACCCACACTTAAGGGTGAGAATGTATAAAATCAAAATCTACATATAGTTGTAGACAATTATACCTATTTTTAATGCATAATGTGAATATAGCTTTATATTATTCTTTGTAAAGTATATCATTAATGAATATAACTAAACTGCAATATTTTAAGTTAAGTTTAATCGTTTCATGATATGTGCCATAAACGTCAAACAAGTTTTACTTCAATCGCGCGTAAAGATGACACGCACACAATTTTTTGAGCAACTGACGGATTTCCATCTATCTTCAATCTATGTATTGTTCTGATTAGTTATCTCTGAAAGATTCTCAGTTTTTCTTTGTGTCTCTTAGTGATGTACACAACTTTGCTAAAAAACCTCAAACCTTCTAAATAAAGTCAGTTAATGTAACAATTAAGTTGTTGGGTGGCTTACATACACAAACCTTATTACCATTGTTCATTAATAAAATGTTCGTAAATATTTTGTCATGATATTGACAAAAATTATGCTGTTTTCCCCCCACTCTTCTGCACATGTGTCTCATGGTTTTTTTGTATAAAATTTTCCTAGAAAATTCTTAAAATTTAATCCATTTTTATTGACTAATTATAAAGATAACACTGTATTATAATTAATAAAATTATCCATTTTATTTTTATATTAATATAGAAAATGTGTTGCAATAATGATAAATGAATCGTATGAATTTTCATGTTAGTTGTGCTCCATTGTGTGTGGATGTTTGTGTGTGTGTGTATGAATATATATTTTTTTGATTATAATTTTTTTTGTTATAGCTGATGAAGAATCAATCGATCTATCTTCCCAATTAGAAACATCAATAAATGTTGGTGAACATGCCTTTAGTCAATTACAAGGTGATTTAGATCAACAACGTTTATTGGGTGATCGACCATTCAATGATCCATTGGCTGATATTATGGTTAAAGAAATACAACATCAAGAACGGTAAGTTTTGATTGAGAATTATAGAAATCAATTTTTACTAACCTGCCCACTTGTTATTTATTCTACCTGAATTATTATTCAATAACATAAAGACCTAGTAAACTTAGATTGATACACGATTGTATCGATCGTTAAATGATTGTATAAAAATGTTAGTTTAATAATTTATTGAAGCCTTAACGAATGGATTGTATTGGTTGGTTGGTTGGTTCTTGTTGTTGTTGTTGTGGTGTATACCCAATCAGTCTGTTTCTATTTTGACCTGTATTGGTTGTACATTGTGTAGTAGATAGTTTAATTTAGTGTGTCATCATCTATCAAATTTTATTTAAATTAAAAAAAAAGAAAAATGTTTAAGAATAATGCTGTCTGAGCCAAAAACAGGACAAATAATGCGTGAACGACATTCAAAAATTAATAAAACAGATAATGCCGCATTCAAACGTGCTTTTTATGTTTGGTTATTAAAAGCTAGGTAAGATATTCCAATTTTTGTTGTTGGTGTCGTTGGAATCAAAGGGAAACTTTGTAAAATCAATATTTATAATTCAATTATAACTGGCTTTGTGATAGATATATAGATAGATACATTATTATTATTATAGGGAATAGCTTTCAACCAATATATGTGTTGTGTGTAGTAGGTAGGCCACAATTCAATTTTATATTTGCAAATGAAATTTTGAAATTAATGTTTCGAACAACAACAAAGTGTCTTTCCGCAACGTATACAGTATAAAAGCTATAGTTGTCTGTATTGTCAGAACTGTTAAAATCGATCCCCTGTGGTGATAAAACATTATACAAAACAGGAACAAAGAACTTTTTATTTTTTGCTTGTAATCAACTTTTGGAAATTCGAACAAGATTATCGCGGATTTGGACAAAAAGACAACAACAACGAAACACGCACTATTTCTTTTTTTTGTATGATCGTAGAAAATATTGTCAATTTTATATCTGCTTAATTATTCATTATATAACAGCAATATCAACTGAAATAAATCGATGTGTTTTTATTGATTTTCCATAATTATATTTTATTGGTTTTTTACGTGATTCGTCGTTGTAGTTTCTTATTGAACTATTAATGGGGAAACTAGTTGCAAACACGTAGGGGTTAAATTTTTTTTTTAATATAAACAATTGTATTGTTTATTCGAAATCAATTTAAAATACATTTTTAATCGAAGTTTGTTTCTAAGAATCAACATTGACCAAGATTTGTCCGTTGTATCGAAACTTTATTCTAACTCCGAAATGAATTACATGTTATAAAAAGCTCAAATAGATATGAATGCGTGTTATGTGAGATAAATTAACACGAATACGTTGTTTTACAAAAAATTATTATGTTATCATGTTATCTACATAATTTCTAAAGATAGGACGAAAAATAAAAAAGGCTCTAGAGATTTTTCAGGTCTTCTTGTTGGTATTCTACGATCAAATCCTTTCAGATTTTGTAAAATTACATTTGCAACGCTTATTTTGTTATTTTCAAATTATAAAGTCCTATATTACGAATTATAATTGTTTATTGTGTTTAAAGCTACATAAATTCTGCTTACAATATGATCATAAGTTTTGATATCTTGTTTCTCTTCAACAAAATACGTTTAGCTATTGTTCATCTCGTTAACAGGTTTTCTATGGTTAAATGATTTTAATACAGTTTTATTTTTGGATTTTCTATTTCAAATTTTTTTTTTGCAATAAAGAGATTTATTTAATCTTAATCCAACAAATCTTTGACGCCTTATTTATTACCTTTTGTATTTTAATTATAATGTGATAAATCTTGATTATAGTAATCTTAATAATTAAGTTTTATTTCTAAATTAAATCTTTCTAAAGTTTACCATCGAATTATTTTATTATTATATACTAATAGCTTTCCATTTCTTTGTTATTATTTTTTTCGGAAAATAAAATGATTTTCGTATTAACTATCCGAAAAGTCTGTACCTTTTTATTTAAAGGTCTGTTAAAATTATAACAGAAATAGTGCGCCTGTTCATATAAACTGCACGTAACGGAGAGAGTACATAAAGTTGGACATTGCTGATTCATATTGTATGGAATCAGTCAGTTTCAGTCAACAGTTTAGCGATGATGAGGTGTTTTTAGAAAATTTCCAAATTCTTTATTTTGTTAAAATAATCCAATAAAATGGCAGTTGTTAGCGAACAACAACAGCAACAACCACAACAACAACAACAGACGGTTTTAACAAGCGTTACAAATTTTTTGGGTTGGACTTCTGTACAAATTGATGAGGACGGGTATGTATGGTGATGATATTTGAACAACATCCACATGTTTATTATTTATAAAAAGAAAGCAAACATTTTTGCTTCTTATAAATAGAGCAGACTAAATTTAATATTATTTAGAATCTATATTAAATCCGGATTTCTTCTATACAATTACCCAAGCATAAATAACAATCCGATATGTTTAATTTTAATTTATTGTTGTACTAGTTTTTCCCATTTTTTTTTATTGTATTTTAACACAATTTGTAGAAATTGTTATCATCATTAGTAAGAGTATTTAATGTTGTATTTATTTTTTTGTAGAAATTCATTAGTACTTCACTATTACAAATTTACGAAAAAGTTTCAAATTATCAAGTTATTTAAACAATTTATTTGATGATGTAAATGCTTACATTGTAAACTGTTTTCGAACAAAATCTTACAAAATTTATGTCGTCCTTATTATCCTTTAAAGGTATATTTTTCATTTATATAATAATGTTGTATATTTCAATGTCATTAATGTTTGCTTAGATTTTTATTGTGTCAAAATAAAGAAATAACAACATTCAAATATAATATAGTTTCAGCGAAAGATAAACATTTGGCTTTTATAGAGAAGCGATTGACATTAGAAATTTTAAGAATTTGATGTTGCGATAGAGGTGCGCATTTCCATTGAAACAATAATTCTTTTCCAATTAGAAGGACTACTTTCATTTCGTAAATAAAACGATTTTTCTTTAATAATCCACATTTTAAAGTCTATTATCAAATCAATAGAGAATCAATGAAAAAACTATTTTGTAACGTTTGAACAATTGTTAAAAATTGAATTATTGCATCATCATCATCATCACCTTTAGAAACGAAGTCCAGCTTCGACATAAAGACATTTATTCAACAATTATTAGATTGTTTGATATCGAAATATGTAGGTCAGAGTCAGTGCCTACAGTAAAGCTAATCGAGTTTTTTTTTAATTGAATGATTTTAATTAATTTGCTATTGTTTTGATAAATTAACAGATATGAGCGACTCTTGAGACGTGCAAAAACTGAAGATCTAACTGAAGTATCTGGTATTGGCTGTCTATATCAAAGTGGTGTTGATAGATTGGGTCGGCCTGTTGTAGTTTTCATTGGAAAATGGTTTCCATTTAATAAAATCAATTTAGATAAGGTAAGATCAAAGGTTTTTGTTGTTGGATTTATTAAACTTTTTGATTTCGGTTTGACATTACCGTCAATATTATGCTATAATAATAATAATGAAATCTAGATATATAAAGTTTCGTTTTTGTATTTGCTTATCACTTTGCTTGTTATTTCGAACAATACAAGCCACGAACATTGAATGCTTTTATTAGAAACATTAATACTCTGTAGAATCGATAGTGCAAATGTCACATTATGGTTGATGTCATCCGATTTGGAAAATTTATTCCTCTATTCTCTTGTGAATTAACATTGAGCTTTAAAATGAATACACAAATACGATTGAATTCTAGAGTGTTTATATTTATTTACAGGCATTATTATATTTGATAACACTATTAGATCCAATCGTAAAAGGAGATTATGTTATTGCCTACTTCCATACATTAACATCAAGCAGTAACTATCCATCATTCTCATGGTTAAGAGAAGTTTACAATGTATTACCATACAAATATAAAAAGAATTTAAAGGCCTTTTATGTTGTACATCCAACATTTTGGACGAAAATGATGACCTGGTGGTTTACAACATTCATGGCACCAGCTATCAAACAGAAAGTCCACAGTTTACCAGGCGTTGAATATTTGTATGCTGTTATGTCACCTGATCAATTAGAAATACCTGCTTTTATCACTGAATACGATATGACCGTAATTATTATTTCCCATATATACATTTAATTAATATTCTATTGATTTCAATTTAATGAATTCTTTTTTTATTTTTGTAGATTAATGGTTTACGATATTTCCATCCAGGTGCTCCAACATAATCGTCACTGATTTCTTCTTCTTATTACTAATGAAACAACAACAAAACAAAAGTGATTGATGCCGAACTTAGTATTCATCCCCTCAAGTGATAAGTTTTGCAATATTTTTGAAACATTATTATTATTATTATAGTGCTAAGTTGTGCTGTGCCAACTTGTAATCATTGTTATATTATTAGAACGATCGCTGCCTGCAAATTGCCATAAGGAAAAAATGTTCCCTTATCATCAATTATACTAAAAAATTCATCTATATTTTTCCACAATATAATATACTATACCAGTAATCATACTAATAATAATAGTAATAGAAGAATCACAAATATATTATAATCCAAATGATGGTAAAATGAATGTAGAGAAGCTTCTAGATTAATGCCTGATTTTTGGATTCAAAATAATGATGCCTTTAACGTTAAATTCGTTCATATAAGATGTATATGTGGGCAACGTCGATCATTCATTTTCTATATTTTTAATCATATATCGTTAATTATTATTTGTAAAATGACATTCCTATTGGTCTTTTCGGAAAAAAAGCACTTGAAAACAATTCATATGTTTATGCCTTATCAGGGTTTTACGTTTAATATAGTAACAACAACAACAACAACAACAAAATAACTGAATTTTACCTAATTGATTGTACTACTCTTTGCGTATAGTTCGTATCAATTAGTATCATCGATAAAATTAGGCTAAAAATGTGTAGATTCTTTTGTATTTTGAATCTTTTGTTACGTTTATATTTGCATATCATTCAAGATAATTAATTGTTAATTTTGTAGATGAAAATAGTCTATTTTCAAGTTATTGTGTGGATGTGTGTGCGTGTGTATGTTTGGGATGTTGTTTCAAATTTCTTAATATTAATCATGTTAGTTGAGAAATTGAGAATCTTTCTACTGTCTTTTAATTTCTACAATTGAATCTGCACTCGATTACTAACAACAGTAATTGACTGAAATCTATCTAGTAATGAGGTTGTTTTCTATAAAAATTCTATTTCGTTTAAATTCAATTAAATAATTAGTGTTTGTTATATTAATGGGGTTCCCTTTAATGATACAAAATTATAGTTGGATTTACTAAGCCGCAAATGATACACGCTTAAGTAAGTCCTGCTGCCTATTCAAAACTTATGATAATTG
Source organism: Meloe dianella (assembly GCA_028455855.1). Lineage (NCBI taxonomy): Eukaryota > Metazoa > Arthropoda > Insecta > Coleoptera > Meloidae > Meloe > Meloe dianella. The sequence continues at coordinate 597,100 of JAPTHL010000055.1, read as the reverse complement.
TAAAACTATTGCTAAAACAAATGTTTTGATACCTGGATAGAATTGATTGTTGTTGCTTTATTATTATTATACACTTTAAAGTTTATCCAAACCACACAAATATACTTATGATTGTTAATTAATTAAATAATTAACTGTACTATTCCATCACTATTTCGAACAAAACTAACACCTTAATCAGTCGATTTCGAAATTAAAACATTAATTTTTGTTGAAAACAATAAGAACAAGAACATCAACAGAGCAATATAGTAGATTTATTATTATTAAAAAATCTAAATTTATTGTAGATATAGATTCCATGATAATGATGTTATTAAGAATATTTTACAATAATAAGAAAATGTATCTAAAAATGAACAATTTGGAGTGTTGTTAAATGAGTATTAATTTTATAACAATAATTATTTGAATTTCAATAAAATGTACACCTCCGGTTAATTGGTTAATTATTCTCTTTACCTCTTCCTCTCCCGGCGCCTCCACCAAAATTTTTCGTGCTAAAATAAAAATCTAGCATTTGCAACCCGGCGCCTCCACCAAAATTCGAAAAATTTTCGCCCGGCGCATCCACCAAAAATTTTCGGTGCTGGATTTCGATTTTAGCACGAAAAATTTTGGTGGAGGCGCCGGGCGAAAATTTTTAAATTCACCCGGCGCCTCCACCAAAATTTTTCGTGCTAAAATCGAAATCCAGCACCGAAAATTTTTGGTGGATGCGCCGGGCGAAAATTTTTCGGATTTTGGTGGAGGCGCCGGGTTGCAAATGCTAGATTTTGATTTTAGGCCGAAAAATTTTGGTGGAGGCGCCGGGCGAATTTAATTTTCTGGTGGACAATTTTTCAGATGTAAATTTCAGCACGAAAATTTTTAATGGGGGTGCTGGGCGAATAATGAAAGATGGCGATTTATGTTTTAATTCGAACTTTTGAAATGTAATATCTGATCCAACATAAAACAGGATTTTAATCATTAAATTCCAATCTTTAGTAAAATTTGTTTTATTAACTCAAATAAGTTAGGTCACAATTTGTTTCAAATAACAATAACAGATTTCTGTTATATAACTACATACACATAGAATTTTTTGTGTTTGGGTGTGTGTGTGTGTGTGTATATATATACAGTTTTAAATTATTGGCAGGGAAAAACCTTTAAATATACATACACTACCAAGAAAAAAAGAAAAACATTGATAAACTGCCTAAAAATTTCAAATAACAATTGCCTATTTAATAATAATTATATAGATATAAACGCTTTATTTTCATCAAGATTTGACTAATATTTATATATTTTCCTTTTTTTTCCTCTTCAATATAATCGATAATGTTTAAGTAACACAAGTGCAATCGATAACTCACCCCTTAACTCCCGCATTTCTATCTATACTTTTTTGTTTTAATTATTGATAATAATAACAGTTAGTTGATAACGAAAATTAAAAGGGCTCGGAAATTGTTCCACATCTATGAAAAAGCTCGCCTGTTTTCTTTACGCACCAGACACTGTTTTTTTTTTAATAAATTTCAATATTTAAGTATTCAATCTAATGGGGTGTTGTGTTCATTAATTCCAGAAGAAATCAATTTAAAATTAACATAAAAATTAATGAGCTTTCATATGTAGTTTTTTTTTTAAATTTTGTTTTACGATGTATTAAGCACGCAGGCAGGAGGTACCGCACATAACAATTGATTTGATTCACTCTCCCTTAATAGCTTAGATTTTTTAGAATAATAATAATAATTAAGTTTCATTTGTTTGAAAAATAAGCTCAGTGTAGATGAGAGCGCATCGGCACCGTCCACACTGTTGAAGCCGATTGTCACAGTTTCTCTTTCGTCGGTACCCAAATTGTTGGGCCTGATTGTTCATGAATCACTTCTTTAACTTGATTGTAAATTTCTTCAGGGGTATCGCCTTGGACTACAGCTACAATATTAAACAATTACTATTATTATTAGAAAAAAAAAGGTTTGTATATTGATAGTACCTGTGAAATATTCACCGAATTCTTGCTCCATTTTTAGGGCCCTTTCAAACGTCTTTTTGGCCTGTTCTTCAGTCATACGTTTATTCATTTCCCTTTATAAAAGAATAATTAGTTTATTATTAATTCTCTTTAAAGAATTTTCAATAGAACTACTGCTTACATGATTGATTCTACAGATTTTGGTTTGATGAATATTGCAATTGGGAAAAGTTGTGCTACTTGTAATCGTTTAATAGCATTTCCACTAACATCAAGTATACAATGTTTCCCTTTATCAGCAACTTCACGTACTGAAGCTACTGATGTGCCATATAAATTATCATTATATTGTCCAGCTTCTATAAATAGATGATTTTGGATATCTTTCTCCATTTGTTCCCTTGATGCAACGAAGTGATAATCACGACCATCGACTTCGTATTCACGTTTTGGTCGTGTTGTATCTATTGTTTGTGTTATCAAAAAAAGATTTATACACATTTTGTTTTTGGTTTTTATGATTTAATTGAATGAATACTTACGTGGCACGCAACTTCCGAATTTCTCCGGAAATTCCGATATGAGATCATCATTAATACGATCTTTAAGAGGACCCAAAATGATTACCGGCCGTGTATAATTGATTTGCATCTGTTGAACTGGTTCATAAGATAGAACGTTCTCTTCATTACCTGTAAACAAGAGACATCCAACAAAATTATTGATAATAATTAAACAAATTGATTCTAATTAAGCAAACAGGATTGATTTTTTTTATTAATCAAAATAACAATCATCAAAAACCTGAAAAAGGCGTAAGTTTTTGTAAAAGTGAATTTTATTGTGGTGGTTTTAATAAAAAACAAAAGTAAATATAGAGCAACTAAGAAACTCATCTACCATTCCATTTTAAAAACTAAAACAATTAAGTAAAAAACTGCAACACACTCACATGAAGTTACCTAAAAAACGAAAACAAAGCTGAAAAACACATGTTAAATTTATATTAAAAAACACAACAAATCAAAAGACTATAAATAGAAAACCTTATTCAATAATAACAATAACAAATTAACATAAAACAAATTGCAAATTCGCAAATTAAAACAAATTTACAGAAAAAATATATATAAAGATAACAGCTACTTACGTATACAAAACGAACGTATACGCTAAATTCTATGGTTAATGCAGAATGTTTCTAGTCTTAATATAATAGTGAAGGCTAATTAATTGGTTTTATGCAATACATTCATCCTACAATTCGAAAATTTAGCGAAAGCTTGGAGAATAATGTGACTAACAACTAATAAAATCCCAATTACTTGTGATTTAACGTCACACAATATTTTCCAAAAAAATTTTTTTTCCAAGTAAAAAGTTATCGAAAATTCGACCATATTTTTTTTTATGATATTAAAAGCTAATTTATGATGATGACCTTCATTTTGTATGAAATTTATGTTTTTTTTTATTTGTTGTTAAATGTTTAATTATAAATGAGAACGGAACACGGTGGATCAGTGCAAAGGAGGGGGCGTTTTTTAATTTGATTTAAATTTTTGCCTGCTGTTTTTTTTTTGTTCACCATGCATTTTTACAACACAAACACTTACTATATCCGTCACTATTATCATTATTCTCCAGATAAATTAATGTGATCTCTTCCATGTAAGGTAGCTCAACCCGATATAATATTTCACCTGTACTATGAAACACAGAAAGAAGCCAAAAAAGAAAATTTATATAGTAAAACCAAAACGACAATGCATTTTTTTTGTATTTTCTCATAATTTTTTTAAAAACAAAAATAAACAATAAAACTATTCGTATGCGTGTGTGTAGTTGGTGAAATAAACAATTTACAAATACTGTACCTTCAGAATTGGTGTCCTCTTGGGTGTAGCACAGCATGAACGCTGTAAAACAAATACATACAATCATTAAAACCGATGATGGAAATTAGAAATGGAAGAGAAATGAGTATAATATTTCCGTGTGTATGTATATACATGTACAAAAAAAAAGAAAAGAAATCAATAATTAAATTGTTATTAAAATTCAAAAGGATTAACCCACACCCAATTTTATTATTAACAATAAGTTAATTAAAGTACTTACATGAGGGATTTCGTTCGTTATCATTAGCAGAATTAGGAGTGGCAGAAGGAGAGTCTAAAGGTAGAAAAAAGAAGAAAAATAATAATAAACACAACAAAATTGGGATCAATAATTTAACATAAAATATCGAAAAAGAAAAACAGCAACAAAGGGTAAAAATGATTTTCATAATCAAAAACAAAAGTGGATACTTACGTTCTTGATCTGATCCATCTTCCGATTTATCATCTTTACTTTTCATAAATGGAAACTTTCTACTGAATGAGAAATTCTTCTTTTTCTATCTAGAGTTGATTGCTAAACAAAACAATCAAAATTAATGATTGCAGTGAAAGTTTGACTATTTAAACATTGACTATATTCGTGACAACTATCATCATTCAATAAAGTGTAGTCTCAAGTGTAATTACATTGAACTGTTAAAGTATGAATGGTTTTGTTAGAAAAAATAAATACCAAGTGATCAAAGAGAAACAATGGAATAGAGTAAATGTTTTCTTAAGCTTTGTGTAACAGATATCAAAGAGTTCCATCGTTCGAACCTATAATTGAGTTTATTTCAAGTGATACAAAGTACGCAGAACAAATAAATTAGCTCATAGAAAACACAAGGTCCACAAACATCACATAAGAGTGATAAAACTTTATCTCCTCAATTCGCTAAATAAGTCGATCGATCATCAATTGAAGTTCCATTGTCAAAGTTTCAAATCTTCATTGTCATCGATTAAAAGTTAACTAAATCTGGCAAGAAAGAAACGTATGAAGGTGTGAATTGATAGAAACAAATAGCATTGAAGTGATTCGAATAATTGAAATTCGACTGGTGTAGTAAATAAATACCTTTTCGAGAATATTAGGCATATGCCCTTGGAATTTAACAGATCTATCTCTAGCGCGTTGTTTACGTTCCCAGCGTCGTTTCGATGGTACGATACCCATACCCTGTTCATCACCAGTATTAAGTACACGTCTAGCTTGCCACCATTCATCGTCACTAGCATTTGTAACATGTAGAATATCACCATAATGAAAAGCTAATCCTCGACTGGGTAAACCATCATCTTTTATTGGATCATAATCGAATAAAGCCCTATAGTTATATAATTAACAGAATTAAAAAGAAAAGAAAAACAATTGAACCAACAATACGAACCTGACGTAAAGAGAGCGTTTTTGTGATGTTCTTAGTAGAGTACCACCAGTAACTGGATGTGATATTTGTTGTTTTAAGTCATGGATTTTAGCTTCAAAACGATTATATTCTTCTGGTCTATATTGAACAACAATTGTAACCGCCTGATTTGTACCCTACAATTTATTTGTTTCATTAATATTTAATTGGAAAAAATTGTACAAGAGGAATACCTTAAGGGCCTGAGCAGCTTCTTCATGTGTGGCAGTTCTTAAATTCACACCATTCACACTTAAAATTTGATCACCACGACGTAATTCACCACATAAATCAGCTGGACCACCAGCTAAGATAAATGAGATGAAGATACCTTCACCATCTTCACCGCCGACAATATTAAAACCCAAACCGGAACCTCCTTTTTGTAGTATCACAGTACGCACCTCTCTAGAAATATAAAATAGTAACAATTAAGCAAAAAATCATCAGCAATCTATTGAACAAAGATAATAATAAGAATAATAATAATAATAATAGAAAAATCAGAGATCAAAGTGTTTGTTTTAATACAAATCATCGGGAGATTAACATCGGGAATCATAAAGTAGACTCAACCAAAAAAAAATCATCCCTCTATTTTGAAATTCTCATCATTTATTGTTGAAATATCTACTTACAAATAATGATTTTGTTGCATAATCACCCTTCATTCTTATTCGATTCTAATGGAATAATTTTTAGTTTAATTTTCTAACAATAGTGACGCGACGCACGCCTAAATGTACCTGTATTCAAATCCTAATCAATATGTGCAATTATAAATAAAACCAAGGATATTGTAATCTGGCTCGAAACACAACCAATACAAAAGAGAACCAACCAGTTGTTTGTTATCAATTTATATTTTTGATAAAAACAAGGGAGGACGGTTTTTGTTTTACTTATATCATATTACACAAATTGACTGAATTTCATCATGTGAAATGATAAGAATTTAACGGTTATTGCGTTTATCGTAAAGCAGGTTTATTTTTTTACATTTATCACACAAATACTTATGTTGAAGAAATATTCAAATAAACAAGCACTATTGGAATATTAGAGATGACTTTATATAATAAAATCATTTCGTTATTTATTTAATATTTATAAAGTCGTCAACAATAAAATTGTATCACTGCTGCTCCATATAACAAATAAGAATAAAATTATTACCTTTTCAGTTTATCTTTATTTTTAAATCTTCTACTAAAGGTGGCGAATGTTCGTCGCAATGGGAACTTATGCTGTTTATTCTTCGTCATAATATCAACACGATTATATTTGTTTAAATTAAATTAAATTAAATGTTAATTTTTTGCAGAAATTTCAATCTAATTAAATCAACAACTGTTGTTCAGTGTAAGTTTTCGATATGATATAATAACATCGTTGTCTTGTTATGTTGTAATCATTATTAAAACACAACAAATGAGTCATCTTGGGGAATAGCGAAAACATGAATAATTATTGTTCCGTGTAATAAGAAATAACAACAACAACAACAACAACAAATATGAAGAGAGATAAAATAATGTGACGTATTTTTATAGGGAATTTACATAATTTGAATTGAAACATCACCAAAGAGGTCGTTCAATTTAAAATTGCACACTTATTTTAAATTTATACAGACTGTCCCATAATATTTCTCATCTATTGTCTTTCATTTACATGCGACACCCGTTAGCTTCCTTCTTAATCAATTTAGATCAAGGAAATACCACGTTTTACTTGTACTCATTGATTATTCATCTTAATTGTTTGTTTTATTCAATTAGTAAAAATTCAATGTCTACTTCCGGAAATACGGCAGAGCTTTATTTTTTTATTTATTATTTAAATTAATTAATTAATAATTTTAGAATTAAATTGTCAAGGTATAAAAGTTGTCCCCACAATATGTTAATTTATCATGTTGTAAATCATATAAATGATCGAGGTCATTGACGATGACCAACATTTATGTAAAATTTACGACCAAATAAGCTAAATGTAAGGTAAACTTTGATATAACTTATATAACTTATTTTAAATCAATTGCAGACAATACGTCCTTGTTTAAAAAACAAAACAAAACAACAAACTATGGATAAATTAGGACAAATCATACTAATTTTCTGTACATTTTCAAGGCAGTTGAGTATAAAATTACTGACTCTCTTCTTTATCGGCCCATTAAACACTGTTTAGTGTGTGTGTGTGTGTTCTACAATTTTATCCCATGTTATTTATCTTGTTGTTGATGGAAGGCTTTAAGGCTAGTAATTATTCTACATTATAATAAAATGCACTCACACGACTATTATTAATTAAATTGAATTTTTCTTTAAACTATGTTCATTCCATCAAAAACACATTAATAAATTAAAATGAACGTATGTGTATCTTTAAGGAAAAAAGTGGAGTCAATTTAAATTTTAATCATATTTGAACTGTTTAACTGTTAATTATTTAAAAACTCAATAGCAACTTTCTAGTTATTAAACATGAAGAGCTGTATTAAAATTTAATTGAAGATAAATTAGCAGTAGTGCAAAAGATATGGGATAGGTCAAATATTAGAAATTTCTTATTGAAAAACAGAAAGAAGAATAGATCTAATAAAACAGTACCTAAAGGCAACTACTATTAATCAATATATTGAGTTAGAAACAATATTAAATTTTCTTATTTTGATAAATAATTTTCAGGTCAGGTTCAACAAATCAAATATATAACAATTCAAACTTATAAATCGAAAGAAAAACAAACTTTCCAATATCCAAAAATAGTAATGCAATGTTTGTATATTTGTTTTTTGAAAGTTCCCTATAAATTTTATTAAATATATGAAAATCAATCATCAAGATCAAATCATTTTAAAATCAATGATGACAATATTTCTATCCAAATTTCGACTTTCTAAATATCCATAATTTGTTGTTTTTTTTTATGTTAACCGCATTTTTGCCGTAAAAATAACTATATCACAAATAAATCCAGTTTTATATAATGAATTTTAAAATGTTTATACTTTCTAATTTGATGTGATTTTATCGTTAATTATTGTACAAAATCAGAAATTGCAAATGTACACAAACAACATATGTTTGAATTTTATAAAAGGGGGAAAAAGAGGATATAAGCGGATGCTTGAAATTTAGATTTCGTTCTAACAATATAAAGAGTGTCGCATTTTATTCCATAATATAGCAAATAACACAATGTATATTGTAGCACTAGTTCCAAATTTAAGAATGCCATTTTAAGTGCAAATAAAGGGAATGTCCAGTAAAATAAATTCTTAAACCCTTAACCCGCGCAAATCAATAAAATTAATTTCATCAAAGGGTTGTTGGTTTTCATTTCTATATAAAACCCCTACACTAAACATTCTCATTACTAATATTATTGGAATTAATCACAAATCTAATTTCCTGATCATATAATTGGTGGTATAATCTACCTACACTCACCCCTTAGATAATTTCGATACAAAAACGCAATCGATAAAATTCATTTTTGTTGCTGTTGTTGTTGTTGTTGTAGTTGTTGTTATTTTGTAAATAAAATAAAATCGAGAGGATGTGATATAACAAATGATTTGTTGTAATTTAGTATAATAAATCGGTCATGGTTCATCAAAATCAACAATTTGCAATTGTTGATTATATAATTTCACTTTCTAATAAAATTAATACAATTATTATTAATTTTATCAGAATAATTATTTTCAAATCAGTATAATAATAATAATAATAATAATAATAATAATAATAATAATATTGAAGGTTTTTCTATATACGACACATACGATGATTGCACATAAACAATACCTTGAATTTACAATTTATGAAAAACAATAATTATTCATATTTTCAGATAAATTAAGCCCAACATAGAAAATAATTGAAAATTACACTTCCAGACACTTCACAATTTAGAATAACACTGTTGAATCCTACTACAAAACGATACAAAAGTAGTAATAGTAGATTGTTGTAGTATATAGCTCACACATTATAAATTTTATACTGTTTTCCTATTGGACGACCTTCTCCAATATAAGTAGTACAAGTTCGTACGTTATATACGGGTATACGTTTCAAACGAAATTCCAACTAACATTATAACATAATAAGGATGGAATTCGAATTGTTAGAAATGAATCGATTGTTGAAATAATTTGGTGCTTTATTATACATACGTGTGTATGTGTGTGGTTTGCCCCTTATGGTATTATAACGAATTTTTTTCAGTTTAGTCAACAACAACGGACATGAAAAACACGTAATATTACTTTTGTATGTTATTCTATTATGTCTTTCAATCAATTCAAAATGGAGGGTAGTAAAATCAATCGCTTTTTTAAAGTATTTCAACAAAAAACACAATAACAAACGAAACCAACCGACGATGAAATTTAGCAAATTCGTATTGTTTTGCGATATTTAAGCTAGTTCTTAAAATGTTATTCTAATGATACACGAGTAGATAGATATGTAAATTATTCGATATTTCATCCACTCATTTTTCTTTTTTTAAAATAATAACATCTTCAATTATTGTGCCATCATCCCTCATCTACATTATTTTACATAATTCTTCAATTTTCTTTTTTTATTCAAAAAATAAATAAATACATAAATAATGTAAATTGTTTCCTTTAGAATTCATAATTATGATAGTCATCTACAATAAATGTATTGTTCCATTAGATTTACCATCTGATGGGAAACATAACTTAACTCAATCTTTATTTTTGTAAATTTGTGTACACTTTCCTCTGTTATCAATTCTAAGCAGTTGATTGCCTATTGTCTAGCAATTATGAAAATGTAGGAAGCATTAGAAATGATGAAGATACCATAGAAATTATTAAATCCACAAAAAAAATGTAATAATTAGTTAATAACAGAGTGTGGAGTGAATTAAAGATTAAAGTGATCAATTTCCTTTGAGTTGATTCAACTTCAATCTATTTAAAAAAGAAGCCAGATATATGAAAGAATTAATCAATCAATCATCATCATCATCGACATATTGCATATGCAAATGATATTGATTTAATAGAAAGGCAGATTTAAAGCTGAGATTGCAGCACTCTTATAAACCGTACTTCCATAAAATTTCAAATATCGAAAAAAAAAACTACTGTGAGGGCGGCAGTTTTTAGAAATTTGTAATGAAAATAAAAATTTTGATCTGATAGTAAAAAATGTCTGATGTCCATTGAGAACTAACTTGTGGTAGTGTTAGAGAATTAGACTCCCATAATACCCCATTCAACGACTATTTACATTTAAAAGTTTTGTAAACTTTAACATGAACATCCTAATTAATTGGTTAGATAAAAAAAAAATTGATTTATATTGAAATAAAATTTTGTAAACTAATTATTACAAATGAACAAACTTTATGATGAAAATTTTAGAATTTTGTGACACAGAGAACCAGTTGTATTTTAGTTGCTCGGCTATTACCCATTCAAGATTTTGTTAAAAAAGTTTTAATTAAACGATTTTACGAGTTTAGTCTTCAATGTTTTTGGCACATTACTAATTGAGAAAATTCAAGTTGTATTGATTTTCGTTTATAAATAAATAAATCTAAATCGGTCGAGTTAAAGTTGATTCACGTTGTTAATTAAATTTCGTTACATGTTATCCAAATGTCCACTGAGATTATTGTTAATCGTATTTACTATAACGTAAATGACAAGGATTATACACAATGATTTAAACTGTTATGTTAGATAATAACATTTGTCATAGTTTCACGAAGGGGCATTAACTTTGACTATTGTTCAAGAACAATTTTTTGTTTCCACACAGAAGTGTGCTACTGTAAATATCCTAAACACAGATTAGCAAATCTATCTAAATTAAGTAATTAAGATAAAATATGTAATTTTGTTCTAATGATATGGGAATGTCCTTGCTAATAATATAATTATTGTTTATTTTACGTTTTCATTTCGATCTTTTTCTTCTTGTTTTTTTTTTTGAATTCTGTTATTGCTGTTGATGCACACACATGTGTGGATGGATATAAAGTTAATTTTAATATGACTCGTACATAACAATACGTGATTGATTTGATAAATTTTATTGAATTCCATTGCATTCGTAGAATGATTGGATTGACAAGCATTCAATATATTTGATTATTAAAAAAATATTTCAATTTATTATGAACAAACAAAATGTTCAGTTATAACGATATTGAATGGGACCGGGCATTTGCTTGATTTCTTGAACAAATATGTAGAATTCCGTCGAATTTTATGAATCTCACATAGAAAGAAAAATAATCAACAAAACACACCCTCAAAAAAAATCCGTTTAACTATTGGAAAACCTGAAATTCCTGTATTTAAGGTAAAGTAAATCTTATCCATTTCCGCCCTAGTAAAAGTAGAATCATTGGAATTTTGATAAGAAGTGAAACATTTGAGGAATGTCCACTATTATCTACTATAGAAAAAATCGCAAAGAGAGAGTTTTTAAATCTAATTTGATAAGTAGACAAGATTTCAATTAATTTCTGATCTTCTTTTCTTTATTTATACAAAAACAGAAACAACCACAAAATCTAATATTAAAGTTGTATTTTTCTATTACACAACCGTATCGGTTACGGATCTTGTGATATCATTTTTTACATATTGAGGAAAATTTCTCTAGATCCTGTCTTTCTAAATTTAATGCAATTTTTTTTTATATTGTTCACCATTAATTTATAACTTTTATTATTTTTTTCAAAAATAAACAAACGTGTAATAAAATTGCATTGTTGAAACTTAGGTAATGTGTTAATAATTACATTGGTACACGTGTTACTCAACAAGGAAAAAAAAAGATTAAAAAAAAACTATTAATCACCTGATCATTTTATAAAAGAATTAAACCCTCGTTATCCTACATTCATGGAAAAAAATTCACACACTAATGACACACACCTACAGAAGAACAACACTTATCACTGTTTAAATTCACAATTTGAAATTGTATATGAAAAAAAAACGACGCTGGTAGACGAAAATCAACTAATAAAGCCTTAATTAATTGAAATTCAAATGATGTACGTTTAGTTTTTTTATGAATGGATGCGTGAGTAATGATAATATAAATTAAGTATACAAGACTTGTCACGTATCAATTTTTTTTTAAATTAGTTTAATTCGTTGCATGGGTTTTTATTCAATTTTTTTTGTAAAAAAAACGGTCAAATTCGCAATAGAATTATAGAGAAATATGAAAATCATTTTTCAAACACATAAGTAATTAAAATACAATATAATTTGCATATGAACATGTATACTGGTAAAACAATGATAAGTTGATTAATCCATTTATCAAAAATGCAAATTATAATCATCTATTATTATTATTATTATTATTATTATCACCAATTTTGTTTTATCGATTGAAATTATTTCATAAATATTAAAATAGATTATTATTTATAACTTACCGGGATATGTCTTCCTGGCTGACAGCTCTGGATGTTGAAATAGGATGATGGAGTGCAAGATTTGATGAATGAACAGAATCCGTATACGGCCCATGTGCTTTCGTCGCTGATGATTTCATATAAAAGAAAATTTTAAAAATGAATTTAGAAACTTATCGGTTAACCAATTTACAGTAGAATAAATTAATATGTCATTTGATAGTTGAATAATATTTGTGAGAAATTGTAATTAAGAACAGGACGTTTTTTCTTTTTTTGTCGAATTCGATACTATCTATTGATACATGACTTCACAGCAGATTCATAAGTTGAATAAGATTTTTTTATGTGTTTTGTTCAAAAGAAATGCATTATTATAAAAGTTCTCATAATTCCATTGGCGCCTGTAAATAGGCAACCATTTAGACTTCAAATCCGGAATCTGTCATATTCATTAGATCTTACAATTAGATATGTAGTTTTCTTTCTTTCTTTCTTTCTTTCTTTCTTTTGTTAAAGTCATACTTACACAATTGCGGTGAATAAGAAGTATCGGATGCGGGAGCATTAAAGGCACTCTCTGGTTTAGCAACGACGAGAACAACCTTATCTTGTGTAGTTTTGAGCGTTGCGACAGCATCTTCATGTGTAACATTTTCTAAATTAACTTCACCTTTCTGGAAAATCATTTAGTAAATAATATTAAAAAACATCTATCTTTTCCGTTGTTATTATTATTGTTGTTATTACAACCAGGCGTGTATTATTACATCTATATGAAAGGGATGATATGTGTGAGTGTGTGGTTGTTTGTTAGGTGTCATCATCCCTTAGGTATTTACTCTAATGAACACAAAAACAATAATTATATTAAAACCTTGTGAACGTATACGTAAACTAAAAGCGACATAGTTGTTGTTGTTGTTGTTGTTGTTAGTCACATTAACATGCGAGATTTTTCATTAAATTACAAAAGCCCGACTTTGATGTGTTTCTTTTTGTTTTCATTTAAAAACCAAAAGACAAAACACAATGGACTGAATATTAAAGATAAACACAAAATAAATGTGTTATATTTTTAAGAGCTTGTAACTTTTTCAATTTGAATAGGGGAAAAAATTAGAGAAAATACAAACAAAAGGAACAAGGAAGATTGCTCCTTAGGGTAATTTTTTGATTTTCATTCCCACAACTTGCTTTTAAAAATAACAAAAAGTCAAAAGACGAAATTAGAAAAAAACAACAACAAACAAACAAAAGATAATTGCTTTACTATATTAATTATTTTAAAGATAACATTTTCAAAGAACTGCCACAATATAAATTTCATTATTAATAAAGTTACTCGACGACTATGATGATGATGTTGAGGGTAAAAGAGAAAAATGGGGGAAATTAAAAAATTCGTATCTTGAATGAAATAATGTTTAAAGAGTAAGTCTTGTTTCTTGTAAAGTAGAAAAAGGGTAACTAACATCATACTGGCAATCCCCTACGGAACTCTGTGAAAAGTAGAACGACCATTTTGCATAACATTTCCGTTTAAGAGATACCTTCTTTTCACTAAAAGATGAAATACGATTAAGAAAATAATTTCAACTTACTACTAGGTATGTGTAGAAAAAAGAAGCTTAATTGTTGAATAATCAAAAAGTATATGAATATTGTACATATTTGCTGTTATTTAACTGTAAATATGTTAGAATTGTAAAAGATGATGATGATGATACTACATTACTACTACCGCCCCCTACCCTTTAACATTATAAAATATTACCTAACAAGACAAGAACGAGATGGAACGTGAAACTTAAATAGAGGAAATGAGAAATATGTTACTTAAAACTTTAATAAGCTCGAGTAAAGAACACTCTTAAAAACGCCATGAAGCGAGAGATGAGTTTTACTGTTGGGAAATTCACAAATTTAATTTAAAAGTGTATAGTAGCCGAAAATCGAATAACGACAACAAGATAGTGAATTGCGTATCAGATAATAGAACTGTTGTATACCAATGTTTGTTTTAATATACGATATTTCGCGTTATGAAAATTATACCTACACAGGTGTTTTTATGTTTCCGCAAAACATTTTTGGCTAAAGTGATTAAAGACTACAAAAAGCAAAAGTTTATGTTTGTTGCAATAGCACGATAAAACTGTACATAACTGGGATTGTGGATGTAATTAAATTTCTTTAATGACACTTAGAATTTCTAATATGATAATTTTGTTGGTCAACTATTTGTTAACTTACCACAGCATCTCTAACAGCAACCAATTTATCGCCAACAATCAAACGTCCATCTACTTGTGCTGCACCACCTTCCATTACTTTTGTTACATAAATACCATTATCACCAGGTATGTGTTGATTACCAATACCACCAGCAATACTAAAACCAAGGCCTTTATTACCTTTTATCAATTCAATTTCCATTAAACGCATATTTCTAGATTGTCGTCGTCGTCGAACACACTACAACAAGAATATTAAAAAAATAAATTAGATTTAAAAAAAACTAGAATTTATTCTATTATAGATATTCTAAAATTTAATTTAATTAAAATAGGGAAGTTTAGAAGTTTTAATTGATTTCTGGTTCAGAACCCTAATTACAATTATTCGCTACAACTAACTGACTGACTGACTGACTAACTGTTCTGTTGTAAAACTTTTAAACATTACCTACATTTACGAAAACCCACTACTAACTAATCACTTGTCATTGTAATTGTACTAAAATGTAAATTTTCTTAAGTTTCCAATCGTTATAAATATATATATACATGTGCTTTAATATTATAAATTTGAATTTATCTGAATTCCACACCATTACATTACAAGAGTTCCTTTAAGTGTATTAGAATGGAAATAAGCGAGACTATTTTACAAGTCAATTAAACAACAAAAGATATTTTAAACATTAAGAACAACATAAAAAGAATCTTTTTGCTTTCATATAGAGGGATACTATTTGATGCTCAAGTCGATCGAAACAAAAGTCGTTCTAAATATTATTTAAATTTTTGTAAATATATAATGTTGTAAAGGTGCAAAAATCACACTAAAACATATGCGTAGTAGTTTCTCGTTAGTGTTAGTGCTTCAGAATGTGGAAAGCCTCTTTTTTATTACAGCAAATCCTCTAAAACCAATCCGATGATCTATCTGATTATTGTTAAACGTCATTCCATGTCTATTTGAAGTACATTTTCGACATTTCATCTAGATGAAACATTAACATGTTTGATGTGTTTAATATACACGACAATAATAATAATAATAATAATAATAATACCAAAGACAACAAGAAATTATAAGCAAATCTATACTATTAGATAGAAACAACGTTATTTATGTTTATAGAAGAACTTAAGTTAAAAGTAGAATTTTCATATAAAATATATATAGACCACAACATAAGACATTTTACGATGTAATTTTGTACTTCTATAAATTAACAACAGTTATGTACTTGTCTCCGTGTTCTACGTGTATGTGTTTTATGCACGCTTCACACAATACCACTAGAAGAAGATAATAAACACAACATAACGAAACTGTACATGAAACGGAAGTCAAAGTTTTTCATTCATCTACAAATAATGTAAAAAATGTTGTTGTTTTTTTGTTTACCAATTTAACGGTGTTGCCAGCTTTTTTAAGTGCATCAACGGCTGCAGCATGTGGTACATCAACAACAGCTACATCATTGACAGATAAAATTGAATCATTAACACGTAAACGTCCATCAATTGATGCTGCGCCACCAGGTATTAATTTTGTTATATAAATTGCTGTATCATCACCTATATGTGGATTATCTGTACCACCGGCAATACTAAAACCTAAACCGGCACCACCCCGTTCCAAAATAATTTCTTCATATTCCCATTCATCATCACCATTTACCTAGAAATAAAATCAAATTACAGAATGTTAATGAAAGTAGGTAAATTAGGGTAGAAGGAAGTAGATATGTTTGGAATTACAAATTGAAAATAAAGTAATTGAAAGGAAGTAATTGTTTTAATGATGGAAATTGTGTAAACAAGATCAATCTTCTATAAATTTCCAGTGAATTGACAAACAAATACATTAGTCGCGTTTATACAGATGGTAAAACGTAATTTAAACGAATAAGGTCTCAGCTAATTGTAATATCAGTCGGATATAACGATGAAAATATACAAAGATATTCTCTAAGTCTAGACAAATTAATTGCTCGATACGTATGTATAAGCAAAATGAATAATATCTAACTTTTTAACAAGATTGTTTTCTAATAGGTACGTTTAATAATCTTGAAACTGGTAATAAAAACAATCAATAAACGTTTTTCAGATTTAGAATCTACGCTTTAAACTACCTGCTAAGAGGGGAAGAAAGATATTTAAAAAAACTTTTGGCAAATCGGTAATAATTTAGAAGAAGTTTCTGACAGGTGTCATTAATAAATTTTTTTTTTGTAAAAATTCTAAAAATAATTGCTAATTTTAGTTTGAAAGACTCTAAAGAAGCCAAATCGATTGGAAATTCATAAGTGTATTATAATTATCTATTAAAAGTAGTGTCAACTTGACTAGCTAGTCACAGTAAAGAGTTGAGACTAATCCATCATCAATTGTTAAAGTTCTTCCTACGTGAAACTATAACTGACGTAATTGTCTCACTCTGGCACAGTACAACTGAGTGGTCGGTGCTTGTAAGAAAGTCTGGATGGCTTATTAAGGATTCTTCCTGAAAGTTAAAGTTTCAAACTGAAAGTTACGCGACTGTTTCAATTGAACTGCAAAATTTTCAATGTTATAAATAATAGAAGTGAAGACGGTAAAAAAAAATACGTTTACTACAATTTATATCAATAAATAAATAAAACATGTTGAAATAGAAACGGATAGAGAGATAAATTCCTTCAGGAAAATCCTACAATTTACTCATCAATATTTCATAAAACACATGTGTATATTTCCTATATTTTTACATGTAAATTGTAGAGAGAAAAAGTGAAGAAAACAAAAACCACTTTTATAAATACACAAATTTTGATTTTGAATTATATTTTCAACAATTTAGACATTTGTTCAGTGTTAAAAAATTAACATCAATCATGGATTCAATTTTAAAATCGCAATAATTTAAACGAAAAAAAAAACAAAACGATAATATAATAACAAGGAGAGATTTTTTTTATAAAACAGGAAAAGTTTTATAAATAACTTTGAAATCAATGTTAGTGAAAAAACACCAACAAGTTATTGAATTCAGTATTGAAGAAAAAAAAACAACAGCAGAATATGAATTGAAAAGAAAATTGAATGAATCGGTAAATAATAAAGTAACATGCGACATTTTGAAGTAATTCATCATCATGATATTAACCAACCAACCAATCAATCTGAATGATTGTTATTTACTGAAAAGAGTACAAGTTTTTCAATTGTTCCCTATATCAAAACCATTATTATATCAATAAATCTATTTTGGAGAGATAATCTGTAAACACCTACCACTGAATCTGATGAAGTTTCTTTATTGTTGAGTTTCACTCCACAACCCATTGATTTGAGCAAATTCTATTCCAACTTTTTTATGGCCAATCTTTCTCAAAAAAAAAAACAAAACCAATACTTGGCAATTGTTGTTATAATTCGAATTTTTATTTGTGTTAATTTTAGATTACAACACAACGA
The DNA here is from genome assembly GCA_028455855.1 of Meloe dianella. Classification (NCBI taxonomy): domain Eukaryota; kingdom Metazoa; phylum Arthropoda; class Insecta; order Coleoptera; family Meloidae; genus Meloe; species Meloe dianella. The sequence goes on along the minus strand of JAPTHL010000055.1, from coordinate 578,697 downwards.
ATTTGGATCAACTTTTGATAAAAATATAACAACGATTTTTTTTATATAACAACAACAAAAGAAGAAAATTAATGAATCAATGTTGAAAGAACAACTAGTGCAAAGAAACTGAAAACTACTGTTGAGAGACATATAAAAATATATAATATTATTAGATATAGTTTGAAATTCCGCTATATTTATGAAACACACGCACAGTTAAGATATTCCTTTATAGACTGATTACTAATATTATTGTTGTTATATAACGTGTAATTTTAATCTAAATTTTTGGCAACACCTGACTATAATATAAAGATTGTATTATTAAAATAATAGTATTTTCCGTTTTTATTTTAAAACAATTTTAATGACAAACACATTATTGATTCACAATGTTGTCGGTGTTTGTAGTTAGATATGTATGTAGATGCTTGTTTATTTTTACCGCTTGTCCTACTTAATTTTTAAATACATAAATCAGAGTTCTCTATACATACGCATTGTGTGAAACATATGAGAATAAAATGGATACGAAACACTATAGACACAGGCAACTGAAGCAACACTGTACAAACCCAATCGCAATTGTTTGCTTCTAACTAAATAAAGGAAATATTGAATGGACACACCTGGTATATTTGAATTTCCATCAATTAATAACGTGTTCTAATTAAATGTTCTGTTGCATGAAAAAACAGCAAAAAAAAAACAGCGTTATATAAACTATACAATTCCTTTATGACAAACCTAAATTATTTTACATTAACTAATTAAGTAACTCTAACTAAGGAATTAATTAGAGACAGATCAAGAATATATACAACAGAAAGTACTGATAGTTAATCAGTTTATTTAACCCTGGATTGAAATTTAATCTGTATACAACTAGAATTGCAGTTGAATATTCACAAAATACTAAACTGTTAATACCTGTTTATCTATCTATAAATTGCCGATTCTCTACTTATTTAGTTAAAAATGCAGAAGACCGGACATTGTGTGTGATTGTGAATGAAAACAACACAGGAAAGGCGGGAAATGTGAGTGGTTAGGCGTGGTGAAATTTACAGAATAGTGAAAAGACTATTTATTTTACTTACTGGTTTGTTGTCACCGGAACCAAGTAAGGGTGAATGAGCCTGAAACAATGAAAGAAAAAATTAGATACAAGAGAAAATTTTCCCAAAAACTAACCGCCACAAAAGAAGCACATTATAAATAATTTTGTTGTAAATACGAGATTGCAATCAAAATGTAAATTGTAAAATGTAAAATTATCTAAATTGTAAATGAAATATAACAATAAGAAAATTATCACTGAACGATGCTGCAGTGTAACATTCCAGGACAATTACAATGTTATTTATATGTAAATTTAAGTTAATTGTACGATAATTTTCTATTAATTTAATTAAAAATTTGCTTATAAACAAATTGAAAAAATGTTTAAATAAAAAATATTAATGACGACTATAGAAACATTTTTGTCGTTTCCATATCCTATACAGAATATAAGAGATAATCAGACTATGTTTGGTGTGTTGATCTGTAATGTATAAAGGCATACATACAACATACATATCCAATATGGAATTCAATTACATAGGATTAGGCTTTCTCAGGCGGGGTAAATTCTATTTACATTGTAAACGTTACCATATTGGACCAGAAAATGTAATAGTTTACAATGGTCTAATTTCGTCTCACAGTCAACAGAGAATTTATTGATTGGTAAAAAATCATTTGTCCAACATCTCTTCTCAATAACAACGATATAATTGAAGATGGTGGCATATAGTAAAACAAATCTAACTTGACTTATATTTGTGGAATGGAGAGAAGAAGCCAAATCGATTTCGATTTACTGAATAAAAAATAAATTAACATACTCAAAAGTAGTTAAATTTGTCAATTGCAATCAAAATCAAGTTACCACTAAAGACGAAATCTTTGTGTGTAGGTATACAATTTAGGAAGTTTGTGTAAAAACTAATTTTTTTTTTACTGGCGAAATCTTTTAAGATGTATCAGCTGCGCCAAAAATTTTCCACGATAAATTTAGGAAAAACGTTGTACGTATAGAAATAGGTAGAGATAAAATAAATCTTTACACATCACTCATAAATAGATAAAACAGGAATAAAAGGGAAGAAGCAAAGACGGACGATTATTTACGTTGGGCCTTTGTGAAACAAACGAGAGAGGCAAAAAAAACAACAATGTAAAAGCATTTCCTTCTCTAAGGAAGAACACGTATACAATGCAAACTAAGTAAATAAACAACACAAAAACCAATTCAGTTTGTTTTCTATTATACACCACTTTTATGCTTTATATTGAATGGAACGAATAAATGAATTAACTTTAGATTAATGTAAATATAGTCGAAAGTTTTCCTTTATCAATGTTGAAGACTATTATTTCAGTCTTGTTTGGAATTGTAAATTCAATACCTACCAGACTTTCTGTTTTAGAATATCTAAATATTGTTGATTTGGAAATAGAGATTACAATTCAATATTTTTGTTTTGGTTTATTCATTCATTTTACGGTTGTCAAGTTCAATATGATATTAAAATCCCTAATATGTAATACATCAGAATTTTATCAATAACGATACCTTAGAGGGTTTACCATAACAACAATACAATACTATAATAGATTCATCAAAAACTCATTTTTCCCACCACACATCTGATCGAAACTCCCCTTAGAAGCTGTTAGAAAAACGTTCCAATGTATTCAGAATCAAACGTGTTTTATTTATTTTTTTTCGGCGCGTTCAAACAGACAAAAAAAAGAAGAAGTTTAACAGATATATTGAATAGTAATCATTTGAAATAAATATGGTATAGACGAGAGTTCAATTCTAGTGTGAAGGTGTTATTCGTTTTTAAATTAAAATATATGTGCAGTTTAGAGGATTTCCCAAGAGAAAGTCTGCGTGAGAGATATGTGCTTTGGAAACGAGAAACGCACCGTACATAAACTTTTCAAAAGCTTTTGCTATGTAAGTTGGAAACATGCTAAACCCCTAACTATCTACATAAACTACAGACGATACTTGTGTATTTGGTTAAGTTAGTTAGATTTTAGACACATATCACCTAAGATAATGTATCGTTCTTAACTATTTGACCAATTAATTTCAACTAAATTGAATGTTAGAGGAGAATATAAACGTGTAACAGTTGCAATAATGGAAAGGACAAAGGGTTATTTAGTGAGAGATACGAAGCGAGAATGGGATAATTGAAGAATTAGAAAGACTGATTAGTTGGCAATGTATTTATTGACTAAAGTACTATCTCTCTATCTTGTTTAATTGTAAGATGTGATCACACGTAGAGTCTTTCTTGTCTTTTAATTTGGTCCACAATTCAGAGTCTACTATCACATAAAAAAAATATAATACATACATATAGATAGATACCACACCTTTCAAAACGAGTAAACAGTAAATTAGAAATTCTGCGCGTGTTCGACATTTTTAAATTGAAATTGAAATGATCCACTTATGGCGATTGGTGATTTTTATTCTAGTTGCATCACAGTCGCGTCCTTTTTACTTGACAATTTTATTTACTTAATGTAGAAAGCAATATATTCTCTCAGCACAATATGAAAACAATGAAAGGTATATACTTGGTTATTATTAAAGGTAAAATGACCTTACTACCATCATCATATTACTATATAGATAACAACAACTGCCTTTAAAATGTACGAATTATCTCTAAATTAATCAAGAATAAGAGGGAAAGAGAGTAAAGACTAAAATAATTCTAGCTTTACATTTGTATCTCATTTCCTTTAAGGGAGAACATCTAGTCATTATCACTTGTTAATTGCACCCGGACCGACGTGACTTTATCGATATATTCTGAAGTTTCTATTTTCTTTGTAGGTAAATTGTATTCTATAAGAAGATTTTGCATCTTCTAACATTTATATGATGAGATGTAAATTCAATTTCAAAGTCAATATACATGAAAATTAGATAGCTATCAATAAATATAGTGTCAAACTGATAAATTAATTCTTGATAAGATAAATTCGAATAATTTATGGATATTTGTCAATTTACATTTTCATTTGTTAATTCTAATAAGGAAAAATTGATAATTGATTCAATTTATCGTTTTGATGAGAACGTCAGCATCTATGTTATCAAACTTAATTTACAAAGTTTGTAAATGTGATCATTTATAAAATTATATTAAGAACTATCTAACAGTTTCAGAAAAGAAAAATAAAGAATTGTTGATAGTTAAGTTTTCCGTTGAGCTGTTTTCTCCTAAAACGACAGTTTTATTAAAGCCACGAGATCCTATTTCTACGTGACTGGACCAAATCAAAAGGATCTAAAGAGAGAAGCTCTTAAGTAGATATTCTTTGTACATTTTCTGATGTGTAATCTAAAATTTTTGTTGCCATATTATGAGAAATGTTTCTTAAACATGACATATCAAAATGCTAAAAGATAACATTATCCTCAACCTACTATATGTATAACAAATACCTATGCAAGATTTAATAGACTTCTAACATGGTATAAGAAGGAAAAGTAGGATTTCCAAAAATTGTCACAAATCTAATTCAGGACATTCTTAGAAAAACAAAGCCTGTATAGAAAAATTATCGACTTCTCTTTCGTATCTCTAAATTTGTCTTCAAGTTATAATAATAAAAAAGTTAATATCACTTAAAAACATTACAATTTGCTCTCTTGCAAACTTGTATTTCTATTGACTTACATGAGTAGACAATATTAAATGAGTTTAATTTGCTTAAATGGGTAAATTTTATTCAAATAAAACGTGTAAATTTATACTAATGATGCCTATACGTTGTAAAAATTGCATTTATTTCACTTAAAAAAAACTCCTAACACAAATAGAAAAATTAGAACTATATAAGAGCAAATATACAACATTGAATACTAAATGGAATTCATTAAATGCTATTTTTCGTCAATTCTTTACTACATTATAGATAAAATCAGTAATTCAGTTAATATAACCGACTTTAACTTTTCATTTTATAATTGAAAGTTAAAGTTGAATTCGATTCGAATAAAATTTGAAAGTCTCGAAACAAATCATCATAATTGCTTGTGCAAATTGGATCGAATACGACGCAGAAACATTCCTTAATTCTAAATGATCGCCTTGTCTTTCTTGTTCTCTTTAATGTTTTAATATAATTGACGCATTTTTAAATAAATCGACTATTGTGTGTGAATTTATAAATTTAATTTTTGATTTAAATGTGCATTATCTGGGAATATAAGCGGCCGCCATCAACTAACTAAATATCTATTGAATGTAGCGAATACACAATAATGTTTCGCATCTAAATATCATTTCAAAGAAAAACAGATTATGCAATAGATATATCAACTAACATGATTGTAAATTGTCAATGATCCATGTCGTACATGTTCTGTTAGATTATGTTAGATAGATAGAAACAAATGAAATTTTCTGATTTTTATCTCTCGATAAATATTTGAAAACAAATAGTTTGACAAAAACTATCGGAGTGTCAATTTTTCACAACAGACAACTTCAGTATCTATCTACAACACATATTCTTAACATTTTCCCTTCGTAGAGATTTATTGTTTCGGCAACCAACCAACCAACCAATCAACCAACCAATCACTAAAGTGATGTGCACTTAACAGGAAGTGACTATAATAAATAAAACATTCACTTTTAATAAAAAAATCTATCAACATATAGATGATTTTATACAGCCTGAACAACATTAGAAATGCATTAAGATTTGTCGAAAAACATGTTGAAACAGTATAGAGAAGAGTATTTCCTTGGATATGGCAATTCAATTCAAAACAATAAATCTTGTCTAAACCGGAGTGAAATTGCGAAACAGAACATATTAAAGAAAATGTTGATGCTTTAACCAGTTAGACTGTAAGATATTTGACATATAAACATTTGATAAATAAAATTAAATTGAAACAAAAACTAAATAAATAAATAAATAAATAAATAAATAAATAGATAAATAAATAAATAAATAAATACAAATAACGAATAGGTATTGTGAAAGTAAACGGTTAAAACGAATACATTGAGATTTTCTTCGAACAAAAAAAAATTGATATGTCACAGTGATAATGTAAAAAATGATACGTTAAATATTTTATCGCAAATTTACGACTTGATAACAACACTTTATAAGCCCTATTGTACAAATTCTGATGGAAAAATGGTAGATAGTAGATTTTTAAATCTATAACTTTAAAATGAAATGGAAAACGCCTTGAATGGAGCTTGAATGTGTGAACAACAAATACATATAGACGTAAATCACGTGATATGTTCATTTAGCCCCCCCTGTTTTACTTGTTGAATTACGAGCGTTGTTCTCTCTTTCTCTTTAATGTTAGAGTGTTTGATTCGTTGAATTTATCTGTATTGGAAATATACTGCAATAATATTTATAATATTTTTATGAACAAAAAACAAAAAAACTGTAGATATAAGAACTATATTTTCTACAACGACGGACAGAATACGCCCCAATTTTTTCGGTTTGATGGACCGATTTGTATTATGTGATCACTTTAATTTGTACGCTTCATAGAACATCAACATTTTTGAGAGAATTACGCTTGTCGGCGCTTTTTCTTTTTCCTTTTCTTTTTGATAATACAGGTATATGGATGATAGAAGTTCTTTTTCCTATTATTATTATCAAACACTTAAACGTTTTTTTCCATTGTAGAAATAAATATCTATCTATCTGGTGCGTTGTTGTGTTCCTTGTTTTCGCTTAGGTGTTAAATTTCAATAGCAGCTATATAATAGCATCTATACTATAAAAAATTTCTCAAGAGAGAATCTAATTGGCTTTTTTGCCTTGCTTAAATATGTAATTGAAATTTAGTATATCGTTTAAACGCTGTTTTAAAGTAATTTAAATTCAATATTCAAACTACATACCTTAAGCACATGCTTTTAATGTATCTCTGCTTAAAATGCTCTATTAGTGTCATGTCACGTATTTTATACGACAGACTTCCGTTTTAAATAGTTTGTAATCTAGTCGCCCTCTAGCAAATTTTATAATATTCGAGACGATTTAATAGCGTATTTGACTTGTACCGTCAACATTATTATTATTATTAAAACAACATAAAATAAGTAAATTTTAACTGATTGAATAAATATATACAAAACAGTTGACTAACAAACAAGAAGAGATACCTTTAGTGTATCACCCTTTATAAATAACGTAAAATAAATAAAATCAATCTGGATGACATCGAGATGTTATAAAAAAAGGCCTTCTACATATAATAAAAATCAGTAATCCGTGTTAAATGTCCCTTGGGTATATTATGTCTCAGCCGTTACAACAAAATCATCAAAATAACACAGGAAACGTATCTATTTTTTTTATACACACTGTCAACCATAACAATCTCGTTTGTGTTTTTGTCTCTTTTTTTTGATTTTAAGTACGTACATACAACAGCGGAAATTAACTGATCAAAAAAATCACTATTTTAATAATAATGCAGAAAGAAATAACGTCAAAATATTGAAATCAACAAGGCGAGAATGTTATAAAAGATAAATGCAAAAAAAAATATTGCAATTCTTCCTGTTCATTGAATCGTTGTTATTATGTTCGTCTTTTTTACATAAAATTCATGTATTTCAAGGATGTGTCGACGATTTTTGTTTTCAATGAAAATTTAATGAGTACTATACTTATTCGTATTGGAAAAAGCGAACAATCCGTTAAGAAATCTGGATAAATGATTCATTTTTCAATTAAAAAAATCAATGATCTTCCCTTTTTTATATTCGTTCATTAATTTTTTCCAATTGAGAAATAATCCTTGCTTTATACAATTTGCATTTATTTCTAAAATGATTATACGTTCTCTATTTTTAATCGCTCAACTTGACTTTAATTTAGTATCCGTTCGAAACAGGTCGTTTTGGAATAATTATACACATGATACATGTGCCGAATAGAGTGCTAATTATTAAAGATTCTATAAATAAAATTAGATTCGTGGCAAATATCTAAAATGGCATCGAGAAAACGGCTATCCTTCCCACTCCCACCAACTCTAACCAATATCAGCATTATTTACGAATCGTTTTATCTGAGACAGTCTGGTATAAACTAATATCAGTTTCGGTTCAAAGATATAGCTAGATTATGGAGATGTAACGACAAAATATTACCCATATAGCTATATAGTTCTTATCCATCTTATCATATATGAATCTACATAGAAGAAGAGTGTTAAAATAACGTCGATTTTCATATAAACCGCATATTAGAAAAAATCCAAAGAAAAATATATAAAAAGCACGTTAATTTTCTTACTTTTTCTTTCACATTTAGTCGTATGATGATAAATTATGTGTTGATTCTAATAAAGATGTAATCGTTTCAAAAAACTTAAAAGAATTTTCTATTGTATTGTTGGCACATCGTTTATAATACATTATGGAATTCCAATTCACACCAAAAGGAGTTAGAAGGAGGATTTAGATCGAACACACAAGAGGGAATACTACCAGTAGAAAAACTTAAAGAGAATGTTATTTTGTTTCCTACTTAAAACATAGTTTTTCACTTTAGTTGAGAAAAACAGCTTAAATGTGTGCATTACAATTTTTATGCAACTTTATTGTTTAGAAATATTCAAGATGTTTCTATGAATATTTAATTACCTGTTTGTATAGGGATTAGTGGATACATATACCTGTTGTTTCTGTTTAGAATCTATTTCTATTTCATTTTATTCTAATGGCCTTGTTCCCCTCTACAACAGATCTTTAAATGTTGACGAACATTCCACTATGTAACTACATGGATATGTAAGTATTTACTCTAAAAATCATTCAAAGCAATAAAAAATCTTTTTGTGGGTAACAACGTGACATTACACTTTACGTTTAGTTTTAGCATATATAAAATTAATGAGCAACGGCCTTTTTTTTTCTGACAAAACCTCGACAAAAAAGTACTGCCCCCCCCCCAATCTAACAGCTAATTGTTTTTTTCAATAAAAGTTAGAAACCATTAATTGTACTTACAAGATAGGAAATAAATGATTCCTTATTCCGGTATCTTTTTGATGTTAACATCACGTGATTATACTAAAGATCGTTATTTTTCTAACAACAATGACTCAATAATATTATGTACACGTACACCTCAATTTTGCTTTAAAAATAACAACAACAGCCAATAAATTAACAAAAGAAAATTCACTTTATATTTGTTAAATATTGTTAAATAATTTTAATTGTATATAGTTTCATCGTATTGAAATTATGGATATGTTCCGGACGACCTCAGTAGATTGATGGCCGCCGGCATACAACAAACCAACCATATTACTGTTAGTTAGAAACTGACTATGTTACAAGTATTGTGTTTGTTTAAGGTAGATAGAAATATTAAATGCGCTTGTATATACATAGGTATTTAAGTATAGGTGTGGGGTATTATGTATACTATTGTAGAATTCATTATATTATCTAGTTGTAATACAGTTACCTGTACATTATAGCGACATTGATTTGATGCAACAATTGCAGTTAGAATAGTATAAAAACGAAATATACATCAACGTCCTGGATTAATATTAATTTATTCAAATTGTATTAATCTTCGAATAGAAGTCAATTATTACTGTTTTAGATTTAACCTTATATAATTATAACATGAAATAACCCAACAGTCCTCTGTATAATGTAGTTTAAAATCTGTGTTTCAACGACTCTATTTTCTATAACTTATACACATACATATAATTGAAAACTTTAATGAAAGCCCCAAAAACTTTGTAATTGGCATCAAATTAAACGCTACTCACTCCTATAATTAATTTTAAAGTTTAGAAATCAGAAGGTACATAAAGAGACTGAAAATATATTAAATATTGATGTAAATAGATATATTATACTCGTAATTTATAAATAAATGATTCATTGAATGTAATTATGTCAATTGAAATGCAAAATAGTGTTTTTCATAAAAACAAAACTATATAAAAAATTGCTATAATTGCTGTTGTACACACATACTTATTGAATAAATTACATGTGTATCGGGTAAATCAAAAATTCATTTAGTCAATTTGGGCTTTTTTTTTATAACGCAACCTTGTACATTTATTAATAACAATAGAACGGAATATTATTATTAGAACTGTTATATTTAAACTGGCAATAATGAAGTTTAAGGCAGTAAATAAAAATAATCTTTACATATTCGAAGATTATCTCCAAAAATAAGCACAAACAGCTGACACAGCCACCTTATTGGGGTTTATATTATTTCTAACAATCTATATACTTTTAAAAATCAAGTTGACCAAATTAAAATAGACGAAGTACATAATGTTTCTAGGAATTTTATATTGAATTAAATCAAAAGAAAAAGTGGATGAAATTACTTACAAACAAAAGAAATAGAACGACAAATAGAAAACTTTACTCTTATCTATTTAAAATTTGATTTTTCAAGCAAACTCACGAAAAGTTCTCTTTTGATACATGTATAATTAACCAATTGTTAAACTTTTTTAATTATTTCACATACAAGTTTTCTTTTCTTTTCGGTTTTTTTTTTGGTTAAAATTATGACAAGAAATACATTCTCATTATATTATAGAAACAAGAAATAGAAAAAATGATAAAGAATTCGTTGTAAAAGTAAATTACAGTTAATTTATTTTGCAATATTTATATAGATACCCAACCCAAGACAGTTTTTGTCTATAATTTTGGCGTTTCATAAGACATTATCTATATATGTACGTCTCATTACACGGCTAATGAACAACCTAACAAAATATCAACCACCACCAATAAGAAACTTTTATACTGGACCATTCGTACAAAAAAATACCTAAATAAATAAATAAATAAAAAAAAAGATTAGGGATCAATCCCCAATTTTATCTAAAATGTTTCGTTATCATAACTAGATTACTACTCTCACATGTAGTTCGTGCTAAAGTGTTTTGATCCCAGTTTTAGGACAAAAACAACAAACAAAATCAATAGAAAGTTTCGGGATAAGAAAATTCAGCAGAACAATAAACAAATATCAAGTTGTGTTTTATTACTTAATTTACCGTTAAATAGAATATTGATAAAATTTAAAACGAAAAACAAAATTATAAGAAGCACTTACCGTATCTAAATTAAATAAAGATGATACTTTTTTCATAAAACCATCCTGTTGCTTCTTTTTCCGGCGTGAGGTCATTTTTTTTCTCTTCTTTTGCGTATATATTTCACTGTATTCTCATTTAAAAAAACCGCAACATCAACCCTTTCATATCATCATATAAAAGAGACACTAAATATAAAAATTTTGAACAAAAAAATAAACAAATTAATAAAATTCTAATAGATCTATTACTGATGCAGAAGTTTTCTACTCAAATTTTCTTTGTATTTCGTTTTTAACATTTTTAAAACAATTTTTATCACATGCTGTTATACATTAAGAGGTGTGTTATGTTGGGAAGGATAATAAAAATTACATTAACGTTTTGAAAAAATGTTGAACGAACGAATGAATCTAAATAGAGACAGTACTAACTGAATAATTAAAAACAGAATAAAAAATGAGTGGCTGGGAAAATAATTAATTTAAAAGAGTATATCCAGCTTGAAATGAATATAATTTATATGCGTAGAAAAGAGAGAAAAGTTTTTAAATCTCCATGCATGTCAATAGTTTTCGAATTTCAATTTTAATTAACTATAAATGTTATTTCTATACAATTTTATTGAATAATATAATTTAATTGTTTTCTTTTTCTTCCAAATGGAAAATAAATCAAATATCAATTGAAATTTAGCGAACAATAAATTTACACCTACATAAATCAGTTAGAAAAACGTTGTCGAGACATTAAAATCGTACATACTTTTTATTTGCGAAAACATTCAACATAGGCCAAAATGAATACCGGCCTCACCTGAGAAATGTGTATAGTATTTCAAATTTTCTGGTGCCTTGACTAAAGCTTTAAAGCTTCAATTATTTCGAAGAACAAAGAAACATCCATTATTGTTTATTAGAGACCCCACAGTGAAGATGCTTGTATTTTTCTCTTTTGTTGATAGAAAATCCAAAGATTTAAGGCTTGAGTCAATGCCCTAGAGATTTAGAAATACTATACATAATCCCAACCATTGTAGGCGAAAATCTGAAAGGGACGAACAAGTTTTCCTTATATTTGGCACCTTAGTCTTGTAATACAAATATTCCATCTAGTCTAGAAAGCCTGTTTGATCTCGATCAGTATCTTATATAGTATGTACTTTGTGAACACTACAAGATGTTTCACAATGTTTGAGAGTATCTAATCTCTTTACCTACACAAGTTCATCTTAATTGACTTTGATAACTGGCAACAAAGACTTTCCAGTTTTCTATTCCACCTCAAAGACAGATAGAAATTATAATATTACAAAGATTTTAAGTCAACAATATCCAATGGAAATCACATTATACCTTGACAATGGGTATTTGTTTGACACTACAATCCTCATTATTTGTATTACTTAGCGTGTAAACAGCAATCAAATATCTATCTATTTTTTCAAATTTCTTTATAATCAATTTATTGTCAAACAATACAGTTTTTTTATTCTATGAAACTAAACTTAAAAACCGACATACATTTACCCATTTAAAAACTTATTAGGGCAATCTTATTTCCGTTATTTTACACGGTTGCCAATGTTGTCATTTGAAATCTTTTTTCGTTTTTCGTTTCAAATATTAACCCTTCTAATATCAAATTAAATTCCATAACAATACACGTTTATTAAAGTCTTATTAATGTATATTGAATTTAATAGAAATCGTTTAAAACGTTATTTTTTTTTAGATTAAAAAAAATCTGGTTTTCTATAAATAACCACCATGAATCCTACTAATATTACCTGTTCTTTCTCTCTTGTTTCTTTTAACATTCGCATTCCTTAACATTTCAATAGATAGACATACTATATTTATACATTGTTATTGAAAATTCTATACAAGAAACACCCACATAATTAACAATTCTACAAGTAATACAGGTGAGGGCCGGGTTTTATATACAATCTCTGACTGGTTCTTCTTGTAGATAGTCTAGTCAAGACTGTCATCAGGTCATGAAAATAATAATAATAATAATGATGATGATGGTGATGATGAGAAAAAAGATGCAAGGTTCAAGTTCAATGGCATTCACCTTTTCTTTTCTTTTTTACCTTCACTTGTACAGTTAGAAAAGAAGGAAATTTGATCAAAAAAAGAGAAGAAAACTTTAGCATCAGTAGAGTTAAATAATTTTAAAAATTAATAACAATAATCAAGTAAGCGCCTGTCATAATTTGAGGTTATGAATCATTGGTTCTAATATAACTATAGATAGATAAAATTCTCTTTTTTTTCCATGATAAAATATTGGAATTTTTAAAGATAAATTACCTTAAATTTATTTAAAAACAAATTGCACTTTATTTTTGTTTCATTTAAAACATTTAAAACACTAACACACATACATACACACACGAATTTTTATCACTTTCAGTTGTAACGATGGTCACTATTCACTACTGGTTGTGTTGAGAATTTATTTATTTTGTTTTAATAAAATACAAAAGGGGATGAGAACACGTTAGTGTAATAAACTTTAATCCGTCTTCAATTTAGAAGCAACCACTTGTAGCTTCTTACCGGCTTCGTTACCGTTGGTTGTTGGCATTTAGCATTTCGCTTGTGCATGGCGTCATTGGCGTCAGTAAACACACACACACACACACAAACACATACATGCATACAACACTATATATATTCAGATACACATATACATGTGCATATGTGTGCTACGTCACAAATTACAAATTATGATGAGAACATATTCGAATTTTAACGAATGTTGCCGAAGAATCTATTTGGATATTTATTAATAATAGACGATAGTGTCATCTAGTAGATGGTAGATTAATTAATTTAAGAGAGTGGTTTAAATACCGTGCGATCAACAAATTTTTTAATATTTAAAAGTCATCTTGACTTTCAGCAACTAATTCAAAAAGTTAATAAGAAAAGATGAAATATTGCCGTTTCTTTTTCTTGTTTGTTTTTTTTAAGAAAGAATTGTTGAAACTTCAAACTTGTATGTATTGTTGACAATTTTCAACTGTCTATTTCGAAGTTTTCTCATATCAAGACAAACTATCCATTTGAAACAATAAGCTTCACTAACTATTTACTGTAATCTAACAATCATGTCAAAAATTAATCAAACTTCAAACGACTTTCATTGATAAAACTCCTCTAATTGATATAGAGGCTTTAATAACATTTTTTGAACAATAGAACAAAAACACTGTTTCATTACAGACGACATGTTAGAAAGATACACACAAAAAAATAAGTGAAAAAGTGTGAGAATATCTCATTTATAACAATTTCAAGTTTCGTCTGTTTTCCCCCCGTCTTTGGTCCGTTGTTTAGAAGGCTAAAACTGAAAATAAATTCTCCACGTTTCTACAGTTTCCAATACCACACACATTCACACACACACACACACACACACACATCTATATACATAGAATACAAGAAGGAAATGTCGTGAAATGCCTATAAATTTTTCACAACATATAGCAAGAAATCTTTGTTGAATGGAATGGAAGTGAAATTCACACGACTGTTTTCTTTTTCTCCTATTTTGCGCTTGACTTTTTTAACTCTTATTTACGTTTGATTATAGTCACAAACGCTAATAGAAAATATACACACAAATTCGTAGATGAATGTTATTTGAAATATATGGAAATGAAAGATGACTTTGCAGATGATTACGGTTCAACGGATAACAATGGCAATATTGTAGTTATCATATTTCTATTTCGAATATTCGTTGGATATTTTATATTCAATTGAATATCGTGATATTTTCTCCCACTTTTCGATTATCTAGCTACAAATTTCATTCGAACATTCAAATGCTATTTATTTGTCACCATATTATGTTTGTTTATTAACATCATTCGTTTGATTTCTACCTTTCTACTTGCCACAAACGACAAAAGGGAGGGAAACAATAATTCTGCCGTTATACACAAAGATTTAGACTAAAGGTTGAAATACTCAATTGTTTCAAATATTCACACCAATAATAATGGCATAGAGCACTATAACAATTATCTCGTATTTGAAAACCACAATAACTAACGAAATGCGAATATATAATATTGAACAATAAATGGGACTAGAATAAGAATTAAAACTCACCTGGTCGCTATCATTACCCTGTTGCCAACTGTCATTACCCTGAAACAAAACGAAACAAAAATCATAAATCAATTATAATGTCATTTGCATTCTGACAACATAATCAACAAAATAGATACAAATTATAATAGCAGTTATGTGTTTATGGATGAAGTTTCTTTTGGAAGAGTAGTTCCAACAACGAGTCTGCTTTATTTACTAGTTTTGTTTATTTTGTATCTGTTAGTCAACAAACACCAACTTATGTTTGTGAACATGTCTAACTGTTCCATTTGGAGATTAATTGTTTCTGTCTAAAACAGTGTACCAAATAGCAACAATTATAAGTAAAGTTGTCCAACCTTACACTTTATCATTGTTTTTTTTTCGTGTACTGTAATAGAAGAAGTTTTTCATGTCTTGGATAATTCAAGTAAAATGTCTATTAAAAATGATTGATTAAGTTGAACAATTCTATATTTTGCTCAAAATAATGGTAGGACTCACTTGTAAGGTTATAGGGTATCTAGTATTAAAAGCCTCCTCCCAACCCCTTCAATTTTAGTTTAGAATGAAACATTGGTGGATAACAGGAATTTGCTTAAATTCGGCATTCCTGAAATGTCAGTGATTAATTATTGGCAATGCTTAATTAAGAGAGAACATTTCAGTATATGACTAGATAATGTATTTTAACCAATAGCAATTCTCTCTGGTGGTTACTGTATGACACTTGTTGTGATTACAATGGAATAAACTGGATACGTATGCAGTTTCAGGCAGTATTGCTGTTGGTCATTTTGTAATAGCAACACTTGAACAATTATTGTATTATTATAGTTATCCTCTATTTGTGTTATTACTGATTAAACCAAATAATCTCTCGATGTTTGGGGATTATTACAAAAAAAAATTAATTAGATTCATTTAAATGTAAACTATTATGAATTCTATCCATGTTCAATTCGAGTAGAATTTCTACAAGTTGTTGATTAAGTTGTTCTAGTTTTGATATAGTAAAGACAACCGTACATCTTCGAAGATGTAGAAGCATAATTTGGTAGACCATGTAATATTATGAAGTTCCTACAATGATAACAACAAAGTTGGTTGCGTTTTACAAAAGATCACCACCAACCTATCAGTATGATTAAACATATACGTATTTAGTTTACAGCCTTCTCATCTCACAACAACAATAACAATGAACTACTCAACCGTTTCTAAGCTACCAACTCATTATTTATAATAACAATTGTTACGTTTCGTATTTAATACTAAACACACTACAGCCACACCGAGCGATAAAGTTATTTGAATATGAAAACAGTTGGTTATAATCTAAAATGTTATAAAACAAAGTCGATTACAACGGGAATACTCCATTATGTTCTATTTGTCGATGAAGGTGTGCAATTCTCCAAATGATATATGCCGACAATGGGTTATAATCTCTACATACTAAATACATATATGGCTACAACGTGATTCCTTTTTTCTTTTTTTTTGAAAAAAAAACCCTGTATAATCTCATGAAAAACCAGCACAGAAATTCGTAACAATTCATGTTGTCCGAAATGGAGAATATTTCAGTAGTTTTCATACCATTACTGTTTATCGTAATCTCCTATTGTTGTATTTTCTTGTTTAGTCACATAATAAAAAATCAATAAACATTCACAAGATAAAAAATATTTGTGTATATATTTGTCAAAGAAATCCTGTTAAACTTATGCTACAGAATTTCTATTCGCCCACCGCATCCACCATCTAACCCCCTCCCACCAATAGAAACATTATTATTACAAATTTTTTATTGTAAATAGGAACATTTTTGTATTGATTCTAATAATGCTAAAATGTTTAAAAGACGTCTGCGTTCTATTGTCTCTTAAGCTATAGCCGTTGTTGTCTTGTTGATGCCGCCTTTATTGTGTTATACGTTAACAAAAACTGTTATTGTAGGCGATATTTTTTATCTCGTTCGTTTATATTTAATATGTTGCCGATAAGGCAAATTTTAACAAATCGTTACACATTTATGAATTATTCATCGGTTACCATATTTAAAAAGAGGTAAAATGAAATTCGAAAGTTAAAATCAAATATTTGCGTGTTTTCTTTGCTTTTTAATTTCCTTTAATATATCATAACGATAAGTTGGTAGTACCAGGAGACAGTTTTGTAAATTATAAAAAGTAATAATTGGTATCATCACGCCAATTTATTCGATTTTTGTGTCATTTTTTTCCTTGGGGAGTGATATCCTGCCGTTGACACGAGTGTTCATTAATATTTCTTTTAAAAATTCCCTAACAATTAATCATAAGATCCTTTACATTGTTTTTACGTTATTTTCGTGAATCTATCATCGATCAACGACGAACAGTTGATTATGTCGTCGTTCCATGCTACTTGGTCGACCATAGAAGTAATAAAATTCAAGTCCCCCTCAATAAAATCGTAAAAAATGAACGAAAAAAAACCAACACCAACAGTGCTTTTGTTTCTGTGCAATAATGGAAGATTCGTTAATTTCTCATTTTCGAGGGTGATCGGACAGGAAATTGAGAATGAAAGTCTGTTTTGATGTATGCATGTATTTACCTGTGGGGCGTATTATATTGTCCATATTCATTAATGAGATAACAGCTGAAATTGTTGATTTTTTTTCTGTTCGAAAGGTTAATGGAAATTTCGTATTATTTATGGACAGTGTTTGTTAAATGAAGATTAATTTTATGTATATACTTGATATGGTAATTAAACGTTAATAATGATCTGTTAGTGTATATGTTAATGAAAATGCCAGACAATAGGGCCTTATTATAGGAAATTGGACTTTCTAGTCATTAGAATTTTATTGACTGATTGATTAGGGTAAAGCTGGATAGACCAAGTTTAACCATTGTTATTCCTCCATTAATTTATCATTTATTAAGTGAAATTTGTAAATTCTCGATGCATAAGAAACGAATAACAAAAACCATATTTGTAGAAATAATGGAAATACATAGAGTTTGCCAAATTATAGAACAAAAGCTTCCCTATTAAAAAATCCTTTAGATACATTCCAGCAATCATAGATATGCTTCGAAAATAAATAAATAAAACATAGTGGAATTATGAATGTTGTACACGTAAAATCAGTTTCAATCTGATCGAAGAAAAATTAGATTATCATTTCTATACTATAAAAAAATTCCATTTAATACATTCTCATATAAAACTGATAATTTCAAGACATAAATAAGTCTTGACGAGTTTTTTTTTCAACACATAAAATCGCCTTCTCACGATAAGTCCTTTCTAATTTGTCGGAATATACTTGGATTATTCCTGGATATCTTTCCAATTATCCTATCCCCCCTATTCCAATATAAATGTTTCTAATTCTGTTTTCTTCCTTAGAATTCGATTTCGTTAAATAATCATATAACAAAGTTGTAGAATTAGGAGAATTCCGGTTATAAAACAATGCTTTAATTAAAAAAAAAATGCGAAAACGTTCTTATGAGAGTTATAGTAATGAAGAGGGTGTAAGGAATTTACGTTTTCAGGTGATAGATGTGAAAATCCAGTGATAAACATCAACCGAACAAAGTTTTCCTTTTGGGTTGTTAAACCAGCATTAAGCATAAAATGTCATTTTCCCTTTTTCACTCAAAATGAGTAAATTCAAGGAGACACAATATCAGTTAAAATTAAATTACATCTGTTCTGTACATGAATTGGTGACTTTGATACGATAATGATTTGGAGAAATGTGAATTTGATCATTCAAAACTAGCAATTCTACTGGTATGAATGAATGTAAATCAAACTGTATTTTACCAACAAAAAAATGTAGTAAAGCCCTTGTAACGAGTGTTAGAACAAGGTCTGTGGTGTTTTTTTTTATAGAGAGAATACTACATGACACATGGATGGTATATGATAATTTATCACACAAATACACTTTAGTAAAATGCGTGAACATATTTTATCTGTTTTCTACATAGGTGGTTGGTTTTTGAATAATTCCCGAGAATTTAGTCTTGAACATCCATTTTTATGACAATAACACTTGTGGTTTTTCCTTATTTCAATCAAAAAATTCAATTGTAATCAATAAAGTGAAATCGATCAAAAATAATTCATTTAGTTTCTAAAACAATCAGCATGCCTTAAGTAAGAGTTATTAAAGCAATATGTTAAGGAATCTCCTAGCTTATAATTTATGCTTCTTAATTGGAACTAAAACTACTTTACCAACGCAGTTACGAAAATTGTCCTGCAATTAATTTCAAAGCTTACACTCGATTATAAATCAAATCAAATAAAACTTGGACAAGGAAAAAAAAGAGAATTATTGTGCAAATTGCAATTGTTTTACCAGCATAGGCCATCGGACCATTAAATAAATTTTAGCACGTCCAAAAAATCGAAAACGTCTTAATCGTTTCAATTTCTTATCATTAAAACCCATCATTAAATAATTATCACACATTTACACACACACTGTACAATTTTCAAAAAACACACACAACACGCACTTTTTGTTGAGATGAGAAACAACCATATTTGAAATCATTGATATTTTATGTATGAGATATGAGAGTGTTAGAATGATCGTTTTGGTATTTGTAACAGTAGCAGTGTCGTGGCGCTCCCTTCAAGAGCCACTAGTACACTGAGGGATGCTGTGAGCACGCTGTCGATTGTTTGGATGAACAGTGCGCAACTCTACCTTTATGATGATAACAACACAAAATGCATACAGACAACTAATTATAATCTTCAAAATTAATTTATCAAATTATAGTGGATTAAGACTAAAAATTATTCATTAGATTGTAACGGATTCCCCTATCTAAACATATATGAATAAAATACAAAGGATGACAGAATAATACTAATTTATTAAAGCTTCCTAGGGGGTAATACTCTCTACGATGAGAGATATTTGATAAATACGAGCAACAAGACAGTACGGATAAAAAAAAATAACCAACACAGCTTTAGGGACGAGAAAATAAATCCTTTTGTTTTTTTTTGTGTGATTTATAATAACATCACAGAGAAAAAAAATGAAACACACAAAACAAAAATGAATGTAATACACAACAACAACAACAAATAGATGGTATTTTTACTTTTTCGTCTTTAGTGCTCCTTCTTTTTTACACGGATTTGTCGAAATTCGATTCAACATCACAAAATAAAACTTTTCTTATAAGTTTTCAACACAAAACCAATACATATTTTCATCTCTTATTTGATATTTGTATTTTGAAAATTGTTTTTCTTTTGATTTGTTGTTTTTTTTGTTTCAATCATTTCATGGTGGTAATGGTGGGTTTTGATGGTTGACAATATAATTATACTTTTATTATTATTTGAAAGGATGAATTTAAACCGAACCAGATTTCTTTGTAGTGGAGTTATATTTAATATGAAAATTTCAATAACAACAACAAACTAATAATGAAGGACAGTTAATTCAATGAAGTTGAATAGATGATACCGCATAATTTCCCTAGAGAATTGTTGGTCAGGTGGAATGGACTAGTTTTGTATCTGTTTTGGAAGCATTCAACAACAATAAACTATTTTCTAATCTTACAGTAGAAATTAACAACAAATCTGCCAGAAAGTGTAATTCTCGTCCGGCGCAACCACCATTCTTCACAACAATGTTAATTATTCCGTCAAATAGTAATTCTGTTTGAAATTTGATAGTAAAAATGCTCGTTTTTGACGAAAAATGATTTTTAATTATTTTTAAAGATATGCATTTAGGATAAAATATTCGCACAGGTATATGGTCTTTCTGGTTTTCCAACAGAGATTATCAAGTTTTTTCATAATAAACAATGAGAAATTGTGGAGCTTACCCGGCGCATCCACCATTTTTGATTACAGACAATTTTTCTATAGCAAATACTGAAAATTCCGGAAAAAAAACCATTTTATTGTTTTATCTCAACAACAAGAGAATTAAATTCCTTTTTAAGCACAAAAAGAATTAACCGTCTGCCACAAATACTCGATTCGCAACAAAAAAAAATTCTGGAAGAAAAAAAGTGGAGTTTATTTCTAATGTAAAAATACGATTAATCTTCTTTTGACAGCACACACGTTTGAAATATTTCTGCATCAAATCATAAAAATTATGGAAAAGCCTCCATTACAGCATTTATATTTATTAAACGAGAATACTAACATTCCTCCCCATAATATTTTGAATAATTTTGTTAATTATTCAGAAAAAAAACCGCATTAATATGAGAAATAGAGAGAGAGAGAGAGAGAGAGAGAGTAGAGAGATTCAGATAGGGTGAAATAAAATTGGTGAAAATCATTTATTGAAATTTGTTGATTTTATTTCTGATCACGCATCATCTTATTATTGCTATCTATTGGAATGAAATAATAATGATTTCGATTGGTATTTTATAGTTGAATCGATTCTAATCTCTGTTATCATTTAGAATTTTCATTGAAATATACTGAAATTTAATTCTTTTTTTTCTCAATAAATATTGCTATCCTATCGATATGTTTTACTTTTAAACTACAAATATTCGATGTGATTTGAGTATTAAGTTATACACTAAGACACTAAGATCTATAAAGCGCTTCAACTATTTGATTTAGAGGTTGAATGTGATTCACATAAAAGACGATCGTTATTATATGTATACAGATGTCGTTTCTTATATCCAAAACTAGTATCAGGTGCAGATATTAAATATATTTATTGACATAATGCTGAATCGTCGTCAAATGGATAAAGTTTTGATACGAAACACATTAAGAATGGAAGAGATGTTATGCTCAACGAATGCGTCAATATTTGTGTCAGTATTGACGAAAATTGTACGTAAATTTCAGAATTTTATTAGGTTGAAAAATTAAATTATTCAACATACGGAAACAGTAAAAGAACAACATGTATTCTATTTACATAAGTTAAAAATAAGACATATAGGGAAGATATAGGCGATCAGAAATGTTTGTTGGAATATTCATCCTCAAGCAAACTAAACATGACCTTTTATAGGTATGTAAAAGTTTCATCCACCTTCCTCTAACCGCTCATTAGGAAATTGTTCAGACTTAAAATTTTTGATGTAATAAAAAATCAATAAATTTGATTTGAACTAACTATTGTTAGATATACAAATATAATATACATATACGTTGATGGTAATTGAAAAACAATACATTAATTATTTACTTCAACATTTTCATATTTAGTTTTGAAGGAAATTCACAAACTTTGTAGATTTAAATTGTTTTTAAAAAAAATGGATAACTAAATTTTTTACTGTTGACAAGTTTAATACGTGAAACCGGATTTACTCATCATTTTAAATATGTTAACCGTAATCAGAATTGAATTCCATCGATACGAATAGAATGCAACTGGTAGCTAGTGAGAATCTTCAATAAATATAACTCTAATCCCGTTCGTCATTCATCTGTTATCGGATTCCTGCATACATCACATACACATACACACACACACACACACACACACCCACCCACATACACACACAAACATACATATCACATATTATACCCAGTAGATGTATACCATACCATCATCACAGAACTGTAATCAACTCTATATATTACTCTATAATGTAAAGATGCAATAACCTTAATTGCATACGGAATGCAATTTCACGAATGTTGTTCTAAACATTAGATCTGCCTTATGAACGAACAGTTGAAATAGTTGGAGAAGAAAACTTTTCATCTTATAATGAATGAGCGAGTTTCATTGAAAAAATTCCTAAACAATAGCAAGTCATCATCGACTGGAAAAAAAACTCGATATATATATATATATATATATATATATATATATATATATATATATGTGTGTGTATTCTATTAGAAATACTGACATTCGCACATACGAATTGTCTAAGGTAAGAGATGATGTCAAGAAGGGAACGACAGTACAACACTTGCCATTATTGTATGAAATTGACATAGGTCGTTATTGTCAACAATTGTTAGAAATTGTTATTTTATGCACCTATCGAAAGAGATCTGGTTGGAATTTTTTTATAAGAACTCATTTATGGTAAATTCTTATAATAATTATAGATTGACCATTAGAGTCCAACAAATTATACCGAATTTATGAAAAACTAAACAATAATTGAATGTTAAAGTCACCTTGAATCCCGAATGTAATATTTCAAACTAAAGTAAATCAAACAATTTTCCACTAGAAAAAATTTACAAGTTTTCCATTATGCTGTGCTTCATCCTATTCTTATCTTTGCAACAAACTAGAACTATAAAATGAAAAATGATTACATTTAATAAAACTGACATTCCAGTTGAAAAACGCTACATTGAAAGCTTCTGAAAGATGAATAACAACAATCAACAAAATTCAACTCTTTACTTTTTTTCATCATTCTACTACTATATACAAGTTGACTTGTATAAAGAAAATCTCTAATGTTTAATCTACTATTTCGGTTGAAATACCCGGAACTGACTACAATTTCCGGTGATGAAAAACACTCAAGTTTTCGCTATTTTAACCAGTAAATCTATTCTATTAGTGGAGATTGAAAAACTTCTTACCTTTTGAATCGAAATAGTGTCCGACATAGAGAAGGTATCCACAACAGAATCAAACCGTACTGCCTTTTTCACTAACGTCTTTTTTCTTGGACACAATGAACACATATCTTTCGTATTTCGTATAATTGGTGGCATTATTTTTATAAATTCTATCCAGATCGTTTTGTTTTTTTTTTCAAAAAGCACAAAAATTACCAATAACGCCACCTATATTTCTACGTGATAAAGTTGATTACAGCTTCTGTGTTTGAGATAGCGCGGTAGTAGATGGAGCTTTTACAGGACTTTCCGCAGCTTTAATCGATTAGAGGACAATACAGAGATAATTTAATCTATATGTATTTTTTAAGACTTTGGTCTCGCTTTAATGTAATATGATGCTATGGCGATTTATTTGATGGATTTTTATTGCAGTTGTGTGTGATTTAAAAATTTCAACATCTGTTCTAAATGGATTTAACTAAACAAACGTATAATAAAGTTTAAGAGAAGCAAGAGCACAAATTATTTTTAATTTGGAAAGTTTTTGCTAAAAAAAGTTATAGAATAGTTGTAGTGAAACTGATATTGTTAGTTACAGGTATTGTTAATTTACTTATTGTTTTTCTGTTAATTAAACTACAAAGTTTTATTATTTCTTTACGTTGAAATCAAAGAGGAAAGGCATTGTTAGTTAGTTATTTAGTTGGTTAGAAAGCTCCATTTTTTTTTATAGTTATCGAATAATTACAAATAAATACAATCAAGATTTTCTACGTTCCAGATATTAACAACAATATTATTGATAATAAAATCGATTTTATTTAGTTATAAAATTTTTATTTAGATTCGAACTGCGTCATATTTTAAAGGAATTTTAAATTGTTGATGATTGACTAGTGTTTTAGTAAATTAGTTGAATTTTTTTCTAAATGATTGTTTGTAATGGCGATACGACGCCGGCGTCGTAATGTTCATGAAGGTCAACAATGTAAAACATATGTTTAGACGTCGTCGTCACCGTCTCTATAACATCGTTTATGAATTTCTTTTATAAAATACTGTTTACTGTGAAATTTATGATATACTTTAAAAAAAAAATAAAAATGATCGATGAAAATTTGAAGATTTATTTTTAACTTGTTTTTTTTTATTCTTTTTGCAATTGGTATATTTAAAATTGGTATATTAAAATGAACACAATTGTATGTATGTAATTTAAAATAATAACACTTATCATACATAAAAAAAATAACTACTAGAACATTAATCGATTATTATATCAATATTATCAATATTGCACATTTATTAATTATTATTTTTATTATTAATAAATTGGGGGGTTGTTTTAAATGATAATAAAATTATAAACTAGACACAACACACTACTATTCTACTATACTAATATTGAATTTTATCCGGAACCGGAGTATTTACACAACTGCGCAATGACTTCAACTACTTATGCACTAGATGTCGACACAAACTACTCCGGTATTACTGTTATTTAGTTAGATAGATATTATTTCCCGGATTTATATTACATGATCATCTAAAGATAGTTGCCCCACTATTACTAATTAATAGAAAATATATATTAAAGTCATTTAAAATCAACACTATTAATTAGTTACTTGAGTGATATTTATATGAAGATATTATCTTAAGTCTTGATCACGATGTTTTTCTAAATAGTTTTATTGGGTTGTTACAATTTTATTTTAATTAGATTAAATGGAAATCTATACTGTTCAAAATATAGTCAATCAAACTCTGTTAGTCAACTTGACTTAAAAAGGTTCTTCAACTGAATAGTATATTTTAAGATGAAAACAACTTCTCCGTTAAATTTGGTGAATCGTTTTTGCTAATTTCCATTAAGTTAAAGTCTAATCAAACGATTTGAATTTGATTTATTATACAAATATATTATGTTAAGTCCCTATATCGTGCCAAAATTATAGGTCAGAAAACAAACAACTTTCAGCAACTAGTAACTACTGGAGTGTTAATATTACAAAACCTTCCATAAATCACGTTAATACAATAAATCACATGCAAGTAACAACAAGACCCGATTATATTGCTGGCTATATAGGATAGTAGTCTATTGTAGAAAAAAAAAACAATTTCAGATACAAACAATTGTAGAAAAGTGGCAAAATCAACTTGTGTTTGTTAAAATTATAGTCGACTAAGCATCATCAGTCAATTTGACTTGAAGAGAGTAAGATCTGTCGATTCCAACGAATTGTTTGTGTTAAACATTTATAACTTATAATTTACGATCAATATAAATCGTTTTTAGCTTGTTTGAACTGACGCAAAGCTAATTCAATCGATTTTATGTTGATTTATTACCTTGACGTTTTATGTTGGTAGCAGTATGTAAAACATAAATACATTTATAACATTTAGAAATGTTTTACTTGCCATACAAGATCAGAAACTATCTAATTGTAAAATGATGCACTTTTATCACGGAACGATTTCTATCTTATAATCGTTAAACATTCAAAAAATAACTTGTCTTCTAATTATAATCGTAATTGCTATCATTTTATAATCTAAGACCATTCTTGAAATATTTAAATGGGGCACTGGTGCTTGATGTATTTGATCAATCTTTTGAAGAGTCATTGGAATTTGGAGTGGCTACCGGATATTTTTGAATGCTTTAAACAAACCAAAAATCAACTTTACAAAAGCAACACAAACAAACAGGAAAACGCAATTGTAGATGATTTAAATGGAAACAATTCAATAGAATTCTAATCATTCTATTGATAAGAAATATGATTCATTTTCTTTGTTTCAATAAAAGTTGAACTATTTAATAAAAATGGAATAACTGTGAATGTTTATATATTTTAGGCACGTTATTTTTGTAATTGTCGACATGTTTGTGAAATTCATTCATAAATTTATTTATAACTTTTTAACAAGCAATACACACACACGATTGTATTTTTAATTTATTTTTAGACAATTGAAGCGTCAAATTTGTTTTGTTGTTCCATTTCAACTTTAAAGTTTTATCCAATCATTTGAACATTCTTAAAAAGTTTTCCATGTCATTGGCAATTGAATTTATTTCCAATCCAATGCACTAATGATTAATTATGGTTTAACATTGTTAAAAACGGAAAAATCGTTTTGTTGTTGAATTGAAAATAACCTGTCTGTGTTGTCGAGTTTTAAAATATTGGAATGATTCTATTGGTTTTAATGAAATGTTTATCGATTTGTATATTGTTAGAAACGTATTTCCTTTTCGTTACTGTCTGATTATAAGAATTATAACGTAATCCAGATATCAGGAAATATGGTGAATTATTATTTTTATTTTATTATTTTCTCCTCAAAAAAAAACAATTCCCATAAAAGATTTGAGTGGAAATACCACCTGGAGGACTTGGTCAACACCTGTGTCACGTTTATAACTACAAATACTTCCTAATGAAGCCATACTTTCGTTACGTGCAAATAAAATCGATTCTATATGATTTCGTTATTTCATCGCTAATTGCTATTTCATAAATGTTTAGGAATTATGTAAATAAAACTTACCATTTTGTGTGTTTCTTTGATAAGCTGCTGTTGATCTCTATCAATTGAATTTTTTCTACGTATACTCCGCTCTATAGATTCTTGTCGTGTAATACCATCTAAAGGGGTTGTTTCACGACGTAATGGTGGTGATGGTGGTGGTGGTGGCATATCTTCTTCACCATATCGAGATTTCTGTAACGAAATAAATTATATTTTCATACTTGAAATGAAGTGCATCGATTTGGAAATAACGTCAATGTTTTATTAATAAATTTTACAACACAAATGAACCAATATTTCCTGTTACTAAGTGGAATAAAACTGATTGTGAAACATATAGTCTAGAGAAAATTATATATCTATATATCTATATCTATATATATATATATATATATATATATATATATATATATATATATATATTCTAATTTACCTGATTTTTATCGGTCCAACAACAGGAACAATTTGAACTATGTGTGGTGTTATTCGAATTCGAATTACCTCCAATATTATGGGTGAGTTTCTTTGGTTTACGTCGCTTGCGAACTTTGTTTGGGACACCGTACATATAGTTAGAAAATCTACGTCTAGAATGTCGCACTATTGATACCCAATCAATCATTGTTTAAAAAGGGAACAAATCAAATATTTTAAGAATACGAATTTTTACTATTTACCAACAGTTTTAACATACGACTTTTTTGTTATTATATGTATTGTTGATTTAAATATTTTGTTAATGTTGTATATTATACGATTAATAAAATAAAGGAGGAAGTAAAAGCACAAAACGACGGCGTCTTAATAACAGTGAAAGCGTCGCCGCGACGACTACAACTCAATCGTCGTTGTAGGCATCGGCGTAGTTCAGGTATAATGGGACTCCGACGCCCGCAATCAAATTTAGAACACACGCTTGTTTTAATAAAACCCGCCTTGGATAGGTTTGAATTAGGTTTTGTTAAGGTGGAGGAGGTCTTACATTAGAGACATTGCTTTAGATACTTTTCAGTAGAGTAGAAGATAGTTCTTTTCATAAGATGATTAGCGTCTGCTCTGAAATAGTGAGGTGACCTCACTGAAATTAGCTAACAAAGAAGCTTGAATACTGTTACGACTACAAGTATTACATGGTTGCTTTTTAATGGAATTTCACCCTATTCCAGTTTAATGTGTCAAAAATAGAACTACAACTCTGTAGGTATAATAAACATTAAATTTCTATTTTAATTCGACTCCGTCTATACAATAAAAAATTCTATTTTTAATTGCGAAACTCCATCTGAAGAAACTGTAAAACTGCCGTAATTTTCAGCGCAAGAAATAATTTATTTATAGTAAAGCATTTCCTAATTAATAAGACACAAAATTAATACAAATGTGTGATAGTAATTGTTCAAAAAATTGGTTTATTTACAATTAACCACAACGATAACATGAGATATTCCCGCACAAAGCTCACAACTAGAGCGGCGTCTATGGCCCAGTTGAGCCCAGTGTTGGTGTGCGTTTTAACAAGGCGCAGCTTAGGATGCCCGGGCGACGTCGTCGCCGTCACCATCAACATTCAGAAAATAATAAAATCAGAACACAGATAAAAAGCTGAATATACACAAATCATCAAGCAAAACAAAAGTTAATACAATTACTCGTATAAACAAGGCCGTTTGTTGGTTATTTTGTATAGAATTTCAATGTTTGTTGGGTTTCTGTTGATTAGATAACTAACAATTAATAAAAATAAAATTTTCGCGATAAGCACGTGCGTATACGTCTAATTTGAATACCGCTCATCGACAATGATTAAGTATTGAGTTGTAGAGTATGCGTTTTTTCATGTTTTTTCAATACATGACATCTGAAACTGCATATTTGGGTCATAAATGATTGCTTATGTTTTTAATTTTTTTTTTTAAAGAAGCAAATATAGCCATATTGAAAGAAAGAACGGGAAAATAATTTCCAAAAGTATCGAAATCTTTAAAGTTCCTTGCAGGAATTGAATTGACGATTCCTGTTGTTGCAGTATGAACCACCGACGACATCTAGTTATAAATGTTCGAATTCTCTATAAGAAAGAACATCTTGTTGCAGAGTTCTGTTACACAAGTGTTCAGCAGGAATAAGGATCAAAAGCATTTGCTGCCATCTAAATGCTACCAATTTAATTACTGTCGAAATGTTTTAATATCAGCGTTTTAATTTCAACAGGGCACTTTAACATCACTATGAATTATTAGAATAATTGAAACCCAAACTCCAACCACAATTAATAAATAATGAACTGTAACAGTTAAGAGTGTAATTACCTGAATATATGCAAGATTTTCTCGGCTAGCAGATTGACCATGTAACACACTGGTAATTGTTCCACCCTGTATTATAACGAAAAAAAATGTTTTTAATGGAAGAATTCAACGAGAATTTATCAAAAGTACAAGAGAAGAATGGATGAGGAAATCATATTTGGAAATTCATTATTTTCCACTTTCCTTCACTAAAAGAGACATACAACGAAAAACCCTTAAAAGCATTCCTTCGCTGAAAATCCCTAAATTAATTCTATGCGAATTTCCTCCCATCAAATATCTTCTTTTTTTTCAATTTCTTGCACACTTACCATCTTTTCTCGTATAAAGGAAGCGTAAACAGAGAATCATCGTGGTGTCGTGAACATCTCATTTAAATTCAAACACAAATCATTGTGTAAACGATCAATTATTTTAGTGACAGATGTAAATAACAACAACAGATTAGATAACTGATCGTATTTTGTAATTTACGATTAGAGAGATGTTTGAAATATACCAACAATTATTTTGGAAATTAACGGTATTGAAGTGCTGCCACACAAAACATGGATTGATCAAAGATCATATAAAAGGATTCATGTTAATTTCAGGACTGAAATGTAGTATATACATCTATACATATATTCACGTTGTTGTTCGACCCTTTGTTTTGTATAATTAATTAATTTGGGATTTGTAATTTAATATAGTTCGAAAGAAATAACATTTCCCGTACAGCAGGTAAACATTGTTGAAATTTACCAAATTAACACAGTTTGACCAAATTTATACTACAAACAGAATTGTAGAAAAAAAATCATTCTGTTTATTATTCAACGTTTTAAAGCTGTTTTTCTGGAAATGATTCTACTGCATCTATATACCTACTACATTTATCGAGTGATCTTTTAATTTCCGGCAATAGGTCGAACTGTAATGTGAATACTGAAACTGAATTCAAAATAAAACCTCAAAGAGCTATCTCGCTTTGTGTAAAATCGACGAATGTTAATAAAGGACTGTCCGTCTATTTATCAAACGATACATTTTTCAGACTTTTTTTATAAGAATTGATTCGCTTAAGATGAGTAAGATGAAATATTATCGCCTTTATCGCTAAAATATTAAAGCAAATTGATAAATAAGGAGCCTTAGGCTTACAATGAAAGGAACAAGAAGAATGGATGAAGTTTCTATGGTTTATATCTTGACAGTTATTACTCATCACGTGAAACAAATATACAGGAAATTGTTTTTATAAATATCCACGAATATTAACATCACTAACGTTGCACTATTGAAACGTTATTATAAGTCAAATGAGGACGAATTGCTAAATTTGATACGTTTTTATGTATTTCAGCGTTCAATTTGTATAATTCAAAAAAAAAGAAAACAACAACTGGATTTGTATATCGTAAAACAATCGAATACTAATCAACGGATAAAATCGAAAGTTGACAAATTATACGCTCACACACAAAGACACGAAACAAAAAAAAACTGTTGTGCGAAATAAATTTAGCATTGTTCATTTATTTATAGTCGACCCAATTCCCTGCCATATAAGCTATAAATTTTTATGAACAGTCTAACGAGTTACCAGAAAAAAAACAAAACAAGGGAAATGTTATCAATAACATTTATGAAATATAATTATTTTTTATGATAGAACAACATTTTTCAGACACTTAAAGTCTCATTTAATTAATCATAATTTTCCTCGTTTAAACATTGTAAGATAATATTCACATAGATAGCATAATGTAGCATGATAGAAACTGAAAAAACTGAAAAAGTTGTATGAATAATGAATAAGCTCTTGAGACTTTTCATTGTTTTGAAATCGAATAAATCGCGAGATTCACACATTCTTACTGTTATCTTTAACTATTGATCATCAACTTTTCTATTTTATACAAGAAATACGAATCGATACGTTAAAATAATGATATCTACAGATAAATGAAATATCACCAACTCTGTATTCTCTACTGACAACAGAGAAATGTTCGAATTCATCATTGTTTTTTCTTATATTTCCATGTTTATAAAATTGTTAGAGTAATGTGAGAGCTTTTCCACATGTTTGACGTTAAATCGTTAAAGCTTTCTTCTAATAATTAATTTAAAAACAAAAAAAGAAGAAAAATGGTGGAATTCAAGTGGGAAAATCTTGATAGAATGTTACTTTAACAATTTAGACTGTGAAAAATTAAAACATCATTAAAGTTAGTTAATTTTTCGTTATAATGAAAGTTTTCATAAAATAGGGGTGGTTGTATTTCAATGTAAAATACAAATGCGAGATTAATTTAGAGATGAGTAAATAGAGGAAAAACTGCGGTTTAGTTCATTTACTCTTAGGATATATACGTTAAAAGTGAGTTTTCAAAGTTATTAAGTCTATAGTATAATAGAATATTGTTTTAGTTGATGTCGTTGCTTTATTACAATTGAAATTTTTCAAATAATTCACGATTTTCATCTAAAACATAGCTATAATTCTTTGTATATTTGTCTATAAATTTAACGATTGTTATTAATAATCAAAATATATTAAAATCAGCATGTTTATTTGACAATTTCTATGATAATGTCTCACACAAAAGCTTGATATTTTTGTGATTTTATCGTTAAACTTTATTCTATTAAGAACTTTTGGATGATAATAATAAAAATAATAATAATAAAAATAATAATAATAACAACAAGAACATTGTTGTAATGGTTATTGTTGAAGTTTCAATAGGATTTCTTTGAGTTTTCAAAATGTTTGTATCAATAACAATATAAAGTGCGAATTTCATCTTTCTACAGAGATTTGAATGAATAATAATAATAACCAACCGACACATCTAAAGAGTTAATTAAATAATTGATATTAAAGTTTACCTTTCAAGTACATTGAAAATGTTTTGACTTCGCTATAAGGACTTTAACTTGTGTCTTCCACCTGATTGAAAATACCCCACTTATTGTTAGAAGATGTGGGTTCGAGTATCGTGGGTAGATCTTAAACTTTACAGAGTATTTGGACAATAACCTCAATACAATTTATTTCATTAATTTCTCAAATTGAATTTAATAATTATTATTGTTAATAGGTTCTAACAATGTAATATTATTACGTTATTACGAAATATATTCATGATATTCAATGCCACTTAGTGAAAAGAAAATAACATGAAATTTGGTCATATTTGATGGATTTTGGAATATTTTTATCCAAAAAGGCGATACCCTATCGTAAATTTGATAAGAATTTTGGTACTATTTAAATAAAATTGCTATCCAATTTACGAAAATGTGAACGTCTATTTTTGTTATTAAATAGAAATTGTTATTATTACGAATTAGACTCATTTTGTATTCATAGTCGATAATTGAAGTTCTTGCGAAATCTACTATTAACAACTATATAAACCCCATGTTGTCAAAAATTCGACATCAGTTGATCAGTCAACAATCCACAAAACAAGAGGAAAATGGCATTCAAGGTAAAAGTGATTTGTGATAGTGCTGTCGTGTTTGTTAAAATCAAATTTGTATTGTTTTCTTTCTGTTTGTGTAGTTCATCGTTTTCACCGCATTATTGGCTGTTGTAAGGGGTGGAGTGGTTGCTCCTGTGGGTCAAGTCGCCGCTGCAGCACCAGTCGTTGTTGCCAGATTATCAGAATTCGATCCAAATCCACAATATTCATTTGGTTATGATGTGCAAGATGCACTTACTGGCGATTCAAAGAGTCAAGTAGAAAGTCGCAGTGGTGATGTCGTACAAGGACAATACAGTTTACTGGAACCAGATGGTACACGCCGTATTGTTGATTACACTGCTGATTCAGTAAATGGTTTCAATGCTGTTGTTAGTAAAACTCCTGGTGCTGTTGTTGCTGCACCACTTGTAGCCAAAACTGCACCGCTTGTTAGTGCTCCACTTGTAGCGAAATCTGCACCAGTCCTAGCGGCACCAGCTGCTCCTGTTGCACCAGTAGTATCATCTGCACGACTGATTGCTGCACCTGCTTTGGCTAAAGTTGCTGGCCGTGTATCGGCACCTATAGTTGCTGCTAAACTAGCCGCCCCTATTGCATCGCCATATTTTACCGCTCCTGCTCCTTTTGCTTATACTGCATATCCTGGATTGACCTCATTTGCAGCACCATATAGTTTTGCCGCATTGTAAAACTATACATTCAATCGTTTGACTTTGCTTCTTAATTGTTTAATTGTACATATGATTATTTAGTAGGTAAATAAATGAAATCATTAAGAAAAATCATTAAATCTTTTTTATCCTTTTAAATAAATCTCTTATTCCTAAAAATTTTACAACAAACGATGATCTTTTACCACTTTTTAGTTATTAAGATAATTTTACGATGAAGTGACCAAAAGAGAGCCTTTTAACGATAGTGTAGTTTAGATAAAACCGAATTATCAACAGTCACTCAAAAAAAGGTATTTATGTGCCTTCATTTGTAGAGATTAAGAGAAAGAGACCTTAATACTCATTTCGATAAGGATAGTAGACTGAACATGAACAATACTTAATTATTTTTAGCAATAGACTGAAATAAATAACCCGCATGTTCGTTGAATGTTTTAAACTTATTTGGAAGCTTGTTAAAACCACTACAGTTACAGTATCCTTTTGTAATTCGAAATTATTCGACAACAAAGAATATTTTTCATATATTTCTACTGTAACTTGAATATAGGACAACACGATAAATTATTACTGTGCTTCTTTTACTACAAGGAATACGAAAAAATGAAAACAAAAATTATGTGTACCTACATGCATAAAATGATTTACTACAAAACAATTCAAAGCAAATATCCTTTGTGTTAAAAGTATAAAACATAGAAACTTACATTAACTCATTGCTTTTATTAATTACAAAGCATTGGTTAAATTAGCTCTAGATGTTCGATTAAACAATTAATTCCAAAAATATTTATATAAAGGGTAAATATTTAATTAATAACAATATCTCTATGAAATTTATTAATTATATACCCCCTTCAATATATTTCAAAGATTTGAAATTCCAATAAAGATTGTTCGAATTGTTGACAAAATTCTCATTGATGAACAGACAATACAATAACGTCATTTTGTTGTTGTTGCAATTCGTTTTTTTATTAAATCGACAACAATGCGAGTTTTTTACAGGTCTCCTATTCTACGTTGACGTTTAATTAAATTAAAGCAATCTTATCAAATTAGACTTGTTTAGATTTTTTGTCTTGTAATGGAAATATATTAATAGGATTCTGTCGTATTTTCATCCAAAACATGTTAACTTTAATTACATGGATTGTGTTTGAGGGAATTGATGTTTCTTGGGGTATTTTCTACAAAACAGCTAACAACAACAACAACAAAAGACCGAAATAAGGTCCCAGCATTTTATAACGAACATTTGCACACGAATAACCTTGTTTAAATACGATTTCCTTTGATGCTGAATTGTTTCGTTTAATAAATACAAAAAAATAAAATCTATCGCGATAACAATATGCGATTGCTTTATTGGATAAATGTCAAACGTAAATCCAAAAGTGAATTACTGACGTTGTCATCCTCTACGATATCAATAAAGTAGTTGTGTTGGAAAGCTTTTCCGGAAATTCGTGTACAAAATCCAAATATTATCCAGACAACAACGTTGAAATTTATTATTGTAAAAAAGACCATCACTTAGATAATTATTATTTTGTTGAAATTAATTGGGACCTTGTTGTCCTGTATGTTTTGGCGAAAAGTGGAGCGACGAAAAACGTGAAAATACCAATTAACTATGTCAATGTCGTGTTATATGTAAGAAAGCGACAGGGTGTGGTCAGACTGACTGAAATTTTCAACAGTGAACGAGAGCGAATTAAAAGTAATACAAAACGACACCTCATTAATTCAACGAGCAAAAATCTTGTGCAATTTTACATTTGCCAGACGAATAACAATGAAAAAAAAAAGTACAATACTATTTAAGATCTAATTTTCAAACTACAAAATAAATATTAGAGGGCAATAAAAGAGCAAATTTCTATTCAATAATAGCCGCACCTCTTCTAGAAAGAACAAAAACCTGCCAAGGAAACTTAATTTTCTCTTCAAAACATCAACAACAACAACAACTAATTCATAAATAATTAACAACATTTGTGATGACCTTTACATTGCCAAAAACTTATATGCATCTTATATAATATTTAAACATCAAAACATCAAATGTTGTTCTTAATTGATGCACAACGAAAAAAATAACTACAATGGATTTACAAAATATTTACAAGATACAAATTTAGAATAATTCCATTACAAATCAAATCGTATTGTCTGTTAGTTTCATTTAAATTTATAATTTCATCAAGTTTTCAAGCTGAGATATTCGGCCAGATTCATCCAATTTTTAATGAATTCAATCGACAAATTGATTACACGACAAAGAAAATATTAAATTTCACACATTTTATTATAGACATTAATTACGATGAATTAATGTAGTTCGCTTTAGGGATTTTGTTTAGAGTAAAAGCTACGAATTCTTGTACCTATTGTCACCTATTTGTCGATGCAATTTTGCAATCTTCTCATTTGTCAATGTTCTATTACACTGATAGAAATCAAATGATTGCGTTAATAATAAAAGAAAATCTGTATGCGTATCATTCATGAATGTTCAATGTAGAATTAACAATTGAATCTAAAACGATTGATCGACGACACCAATACCGATTGCGCAATATACACACATATACCCACAAAATATTCAATATTAAATTATGAGAGAACAAAAAAAGGACAAATTGAAAAGTTCATCTCGTTAGGATTAATTTCATTATAATAGCAGATAATCTTTTTCCGTATAGTGTCCGAATGGATATAAAGTCGATTTTGAATTTTCATAACAAAAAAGCGTCACATACGAATTTCAATGAAAGCCTAAAGTGATATAAAATTCAATTCAGCGATAGATAATGTCTTTTTGATTTTTTAAAAATGTAAAATTTCCAATGATGGCAAAATAAATTGAATCCGATAGAAAATTAGGTTGTAAACAAAAATCTAAAGCTGTATTTTTGTTGTTAAATAACAATTATTATTATTACGAATCATCCACTTTGTATTCATAGACGATAATTGTAGTTCTTGTGAAATCTATTATTGACAACTATATAAAGCCCGTGTTGCCGAAAATTCGACATCAGTTGATCAGTCAACAATCCACAAAACAAGAGGAAAATGGCATTTAAGGTAGGTTTATTTAAATGTGATTTGTGATAGTGCTGCAGTGTATGTTGAAATAAAATTTGTATTGTCTTCTTTCTGTTTGTGTAGTTCATCGTTTTCACCGCATTATTGGCTGTTGTAAGGGGTGGAGTGGTTGCTCCTGTGGGTCAAGTCGCCGCTGCAGCACCAGTCGTTGTTGCCAGATTATCAGAATTCGATCCAAATCCACAATATTCGTTTGCTTATGATGTGCAAGATGCACTTACTGGCGATTCAAAGAGTCAAGTAGAAAGTCGCAGTGGTGATGTCGTACAAGGACAATACAGTTTACTGGAACCAGATGGTACACGCCGTATTGTTGATTACACTGCTGATTCAGTAAATGGTTTCAATGCTGTTGTTAGTAAAACTCCTGGTGCTGTTGTTGCTGCACCACTTGTAGCCAAAACTGCACCGCTTGTTAGTGCTCCACTTGTAGCGAAATCTGCACCAGTCCTAGCGGCACCAGCTGCTCCTGTTGCACCAGTAGTATCATCTGCACGACTGATTGCTGCACCTGCTTTGGCTAAAGTTGCTGGCCGTGTATCGGCACCTATAGTTGCTGCTAAACTAGCCGCCCCTATTGCATCGCCATATTTTGCCGCTCCTGCTCCTTTTTCTTATACTGCATATCCTGGATTGACTTCATTTGTAGCACCATATAGTTTTGCCGCATTGTAAGACTATACATTCAATCGTTTGACTGTGTTTCTTAATTGTTTAATTGTACATATGTTTTTTTAATGAATAAATGAAATTGTTTAATGCGATTATTATAGCAGCCTATTACTTCCTTCAAAATAAGTCTTGTACTCAAACATGTTGAACCTCTCAGATTGTAATTGTTTGATTAGTTATGATTATCCGCATTTGAGTATTGATAATCGACTGATTGATAGATCTCCCTCTATGTGGAATTACATATAGAATCTTTTTTCTATTTTAGTTTGAATCGATAAACTAAACTGATATATAATATATAATTGTGTCCAGGAATGAGCCAAAGATCAACAAAAACGCTTTCTACAATTTGAAGGGCAACATTTTTAATTTAACTTTTAATCATTTAATTTTATAATTAATTAATAAGCCCATTGTTCAAATATCCATTAAGTAGAAACAATCATTTGTCATCATGTAAATTTTATTTATCTAATCATAATGAAATTGATAAATGATGGATATGTTTATAAATTCTTTCATCAGATTGTATATGTACATGATGTTCCTCCAATAGAAACGCAATCTTTTCACACAACTATAATTAAAAAGCTTTGAAGAATTCGACCACAAAAATTCCGTAGTCCATTAAAATGAAAGTTAAATTATTTACAAACAATTCGGTGCTAAACGTTGCATTTAATATGCGTTGTTTATGATCGATTTATATATATATATATATATATATATATATATATATATATATATATATATATAAATTTATTTTAAATGTAAAAATACCATACAGCAATAATTCAAATACTTCTAACTTTATTACAACAACAAAATTTTTATAATACAGTCTTTTTTTTATAAATCCATTAAAAATACAAATTTTATCCAACAACAGCGGTTGTAAATAATGGTGGTGCTAGTTTTGTTACAGCAGGAATAGCATGAACAACGGGAGACAATGCAGGTGATGGAGCTAATTTAGCCACAACAGGTGTGGCTGCTAGTGCTCCAATTGGAGTTCGACTGACCACAGCATTGAATCCATTCACCGGATCAGCTGTATAATGTACAATACGTTTAGTACCATCAGGATCTAATACTGTATATCGACCACTGACAATATTCCCATGACGATTCTCTACATGACTCTTAAAATCACCAGTTAATGTATCTTTAACATCATAACCGAATGAATAATGTGGATTTGGATCGATTGGGGCTGCTACACCAAGAAATGATGTTGGAATAATTCCAGCATTTGCAATGTCGCCAAGTGAATATAAAAGGACAATGATCTTGATCTAACCAAACAATAAACAGGAACAAAAATATACGTAAAACTTTACATATATGTATATTTACATACATAATATAGAGAGTTATAAATTATTATAAAGACAGAGATATTGAGCCTACACTTACCGTTAAAGTCAACATGTCTAGAAACTTGGATGGTGGTTAACTGACACTTTTAGTCGAATAGACGTAGGCTTTTATATGCGATGTGATATAAAGCAATTGATAAACTAGAGACGTTTGTACACTTTCAATATCAATTATTAATATGGGAAAAATATTATTGCAAAATTGATAATCGACAATACTAAAAATGGAAAAGTGAAATGGTACCATTAAAGGATTTCCTATAAACATAAATAACGCCTATTGAATATTAATTTGTGAAAAATTAGGGAAAACTCTATTTGCCATTGTGTATGTACATATACGGATGTTTTAACATATTATATATCGAGCAATTCTCGTTATTGTTCGCTATTCGTGTTATGCTATTGCCTGTTATGATACAGTTCGTTAACCAGATGATGCTTGCAAGTAAGATTGATGTTTTGATAGTGCACTAAGCTGCTTTATCGTTTGAAAAATTTGCCATACAATACGTATATATAATTTATGATCCATCTTTATATTAGAAAATTTATAAATGACACTATAAGATCGTGAAGATTTATTGATTAATAACGGATGTTTATAATAAAATCAAAACTAGAATTTAAGATCAGTCATAGTGGAGATGATTTATTGAAACTATTTTGTAATAACTAAAAAAAACAAAAATTGTAGAATCTTTTAATCATCTACAATGCTCCGCAATAACAAGAAATGCCAACTCAACGAAATACTTTTATTCCTTATCGAATTCACATTCTTTAGGTAATTCATGTAATAATTTTTAAATTAAGTAGTTTTGCTCATTTTTGGAACGAAATTGCCTTGCCCACATCTACCTATTTAATGGACTATTTCTGGAATTATATCTTGACCATCCGACTGTAGATGGGCGTGGTAGTGAAGAATCGCCATGTAGGAAACGAGTTAGCAGAAAAAAATCTCTCAAGTCCGACCTATATAAGCCAGTCTTATATTCTAACCATCATTTGAACTTGTTCTACTTGCCACAATGCCTTTAAACGTAAGTATTTTCAATTTTCTACTTAATGTTCTGTATAAAATCAAAATCAATTAACAGAAAATCTAATATTTTCTGTATAAATTTGTAATGATTTAAATGTAATCTGTTTAATTATGCATAATTGTTTGAAAAAATTAAAACTGTTTCAGACTTCATGAATATTCTAACGTTTATTAATTCACTCTTTTTCAGTTGATTATTCTTGGCGCTTGTATTGCTATTGTACGTGCTGGAGTTGTAGGTCTTTACACACCACTTGTGCATAGATTAGTTGACAGTGAATATGATCCAAATCCGCAATATACTTTCCAGTATGGTGTTAATGATCCAGTAACTGGTGATAGTAAGAGTCAAATTGAAAGTCGCAATGGTGATGTTGTGCAAGGTAGTTACTCTCTTAATGACCCAGATGGTACACGACGTATTGTAGAATATACTGCAGATGATGTTAATGGATTTAATGCTATTGTAAAGAAAATACCTCTAATTGTAAATCCTGTTGTAAAAACTGTTACTGCAGTCGTTAATACGCCCGTTGTCAACGATAGTGTTACGCCTGCGGTGAAATCATCTGTTGTCAACAATGTTCCAACACCCATAAGAAAAACTTCTTCCGTTGTTCAGCATGTATATAATCCTGTTGCTTATCCTATACCGACTGTTGCTCATGTTTCATATTCGAATCCTTTCACTAAATCTATTGTTTCGCCTTTTTCACATCCACTTACTTACAACACTGGAATGGTCTATCCGTATTATTATTACTGAGCAAAAATTTTATATTTTGCTTTTCTCTATATAAAACTATCCATTGTAAGGCATAACGAAATAAACTAAAGAATTTTTAAGAGTTTCTCGTCATTTATTGCACCTTATCTTTGATATTTGAAAGTAAGACAATTTCAATTGATTTTATTAATAATAATTGCTTGAGTTGCCGGTGTGCTAGGCACATCAAGAAGATTTAAAATTATTACCAGAATAATTACAATGCAAACTAATTAAAACCGAATTAATAATTTTAATAAATTTAAATTATGCAATATTTACCGCTTTCATGTTCGAAATTACAGTAGCGATAGCGACAATTAATAAAAGCAAAAATATGTATTCGAAAATAATTAAAATATTTGCAAAATTAGATAGTATTGAAAATGTTGTTGTTTTACAAAAATGATGTTAATTGTTCTTCCTCTTACATTCAAAATATGAACACACATCCACATAAACCAGTGAATGTAGCACGCCCAAAATTAAGAAATTATCAAATGTCATCAGTGCAAGATTATTTACGATACATTTATGGTATATTTGAATTTTCGAAATAATAATGACATTGTCAAATTTATATCAGATTAGATCTGATTTCAAATTATAGCATTATTCACTCTCTCTTTCTGGCGTTTGCTTTTTTTTTAGATTGATATTATTGTAGAGGCAAGGTCGCGGACAATGAACTTTAATTTACATTTATAAATAGGAAATAAGCTACTTATTTAATAATAACAATGCTAATTTATGGGAAGCTATTGAATGTTTGATTCAGTTGTAGGATAATCATCAAAAAGCAGTCCTAATTAATTAATAAACCTATCTATATATGAGTTAGATAACAGAATGAAAGTGTGCTGAATAATAATTCACAAATTAGATCAGACAAGGTCGTGGACGATATATTAGGTAATACTTTCAATATTTTGACTATATAAAAACCTGCAATTCTGTTCTACAAATCATTCTCAGAGTTTAACCAATTCAATAATCATGGCATTCAAGGTGCATATAGCTAATTAGTATTACGTTGGTAATATAATAACCGTATTTTTCATTTTCAGTTTGTAGTTTTCGCTGCCGCCTGTTTGGCTGTTGCCCAAGCCGGAGTCATCGGTTCACCATATAGTGTGGCCGCTCCAGTAGCTTATGCCGCTCCAGTAACTAAATATGCTGCTCCACTCGCATATGCCGCCCCCGTTGCCAAAACTGTTGTTGCTGAAGAATACGACCCACATCCACAATATTCCTATGGTTATGACGTACAAGATGGTTTAACTGGTGACAGCAAGAGCCAACATGAATCCCGTGATGGTGATGTTGTGCAAGGCAGTTACTCTGTTGTTGATCCAGATGGTACAAAACGTACAGTCGAATATACCGCTGATCCAGTCAATGGTTTCAATGCTGTTGTACATAAAGAACCATTAGTAGCTAAAACTGTTGTTGCTGCTCCAGCCGTAGCCAAAGTTGCTGCTCCATTCGCATATGCTGCTCCAGCCGCCTATGGCACTCCAGTTGCTTACGCTTCCCCTCTCGCATACCACCATTAAATTTTATTTATTATTTGTTTTAATTTATTTCAATAAAATTAAAAAAAAAACATACTTCCAATTGTTTTATAAAAATAATACCCGTACTTCCCAAGAATTTCGACTGCAAAGATAGCAGAATACATTCTAATAAAAAAAATAAAAATATTAATGATGTTGTGAGTTTGAAATTTCACACTGACTAAGTGTATTATGATTTTAAACGGATTATAATAATCTGAATAATATTTATCATTCATTGATGTGCTACATTTTAAACAAGATACACTATGAAGTATAATTATCAACTATAGAAACGAAAGTAAGTAAATTTAAATTGAACGGAAGCGTACGAAAAATAAACGTTTTCCCAATGAAAAGTTTGTTCTTTCACGCAATATAACTTTACCGGAACTTTAGAGCTGTCACTGACTTTTTTTTATATTAACACCTAGTGAGAGAATGTATTACGCACCATTTAGAAATGTTAACTTAGACATACATTTATTTTAACGTTTTTATCAGTTGTGGTAAATTGAAATACTCGCTTCACGAATCTATATTTTTGTATATGATTTAACCTGATGATAACGAATTATTTAGAAAGAGACGTAGTTGAGTATAATTTCTGATTTTCGTAGAAGAGAATTATATCATTTTCGTTCACATTGATATGTTATCTTTAAATCAATTTGGAATAAATTATCAGGCAGATAAGAATATTAAAAACCGTTAAAGTAATTCCTGTATCGTTAAAAACATAAAGCACACATAAATGAAATAATGTTAATTCATTAATAAAAAATAAATGATTAATTAGGCTTAAGGCTAAATATTGACAATTACACATAATTCCTTGATCGTGATTTAGAAGAATTTAATCGTGGCTCAATCTAGTTTAGAAAGAAGGCGATTTGAAGAATATTGCAGAAATTAGTTCAGACAAGGTCGACAACGATATGTTAGGCAATACTTTCAATATTTTGACTATATAAACCGGCAATTCTGTTTATCAAATCATTCTCAGAGTTTGACCAATTCATTAAACATGGTATCCAAGGTATATATATATCTAGATAATAATAATAATTACTATTTCAAATTATTCAAGCGTTATTTGATTAATTTACCGAGATACAAATATTAATTTTTATGTTTAGTTTGTAGTTTTCGCTGCCGCCTGTTTGGCTGTTGCCCAAGCCGGAGTCATCGGATCACCATATAGTGTGGCCGCTCCAGTAGCTTATGCTGCTCCAGTAACTAAATATGCTGCTCCACTCGCATATGCCGCCCCCGTTGCCAAAACTGTTGTTGCTGAAGAATACGACCCACATCCACAATATTCCTATGGTTATGACGTACAAGATGGTTTAACTGGTGACAGCAAGAGCCAACATGAATCCCGTGATGGTGATGTTGTACAAGGCAGTTACTCTGTTGTTGATCCAGATGGTACAAAACGTACAGTCGAATATACCGCTGATCCAGTCAATGGTTTCAATGCTGTTGTACACAAAGAGCCATTAGTAGCTAAAGCTGTTGTTGCTGCTCCTGCCGTAGCCAAATTTGCTGCTCCATTCGCTTATGCTGCTCCAGTTTCTTACAGTGCTCCAGCCACATATGCCGCTCCAGTAGCTAAATTCGCCGCTCCAGTTGCCTACGATTCTCCTCTCGCATACCACCATTAAATCTTATTTATTATTTGTTTTAATTTATTTCAATAAAATATTAAAAGCTATTTCTGACTGTTTTATTGCAAGAACAATTGTACACGTATTGGGCGGTTTTATGTCTAGTTGGGTACGAGATAGATCTAATTTTTAAAAACGATAAACCCTAATGTCTATTTACTATTTACTTTAATAAATCGATTAATTAATTAATTTTTAAATG
This sequence comes from Meloe dianella, assembly GCA_028455855.1. Taxonomy (NCBI): domain Eukaryota; kingdom Metazoa; phylum Arthropoda; class Insecta; order Coleoptera; family Meloidae; genus Meloe; species Meloe dianella. Next base: position 534,420 of record JAPTHL010000055.1, on the reverse strand, counting down.
TAAACCAGACGAATTTTATTGAGAAAGATGTAATTTATAATAGTTTCCTCTAAAAATGACATTAATAATTCTTTCGCCATTAATTAACAATTTACTACTTTTCATTTGCCATCTCACATTTCAAGATTTGGTTGTTGATTCTCTTTACTTATATTACACACATATGATGTACCCACTTTATTATTATTTTATCGCTTACAATGTGACGAGTTTTTACCGACATTCGTAAATCGTTAAACGAGTTTTATAATGTTTTTTAATCATTTCTCAACATAGGTACTAACGCATTTAAATATATCCCATCCCATGATACCGTGAAATAGGCTTATATAAATGGCAACAATAAATGTATAAACAGAAAACGTTAGTATAGTTTGAACAACAAATAATTAATTTAACTTATAACTTCCTATGTCACATTTTCTACCAGAGTGTTAACCTATTTAGAAGTATATCAATATGACTGCCTGTCTTTTACACTAATTCTCATGGATTCCCTGAGATTATTTGTTGTCGTGTATTTTGTTTTTGTGATTTATGACTGCAGAATATGATTACAAAAATATTATTTAACCTGTCGAGTATTTTAGATGAAAATTTAAAATGACATTTTAAAAACCGTTGAAATATACTTTCTGTAGTATGTTTAAAACATTAATAATTAAGACAAAAGTCGATGTACAGATGGATATTAATTGTTGATTTATTAGTTAATGTACCTACATAAAATATTGTTAATATGTTACGAAAAATCCAACAGAGTTTATTCTAAATATCAAACACGATAATTTGTTCGTTGATCGAAATTTAAAACAATTAGATAATATAGTTTAGAAAGAAAGTCATGTGAATAATAATTCCGAAATTAGATCAGACAAGGTCGCGGACGATATATTGTGTAAGACTCTCACTATTTTTCATATAAAAAGCTGCAACTCAGTTTACCAAACCATTATCATAGTTTAACCAATTCAACTATCATGGCATTCCAGGTAAATTGTAAATTATTATTATTATTACTTTATTAATTATAATTCAATAATTTTGAAAATAATATAAATTATTCAAGTGTTATTTGATGAATTCACCGAGATACAAATATTAATTTTTATGTTTAGTTTGTAGTTTTCGCTGCCGCCTGTTTGACTGTTGCCCAAGCCGGAGTCATCGGTTCACCATACAGTGTGGCCGCTCCAGTAGCTTATGCTGCTCCAGTAACTAAATATGCTGCTGCTCCTGTTGCTGTTGCCAAAACTGTTGTTGCTGAAGAATACGATCCACATCCACGATACTCTTATGGTTATGACGTACAAGATGGTTTAACTGGTGACAGCAAGAGCCAACATGAATCCCGTGATGGTGATGTTGTACAAGGAAGTTACTCTGTTGTTGATCCAGATGGTACAAAACGTACAGTCGAATATACCGCTGATCCAGTCAATGGTTTTAATGCTGTCGTACACAAAGAACCATTAGTAGCTAAAGCTGTTGCTCCTGTTGCACTTGCTGCTCCAGTAGCTAAAATCGCCGCTCCTGTAGGATATGCTGCTCCAGTAGCTAAAATCGCCGCGCCTGTAGGATATGCTGCTCCGGTAGCTAATGTTGCCAGTCCATTCACCTATGCTCAAGTTGCTGCTTCAGTCGCCTATGCATCCCCAGTAGCTAAAGTTGCCGCTCCATTCACTTATGCCGCTCCAGTTGGCTATTCCGCTCCTCTTGCACACCACCATTAGATTTCGTACGAAATTATTTAATTTATTTTAATAAAATTTGAAAAACTACTTTCAATTGTTTTACGAAAATACCTACAACCTGCTCTTGGAGTACCTAACTTAAATAATTCTACAATTGATGTGAATAGTATATTATACACTACATTACAAAATCAATAGTGCATTTTAATGAAGCAACCATCAATTTGCGATATAAGCAATATTTTCCTTATTTTGTGATAAAGCCACTTTTTTTTCTATATAAATAAAGTTGATATAACAACATTGAAAGCGTTCTGTTTATGTCTAGCGATGATTCAAATTCGAAACATATAAATATTTGACATTTATTATTATTGGCTAATTCTATAAATCAACACTGGTATCGCTGAGATGACAATGAATAAAAAATCAATAATGATGCTATATCATTGTCTTAGCACAAACTTTTTGACACGAATAATCTTACTTTATTGACTATAAAAATTTGCAATTCTAGTTTTCAACTATTTCAACAACCATAACAACATTAGCGCCCATGTTGTTTACATCGTCCCTCCTCCATACCACCATTAAATTACATTTATAATTTGACTATATTTCACATTTTAAAATAATCAAGAAAGTGAAAGTAATTTAAATATTGAAGCTACTCCCAATTATATTAAAAATTACTGAAATTCTATATTGTTTATCATATGATAAATAAACATAAATTATTTGCAGTATATATATTCAAAAATATTATAAAGGGTTTAGAAATCGTATTTCTTTGGCATAAATACCATTAAAACAATGTCTATTTGTTTAATATTAGTTTTAATTATTTTATGGAAAATTCAATTAATTAAATATGTAGTTGAAATTGAAAATTTGGTTTGAAGTAATGACGCAATAAATTTCCAACAAAACCACATCTATTTGATTTTTCTTTCAATAATAGAACTATACTTTTATTGATAGCCATTTAATTGATTTTTAAAGGAAAACTTTCTTTTGTAAACGGAAAAATTTCGTTTGGCGGTCTTTATATAAAACAATGTTCTTGAAGTGCGAGTGAGATATTTTTCAAAATTCACAAAAGAAAAAAGTAAGGAACTCAATTTTTTATCATATTTCGCTATTCATTTAATTATTTTCCCTTTTTGTAGGAAAATTCTTTTAATGAAATTTATAAGATCACAAAGAACAATTTTATTTTCAGACTTTTATTAAGAAATTAAGATTTTTTTCATGTAATAAGAAAATATTTAATAATGTATCTCTTGAATACAGAGAAAAAAAGGCTGTTACTTTTCATTTAGTTATTACATGAGAATTGATCACAAAAATAAGATAGAATTTTTAAGATTGAATTACTAACTTTCGTTTAATGTAAATGATCGTTTTTTTTAAATACTAATTGCTGGTGTTTCTACAATTAAATTATAAGACAGAAAAAATACAGGATGAAACTATGGTATTAACGAATTATATAACTGAACACATAAAAGTAGCAACCTTCACCAAGGGCGTGCCACTCAAAATATGTTCCACTTACATCTCGAATCGCATATAAAAGTACAACCCAACATTGAATTCGCATCATTAACGATTTAGTTATTCACAAGAACAGTCATGGCTTTTAAGGTATGTTCAAATATTATAAATATTATTATAAACTTTTAATATGTTTCTTTTCTAAAAAGATTGTAGCTTTAACTGCCCTTATATCAGCTGCATACGGTGGCGTTATCAATGCCCCTCTAACTTATTCATCACCATTGACTTATGCTGCTCCAGCTGTAGCTAAAGTAGCTGCTCCATTCGCATATGCTGCCCCAATTACTAAAGTCGCTGCTGCTCCTGTTGCTGTTGCCAAAACTGTTGTTGCTGAAGAATACGATCCACATCCACAATACTCTTATGGTTATGATGTACAAGATGGTTTAACTGGTGACAGCAAGAGCCAACAAGAAACTCGTGATGGTGATGTTGTACAAGGCAGTTACTCTGTTGTTGATCCAGATGGTACTCGTCGTATTGTAGAATATACTGCTGATCCAGTCAATGGTTTCAATGCTGTCGTACACAGAGAACCATTAGTAGCTAAAGCTATTGTTGCTGCTCCAACTGTAGCAAAAGTTGCTACTCCAATCGCCTATGCGGCTCCAGTAGCCAAAATCGCAGCTCCAGTTGCTTACTCCTCTCCACTTGCCTATGCTACACCAGTAGCTAAAATCGCTGCCCCACTTGCCTACAACTAGACTGAGTCGTTTTTTTTTGTTTTAGACAAGCATTGTAATGATTATTTATTTTCAATAAAAATTTTGTTATGAATGAATTATTAGGTTATTATGATTTAAAACTAGTACAATGTCAATATGGTAATTGGGCTGTCTTGACGCATTGAAAGTGAAAGTAATTTCTTCATTTCGTAACGGAAATTACTGTTTATATAATCAGGTTATTTTATATGATGTAAAATGCGAAATAAATTGGTGCATCATATTCAAATAGAAATATATAGTTTATTATTTACACACAATTTATATAGGGGAAACTAATAATATCTCACTTATAGCAAATTAACTCATATAATTACGTATAGAAAAGATTCATCATTATTAGTGAATAATTCATTGTGGAATAATTAATACTATTAATTACAGACATTGTTCTAATGTCCATATTTCTCTCTAATTGAACATATTTAACAGATTTTCCATGGGGATGAGCTGGAAAATTGTCTAACAGTGTGAGCGTGCGTAATTGTTTTAAAAAAAATAATCTATTCCATTCAGTAATAATAAGATGTGCATGATCGGAATCAATATTCTACTTGGCTCATAGAGTCGCCAGAAAGAGTATCTTTTACACTATACATATACGAAAATATATTGCCGATTTCTGACACTTACATTAGTTACGAATGTAATATTTAGGAACCATTCTCAAATATTTTTTGTTTTGAATGTTATTTTATTGTACCGATATTTATAGGTAGAAAGGAACTACTTAGATTAATTTTTTTTCTGCCAAATTCTAGTAGTTGGGCAAGGTAAATAGGTACAAGGATATCTTTTACAATCGATAGTATCACATGAAATTGTTACAGCACAAAAGGGAACAGACGTTTATCCGGTTGACAATAGTCAAAAAGGAAGTAAACTGGAGTCACTAGGTCTCACATACGAAAAAAAAAATTGTGTGCGTGTAATCTTTACGCGCGATTGAAGTAAAACTTGTTTGACGTTTATGGCACATATCATGAAACGATTAAACTTAACTTAAAATATTACAGTTTAGTTATATTCATTAATGATATACTTTACAAAGAATAATATAAAGCTATATTCACATTATGCATTAAAAATAGGTAATATTGTCTACAATTATATGTAGATTTTGATTTTATACATTTTCACCCTTAAGTGTGGGTATGTGGAAGTCATTTAAAAATACGAGAAGATCTATACTCTGACGATTTGAATCTGTGCGACTTGACTTGACCGTTGTCAAATTGACAATTGTGGCTCGATTTCAATTGCGTTAATTGCCTTAAAGTTGACTACATTTAAGTAAACCGCATATCAATAAATATTTGTTTAACACTACTTCAATTTGTTTGTAAAGCTTTACACAAATAAGTCTGATTTTTTTCTAAAATTCTTCAACCTTTTCATATTCGCAGAAGTGGACTGGTTACCCTCAACAGTATTTATTTTGAAATATATTCATTGTAAGAACACCTCGTAGATTATAGTAGCAATTATTAGGTATGTTCCCACCCACAATTCTAGATTGTTTGGTTGATCACTAGAATACGCATGTCTAGTTAGAAACTGATCACAAAGTACTTTCAAACATCACCAGCTGGACCGCATTTCTATTGAATTCATTCAATTTACAGTTTCTGATGAGAGTATATTTGATTTTCTTAAATCAATCGTCCCGTTTTCCATTACCATCTGCTACCGTGTGGAAAATGAGCATTTCCGAAGCATATTTTTGGAAATCTAGATTTCAACCAATGACCGACGTTTTAACATGTTAGGTATTTAAAATTGTGGTTGCTTAGCAACATCTATACATTAATGCAATCGAGTACTTTCGGGTGCCCAACACACGATGGAATGTCGGCTGTATCCGTTGGATCGTAGAAAATCGTTTTCATTTATAGTACACTTTTCATATGAAAATTCACGAGCCGAATGGCTCGATGGTTAACGATTGGGATTTACGCCTAGAAGTCCGGGGTTCAAACCTCGGCACGGTATGAAAAAGGATTTTCAGAATTTTCCTCTTCTGATAACCTAAATTGTTAATTTGTCCATGCCACAAAGTACATGGACCAGTTAGCAAGATTAGGATGTCTGTCCCTAGCCCCCCCACCCTTCTTTGCAGGTCTCTCATCGTAGAAAAACGTCTAGAATTGGTGAAATGAGCAGTAACCATCATCCATAAAAGAGCACAAGCGCCCAAAACCATCATCCATAAGTAAAAGGGCATAAGCGCCCGGGGTTTGGTTGAAATGAGCAGTAAACCACAATCCTTTTTTCCTTTTAAACATAAAGTTAAACACAATAAGACAAATTGTGTGCGATTGAAGTAAAACTTTTTGACGTTTATGACACATCACTGAAACGATTAAACTATTTTATATTCTATATAAAATTCGTTAATACCACTACCACTTTTTGAAGAATATTCGTTCATTAATTAAATTAATTGAGAATAAAAAATTAAATTAAAAGTTAAATCATCCCATGTCAATCTACCCAAAATTCAAACCTGTTCTCCTATTCCTACAACCAACCAATAGCTGTCCTGATGTTGTAGTCACATGACTGAGAAATATCACCAGAATTAAGATACCAACCGTACATCTACGGAGTTTCTAAATTTCGTCACATGAAGTTGGGAATTTTAGTATTATTAGGATTTTAGTCGAACTATATAAATATTTTAAATAGCGAAAACTATTTCGACCGTTACTTCCGTCAGAAAGAAAATCTGAGTTACCCCCAAGTCGCGCCTAATGAAGTTTTACTTCAAAAAAATTGTACAAGGCACGAAATATCTTTCATCAGAATGTTTTCTATGCAATTTATAAAACGAAAATTCTTTAGTCCATCTCACAAACACACGTTCTATTTTTATCGAATAACAACAACAACAATTCATCTTGATGGTTATAGAAAATATCAAACTCTTGGATATCTATTAATTTGATAAAATCCTTGTAATAACTAGGTCGCTGATTCTATCAAATCTGTAACAAGTATTTGTGTTCTATCATACATAATTCATTTAGAAGTGGGAGTTTTGTAACATCTAATTGAATATTGCTGTTGTACAAGCAGATTTCTTCATAGTATAGCGCATTTGCAAACTCTTCAAAATATCAATTTAAATAAATTTGTTTATAAAGTACATATGGTTAACTCAATTAATGTAATCAATTAATATTATATATATGTATGCATGTGTGTATGTAATCAGATGCTCTTGTATTATGCTTTTCTTTCTAAATACGACTTGTGCGACCGGTTTTTTTAATTCGTCAATATTTTTCATATATAAACTTAACCTTACCCAAGGTGTGGCTATTGTGAAATGCACCCGCGCAAGAATTTAATCCGCTACCAAAAAATGATCAAGTTCTACTATAAAAGAAAAGTCTACACAAATTTCTGTATCATATTCCAATCTTCAACAACACAGACATGGCATACAAGGTATTCTATCATAATAATTTTATTGAAATTTGATAATTGAAAATAATTTTTATTTCGTGGTTGCAGTTTTTTATTCTTAGTGTAGTACTGGCCGTAGCTAATGGCGGTTATTTGGAACCACAACCATTTGCAGCTCAATATGCCGCTCCAGTTGCTCAAATATTACGTGGTGCACAATATCCTGTAGCTGCTACTTCAGTTGCTAAGGCTGTAGTTGCTGAAGAATACGATCCAAATCCACAATATTCTTATGGTTATGATGTACAAGATGCTTTAACTGGAGATAGTAAAAGCCAAGTTGAAACACGTAATGGTGATGTTGTACAAGGCAGTTACTCTGTTGTTGATCCAGATGGTACAAAACGTACAGTAGATTATACTGCTGATCCAGTCAATGGTTTCAATGCTGTCGTACACAAAGAACCATTAGTAGCTAAAGCTGTTGGTGCTGCTCCAGTCTCCTATGCAGCACCTTCTATAACTAGACTAGCTGCTCCACTTGCCTATAATGCTCCAGTTGCTTATGATTCTCCAGTTGCTTATGGTTCTCCAGTTGCTTATGGTGCTCCAGTTGCTTATGGTGCTCCAGCTGTGGCTAAATATGCCGCCCCACTTGCTTACTCTACCTCCCTTATTCACTAAATTTGTTGATATTTTTGTATTTATTTTTATTATTCTTATATTGTTCAAATAAATCTGAGTTTATATATTGAAAAAGTGTTTTGTTATTATGCAAATGTTATTATCACTCCATACACGCTTTAAAAGTAAATTTTGCACGAATTCGAAATTTTATTAAAGGAGAAATTCAAATCGATACAGTGTTCTAAAAAAAAAACTCACTCGCTAACCTAAAAACGTCCTTAAATTAAGAGATTATTCATAACTATCTATTTTTCCTGAATATTTGCCTAATTTCAAAAATAACTTACGAATTTCATAAATAATAAATAACATCTAAACGTAAGTTTGCTTTCAACATTTTCAATTCCCAATTTTCTACATTTGAAATCGAGTATTCCTTTGGCAAATACTAGAAATTAATTTAGCAGACAATGTAGCATTTCTATGCAGCTAATATAGACAAATTGTAATCAAATAAATTTGCACGTGCAGAGGTAGATCAATTGAAAAATGTACTACAAATTCATAAATATGGTAGATAGTTTATACTTTCGCAGGAACTTCTGTTTATTTTAATCGGGTCCACTGCATTATCTAATCATTGTCACAAGTCTTCCAATTATTAGAAATTTCAATGCACACACCTTTTCTTTTACATAACTGTATCGTAAGAAATCGATAAGACTCATGTCTGGTAAACGAGACAATTGGCGGAGTGAACTATTTAAATCGATGCATTTTCTAAAGTAGTAGTAACAAGGAAAGTATATGTCGCATATAAAGTTTGTCTACATGAGATGCACCTTTGATTAGATTTCCTGTTATGTGTATTCTTTGCTGTTTATTTTTAGATGTACGAACTTCTTCAGCATCAACCGCGTATTCGTAGATAGGCAAGTTCATCTACATAATTCATAATTGAATATCAACAGGTCTTAAATGCTGTGATTAATATCCATCCCTTACATTTGATGATTTAATTTTATTAAATATAGTATGAAATAATAATTAAATAATTCAATGGTAATTTCGGTAAAATGTAAATGAGTTATGTTATATATTTTTTCATTCGAATAAAACCTGCTCAATATGCACTCATTTCTTTAAATGTTAACCGTCTCAAAATCATTTAAACTATTGAATAATCAAGTAATTTCAATAAAAAAGAAAACTCGATCACCCATGTTTCTGTTAAACTGTTAACAGGTTGATATCATATGATATAATAAATAAGAGAAACAAAAAACCTGTACTTGTACGATAACCTTAACCAAGGTGTGGCATTAGTTGTCAAACACCCCCGCGCACTCTAATTTAAGTAGGTATAAAAAGTACCGTTGCAATTTTATCATTATCACAATTCATTTGTATATTGAATCAAAATCAACAATGGCGTTGAAGGTATGTGTCAATATTGAATAGAATTATTAAATTTTAATTTTAATTATTATATCTAGTTCGCAATTCTTTACGCAATCATTGCTTATGCTAATGCTGGTATTATTGGAGCTCCATTAGCTTATACATCACCAGTTGCTGTCGCTAAAACTGTTGTTGCTGAAGAATACGACCCAAATCCACAATATTCGTTCGGTTATGATGTACAAGATGGTTTAACTGGTGATAATAAAAATCAAGTGGAAACACGCAATGGGGATGTTGTCCAAGGTAGTTACTCTCTCAATGAACCAGATGGTACTCGTCGTATTGTAGAATATACTGCTGATCCCGTTAATGGTTTCAATGCTGTTGTACATAAAGAACCACTGGTAGCTAAAGCTATTGTTGCTGCACCAGCTATAACTAAAATTGCTGCTCCAATCGCCTATGCTGCTCCAGTTGCTAGACTAGCTGCACCAATTGCATATCCTGCTCCATTGGCTTATACTGCTCCAGCTGTAGCTAAATTTGCTACTCCTCTAGCATACCCAACATCTGTTATCCATTGAATTTGTTTATTTGTATAAATAAAAACTTTTTGAATTAATCTCTGACTTTTATTACATTCTCTCGCACATGTAGGTACCAACTTTCAAATAAAAAATATTAGAAAATATAGCTAATATTCAAGGGATTAACTAGTTGTTTTTTTCTTTAATATAAAAACCAATAAAATAAGTAATAGTCATGAGTAAATCCTTGTTATATTGCAAATAATACACAAAAGTATTCTCGCAATAAAAACAGGTTAAAAACACACACGAAACATAGGAAAATAGCAAACTAAATTGAAATCAGACTTCAAACTGAATAGAACAGAAGTGTCTAATTTACGCTATTTGTATATTATCCATTAGCGATTATTTAAATGAAGTATAATTGTTGGCAGCAACAGAAATATATATTTTAAAGATCAATGTTCACTAAAAGAGGTTCAAATTTGACTTCAGCGATAATCAGGGAACACAATTATGGCGCTCTCATCTCTAAAAATTAAGTATATCGAGAATTTAAAAACGCCGTTGAAATAATATCATTAAATGGCTAACCTACAACTACAATAAAAAAAAACGAAAAGAAATCTAAATAGTATCACGCACGTATTTCAATATTGTCAAGTCTTTCTTTATCTTTCTTTTTTTGTCTTCTTCTGTATTTTTATATTTTGAAAAGCAATAAAATCTCAAAGTATCCACTCTTTTATTTCCTATTGATGCCTATTCTTTCTTTACTGTCACATCAATCCTTATTAGAGTCTTGCTTTCTACATCACGTATCCCAAATCCTTGCTGTTCTTAGCTTGAAGAATTTGTAGAGAAAATTTATTCGTCGCATGTCTTTCGCTTACCCAAATAAGTTAATATCAAATACGAAAGGAAACCCGTTAAGCTAATAGAGCTTAAATTAAGAAATATTGATATTATTATCATATTTGACATAGATAAGTCGAGATGAGAGGAGATCATTGCGAAGTATGCAAATTCAAAAATTGTATATGTATATAGGTACTCACATCATTATTGGTGTAGGTCGGTGCAATAGGGCCATCACTGATCTCCCATTTATTTGCAATACGAATTGTTTCAGCAGTCTTCTCTTGTACTGATTTTGTGTCATCTAATAATGTCAGTTCATAGAATTCTTGTATATCTGTAACAAATCGACATTGTGGTGTTTACTCATTTTATTATTACACTATTGTAATATTTTGTTGTTGTTTTATTTATACATATAAAACCTATTAGAATTCACAATAATTACAGAGTAATCTAAAGTTAAAATTAGTAATTGGATGTACATATATATTATGTGAATAATGTGTTTTACTCAGTCCACTTAATTGACTTGTAATTTATGAGTTTTGGCTCGACCAATTCGTTTGAAAACTTTCTAAACTTTAAAGTGGAGTGCTAATGATAATCCACTACATTTTCAAATCTACTCTATGATCATAAAAAATCGAATGTCGCATCCAAATGATGTAATTAGACAATCATAAAATTAAAATTTTCTCCATAAAACTAACTAATTTTCAAAGAAAAAACAAACAACAAACTATACCTACTAATTAATTTCTCATCTTTGTCTATTATTGCTTTCTATATCTCTCTCTCTCTCTCTCTCTGCTTTGTTATAGAACTTTGTAACTCATATAAATTTAAGGGTTCCCAAGAACAATGAAATATTTTTAGGGTAATTCAGTCAGGGGCATGGTGCACATTAATACGGACGGTGTTTATTAGGATACTACATTCAAACGATGGTTGCGTGTGTACAGTTTCGAAGGGACCTACATGATTTATAACTAATATTTAAGTTTCAAAAGAATTTCAATATTTACAGCTAAATAATGTTATTTTAATTAATTTATAAAAAGAAGCTTAGCCCGGCGCATCCACCATTTTACAATATGAGAAAGTATGATAATAATTATTGTATATTCGATGATTATAACTGACAATATTCGTTGACTAATCAACATTTTCAATATCCTTCGATAGTATTTCTTATTAGGAAAACAAATAAACAATATAGGAACAGAATAATTTGAAAAGTTAAGAAAATAAAAAGAACGTCTAGAATTACTTTACTGTTCAGGTTTTACGATTAGCTACTCGACTAATCAGAACAAGTGGCTATCTAGGGGATTACATAGAAACTCATGTATACATTGACCTAATACACGAAACACAACGAAAGATTAGTTAGTGTGGATGTTATACTTTAAATACTACTACTACTACTAGTACTACTACTATCCGACTCAGTAATACAATTACTTATTTATATAATACCACAGTTTAAGTTTCTTTTAGTGTTGTTTTATTCAGCTATTAAAACAATGTTGTAAGCTCAACGTTTATTAGCAATTTTCCTTTTTCAAATAAAACTAAAAGAGAACAAGTTTAAATTTGATTAATACAGAGATGAATTAACATCCTTTTTGCCATGTGACAAAGTGATATTTTATTACGCACAAAAGAAATGTAGAAATTATATAATTAGCTTTTTGATGTTGAAGATGAGCATGTACTACAATGCATTAACAAATCGTTGATAATTACACAGATCTTACTGCGAAAAATTAGTTAAATTTTGAAATATCAGATACCCCTGAAAATTATTATGCTATCATGTTTCCAGATAAGCGACCTGAAATGAATTGTTACGATACTACAAATACAGCATGTTGTTGTTGCAAAAAAAAACAAGAATCGATCCTATCATAGGTATAGGTATACAATTAAATTCACGACACAATTAATAATTAAAACTACGAAATACTGTTTGTTGTTGCATATTTTATCTATCTTTAAAGTTTGATAGAGATTAAGTGAATATTGCGACATTACTTCATGTTTGTCATATCATGTTTAACGAGTATCTCATTCCCTAACTGACAAGAAGCATAGAGTCTCCATGTACACACTACATCGTCATCATGTTTGAGGATTGTTGTTGTTGATTCAGCTAAAATAAATGGATTTTCGTTTTAACTTGTAGTATCTATCTGTATGTTGGTTGCCAAATAAATAACGTATCAGCGAATATCACAACCAGATGATCTACCCTCAATGAATTTAAACCAAACATGTCTTTCGGAAGATTGTGTTTGTTTCTTTTTTTCTGGCCTTTGGCAAATAAAATAACAATAATTGTGGTAGTGTGACCTACTTGGATGTAGTCTAGGCGACTTGTTGTCGACAAAAGTGGCAACAAATCAACAATATTAATGTGAATAAGTTTGAATTTTTCAGTGTCGTTGAAAAACGCAAAAATCCACCTTTTCTCTAACTATGTTTTGCTAACTTTTAAAATAACATCTTTGCAAAGTTGAATTTAATGAGACTAAGCAAACAAACGAAAAAATCATTCAACGAAAGCACGTTTTATTTGTTTTTTTTTTGTGTGTTTACCATATTTACACATAGTTTATAATCTTGAGCATGGACCTAAAATCTTGAATATTTATCGAATAATGAAGCACAAAACAAATTAACTTAAAACTAAAACCTGTTAACATTAACTTAGAATACTCCCTAAAGCTAACGTCTTTTCCATACATGTATTTTATAAAAGGTTAACACCCCAGGATCTCATAGTATACATATACAGTTGTGGAAAATTTAATATAATACACCTTTTGCATCGTCTTGGATGGATAGAACAAAGTAGAAATTGTATTACATTATGTTGAAAGCTAATTCGTTTGGTGTTCGTATATTTGTTATTGTTGTTGTTGATCATTGCAACAATAGCTAAAATAGTTGATTACACAATCATGTAGAGCCTTAAAATATTATTTTTTTTGTATTACAATCGAGAGTCTTCTGTTGATCTTATTAGAATAATAAAAAAAGAGTTTTTGTTTCATTTGATTCACCTCATGTCTCGATCTTTCAAACAAGTTTTATAAAGATGTTCAAAAATTTCCTGAATTACTAATTGAACATGGTAGATCAACATTTACAATTAAGTAACACCTCACAGATATTTTTATCGGTAACAATTAAAAAAAATAATAGAAAGGCAGAACGTTTATAGCAATTGAATTTTAATGACAATAGTTTCATCACAATTTTTCCTATGAAAAATTTGGATTTACCATTTAGTAGTTGTTATGATAAATATCTCCTACATAATGTTGAAAAGCTTATATCAATATTTGACTATGTGTTAAAGGTATGTAAATGTTGATAGAAACAACAAAAATTATTACCCATCATTGTATTAGTGTATTATTGTACTTAACATAGAAAAACTCCTACCTATATAATACCTATATTACTGCCATTTCAATCGAACAACATCCAGAAACCTACGCAAGTTGCCTAAAATAACTCACTTATGAAAGAATCAAGAAGAAAATAAGGAAAATCACAGAAGATATCAAAAATTAAGGCAAAATTTTCCATTCTCTCTTACTAAAACTGGAGATTGAATTTAAATATTTACAAGAGGGTAGTTTGAAGGAATTTGCTGTAATAACACTTTCGTATTTACAGATTATATCTCTAATACAACACTTGTTACTGGCATTATATTTATAGACATACAACTTCATAATTAGCTTGTTTCGAACAGTTCCACCATTGAAATTTTGTGTAATGATTAACAGTCAAAACAACATCAACGTTGTTTATTTATTACCTTGATTACTTAAAGTTCTATCAATAAAATACATACAAACAAAGAAGACTGTCGCCCTTTAAACATCTATAACAGCTAATCGAAAACTGACGATTTTTGTGCAACAAATGGTACTCATGAAAATAAATTAGTAACATAAGTGAAAAAAAGAGTTTCCACTTTATAAAAAGAAAAACCATTTAATCCACAATTTTAGATAAATTGTGCCGGATTAAAGTATAAAAAAAAGGCAAAATATATGAACCGTATAATATTTTCGGGTGAATATCCTCTCTCAGTTAACAGTTAATATAAAAATGATGTTGAATAAATTGCTATATTTTTCATAACTTTGTCCGTAATTTTGTTGGTGATGATTGAAGCAAAATCAAACAGACAATTTTCTATACACATTGGAAATGTCTTTTTGTTTAAGAATCGATTGTCAAATAAACTGTGTGTGACTATTGTGTAAAGTTGAAAGAGAATTTTCAGTTTTACAGTTCATTAGACAATTTCAACATCTTACTTGATAACGTGCTGACCGTACTGTTGAAAGTTAAAAATAAATTTTCCAAGTAAGTCGAAAATATTACGATCGAAGCGATTGTTGTTGTTGTTGTTGTAATTTTTTTAAACTTCCAGACCAACTGTAACATAAATCATGTCTTCGGAAGCATCAAGAGCAACAACATTCCTAAGATGTTTACAGTTTCTTATTTGAACGAAATTCTATTTCGATTAATTTCTCTCCAAAACAGCAAACTGTTTTTATTTAGAGTCGATAGTGTTTAAAGTTTTCTTTTGTATGTCAGTTACAAAAGTAAATGAAAGCAAACATCAATTTACGAATTGGAAACTTTCTCCAAATACAGTGATAATTAAAGAGATTTGAAAAAGTTCTAATTCCTGTTGTTTTTCTACATTCCTAATTATTTCATCACACTCTATCATCTCCATAGATTCGACTTTCATTATAGAACAACACTGTTTTATTTTCATGCCAGAAACTTTTCAAAGTAATCCAACTTTATGTCATGTAGGTTGATGGTCAATTAACTTGATACATCTTACTCCAGTCTTGCGTTTTCATCTTTTATAAATGTTACATATTTGTTTCTCTCTCTCTCTCTCAAACATGAAAGTATAACTTCAACGTATTACTGAACAACACAAGAACTGTTGAAGTAAATTGTCAGAAAGTACAGAGGGAAATTTATCAAAACAGACATACACGTACTCAATGTTGAACATAAGGTGAAGACGTGATAAAGCCACAAGTAAAGCACCTGTATCGACTTTTTATAAGATTAAACAGGCATTGGCCTATATATTATAAGAAATAATAACTACAGTTGTGATTTAATTAATTAAATCATAACTTGAACTAATTAAATGTGTCAAGTTTCTAATTTGTCAGTATTAATTTAATGTATAAAAGTACAATTTTGTCGTCGTGTCTAATAGAAATCTATACAGAAACGCTTCTATTGTGACTTCTCTTGATGTTATATACTTATTCTATTTGAGAATTTGTGTTTTCAGAATTTTTATCTTAACACAAGACGGTTCTTCTTTTGTTTGTTTGACTTATAACAATACTTTATCATCCAATTAGACGATTTGATTTGCTTTGCTGTTGTTGTTGCTGTTGTTATTTCTTTTGTTCTGTTTTGTCGACTTTAATCAAGCGAAATTTCAACGACAATACAAATCAACATTTGAACTTTATGAGAATTTTAAGGGATTTTCCGAAATAACAACTAACTTATATTATTACTAATCTTCGATTCCGATAGAATTCTGTTGACTTAGAGAGATTTGATGATGATGATTATTATTATTATCATTACCATTATTAACTGAGCTTGTACTGAAAATTGACTTGAAAGTTTATTAAACTTTCTATTTGGTGCTTACTCAATCCCTATAATCAAGAAGTTGGGTGTTGGACTAGACTCTTATGAGTAGTCGTAGTACTAGTAGCCAAGAGAGAATGTGCATATGTCATTATCAAAGACTTTAGTTTCGTAGAAAGTTCAACACAGTAGTTAAACATAAACTGGATTAAATTAAAGCTATTCTATAGTTTTGGGGGATCAAATCGCAGGGAAATTTGATTGTTAGGACAAATAATGGAAACAGCTAATTACTTATACAACATTTCAAATACAACTGGTTTCATGAACTATTCTGGAAACATCATATAGTTGTGTCTGGAAGGACTAAACAAAACAAAAAAAAAACAAAGTCTTGACTTCTTTCTCGGATCGATATCGAATATTTCACAATATTATCGATCGTCTAAAGTAAAAACGAAATTAATTAACTTTTCTCGAAATTTGATAATCTAATTAGGCATAGGCATTTGTGGTAATTAATTTTCGTCAAAAAATAAATAGATTCAAGTAACATTAAAATTACTGAATATTTAATTAAATCTTTTTATATCATTCACCATTACATGTTTTCGCTCTTTACTCACAAGTTCACTATTATTTTCAGATTTAAACAATCTTATTTCTCATCTTACAATTAGTATTTAAAAACGATTGCTATGTAATGATATTCTTTATAAATGTTAATGTTGATCTGTATCTCTACGAAAATTGGAGAGGGCTAAATTAGGAATCATTCATCATTAAAATTGTAATTGACCAAAGAAACAAGCAAATTAATGAAAACATAAATAAAATTTTGTGAATTGTAATACTTTTCATAAAATTTCAAATATAATATAAAAATTATTATTTTTATCATCTTTCCAGCCATAAATCCCTAATTAATTACATTATACAACATTTTTATATGATTCTGACAGTATCATATCATAATTCTCTCACTTTATTGTATAGTAAAAATATTTGTCCACACCACACCACACCATCAGAGTATATTTGTCAAAACCACTAAATTTATATATTTTTTTTGGTTGAAGGCAATTGTAAATTTTTCATATAAAATATCCACATTGTATTTTAATCTTAAACTACCGTTTCCACAATATTAGTCCGATTATCTAGTGTCTATTGTCTGTATAACAATCTAAATTCTAATACAATACTGTAATTGTTGTTGAATAACGGTAATACTCACAATTTTGTATGGTTACCCTATCTATAAATAAATGTTGTTGATAAATCAGATTTGTTCTATATAATCAATACAAATGGTACACAACCATTCTGTCCATTCTATATCTACATTTAAATATCAACAAAATGATAATGAAAAAAAAATGCAACACACATTCTACTTTTGGTGACAGTATATTCAACTATAAACCTTTCATTTGAAAAAGAAGAGAAAAACGAATAGATACTGTCTACCATCTACTCTATATCCAACTAGATGTTTACGACGATTCCCTTGAAATGTTAAAATTTAATCTACACACTAAATATGTAAAACTTTCCTTTGCTATTACTGTCTGTAGTAAAACAAAGAATTTTTGTGTGTCTGTGTGATGTAATGTTAGCCGATAAAACTTTTTTAGACGGGACTGAAATATCAGTTTCCTTAACAGTGAAATATAGTGCACATCTCTGTCTGTTTTACTGAAATACTGTTTTCTTTGTAAAAGTGGTGTGAGGTGACGGATAAACTATACACTGACTGTCTATCAGATTGTCTGCTATCTAGTTCTGAAATATGTACTGACTGTGCTCTAGAAATATACAAATAGTTTGAATAAAAAAAATATTTCAACGATTTGAGGCTTCAGTCACACTTTCAACCAAAAAAAAAACAAAAATCAAATGTAAAAGGGAGAATATTTATTTATATAGTTATAGAAGCATTTCTACAGTTGTCTTCTCTACTAAAGAAAGGTCCACTACAATCCAGCTCAATTTTTTTAAACATCATTTGTGTAGTAAATACCATTAAATTTTCAACAGAATCAGAGAAGATAAGAGTTTAAAACTCGGTGATATTGTTTGATAAAAAAACATTTGAATTATAAATGGTTACAAAATACATGTCGTTTATTCACTTTGTGACATTTGAATAAAAGAAAAGACAATGAATTTCATTCTTTAACCATTTTTTGAAAATGTACCATTGTCATTCACAATGTAAACCACAAATATTATAATGGAATGGTACTGTTATTGTTGACCGAAACATTTCTGTGGTTAAATTTGATGGTTGGTAATAATTTTCTTTTTAATTTATCCAAAATGTCAGCAAATTAATTAGCTTCTTATCATTATTTTAATAGGATCATATTAATTAAAATTTTATTTAATTACAATAATAAATTTAATTTCAAATGTTTAATTATAGAAGCTTTATTTCGTTTAAATTCTCCCTCTCTTTCTCTCTCTCTCTCTCTAGAGTTTATTTCTTAAATAGAGCATAATAGTTGATTGGTTCTCATTGATATAACAACAGATTTAATTAATGCATAACTAAGAAACTTTCTATCTGGTCCTAATGTTCTAGTCTCTATAGAACAATCATTACTATATCTCATATTAAATTTGACATAAACTGGAATTCATACTAACGATTATCAATAAAAAAGCGTTATCGATATTAAGCGTAAACGATCTATTTCATCAACTTGGAAATGTGCAATTTTAAAGTTATTGAGAGATGCCTTTCCAATTCAACGCCCATACAACTAGTATTGATGGGACACGTTTGGAATGTTGTGTTAGTCTATAACTTTTGTCATTTAGTTCAAATTTCAACTATGTCTTATTGACAACACGTTTCCTATATACCTATATATATAATGTGAAATGTGCAAACTATTTGTTTGTAAATACTATATAGCATTCAAATGATGATTTTTTACTCTGTTTCATTCTACATGTTCCAAATATCTTTAATAGCATCAATGACAACAACAACAACTACAAAAAATTATTGATTCTGTTTTCATATATACTGGATGTATTAATTAAATTATAATTCGAGAGACAACGCGATACGATTTAAAACGTTTGCCAATATTGAAACTGTCTATTTGTAGATGCGACACCAATTTCCTGGTTTATAATATTGCAATTTCAACTACATCTACAAAACAAAGGATATGCATACTAAATCGTTATATAATCAAATTGAACTTTAAAAGAAAATGCGGAATCAATTAAAACTTTATCAATAAATAATTATATTTTATTGTATTAGATTATTGTCTTGGTATTGTTCTACAATACTAATAATCGTACCAAAGAAAAGTGTGCTATATTTTATATCAGTTTATTAGCAGTTTCCTAGTGGTTTGGGAATTTTCTTCTATATAAAAGCAATTCTTGTTTGCCTCCAAGTTAGTTCACTAGTTTCATCGACTTCCGATTTTTAAAGGCTTTGTGGTTTGCCAAACTTGGATTATCAACTTCTTTAAATTCAATTAATGTTTTCACATAGAACAAGATGCAATAATTGGGTTATATAATACTATTGGTTCATTTAAACAATAAAACTTTTGTACCTTCTTTAGGAACTGTATATCCATGCACCTCACAAAATGTAGTAGGCGCCATTGGTCCTGGACTAGCTGATCCAAGTGAATGTAATGTTGATGGTGCATCAATTGTAAAAAATGTTGAACCTCGTTCTTCTGTTATTGTTTGTATTGATGTTGAAGTAGCAGCAGTAGCAGTTGTATAAGCAATTTCTTCTTCTCGTCGACATTTAGCACAACGCTTCATTTCAGAGCGCACGCGCAATAACCACACCATACCGAAAAGAGCCATACCAGCCGGCTGCTGCCTCATGGCAAACACCATCTGGTCATAACATTGTCCAAATACCACCAGCCCCCCTTTATGTACACACATACCACACTAATAGTCGCCACTGCCACTGTTTATTCAAAATAGTATATAGCAATCCCGAAAAGACTATCACTTTTTGATGTCAAGTCATCTTTATATCTTTGGTTATTCAAAGGCAATATGACTGGATAAAATATGATGAAGACGCTCTATCAGTCTTTCAGTTTTCAGTTTTTAAATCAAATAAAATATTATTTCAATCGACAATATGGACGCATACATTTGAATAAATCTCAATTCAATTGAATAGTACATGATATATATATACATATATATAAAAATGGATTTTCTATTTGTTTTGTCATACAATTATACACAAATGCAATTTTCACCTTTAAAGAGCTAACAATAGCAATAAATTCCTATAAATTGCAAATTTGCACATTTCTATTTTTATCTATTTCGATATTTGCCGTCTTGGTAAAAAAATCTTAGAATACCAAAGCATGATATTTATGGTTCACTGGACACATGTAAACTTTAAAAACTCTCTTGTTCCTTTATCGTATATTCCACTAGTATACACTCACATCAATAATGCAGTATATAGTTCCTTTTAAGGTATCCTTTCATTGTAATAAATGTCACGGTTCAAATATAAAATTATATATTATTTCTTTTCTATCGAAAAAATATATATGTGATTTTTACTTGATGTATTAATCAACAGGTTTGAAAATATCTTTTTAAATATAAAAATGGAAAATTGATGAAATTCGCAAGTTCATATTTTTTTGTGTTCAATTTACATGTGACAACATTATCCAACATAAAATATAACACTTTCAGACCGAACAAGAGTAGCATATTGATTACAATTTTTAGTATGAATAGAATATTATTTTCAGAAAAAGCTTATCATTAATCGATTTTCAATCAGTCTTTTCGATACCGCATAATATAGATATAATAAACGAAAATTCAATTATTAGTAATTAACAAAAAAATATTATTATTGTTATTATGATTGCTGAGATGATAAATTAGCTTTAATTCAAGATATAAAGGAAATTTGTTGCCAAAACTGATTTTATCAATCTTTGATAGATTTGATCAATTGTATTATAGACACATTATTAGAACTAATGAAGCTCTCAACTATAGGGTAGAATATCAAATACTACAAACGTGACTCCCATGATAGATACCAATTATTATTCATAAAGTTAGATAGTGCACTTGAATTTAATTACAATCCTTACTATATGGTTAACACCACAACAACTACTACTACTACCATCAATATTGAACGTAAAGGTACCGGAATCAACATAGAGGTACCAACCTACAGAGGAAGGATGTCGAGATAATATGAAATTGTAACATTTCAAATCGTTCTCAACAATAACATGTCTATCTTACATTTCCCTATCTCATCTTATTATCAATATTACTGTTTTATTCAATAGTGTAAATTTTAGGACCAGTTAGACAGCTGGATTGACATGCACATTTTCATTTACATATCATTATTATCATAACGATGGAAATGATATAAAAAAAATAAGTGAAGATGCAGCAACTGAGAATAAATCTAATGACATTCATGGTTATAATAATTGATCATTTGTTAGACATTTCAACTTCCCAAATGAATTATTCCAACTATTACAATTTGAATATGATTAGTGTAATTAAAGGCCGTTAGGAAATTCTCATTCGTCCTAATAAAATTATCAAATAAATTTCAAAATCAAATTATCAACAGAAGGTTTTTCCTCAACTACCAACCCCTTCTTTCATATCAACTGTAGAAATCAATAGAGTTAAACAACCACCATTAATAAATGTGTGTAATTAAAAGAGGATTGTTGATATATATTCTTTTTAATTTAGTTGATTTCGTCTTTGTTGATGGTCAAGAACCTATATAGATCGGACTTGGTAGTAATCTTTATTAATTACACAATGCGAGATCGAAATCTACCCGAAGATGGACTTTGTTAAAAATTGATCATGTTCAAAGATTCTTTATCTTCTCTAACAAACTGTGGAGAATAAGAATTTCTCAATTATTCTCCACAAATAATGACTACTATAGAATCTCACTTGTAGTAATCGTTAATTATTATGGTCACTTTAGAATCAAGCTAAATCGATAATAAAAGATGGATAATTACATTGTATAAGTAAACTCTTGAATTAATGATTTATTTAGTTACTTTTAAATTATAATAAAAAATATAGTTTGGACAAAAACACACAAAATACAACCATCACATTAAGCTACGATCACTGTTTATTGTTTATATTTAAAATTTAATCGGTATTAATCGAAGGTACGTTATTTGGGCTTTAAATAAAAGCTAGGGTGGCTTTGTAAGGATCGTTTAAAAAAAAACAGAAATTACTATACTGATAAAGAAGGATTCGTGATCGTCCATTTAAATTGAAGCGATTTCCTTTTTTTTGGTATATTCAAGACAACTTTTATAGCTTACGTTTTTTCTGTTGAAAAAAAAACCGACAAATAATCTTTTAATATCGCCTTGTAGACAATAACGTACACTTGTAAAAATATAAAGAGCATCATAATAAGGAAAGATGGTGAGTTTGCGGAAAGAATTCCTAATTGATTCTATTGTTAGAAAATAATTTCATTTATTAACAAAAGGTTTTATTCAAAGAATAATAGACGAAATAACGTATTCTTTGTAACTTATTCAAATGCTGTGTGTTGAAGATCTTTTACAGATATTTTTCATAGAAATTACCCAATAAAATACTGTCATGTTCTGAATATAATAAATATTTCATCTTTTACAACGCACACGCACAAACACCAAAAAAATAAAATAAAAAAAAACTGGAAAGATGGAATTTATTTTTTCATGTGTGAACAAGTTTTCAAACGAACAAAAAGGATCACCAACTAGAAGATACTGTCGACTCCAAAATTTGAATTAGACAAGTCGATCGAAATAAACATTGAGAGAGAAATAAGCTTTTCTTATTTATTTTTCTAACTCTACAAAAGGGGTTGGTAGATTTGAAGCCTGCTGGATACACAGAAAAATATGAGAGAACGGCTGTTGAAAATATCAATTTAATATATAATAGAAATGAAACTAACATGTATCATAGAATCGTGAAAAAAACAAATGTTTAATTTTTTTGATCGTCAATGAAACGTAAAAAATACTGAAAAGTAATTCAGTATAAATCAATAAAAGTATCAAATCTTTATTACCTATTTAAGTAAGTAAGTAAGTAAGTATACTCTAATTGATATGAAGAAGTATAATGTAAAATGACTCCTATTTTTTTTGTAAAAAGAATATTCACATAATTTACTACATTACGATGCGGTATTCCGCAGGATAAGTAATAAGACCATTAAATTATGTAACTACCCCTATAGATAGTGACAAAGAGATAGCGCTAATGTTCCAGAAGTTCCTTGACTACAACTCCAGAATGTTAACAGGAATGTTGGTGGTAATGGTGGATAGCGACTGCAGTAATCGGACTGTTGCGGTCGATAACAAGCTTAAAAATCATTTTAATTCACGTTCGTTTAAAAAAAAAGAAGAAAAATGAGATAAACGTATAAATATTCTTGATAAATATAGAACATTTGCAAATTTGGAAACAGGTTCTGTTTTTTAAGTCAATAAGTGAAAGTAATACCACCCAAATATCGAAATTTATAAATGTTGTTGTGTAAGCAGATTGTTACAAATAATTTAAATTGCTTGGTTGCTAAATCAAACGATCCAATATTGAAATACACCAACGCAAAAATGAATTTAATATCCATTCTATGTAGATAAGAATTGTTATCATTCCAGGCATCTATACTGTTGAAAAACCTTTGCTATTTCTAAGTAGAGATTACGGATAATTCTAGTTTTCCAAACGATAATCGGAAAATTTCATGTTAATCCTTCTCGAAATCAGAAATAAATAAAATTTCAAGGTACGGGTTAGCTGGTTTAATTGTTCCTAAATCGTTCAATAAACTACACACAATCTTGGATTTCTCAATCGTGTTTCTCTCATATAATGTTTCAAAGATAACATCGTCAATCATGACGTTCAAAACGGGGCGCCATAGATTTGTGGGGAGCGTTGTTCAAACAGTATACACATATACCCTTAAGGCCAACAACATTACGATTTATAGACGACTTAATACCCCCTCCCCTCCCTATCCTTAACATCCCTCTTTTAATCTGGTAGTTCTAATCGTTATTTGAACAGAAACTGTCAAAATTTCAATATAAAACGTTATTGAAAAGCGTTAATTTCACACAACCACATTAGTTTATTCATGCAAACAATAAATCCAATATTTTAGGGATTGCTGAAATAATTTGTAACGACTGGTGGTGCACAGGTGTTCTACACGTTGTGTGTTTCGTGCCCTTATTTTAGTCGTATTTTCCCATTGAATTTTACGTATACGTACGTATGTATGTATGTGTAAAAGGACGTAAGGGAGAGTCAAGATTTTCCTCTAGAAAGCCTAACCGTCTTTCAAACGAGACAGAGATTAACTTTAAGATTGTGGAATATAAATAATAACGTACCTATATATAGGTATGTGTATGCGTGTTTAGGAACAAAATAAATAACACCAACTTCTAGAAATGTTAGATTGTTTCTCTTAAAACTAAATTTGAATAAAGCTCAATAAAATAAAGGGTACCTTTTCCTTATCATTAATATATTTCAGTATGGTCGGTAGTAGTTTCGGTAGTTTCATTATTGTCTGAACTGTTTCTGGTCCAAGTAATTCTTATTCTATAAGAAAAACAATACTTGTTTGAATCAAAGTTCCAAATATTATGAAATCGTTTGTCGTTTTTCATTAATAAAAAAATCACTAAATGTATTTTAAGTTAAGGAAACGAAAAAGATATCGAATAGGATAGAAAAAGTGTTGACTGTATGTTATTTTCAAATTTATCAAACGAATATTTTAGTATCTTTACGTTCCTACTACAAATAGATCGTCTATCAATTAGATAGATAGATAGATAATTGGCATGTAAAATTCAATTTACGCAATTATAACACACAGAAGAAGAACAAACACTGTATAATATTCACGATATTATCAATTGAAGTAATCAATTACAATTAAAAATATGTAAATTGATTCTAATTGAACCTATTTAGATAGTGTCTAATGACACTATGAGTGATGCCCTATCTAAATCATCTCAAATATAATCGACATTGAAGCTTTCTAACTATATAGGTAAAAGGTTTTTGAATAATCCGTTTTGCCATTCACATTCGATTGCAAACATCCGTACACTTTTAAAGTGGATTAAGATTTAAGGCAGCTGGACGATATCTGAATGAATTTGCTTTTTTCTTTGAAATTATTTTTGTATAATTATTCGAAACATTCCAAATTTGAATCAATTTAGAATGTATAAATGTTAATTTTAATTGATAATAATTCCAGCATTTTTATCGAAAAGTTTCGTTATCAAAGCAGTAATTTCTAGAAGCTAAGGTAGAAATTTTATAAACTTTTTATCAAAGAAGACGAAGTGGTAACTCGTAGCGCAATCTTTATGAAATCAGCTGGCAGTTTGTCCACTATGATAATTGAAATATAATGATTATCACTACACAGTTTTAGTTTCAGTCTCATACGTTAGTAATTAACAAACTAATCAACAGGTTGACTTACTATGGCTGTTTTATATGACAATTTGCTATTAACTTATCGATTATCATCCAAATATACAGATGACGACAAACAACTCACTAGAAACAAAGATGAACAATAACTGGATTGTGTGGAAAATAGCGATAAGACAGTGGTTAAGATTTATGTTGGAGTCTAATAAATACGAGCTACACATCCGTTACTATCTATTCAGAAGAACTTGAGAAACAGAAATCCTTTTTACTGCCGATAAATTGATGCTGTTTAAAATAAAGACATCGACCAAAAGAATAGATTTTATACAATTAACTTAAAACCGCCTTAGCTTTTAGAATAAATGAATTGTACGTATTCAGAATAAAATCAAATAATAGAAGAATCGTCTCACTTATTTCCAAAGAAACCATTCTAACAATTTTCTAATCTTCAATTCAACACATTTGCATTGATTTTAATTTATCTACGACCGACAATGTTGATATTTACTGTGAAACTTGTAAGCCAGTCGACAAAATTACATAGAAACGTTAAATGAGAAAATCATCATCAACGAAGTGAAAATACGAGAGTGAGAAGATGAACGGAAATTTGTCAACCACAACCTCTAACAAGCAAATCGATAAATTAATTTTGAATTTTTAACGTTTGAAAAAGATGTTCAAAACAGGAAACTTTCATCTAATCTAATCTCATTTAATATGGCAAACAAATCAATATTAAAGAAGTTCTTCTATTAAAATTTTCCATTATTTTTCACTTTAATTCCTTCAAATTGTTATCAGAATTTTCCAATTATCATAATTCACGTATAAATGTTCGATCGGCATTTTCACGTTATTTTAAACGACATTTCCCATTATTTTCGATTAATGTCGATAGGAAAATTTCTACAGAAAGACAAAAGATGATTGCCAAAAAGAAAATGAAGTAAGGTCATTTTCTTTTTTGTGATAAGATAAAAAGGAATTGAGCCAAGACAACATAATAAAGTTCAAAAATATATATTTCTCCAACATCTATTTAAGTAAGATTGAAATAAAAACTGATGGAAAATGAAATATTTTCGTAGAAATTCTATACGGTAAACTCCAGAGAAATCTTGCTTATTATTTACATAAACGTTAACTGAAGAAAAAGTTTTTATTTTATTTATCAAAAATATAAGACTTAATCGAAAATATTTCATTCCTGTCTGGTAAGTCCGGTGATTTTTCACGAAAACTTTGTAAAAATTTAATAATATGATCACCAATCAATCTCCCCATCACTGTAGAACATAGAGCAAAAATCTACATTTGAAAACTTTATTAGTGTTGTGGCACGTTTCAACCCCAGCTATCTAAACACAAATCAATCAAACTTGACATTTATTCTTCCTCTTTTCAACAGATAAAAAAACATCGCGTTTGACTTGCTAAATTTGTAAAAACTTGAATGACCAATCTATATAGTTATACAGTGTTTCACTAACATTATGTGTTATACAACAGATCACACAAAGGATTCAATTTTTCATTCAACACCATTCTGTTTAGAAAAGATAAAGAAGACGATTTGCAATGATAATTTCTCTTTCACTGGCTTCACTTCAAATAAAAATAGCCTATATAAGACCAAGCAGATTTCTACCTGTTTTATAAATCGCAAAAAGCACATTTAAAATCAAACGCATTGCTACTTTAACAAGAATCCATAAGGGAGTCGTTTTAAAAACAAAACCACTCTCTTTTCAAATTCTGTACATTTGCAAGTTGGACGAATTAAAAGAAAGAAGACAGTTATGATTATAGGTAGTATAGTGAAGTTTTACAAGTTCATTAAAGTATGAAAAAATAAACTCTTAATAAACTTGTAAAATTAAAGAATGAATAAAATCCCTAAAGTGTTCGTTTTATCGGCTAATCTCTACTTTATGATTGATGAAGTGATTGTTGTTAAAAAAGTTTTTCTTGTTCATAATTTCTTTATAAAATTGCATCAATCATGCCTCATATTACAAAGTTAATACTCTATATAGTCCATCTATATAAGTCTTATATTGTTGATAAACAAAATCAATTGTTTACAACAATTAATCTCGTTGAATGAATTATCTTTGGCAATGATAAAGAGGGTCAGTCGTTGTCATCCTTCACATGTACCTTCATGGAATACAATTTCCCTTGACAATAACCAACTACAGTTAAATCGATAGCATAAATTTAAATTTAAATCTAACTGAATTTTGTGTAATTTTCAATCGGTAATTAAATTTGATTTTATCGGAAAATGTAGAAATCAGTGTGTAAACTGAAATCATTTGAAAATATGTAGATTATAACCACTGGAGCAGCACATATTTTGTTGAAAGTACTTAATGTAACAGAAATTGTGGTGTCACTTCAACTGCTCATCGTATTATTTTTATTTACAATTCATTATTTTATAATGAGTGTTTCTTTTTTTTGGGGCGGTTTTTGATCAATAAATTATTCGAGTATTCATTGTGAAATACCTGAATACGGGTAAATCTGATAATTATATTTGATGACTGTCCTTGTACAGGGATTATTCTATTGTTGTACATGCAGGTCATTGTTCAATTGAACATATTGTTGTTATAATTCTAATTCTCTTCAAATTTACCGTTGTACTATGCAGAAATAAAGCAGTCATAAATAAACACATTGTATAAACATTTCATTACCAATATTCTGTAATCGCTAGAAACGTACATACAAATATATACTCGTATCTAATTATATCGCTGTAGATTTCAAATGCGTTCTTCCAAATATGATGTTAAACGTAACAAATAACATCATTATTGTAACGTTCCATCCAATTGATATATGTAGAAATTTTCCATTTAGACATTTTTTATATTTAACGGATTATTATTATC
Organism: Meloe dianella; assembly: GCA_028455855.1. Lineage (NCBI taxonomy): Eukaryota > Metazoa > Arthropoda > Insecta > Coleoptera > Meloidae > Meloe > Meloe dianella. The sequence goes on along the minus strand of JAPTHL010000055.1, from coordinate 505,489 downwards.
TGTTTCATTTTTCATCAGTTCTTATATAGCTCTTTTTTTTACTATACGCCAAGTCAACAATTTCCATTTCCTTTGTGATCATATAAACATCACAAATTCTATACAAATGACAACACAAACAGGGCATTGTGATATTTTATATACAAACTATTTAAATAGGTATCCTAGTCTTCTTTAGAATTCCAACTTTGAATATATAGGGAATGTTGGATTTTGCAGTCATTGTTTTTCATTTATAAATATGTATATCAAAAATTTCTTCAAAAATTGATTTCTCCAAAAGCAAATCATATTATACATTAAAGTTCAAGTAAGTTAAATTCAATAAAAGCTAACAAATATATAGATAAATAGAAACTTATAAATATTCTAAATGCGTCTCTTATGTCGACGAAAACGTGATTACAAAGTGGAATTATAATTGGAAGAATTTCCCTATAACTATGCCTAGGATGGTGGTAGTTGCAAAGGAACAAGACCACTAATAATCAGCTATCGAATAAGTCATACAAACTATTTACTTATTTATATAAATAAAATCACTTGTAAAGTGCACATATTATTCTAGACAAAAATTCGTCATTAGAAATATGAACAAATAAAAATGATAAAAATAGAAATATGTATAGCTTGTAAAAAAATGGTGGATGCGCCAGGCGATTAGGAATTTCTTCCAACAACATTTATTTTGTAGTTTCCATTTAATTTTATTTGGATTTTTATACAAAAATAAATGAGTGTGCATATATCTAAAAGTTGGTATCTAGAAGGTGTTGTGTTGATGGCATTCTGAACAAGTTAACAAGGAAAAGCTATAAAATGGACTTAAATAATAGTTATAAAATACAAACTTGAACTACAGTCATTATGAAAACGAGAGGGTTTGAGTACTAACTAAACTGTAAAGTTAAATGTTTTTGTATCTCTCAACTAGACAGAATTGAAATGTCCTATTTAAAACAGACTAACAAAAATTGTAAAAGATACTTTTTAGTTTTATGTCTTATCAATATTAGAATTCAATTTAAATTCGATAGAATTGAAATCTTTTAGATAATCTCTAAATATATTCACATTAATGTAAAATCTGTATTTTAATGTGAATTCAAGAGAATACGAAATGATAAATCAAGCTTTGAATTGTTAACTGGATAGAAGTGAACATCAGTTAGAAAATTTATAAAGATTTATGATGTTTAGATGAAAACGAAGGGTTGAGATTAATCTATTCAAATGGCACCCATAAACCAATAAAATAAAAACTATTCATTCCGATTTATCATTTTGTTGTTCTTCATCATCATCATATTCTTCTTCTTCTTCTTCGCAGTTGAAATTAATATTTGATAAATTTTAGAGAAACTTCCAAGATTCTATTCTAAAACGGTTCCAATTACGTTATAAAAACATTCGTTTTCATTAAGTAAACATTATTCGGAATATAAGATCGACTATTCTAAATACAATGTAGCTAGCTGTGTATCTGATATAGGTACTTTAAGGATTATTTACATATTTTTAATACAGGGAAATTAATTTATTCGTATCCGAAGAAAATGAACGAAGCAACAACGAAACAACAAAACGGAACTTTTCATTCAATCTAAACAGAAAGAATGAACGAGAAGTGAAGTTATATAATTCAATTTTTCCAACAGATTTCAACCATATATATATATATATATATATATATATATATATATATATATATATATAGTATTCTATGTATTGATCGTCCTACTTCAATTGTTATCACAATGACTCTTATCAATTAATTTCATTAAATATTAAAACTATATTTAGTATAATGAAGTAACATAGTCAAGTCATGTAATCTTCTCTCTTTTATTATTCAAGAGACCAGCACAGGAATTCCAATTATATCAGGTTTTTCTGATATCACTCCCCATGTTTTACTTCTTCCCTTTCTCTCACACTTTTCGTTTTGTATAGTGACAACAGCAACGGAATATTATGTAGCCGGTAAATTAAAAAGATCCTATTTAAAATGTTTAGTACATGAGACAAGTTAGTGAATATTTTTATAATTCACGACTAATGAATATTAATGACAGGAAGTTGATGAGAGTCCGGTAAAATTTTTCGCCCCCTTTGTTACATTGCATATTGTAATGGGAGTATTATTAAGATATTTTTATTTGTATCTAGTAGTACTAGAGGCAAACAAGTCACATCTTTTCACTCATAAATATTTGATATAACGAGGTACTGTCGTAACAACTACCATTTGCTCACACAATTTTTTATATTGAACTCAAAATTGTTAAAGGAAATTGAACTTTTCTTTTTGACAATAAATAGCCTCAATCATAAATTAATGATAGATTGGTAATTATGGAAGTTCCTGTACTTTAAAACAGTGTAGCAAGTAATATATTATTCAATATGACTTGAGGAGAATTTTTATAATCAACAATGAAAATTTTAATTAAAAATGTGTATTAACGAAAATTGACTTTCTTCAAGATTGGAATGTTGCGAATAAAGATGTAATATTCGATAAAATAGTCGAGGTTTATTAAAAAATTCAGCATGTAATGAATTGCTTTATCGAAAATTCGAATTTTATGAATGCCAAGTTATTATAAATTCTTTTGATGGTCTCCAAAAACGAAATAATTCCGCTTTTTATATTGATAAATGATATACAGAGAAATGAAAAAATTTAATCCTAAAGAAATTTGTTAAAGCTTTATCTAAAATGTAATGCTCTGCTTGTTCTGCTAATCCTTTAAAAGTTTTAGCTCGTCTAAAGCTAGAATCGCTATTAATTTCCACTAAAGTTACATCATACAATTGTTAAAAATCGTTGTAATTTAATAGCAACGAGTATTTGGAAAATTGAACGATTGGATTCATTCAAATATGAACAAGTTAAGATGTTTTACCATTTAATTCTTATTTACGAATAAAACAAACATATCGTATATAATAGTAAGTCTAGAAATTCCACTATAATAATCTGGAATAATTGAAATTCAAAAACTTCTAAGGGCCTTAACAATTATTATTTAGAATATTTGAATCGGTTATTACTTTTAATGAAGGCATTCATGCAGTAAATCTAACTGGTATACATTTAAAATTTGAATACATTCGTTGCATTTAAATTAAGCAAGATTTGTAACTACAAATTTCGTAATTTTAGCTTTAGGGAACAATACGTTAAGTATGCAAATACATTATATTAACAACAGAAATTCATGTTGTGGATCTACTGTGCCTCAAACATTAGTAGAACACAAAACATCTCTAGGTATAATAATAATTACTCAATTCTACAATAGAAAAAAAAACGCTTTTTCGAAAACGAAAACAAATCAAATTGTGCAAATTCCGATGAAATGTATTTTCTATTTTATATACGTAATAGTCAGATCCATTCATATTTATTTACATATCGTACATTTACGTTACTGACAGTTTCAATCGATACTCAAACTTTATATTTCAGCACTTTAACGGATTTTTTTTATTGTTCATGGAATCAAAATAAAAAGAAAATCTTATTCTAGCCACAAGAGTTACAGCGCCTTTAGTGATGAATTCTATAACGTCAGTGTTGTCCCATAGGAGATTCACGTTTATCTTGTTTACACTATGCTGAATAACAGCAATATACATTGGGATTGGACCCGTTTTCAATGTGTTTATTCTACGTCATAAGTAAATACAGTAATGTTATTGGCAATTTTATTTTTTAATATTTCACTGGATTATCACGAGTTTTTTTTCCTCTTCACAAAAACTAGTAACAAAAATGAATTTTTTAAATCCCCATCAAGAGTTATACTGAAGATCGTACGATTTCTTCGTTAAGATGGGATTTTAACACAAGCGAACCAAACAATTCTGGAATATTCCCAAAAGCCTTCCAAACCTGACACCACCGATTCTTTATAGCCGACAACGTCTTTTAAAACGTGATGTCACGAAGATAGCACACCTTTGCCGACCGTAAAGTCAGACAATATCTAAAGGTGTACCTTTATACCTATGGGGTATGATCCCTGTGCTGCTCTTATACGAAAATGAGAAAACAACAAAAGATGTACGTTATTCTCAATGAGAAAACGTGATGTTTTCAACAGCAGTTGAAAAATATTTGAAAATATCATTAATCTCTTTTAATTCATTTAGGTAATACAGATACTATAAAGAATAGCAATTTCTTTATTATTTCGATTGATATTTTAAAATTTCCTAAACTATCTACAACGATGATTCATTTATGTATAAGGCAATAACCGTATCTGAATTTTAAATAGAGAGAAACAAGCATATAAAAGCACTAACTTACGTCTCATTTAATGATGAATTGTTAGACATAGTACAAGACGCTTCCGGAATAACTCTAACCTTATTGGCCGTAAAACTCTAGTTTATGTTTCTATTTACATGTGCTCGACCAATGTTTTAGCTTAGGGTAGATTCTAGATAACTTATTTCAACCAAACACTACTATAGAATTGAAATTTTATACATCATAATAAACATTGAAATCGATCTGATATATTATTCTGTAAGTTGCCAGAAATAGAGTGTCATCGAAAGTTTTGACATTATGATGAGTTATTTTGGGAAGCATAAAAACAAAGTAATCAGTTTTGACTATGTTTACAATAAATGGGCAGGTGTTGACATTAATCTATTTGGTCATAGTAATGTAGAATGGCTATCAATAACGGTTTTCAAACCGGATGCAACGTTGGAAATTCATCACCGTCGTGGTCCGTCAGTAGAAATAAATCGTCCTATTGTAAGTGATGATGTTTATTTACTATGCTATAAAAAAATTTGCACATGCTGATGGTGATGGTGAATTCGATATTAAATTTTCAATTATTTAAATTAATAATCATAATGTGTAATATAATGATAATCAAATTTTAGAGGTAGTGACGATGGTGGTGAGTTTACTTCCAGTCGATTGGTTACTTCTGGTGGTAATCAATCAGTGACTATCCATTTTCAATGTCTGGACACAGTTGTACTACTTAGGATCGTAATTAATCATATTTACTTTTTTTTTTTACTTTTACATTAGAGGGTGAATTCGAAGACATGATTTATATTGAAAGTCACCAATAAAGTCTATGAAATTTTCATAAAAAATTTAATCAAAAGATCAATATTAATATACGTTTAAAACTTTACGGTAAAATAAAAGTTTTGCGTTAGAATGTCGCTAACAGATGGGAAATATGAGATGATTAGTTTGTTCGCACTTGAAAATACCTTAAGCGTTTCATGAGTTGTACTTAACTTCTCATTTCTACAAAATTTCAAAACGTCAGTCTGTGGAAACAGACTCAAATCCACATTTTCCATTTTCATTATAACTTTAATATTAACAAAATGTTGATAATTCTATAAAATTATATCAGTTTCATAAAGGTCCAGTATATAGGGTACAGTAGAATAATATTCTATCATTATAAGCTTATTTGACCAAGTTTCTAGGAAAGTTTCCATTAATCTCAACGGTATACAAAGTTGAAAGTTAACTATAAGACATTTCCCTCATGACTACAAGCCATTAGTGTGTGATAGCTTTTTACATCGTTTCCCTTGATTTTCGTCAAGTAAAATATAATTTTGAGTCTACTTATGTTACATTATTAATGTTATAAACTAAAATTCAACCTATCTACCCACTAATACACATCCATCGTATTCCTCACTTAAAACAAGTAGATACCAGATTCATGTGACTTATTTAAATATGTTAAGCCTATTCAATTTATCTACATTTACCAAGATTATTTTGTTGGGTTATGCTGAAGAGATACACTAAGGAAATCCTGTCGTGAACTTAAACAACTTGCTCAGATACGCATAACGGAAATATGTATGTATAATATTTTATTTTTTATACATTGTAAAAACCCTACCAAATGTCGACAATTCATACTTAGAAATTATGATTTTGATGGTGACAATGCAAATGACAACAATAACAGCAACAACACCACAACGAATCACGAAATAGCTTAGGCAGCAACATCAAGCGATAAAAGACGTGCAAATAATTGACGATATTCTGACTGAATTTCTAAGTAGATGCGCCTCGAAAATCAGAAATAGGAGGTACCAATGTGAAATTGAAATAAATAATACGATGCGAGTTTTTTGTTGTTGTTTTTTTTGTTGTTGTTTTTTTTTGTTAAAATCTGAATGATTCTCTGACAATTAAAAATTCAAATATTTCAACAGAGAAATGAATTGCTTAATTATTCAACTGTTTCAATATGAATCCAACTTGAAATTTCTAACAGAGATTTAATGATTTGCAGAAATTTAGTTTTAACAGTCAAAAGTTGTTGTTCCAAATTAACAGTAACGACAGTAATATATTCGAATGTTTATCTTAAATTTACATTATTAAAAGAACATTTTCAATATCATATACATATACGAATTCTATTGAAAACTGAATTGTCTAGTACATACAGTGTTTCTCTAACTATTTAGAATAGAATTACATATTTGTTAATATTGTTGCGAATCGGTGACAATTTCTACACCACCTTTTGAATAACACTGTTTTAATGAATCAATAAATTCTCAAGAAAGACCATTATTTTTACTAATGAAGAATTTGTTTTAATGTTTTTGTATTTCTACTAGAACAACGAAAAATTTGTGAAAACTCCAAATGGTATTTAACATTCAAAAAGACAAATGAAAGTCTAGAAATGATGAATAAAAAACAATTTCATGAATGAAATAACAGTTAAATCAGACTTAAAATAATTAACATATGAATCGTTTCGAGATTGATCGAACAATGTTACTGTTTCTGTATTTAATTTATGCAGTGCGGTATAGATCAACGTTAAATTGAAGCCTTTCTATTGATATTGTTAGAAATTAATATTGCAGTAAGTGCGATGTTATTTATAACAATGACAACTAATTTAATGCAATCCTCAATATTGGTCTATTCAACAAACAAATAAAAACCAATCATTATTAATTTTATTTATCATCAACAACATTCAACTAGAATTTTGTTTTGTAGATCAATTCAAATCTATTGAAAATTGATTGGTTTTTTACCACTCGTTCGAAATTAAATTAACAATTAGTTGAGTTTTATTGAACTAACGGAATTACCGATAATATTCTATGTTTTATTTTGTAAAATGTTACAGCAGCACAAATTGTAAAGTTCTACACAAGTCTCAATCTAAATAATGAACACTACATAAAATATTAGTTTTAATCAATTTTACAGTGGTTTGAGAGACTTATCTATACTTACATTGATGTCAATACGATGAAGTTTACTCTTCAAAATTTTATCAAAAATTACCTCAACGGTTATTGGAGTAAACGTATTTTATAAGCTCGTTTCCCCTAACAACTACTACTTCTGTTTACAAAAAAAAAAACTGCTTTACTCACAAAAGTAATTCGGGTTTTCTTTTTTACCTGAAGAAGTGATTATTCCTATTCTCAATGGACAAAACAAAATGGAAATCGATCTTTGTAATTTATAACTTTAGAATTTAAAACTGTGTTAATATAATTGAAAAAAATCACATGGTTTAGCTACATTTTCCACCTAAGCGGCTAAGAATTTTAAGTAAGACTCAAATCATCCTTAATCATAAAGGAAAGATCAATAAATATCGTTACATATAGGAAATTCAGAGATGCATAAAAGTCATTTTTCTTCAATTTCGATTATATCATCGACTACGGATAGTATGTAATGGAGGAACAAATAGTTTTCTTTAACATCTGGTAAATTTGATATTTGATGTTTGATATCATCTCGCATTCAATATTATATTTTATCAATATCAAATGCTTACAGATGAGAATTATTATATACGATTCTGTCACAACACTATGACGTCTATCTAAAAATATATAGTATTCCCGTAAAATATGGTAATTTCCTTGAAAACTTTCTATTCGTTAACGAATTTTAATTCAAAGCGTAAATAATTTAATCACCAAACTTTCATAGTATAAACAGAATGATTTACTATAGCCGTATTCATTCAAACAAAATAATACCAGTAGAACAAATGATAATTTTTTTCATGCTATTCTACTATCTACGAAACTAAAATATAATATTATTTTAAGTCGCCGTCAATTTATATTAAAATATTCTCATTCAAAATAATAACTTGTTTGCAAAGCAAAATTTATAACATTCTGTTACAAAATTGTGTTTTTCAACTTATAATGTTGTTGAATATAATTTGCGGAAAACAACAATTGAAATGTTCAAACTCCACTGCTATTATCTTTATAAGATCTATATAATTTAATCTTCCATCATCATTTCAAATTGTCTATCGTTTATCCCGCACTAATAATATTCTACTCAGTTTAATTGTCTTCTATTTTCATGTTATTTCTATTAATATCTAATTAAATTCACAGAATAAACCAAAATGTTGATACTGTGTTGTGTTAAAAGCTTCATTTTTTATGTTTTGTTTTTGTTTTTGATGCTTGTTGACAAAGTAAAAGTATTTTCTCTGTAAGTAAAGCACACTTTTATATAACATAGACGTTGTTGTTCCTTTTGATAATAGGAGCCTGTGAAATTCCAGGTTTACTTAAAGTATATTTAGGTTGATAGTGTCTTATTACATTTCCTCAAATTTTCGCTTAATACCATTAAAAGTTACAATATTTAAGAAAAGGTAAATCAATTTTCAATAAATCACATCAGTTTTTGTGTCTATTTTTCAAGATTTGAAAGGATTGTTGCTATTTATTATCTATTTGCCTATATAATTGTTGCTTTATAGTTGAATCTGTTGAAGAAAATTTCCATTATTGTAGATGATTAAATTTTGATTCCTTCAAATGACTTTAATGAGTATATCGAATTTTTATTTCTTTTTTATAAAAATTAATTGATTGGAATTTTCAATATACTAATTTCGGTTGACATGTTAGATTTTCATGAGTTGAATACACGAAATGGTGTATTGTGTAATTAATTGACGCACTAGGATGAGATTCTAATCTTGTAATTAAAACGAATATCCTTTAATGATAGCAAACGACAATTTATTTATTAAGGGTTGCTTCAGCTGTAGATTAACAGGTCAAATATAATACAGAGAGATGGAGATCTTGAGCATAGTTCACTCAAAAGAAAAAATTCTTACACTATAGAATTCATCGTATTCGATTGAATTCTTTAAAATGTTTGAAACTAATCTTGTATACATCAAAAAAAATCATTCTCTTATAAGTTGAGATTTCTTAATTTCATTCAATAGGTCCCGATTATTCTTTTCAAGTTGAATTGGAAAGTTCGCTTTATAGAAAAAGCTTACTGAACCGTCTCAAAATCTTAATCGAATAAATATGTTTCCTTTTTATTATTTCTAACAACCACATTCTAACCAAACGTATTTTGTAAATTCTCTAGTGGCTGTTAGATATTTGATTTGTCACTATACTGTTCACGTAATGTAATCAATGTTATTCAATTTGATCGTTGTAATTAAGTTATAAGTCCCACAACTAACCTGAGGACAAATTATCTTTTTACTTCAACAAACAGAACTGTTCACTGTTCACCACCACCATTGTCATTTCCCAACAGAACAATTAGTAATTTTGGAGAATTTATTATTCAATTTCCTAATATAAAACCACATAAAATACAAATATAGTAGATATAACGGAGTCGTTTTAAATTAAATCTAAATTACTGTTAGAACGTTATCACAACTCAATATATTTAGCTTAATATGGAAACTTGGATGACTCGTAAATAATGTGAGTCAATTTGGGCTGGCGTACTTTTACTCATATTATCTGATTGTGATAACTGCAAACTTCTTAACTTTTTAGCGAAAGAGATATGTTGAAAATTGATGATGTATATAATTTATGATATCTAAATTGATAATTTTAACTAATTTCAAAGAATTAATTTATTGATTCATGTGATTAATTAATATTTACATATCTGACCTATAAAGGTATATTCAAACATTTCAGCCTAAATAAATATTTGATATTGTTAACATTTGTTATTACAAAAGTATACAAATTAAAGGGTAATTGAGATAAATTGTCAAATGGAAATTTCTATCATAAATATTATATAGGTAGTGGAACAAATAAAAATTGTCAACATATTTATATTAGGTATACAGAAATACAGATATGATCGATCTTGAGATTGCTATAAACACGCAAATTTAACAAGCAACATTTCATATCAAATCCAATATTTCCACAAATATATTATTGATATACTCGTATCTACTGAATTTATTAATATTTCAATTCTATCAATTAATATTTATTAAATTAACTAATATGAAATGTAAATACTAGATATTAGAAAGAAATTTGATATTGTTCTATTATGATGACAATTTAATAACTGACATTAATCCTGAATATCTATCTTTTATCTCTTTATTTTATCTCAACAAAGAGAAAACCGAGATCAAGTAGAGCAATCGAACATTATAACACAATAACAACAACAACTTTAATGTTGTCAATAATCTTCATCATTTTATTGAACAATTGCAATTTGTTTACAAAATGCTTATTGTGCTATTTTTTAATAATAAAATAATTAAAATACATTGAAGATAATAATAACTATTGAAAAATAAGTAACAGTTGAAAATTAGACGGATGGCGAGCTGCTAACAGCAGAAAATCAAAAATGGTGGATGCGCCGGGCAAATTCGCTTATATGGCAAATTCATTAAAGAATCATTTTTACTCCGCATAACTGAAATTGCAATCTTTCGAATACACTAGAGACTTTGTTTATAAATAATATCCTACTACATTTTTGAAAAACGTATAATAGCAATCCTTAAACGATATTACTGTACATACAACGACTTGTTTTTATAGTTTAAGGCCACTTTAATCAAAATTTGCAATTAAATTGAAACTCTTTAAAGCATTTTCAATAAAAAAAAGGAGTATTTTCTCTATAGTTATTTTAAAGTTTCTGTTTATCAACAAACTCGCAAGCTACAGATTCAATCTAAATAATAACTATCAATATTTGTTCAGATAGATACTATTCGATTCTAAATCAATCAATATTCTTTAAATGAATAGTGTTTCATTATAAATTTATCAGAGTATCAATAGAGATATCGTATTGTTCCAATTGTGAATGGATAATTGGAAAAAAATCTCTGAAATCCACGTAGAACACTTGAATGAATTTCAAATTCTACCTTCCAGCAATGTTCATATAACAAAACCTAAAAAGCAATTTGATTTTTGTTTTTTTTAGTTGAAAAACTCAACAAACATAAAATGAGAATTCTGAATATATAAGAATAAATAATTTTGAAATCTAATTTAAATCTAGATTGTTGGACATTCAAATTCTGATATTCGATATATCTGTGTTGGTGTTGTGTGGTGGCTGTTATTATTATTATTATTATTATTATTATTATTAGGAAGAAGTTTTTCCAATTTTTTTCTGAATTCTAGTTTTTCTTTATATATTTACACAGCTATAAATAACATGGAGAACAGCATTTTATTGTGACTGTATTTTTCAGATGAATTTGTTGTCGATCGATTACTATTTAATTTTATCTTATCGGTCACACAACAATATCTAGATGAATGTTTTTCTGCATGAATCGTCTTACGAATAAAACACAATCTAAACAATAGAATTAAGTTTTAAACATTGAAAAATATAACAATAGTAATTAGTTGAATTGAGAGATAATAAAATATAGAATTATCGTTTATCTGTTTATTATCCACTTGTTAAACTATCATCGAACACTATCTACAACAGACAAGAACCGAAAACCGATTAGAATAGTCTTCTAAAAGAATTAGTACCTTCTTTATGTTCACCAATGCACTATATAAGAAACAGCAGATTTTGAATGTGCTTGCTATTCTCAATATTAAGTTGAAATTTATCTAAATTCAAATTTTAATTGAAAAAAGAAAATCAAAATTCTGTTGATACCAAATCCAGTCAAATTTTAATAATGGACAAATGCCAGTTCCCGTTCAACTTTTAATAGATGATTTACTAAAGTACAAACAAAACATAACTAACAATCAACTAACTCTACAACCAAAAACAACACTTTCTCTAATTCTTTTCCTCAAACGGAAGCCTAATTTGATCGACGATTGTTAGCTGAAAGTGGGAACCACAAAACTTTTAACTGTCAAACTACTAATGAAGGTTGGTAGTCATTTCATGCAAATTGTTGTCGACAAACAACAAAGTGTAAAGTAATGCCAGATGAACATACACCACCATCAAACTAGGTAATTCCTGAAATTACCGAGAGATATAGACATACGAAAACAACTATACTTTTGTTAGTGGAAAACAACAGCTGTTCGTTAAATTCGAGTAAAAGTCCAAAATAAATGGAAATAGTATTAAAAAAAAATTGAAACCCTCTAATTATAAACTTCTCTTTTACGTTAACAAAATCCAAGATTAATCACTGACAATGTCCGTTAAATAATTATTTTTTTTTATAACAATTAACATTGTGATTTGTACAATTTTAATAAAACTTATCATTTTACGTATTGCTGTCTAGATAGTTTAGATTTAATGAATCTTTGTGTGTACATCATCATCTTTGTGCTTGTTGCCTCATAGAAATTATACGCCTCACTTATCTCATTTCTATGCTGCCATCAGAAAGCTGTTGTTGCTCGTTAGAACAAACCATCACACAACGCCCACATTTTCGGAATAGTGATGAGAATACGTCACTTTCAAATGACTGATTCTGATATAAAAGGAATCATTGAAGAAGACAATAAAGGAACAAAATTTCTAGAGATTGAAGCAATTGAATTGAAATGTTTTTTCTTGCAAAATATTCAAATGAATGTAATTAGACAATATTCTATTAATTATAGGTGAAAATTGCAGTGTAAATAGCTGTGAGCGTCTTCATATCCATATAATATATATATATATATATATATATAGCATATGCACATACTTACGATAATTAAACCTATAAGCAACAATATACCTTAATTCACAAAAACAACTAAATACAACACCAAGAAATGTCGATTATTTAAGAAAGAAAATATTCACAAACTGTACGAAGTTTTTAAAGAGAAACAGTTAATTAACATTCTTTTAATTCTATTAATCACTTATGTCTATCAACTGGACGCAATGATACCATCTCGATAGACGAGAGATTCGCGAACTGGGAAAGGACAGCATCCTGACGCTTCCTCGTGTATACCGTGCGACTGCGTATAATTCCCTCCGATAAACTTACCCTTCTTCTCTATGGTTTAATATAATAAAAAAAAACAATAAAAACTGAGACAATTTTTTCTATTCGACAAAATAAATGTACAGAAACAGATATGTTTGTACAAAAAATAAAAGCAAAAAGAAATTCCAAATAACTTGACAGTGAAGAGAAGAGATTTAGGTAAATATAACTGACACAATAGATAAGTCAGTATGAAATATTTAAATTCTAATAGTAAAATTGATTAAATTTATCAATAATTTGCAAATAAATGTGTTATATAATAAGGTAAGTGATAATAAAAAAAAACACTCGAAATGATCTTTTTGTTTAATTCTACTCTTACATAAATGAGTTTTATAGTAAAAACTTTCATTCATTGTCTTGATTTATTTTTATTAAATTAGCTTTCTAACTAACTGTAAAAAAAGCAGTAAACACAAATTTGAAAGCACACATTATGCATGTTAGAATGTTATTAAAAAATCAACGGAAATCATCCCTAACTAGAAAATAGTTCGTTATAAAGTGATGGAATTACATAACTATGCTGAACAGGGATTTAATTACAGTAAATCACTATGCAAAAAAAGAAAGAAATCATCTATACATCACCTACCATCACAATAACACTCCAACAATATTGATCAAGAACAACAAATTTTCACAATGTATCAAAGTCAATGATTGAAAATGGTGGATGCGCTGGGTTAATAATTGAATTCTCAACAATTAAATTATGCTTTCATCATTAATAATTCAGGATAAAAGTAAAATCTTGAATAATACCTATTAGATTGGTAAATATGAAAATATTTTTTCCCGCACAAAAAATGGTGGATGCGCCGGGTTCGTTATTTAAGCTTCAACACTAGCCGAGTAAAATAATAATAATTTGTTAGTCTTTTTTATTAAAAAATAAATAAAAATAAACATACAAACATTCCTGCAAATAGTTAAAATTTCCAATTTAATTAAATTTAATTAACAAAAACCACAAATTCTAATATTGTCATTGTATTAAATTCTATATTATTAAATTCTACAATATATTAAATCCGTTAGCAAGGTAAATTATTGACAATATTACAATAGAACACCATAATTAATGAAATTTCAATAAAATAGAGAAACAATAATGAAATTTTTACTTGCTATATATTTATATATTTTAAATCGTAGAACATGACTAACTGTATGCAAAGTTTTAAATGATTAAGTATATAATAAAAGTTTTCCTTTTGATAAAATAAAATAAATTATTATCATTTGTTTGATTTTAAATTACAAAACTTTAAACTACTCTTGAATATATATATATATATATATATATATATATATATATATATATATATATATATATATTTAATTATATTGGGGCTAAAGTGCGACACACAACAACGGCTTCACAACAAACTTCGTATTCTCAACGCTCATTTTATTTATTTGAATTAATTAGAAGAAAAAAACAAAGACAACTCATAAATTTAAACAACAACAACAACACCAACAGAAAACTCTGTTGTTTCAATCAATAGAATAGCAAAGTGTAATTTAAATTTCAACAAAAACTAGATTAAACATATCAATACATGAAATCTACAAAGTTTAATTATCGCACCATAACGGTATATTCGCTATTTCTTGCTTAATTAAAGAGTCTGTTTTAATTACAGCGATATTGAATTTCGTTATAAAATTATAGACATATATGAATTAAAAAAAAAACATTGAAAATATGGTATAACAAACTTTAATTACTGCGTAATGAATGATTTTAGTATTTTGTACATACAGATATTTAAAGTACAATTAAATTACATAATATGTGTTGTTCTTTGAGGATTCTGCAGCATTTATACTATTTAGATGGAATTTCAGATAATTACATGAATTTTTAATGAAAATTAATAATTTACTAACAATTAAAACATAAAAGTTAACTTACAAATTTGTACTGATATAACAACAATGATACTAGACACGAGTTTGTTGTTGTTGTTGTTGTTGTTGTTGTTATAAACTTTTGTTATACTGGCATTTAGTAGAAAACAACAATACACAAATCATTTGAATTTGAAATAATCTACGACCACTACAAAAAACAGTACCATTTCTATTGAAAAATCAAAATGAATATATGGTATAGTGGTATTAATTTTATTAAAGAAAAAAAATCACCGTTTGCATGTCATCTCCATTTTCAAGTATTAAAAAACATCCCCTGGATTGAAATTTAGAAACTTTTTTCATTAATTTTAATTGACATTGAGAACATATTGAATAGAAATCTTTTTAGAAAGCAAAAAAAAATACGCTTTTTTTAAAATAGCAACAATGCAGTAGAGTAAAATACAAATAGAATCAATGAAAATGGGGAAAACTGTCACATTGTTTTATAGACAGTTGGTATGTAGTTGCACTACCATTATCAATGTGTTGTAACTGTTAGATACCCAGATTATTAGATACAGCTACTACTGAGTTTTATCACTTGATGGTGGGGTGTATGTTGATTAAATTTCAAATTACACACTTCATAAAATACATACTAAGGTGCGATAATAGTTAAGATTGGAAGGTTTTCATTATTGTTAAAATGGAGAAGTTTTTCTACAAAATTAGAAGCGATTATATAAATGCACATTCCAGTGAAAATTACAATGTTTGAATTATAATAAAAGATGGAGAAAATAATTTAATAAAAAAATAACCAAAAATAAAATTTAATCATAACACAATCAATTAACCTTCATAGTAGAGCGATGTCTATCAAATATTAGTCGTTAATTTTAAACGTTAATAATATTATACCATGATGAAAAACCTTTCAACGGATTAATTAATTAATCAGTGCCGCAATTGGGAATTAATTAATACAGGCAAATGAAAAATAAACAATAACATCAAAATTAATTAAATTCTCAATTACGCTCTTTCTAGATCTATTAATTATTTTTCTTTCGATAATATCCATAATACTATAACACTTTTAACGTTTGTAATGTATTTTGTAAATATTTGAAACTTTCACTGAAGATTTCAAGTTTTTCGTGTTCCAAAATCTAATGTCTAAACTATGCGTTGTTTAAAGACAAATTAATGTAGAACATAGACATAGAGTGTGAAAAACTAAGGCCAACACTAAATAAGAATTAACGTAAGTCACGTGATTCTCGACTAATGTTTTACTCGTTGAATTACGAGCATCATTTTCTCCCTTTCGCGATTCTCATTACATGCAGGTCATTCAGCGTGCGTACTGCAATTTATGATGTCACTTTTATGATCCTAAACCGCATTATTAAGATCGCTTAACTTCATTATAGGTATTTAATAGGTTTATTTAATTTGATTGAAGAAAAAACCATCAGTGATAAAGTAGAAATCGCTTGCAATATAAAAAAGATTTTAAAATCAAAAGAAAGTTCGCCATTTTTTACATCTATTCTAAATCCGTTATAATAACATAACATCGTATTTTCGAAATCAACTCGAGCACATACCTACATACATATGTTACAATACTTTTACGTTCACAATTCAATTATTGTCAATTTTTCCCAAAAATTAATTTTTTGAATGAAATTCATGATAAATCCTTAGCCATATCAATTTCTGTACAAATAAAATAGAATCCAATAAGAAAATAGTCCAGTACTAAAAAAGGTACAAGAAAGGTTCTATTTAAAGCCACAATAAATTGAATGAGACCTATTGTTGAAAGCATTGTAACAATCAACAACAAAGACACGAATGAATCTCTCTAAAAGGTCCTTACGGACGTTCCTCGAACTATCTACCTTGTCATTCCCAATTGATTACCTTTCCAAATGATCACATCTAACTAAACATTGTGTTAAGAGGGGAAACTATCTTGACAAACCCGTATAACAAATGTCTAAAACAAATAGATATGGTTCGCATTAAACAATATACCGTATACAAAACGAATTCTTTATTGAATCTTGCACAAAATAAACACAGAAATAACATTAAAAATCAGTACAAAATATTCCTGGATAAACGAGAAAACAAAAATTATAAGAAAATACAAATACAACATCTTTATGACAATGATGTGAGCGGTGGGAATGGATTTTGCTTACTAACAACCACTTTTCTATGTTGATGTGAAATATAGCCTTTAATTTTCCCTTCATAAATTAAATTAGCAACAATACATTCAGTTTCATCTAAATCAACATCAGTTTGTCCTAAATATTCTAATGCTGTTTGTAATGCCTCAACAGGTATTTGATGTGTATTCAAGATTAAATAGACTTTTCTAAATAAATTTCTATATGCAATAATTTTCAATTTATCAACAATTAAATATATACCAGATTTAATAAAGAACGTTTCATGTTGTTCCATAATATCATCAAACATTTTCAAATTACCCTGGCATACAGCTTGTACTAAATCCCAAAATTGTGCAACATCATATTTTTCTAACACTTTCCTACTTGGTATATAACCTAATAACATCTTAACTGGTACTAGATATGTTAATATTAAACGTTTATTCTTTTTACTTGAACGATGACAATTCTCAAATGCATAAGTTAAATATTCATCAGCTGCTTTATAATCACTATCAAACATTGCTTTACGTCCAACAAAATAACGATATGTTATTTGTTGGCTTATTGAGAAATTTTCTTTAAATGGTGATGATTCTATTGCACGTATTAATGGTTTACATAAATGTAATTTGTTTATACGAAAATAAACTTTAAATAATTGATTAACTAATGTTAACATGCCAATACGTTTTGTATCTTCTTCTGATGAACGATTATCAGCTGCACATACACGAAAACAACCCATTAAACATTCAGCTGATTTCTCAAGTATTTCACCTGGTTTCTCATTAACACCATGCCGTTGATTTTCAGCTAATTGTGCTAATAAACGTAAATCTAAACATAATGTATACATAATTGGTAATGACCAATTCTCTTCTTTTTGTAATTGTAAGATTTTTGTAAATGTTTGCGTTAATGTACTTTGTAAATTGTATGCATTTAAATAATCATTTTGACTTAAATAATATAAACATTTCAAATGTAATATAACTAATTCATCAATTGGTGTAGCAAGGAAACGTTCAACAATACCATCAGGACTTTCAACATGATAATTACTATACATTGCATGTTCATGACGTAATGATAAGAAATTTGCTAATTTTTGACCATCCTGTGTACGCCAATAACGTTCAATTAATTGAAGATAATGCGCCACTGACATAAAAGTCATTGTATTTCTCTTAATTAATTCGTAAAGTAAATTAATAGAAATTGAGTAATTGGAATAATTCAACAACAGCGTCCTAAAAAGTGAGGTTACGTTACTTGAACAAATAATTACACATGAAAATACACAATTAAATTGACAAATATTTACCGTTCTTATTTATAATGAGTTTTTACACATCAGCTTCAACTATTCTCATTTAAAAACCATACAAATTCTTAGTTTTTTAGAAGAAATAAAGGACCTAAATATATACACGTTAAAATAACAAATATCTTGAAGTTAGCCATAAATAGATGGCGCAAGGAAGATTCCTTTGAAAAATCAATAAAAACAAAACAAAAACGAATAATAAATCAAAATGATCAAAATCAAACATTGGAAATTCGATAAAAGATTAAAAATCTAATAATGCTAATCTATAATTATCCAAGACTTCCCAAATAAATTGTTTTATCGAACGATAGAAATCTGTAATAATGTTGTTTGTTCAGAAAATAACGCATAGATGGCAAGACACTACCATATTTAAACATTTACCAGTGATTCCAAAACAATGCAACATTGTAAATGACTCTAAATAGATTTATTTAGCTAGTTCTGCGATTCAATTGAGAAAAATACCATAGGGTAAACATTATGTCTAACATCACTTTACTACCAAATTAATGATCATTACACAACGACGTATTATAAAAATTTCATAAGCCCAGTGTAGCAAAATTCTACGGAAAATCTACGATGTACGATAAATTTATCTAACTTTCAACAAATATTGATAATTGTAAAAACTGACGAACCAATAAATGAATTCAACACTGCAATTTATTCAATCACATATAATTGGTTGAAATTGATTGCTTGTTTAATTTATCGAATAATTGGAAAATTGGAAAAATGTCTATCTATCTGTCCAACTATTAACAGACAAAATGCAACAATAATAACTTCTACGATATATTAAAAATTTTCGTACAAAAAAAAACAAAACTGATAATCAAATGTGACTGGCCTAAAAGTATATTGAAATATAACTTCCCGATAAAATATATCTGTCCAATCATGTTTAAAAGAAATTTATCGGAAACATATTTTTGTTCAAAACAACGCAATCAATAAAATCTGCTCTATCTGACATATCTGCTTGCTCAACAAAATAAGACAAACAACTTGTGAATTCATAAATTCCTAAAACGATTTAAGTAAAGTAACAATTGCACAACAATTTCGGTTTTCAATGTTCCTATCTCTTATATTAGGGGAAAAGTCGGTGTAAATTTGTATTAAAAAAACAAAACAAACTAATCACTAGAATGTCCCAATTTTTTGTAAAACAAAACCAGGAACAGTTGAATAATACACGAAAAAATAACCTGATCAAAATAATTAAAATAATGCTCCTACATGATTGCGTAATTTTCTTTTATCAATATGATTCATGGACTCGATAGCACATTTTATAAAACTGTTGGAGAACACTTTACCACTAATTTTTTTTTTTTTTGTTATATTCATTAGCCATTAGTTAAGGTGAAACCAGTTTCATCTCTTCATTCGAATATATTTTATCATAAATTTGGAAATTAATTGTTTTAATGTAAAATTAACAAGCGTGCTGAGAACTATATAAATTCTAAATTATTCTATTAGCACTACTCTTTTTTATTTTTAAAAATGCATTCAACAGTTATGAATGGCAGACAAATATTAACATAAACATTTTATACGACACCTGATACGAACAGTATTGGAAAGATCAAGGGACTCACCTGAAACAAACAAACAAACAAAAAATTAGAAATATTCATTTGATTTCTAAATTATATGATTAATTTAAATATGATTATAGTGAAACGAGTTCTTTATAGAAAAGACAACAAATTTAACATCAGTAATTCAAACGATTATGATGAAAACAATAATATTATATTCGAGAGTTGCTTTAATCAATTTCCTGGTGATTTTTAAAAACAAATAAAAATCATAACAAATAATTTATGTTAAAGTCTGTACATAAATCGACATCTTTCAAAGTTTCTATAACAATTGTATTGTGTTTCTGAAAATTGTTGCTCACAGAAGTTCTTAGAAGTAAAGTCGAGGACTTGTCACATAAATAAGGGAATAGGATCTATCTAATTATCATAATAGTAACATTCTTAATAAATATCAATGACAATTATTATTAATTATGATTTAACTAATTTTAAGAGATTATTATTCCTGGAATTTCCCTCCCTTCTAAATAAATAAATAGTTTTTTATATATGTAGAAAGGGAAATACCAAACCGTCTTTAATGACATCGAACTTATTATAGACGATCAAATTCACATCAAACAGGTCTATGATAGATATAAAATAGGTGTAATTTTGAATAATGGTAGCCTTATTATCTGACTATGGTTCATTTGAATAATATTGAATACATATACTGCTGTGTTTTTTTTTTAATACAGGGATTTTAGTGAATTTAAATTAAATTTAAATGCAAATTCTATGGTTTCGCATTGGGTAAATTGATTTTTAAAATAACTCCACACACACACACACACTATAACACGTTCAATGACATGAAGAACGGCAAAGGAACCAATTCGGCTTCAAGGTAACCCTTTCATCACCACCTATACATAGATATGCTGTTCGCAAAACAGTACTGTGTCAGTTATTTTTAAATAACTTAAGACGTTTATTTATAAATAGATTTAGAAACGAATCTGAATCTGGATAGATCCAGTGTAAGTCTGAGAATTGTTTTCATAAGAACATTCATACTTTATCCTGGATGTACCAACATTCGAAAGTTGAAAAAAGAAGTAATAACAAAAAAAAAGAAGAAGCAAGGATTCGATAATAACCATTGAACCATTAATAAATAAACTTATAATTTTTGTAATAAATTTCAATAGCCTTCAAACTTTAGTATTTTTTATTACATATATTTCTGTTTTACATAATATTTTGCAAAATAAATGTTGATATTGATGTTCTGTAATTGATTTTTAATCATAAAATTTTCAATCTAATAACAAAATTATGTTAAATCGGAAAATAACATAGAATTAAATACACATATTTTGAATAAATAATTAAAACTACGTTAATAAAATAATTCGAAAGATCAGGGACGGCACTACTGAACATCGTCAGCTCAATAAAATCATATATTAACGATTGAAAAATTTACTGTTTCCATAACTAATTCAAAAAACGTAATGTCAATTGCTCGTTTAAATTAATTAAAAAAATAATGCTGTAGATTAGTTTCATATGAGAAGCGACCAATAATCCTTTGAATGATAATATTTTTGATGAGGAGTTTAAATAAAAATTTAATGTCTATTCAAAAGATACGCTCACCTATTGAAAAGTTAACTAAATCTAAACAAATATTAGGATGAAATATTGTGGTTGTTAAAAATCACCTATATGAAAGCATCCTAGACAGAAATTAACAAATACAAATGTAATAATTCAAGAATGAAAGCGAATAATAATGTGAAGAATTCCAAAAACACATACATCTTTGTTATTCTATCTGATGAAAGTAAATTAAATTTATGAGAGCAATATTTTAGATTTCACATGATATTTTTACGATTCAATGGAGTTGAATAATACAAAATGAAAAAAATGCATATATACATATAGTAGTCTGTCTTTCTTTCTTTTTCTTTTTGGAGAAATTTTCGATAAAACTTGATCAGCAAAGAATTATATAAATGTTTACAGAGAAGACAGGGACAAGTAATAATAAGATACAGAACAACAAAGAGAAAGCAAACAACAATTCGAATAACCACAATCATACGGACTTTCATATAAAGGAGAACAGTCGGAGAATTGGGGTGAATGGAATTGTAAAATTACGTATGTGTCACACTAAAGAGCATTTGACGAAGAAAAAATGGAAATATTTCCCTTGGGAAATTCTGTTTTATTAAAATGAATGATCTTTGATAATTGAGAAAGTGGTGTATAATGGATCATTGTGATCATTAGTATTAAAAGGAACATCCATTTTGAACAAAAATATGTCCTCTCTTTTTAATCATTTTGTCAAGTAAATATCAATTATTACTCATTGTTAATTGTCACTAAGGTACCAGTTGACAAATTGCTTTATTATTTGCTGTGATACAATAAATAACGTTAAAATTCAAACTGTCTATACAATGGCTAGTAAAAAGGAACCTGAATTTCTCCTCTGTGCACCGGTTCTAACCAAATTTATTACATTTATATTCACTTAATTCAGTCGTCAACGATCTGTTCGTTTATGATAAAGTCAGAATGTTAAACTATAAAGAATATACATTTTTGATTACATCATCATGGATCGGTGATGCAAATCATCTTTTGAAAATTGACGAAAATCATTCATTTGATTATCCTTTATCTTCATTATAGCTTTAACATTGAATTAAAATCATTTTACAATGGATTACACAATTTATTATAAAATTGACAAAAGCTAACTCATCTGTAAAGCAGTCTGTCGATATCGGAAGCTTATAACAATAGATAAAAACTTGTATCGAAAAGAGAAACATAAAGTAAAATAGGACAATAGATATTTTTATTGATAAATTCCATAGATAAAAGTTTCAACCTGAATTATTTTCATCATTAGGGCAACTATAATAAATAGGTTTTGAATTAAATTAAACTGAAAACCTAAAGACTTTAATTTAAGAGAAACCATCATATATATTTTCGTAAGGTAAATGATCGAAATTGCACTAGAATTACAACATTAGAGCCTAAAATTAAATGTGAAATGTTGCTGTTTTATCGATTTACTTTTTGTAGTGATTAGAAATCTTAAACAAAATTCCGGTTTATATTAGATGAATCTCATCACTGTAGAATTTCCGTGTAAAATCCTACCTGACCGGCTCAAGAACACTCATAGATATCAATAGAAAATGGTCACTTTTAAATGGCCTTCCCAAAAATGCAAAAAAAAAATGAAAATAAAATCAACAAAAAGGGATATCAAGGATGTAATATAGATAATGATAAATTTAAACGCATTCATAAAAACGGAATCCAGACAAAAATCAGACAGAATAGATTTATTAAAAATTTGTGTGGTCGGTTATTTTTTTTTGTATTATTGTTTTAGACTAACATTAGCTGGCATTGATAAAAGTGTGTCAAATCAAGAGAAATCACAATCGTTTCAATTTAATTAATACAAATAATATGAATTATATAGAAAATGATTTATAATCGAATCTGTTTTTCTTTTTGTTTTAATTTCAATTAAACTCAATATTTGAAGCGAACGAGTTGATCGACCCATTGTATTGTAAAACGGAATGGAAAATTTTGACAAAACTTCTCATTGTCACATGTAAACGTCTAAAAGATTTTACATAAAGATCAACGAAAAAAAGCAATTTATTTCCGTCTCAAAATTTTTCTTATGACATCAAAATTTCTATTTATCCTCAAGCAAGATCACAAACATCAAACATTCACCTGACATTGTGGGCATGTACGAAACTGTTTTTTGTCTTTAGGCGTTGGAATCTTCTTTTTTATTGTTTGTTTGTTTTCATTGTCATTTGAGACAACTATAACGAAATTAGATACGATTTATTAAACCTGCATTGTTATCATTTCTACAATTGATCAAAAAACAAAACCTTAATATACAATAAAAAGTACAACAAAAGGCTTTTATAGTAATGTAAAGTTGAAAATGTCCTACATAATGCTGATGAACAGATTTTATCATTCTTTTGCTAAATATAGACAACAATCAATTAAATATTTTTTCACTACAACCTTAGTAGCAAAAAAAACATATTTAAGTTGGTGTGTGAAATTTCCTTTTTATAAGTTCGTAATTTTCATATAATGAAAATCCGGACATTGTCGAATGTTACAATTCTTTATTGTATTTGTTTGACAGAAATTTTTCGCTGTTTTTTTTTAAATTTAGTAATAACCAGATTCTACAAATAAAATTTGCATATTTTATTACACATCCTATACCCTCCGACCCATTAAAAAGATCCTGTATGGTAAGTTCAAGGTTTTCAAAAGATGATTCTATATAAAAACAACGACATATCTATAAGAAATATCATTAAAAATTTGTAGTTTTATAGAATAACATCGCAATGAAGACAATTCTGGTAAGTTATTAATTTTTCAAACTCTAAACATTTTTAAATTCATTTGAGTGATTTTATAGTGTTTAGCAGCGGTGGTATTCGTTGCTGTTCATGCAACAGAAACTGCTAAAAAGACTGATAACTTAAAACCTAAACGCAGTCTCGGTCATTACGAATTACTCGGAAATGGTTTAAACGGCATCAGCTACGGTACATATGGTGGTAGTTTAGGCACTGGTGGTAGTTATGGTACTAGTGGCATTTATGGTACTGGTATTAATTATGGTACCGGTGTTATTTATGGCAATGGTGGCGTTTATGGTACCGGTGTCAGTGATGGCATTTATGGTACCGGTGTCAGTTATGGTACAGGTGGCATTTACGGCACTAATTATGGTAGCGGCGTCAGTTATGGTACTAACGGTAATTATGGCAGTGGTTATGGTACCGGTGTACTCAATAATGGTGTTTATGGAGGAAGTCACACCCATACGACTCGAACAATTACACAAAAAGTCCCAGTACCTGTACCACAACCTTATCCTGTTACTGTAACAAAAGAGGTGCCTGTTCCACAACCATATCCTGTACATGTAGATAAACCATATCCAGTACACGTTAAGGTACCAGTAGAAGTACCAAGACCTTATCCTGTTCAAGTACCACATCCAGTTCCTGTACCTTATGAAGTTAAAGTACCAGTTGAAGTACCAAAACCGTATCCAGTTACTGTTACACAAAAGATTGCTGTACCAGTTGAGAAACCAGTTTATGTTAAAGTACCCCAACCTATCAGTGTACCCGTACCACAACCATATCCTGTACATGTAGCAACACCTGTCGTTGTTAGAGTACCAGAAACTCTAAATATTGGTTCTAGTCAAGGTCTTACATCTGGTTCTCTAGGAACTTATGGAAGTTATCATTCTTATGGTACAGGAGAATCTGGAAACGGATTATTACGAACTTATGGGTCCAGTATTCATGGTGGATTAAATGGTTATGGTAATGGATATAATGGAAATGGATTATTACGAACTTATGGGTCCAGTATCCATGGTGGATTAAATGGTTATGGTAATGGAAATACTGCCAACGGATTATTACGAACTTATGTGCCCAGTACTTATGGTGGATTAAGTGGTTATGGTAATGGTTATAATACTTGGAATTCTGGCTGGCAAAAATCATCATGGTAAAATGCAAAATATTTATATATTAAAGAAAATTAGAATTTTTAAAAATTAAAAACAAAAACGACCTGGCTTAGAAATAAAACAAATGTATTATAGAAACAACAACAATAAAAGAAAGACAAATAAATATGTTTGAATAAATAATTTTTAATTCTCATGCCTATTTGCGCCATACAGAAGGAATAATGCAAAATTTCAAATGGAAAGTCAATATTATCTCAGTGATATAAGTTTACACCTCCGTTACTGTTTGTCATGCATGGAATAAAATACTGTCGTAAATTACTCAATATACTACCTAAATACCAAGCGAAATTTACCTTAGTTACATTATTCAAAAGACGAATATTACACAATTATCGTCTAAATCAGTCATTAATTTTATTGTTGGAAAAATTATGGTCCAGTAATTTTTTTTCTTATTATTATCAAGGTTCTTGAAACTCGCTTATTTCTGGTTTTACGATATTTCGAACAACTTTTTCCCCTTCAACATTGAGGCCTTTTAATAACTTACAATGTAGGTCGAATCAAGATTAAAACAATAACATTAGATTGTTATTGTAGGCACATTTAACGAGTAAAAAAAGAAACGAAATTTAATAATCCACTAGAATTTAAGACATCAAAGATTGTGTTGAAAGAACAAGAATGATAACGTAGATAAACTTAAACTATTGAAAGAATGCTCTAAAAACAACTGCTAGATAATTCATCAATTAAATGTTACCAGTCGAGTATGTAACTTTTAAATGTCTTTAAACTTAATTTTTGTAAATGGGAATGGTAATACGTCCTTCTACTTCAATTAGTTCTAATATAAAAGCGGAGATTGGAAAAACTGAACCACTTTAGTGCCATTTCTAGTTCATTACACATAATTCCAGTGTTAGACGTAAGAATGAAACTTTCTATGGTATGTTTATTCAATGATCCTTAATTCTGACTATTACTTACAATTAGTTTATTTCATTTTCTAGTGGTTCAGTGCCATCTTTCTGGTAACAACATCTAGTACTGCAGCTAAAGTTAAACGAGGCTTTCTCAATAATGAAGCAGTTTTGTTAAACTTTAACAATGAACAAGTTGCAATTCAAGATCCAAACCAAAGCAACTTGATACTTCAAAACAATTTTGACACTACTCCTAAAAGTGGTACTGAACTAGATAGAAGGTCATCAATAAACTATCAGAATCAACAAATTCAACAACAACCACAACTATTAGGTATTTCATAATTAAATCAATAACAATTTGATTTTATGTTTATAAGTGTTAATTATAGAAGACAATCGACAAGAACATCAAACTCAATTAGCTGAAACACCTCAAATACAACAATTTCTATCAAATTTTCAGGAAATAAATGACAAATACCGTCTTAATTTAGCTACAACAATTCAACAAACGTCGCCTCAAACAATTGTAATTCAACGACAACTCCAAAGGAGTTCAGCTATACCTCAACAGCAATCACTAACGGGACGTTCAATTCAAGAAAGTATTTCGCAAAGTATAGAAACAGGAAATATTATATTGAATGGCAAAGTTTTTTTACCACAATCATCCCAACCACAACCACAATCAAGACAGCAGCAACAACAACAACAACAACCACAACCTGAATATAAAACACAAACATCCCCAATTCCCAAAACAATATTTCAAATTCCAGAAATTCGCACGATTACAAAAGAAGTACCTATTGTAGTACCTCAACCATATCAACTTACAATAACAAAAGAAGTACCACTACCACAACCATACCCAGTTGAAGTTATCCGAGAAGTTAAAATCCCTGTACATATTCGTGTGCCTGTTGAAGTACCTAAACCATATGAAGTAAGAGTTCCACATCCCGTTCCTGTACCTGTTACTGTTAAAGTACCTGTAGAAATACCAAAACCTTATCCGGTTACTATTACAAAAACTATTCATGTACCAGTCGAAAAAACAGTTTATGTTCAAGTACCACATCCGATTAAAGTTCCCGTACCTGAACCGTATCCAGTTCCAGTACCACAACCTGTCCAAGTCAATGTGCCAACACCAGTAATTATCAGTGATAGTGGAGCAATACCTATCAGTAATAGAACACTATTAAATACAGGGACCAATGAAGAAAATATAGAAAATGATGCCATTATAGTTGACGCTAGAAACAGCGAACAAAATCTGGGTATTACAGCAAAAACAAATCAGGAACAAATTCAAGCATCACAAACCGTTAATAAAGTTCAAGATTTGAGCACTCAACGAGGAAATTTGTTACAGTTCTATAATCATCAAGAGAATTTACAAGGGAATGCACAAAATTTTGTACAAGTACAATCTACTAATGAACTTATGCGTAAAATTTCATTACAAACTTCACCAACTCCACAATTTGTACGATCAAACGGAATTATAGGTCAAGATG
Organism: Meloe dianella; assembly: GCA_028455855.1. Lineage (NCBI taxonomy): Eukaryota > Metazoa > Arthropoda > Insecta > Coleoptera > Meloidae > Meloe > Meloe dianella. The sequence goes on along the minus strand of JAPTHL010000055.1, from coordinate 477,208 downwards.
GTGTACACTTAGGTCAAGTTGAACAGAATTATTTTTCTCAAAATCCTGGAATCCTACGAGTACCTCCTGTTCAACAAATTGCTCCCGAAAATTATTCTCGAAAGCAAATTTGGTAATTAATTAACCAGCCAATTATAACATCCAACATTCTGTAAATATTTACTGTATAATTGAATCTAATAATTATTAATAAAATAAATCATATAAATAAAAAATGTTTCTCGTTTTTTTTGCATAGCAGCTTAAGTAAAAGTCGTCTAGAAACATGTGGTGTTAAATTCGGATGGTATTCAATTTTCACTATGAAATTTTAATATTCCATTAAACTAAACAAATGTTTTCACATAATTATACTAATATGAAGATATCTAAGCAACCTTTGCACATTTGAAATCTTCGCATTTACATTTTTTAGTCTTTAAATGAAATTAATTATAATGATCATAAATATTGGGATAGTTTCTTTACGAAAAAAAAGAGTGGGCACTGATTCACCCGGGTGGTGAAAGTGAAATTGTCATCTATCATACAGGTGTGGTGAGTATATAAGAGAGCGATCATCCCAATAAAAACCATAACATTTCATCTCCACTTTCTTCCAGTTCACATACAAGATGATCTTAAAATCGGTAATATGTTAATTTAATTTAAAATACATTAATACATTTATGTGAAATTGTTTATTTCTTTGTAAATAGGTAATCGTTGCTATACTAGCCTTTGCTAATTCAGCAAATTGTGGAGTTCTTAGCGGCGGAATTAGTACCGATCTAATACCACCAAGTACTTCATCGTATGTTACTGGATACGGTACTGGGCATGCAGTCGGTGTTACATCAGGATTATCTACAGGGCATCTTGGTCTTACATCAGGATTATCAAATGGACATCTTAGCCTATCTTCAGGATTATCAGGAGGCCAAGTTGGCCTTACTTCAGGATTATCAGGTGGATATCTTGGCGTTTCCTCAGGATTATCAGGTGGGCATCTTGGCGTTACATCAGGATTATCATCTGGACTCCTTAATTCTGGTGGTGCAGTAGGACCCCTTGGTACTGCTGGATTAGGATCTGGACTAGTTCTTGGTAGTACTGGCATTGGTTCTGGACTTTTATCTGGTGCAGGATTGTTTTCATCAGGAATTGGATCAGGTGCACTTCTCAGTAATGGAATAGGACAAGGTAATGTTGTCAATGGTGGTACAACAGTTAGTCAAAATGTTCAACAAGTTCCAGTCAATATTCCACAACCAGTACCTGTAGTTGTTAATCGTCCTGTTAGTGTTCCTGTTCCTGTACCACGTCCTGTTGAAATACCACGCCCAGTCGTTGTTGAAGTCCCACAACCAGTTAGAGTTAATGTTCCACGACCTGTAGCAGTAAGTGTACCACGACCAGTACCTGTTCCTGTTCATCATCCAGTTTATGTTAAAGTACTGAGACCAGTGCCTGTTAGTGTACCACAACCATATCCTGTAGTTATTCCAAAACCAGTTCCAGTATCCGTTCCAACGTATGCACATGGCGGTGGTCTTCTAGTTTCTGGTGGCTTATCAAGCGGTTTATCTACTAGTTTATCTACTAGCCTATCTAGCGGTTTAACTGGAGGACTCGACAGTTACCTAAATGAAGGCTATTCCAGTGGAAATCTAGGAGGAGTTTATGCAGCTGGCCATTCAAATTACCTTACAACTTCTGGTAGTCAATTCAGTGGTAGCGGAAGTTTCAGTAACATTGGAAATTATCATGCACATCCCACTTTAACACAACAATACGACAGTAATGGTGGTTATAAATACTAAACTATATAAAAAAAATACATTTGGCATTTCTAGTCGTATATGAAATTCTAGTTTCATAATATTGTTATTGAAACACAAAAATATGTTGATATCATTTTCTTGGTAATATAATAAAAATTCATCATGTAAATTGAGTCATTTATTTAAAGATTTAACAGGTTTCTGGGCGTGACCACTTTCTCATTCAGATTAACTGTTATGAAATTCCCATATTTTGCACAGCAATAAAATCATATATTATGTTATCCAAGGAATTATAATGAAAAGGACCGTTCAGTTGATCGGAACATAAATGTTTTTTTTTCTTAATTTAACAATTGCAATCGTCTGATGATCATTTTTTGGTGATTGTTTGTTTTATTTATTTTTTCGCTATCAATACAGAAAATGAAACACATTTGGTCAGTAACTTGATGGACATATCATAGACCTGTATTGAAAACACATGGAAAATCGCATACTCTACAACACTCATAGACAATTATTAAGTAACCGGATGGACCTACCGTAGACCACAGACGATTGCAATTGTTAAATTAAAAAAGAAAATAACATTCATGTTCCGGCCAACTTAATATCGGTATAATGAAAACAAGAACAGCAACTTTTAACCAATTATTACATCTCACAAATCTTATCAATAGTGTGTCACAAACAATACACACATTCATTAGCAGTTCTCCTTATATATTTGTTAAAAGTTATTAGAAAATTTTTGTTCCCTAATACGTAAAATTTCAAACGTTAATAACAAGCAGCTACTTTATGAATGTAATTAAAAACTTTGATATATCAATAAAGCATTTCAACATAAAAACAATCTCATATATGATTGGGAAATAACTGAAATTTCTCTGACAAAAATTGCCGAACTAATTTTATTATTATTATCATTATTAAATTATACAGAATTCATTCGTCAACTATTTATCGAGAAAAACAAACATAAAAAAATGACAAGAACAGCTCTATCCAGATACGTTTTTTGCTATTGTTTCTGCAGATTATATTTAGAGAAATTACTCGTCTCGAATGTTAAAGACATGTTAATACAATTTGAAGCGAAATGAAAGGAGACAATCGTGTTTCAATATCATTAAACCTACAAAACTACACAGATGCAATAACGAATCAGATTTCTTTTAGATGATAAAATGTATACATATAGCAATTGGAAATTTATCATATTTGTAATCGATTGCAAAAGCATTGGTCGTTTATCTGTATAAGCCACTAGAATAGAAGCTTTACAAACAGAACTGAAATACATTAAAGAGAGAACGAATCGGCAAAAAAACATTCTTTTTTTTTGTAAAAGATCAAAGGATTTACTATAAAGTATGAGTAACCTAGTTTTTTTCTTACAAGACGCAAAATGTTGACTTCTACTTTAAGTAAATTATTTACGGCTTGACATTTCTCTCTTTTTCTTTCGAACTATATTTTGTCGTTGTTCGTTTTAAAATATTTCGTCACCAGTATTCCATACACACGGTGTGATCTTTTAATTCAATAAATCTTTAAATTGGCGTGAAAGTAAGAATTGCCAAATACTTTTAGGCTTTGGAAATTTTATTTATTATACCTACCTATTGTCAATACGATATAAATAATATATCACAATGAATTCAAACGAGATAGTATAACAAGTGAAATGATTGAGAATGAGACAAACAACATAACATATGTTAAATTTTTTTTATTCTATTCCAACTCATTTAAAACGTTATTCAATTTCTACCCCACGTATTATGTTGGAAATCAAGTGCGTCTCCTATTTTTTTGTACTGTGAACCGTTATTTTTCTCTCTTAACTTAAGCAAAAACGAATTCTACCCCTATCATTTTTTTAAGCACCATTGAAACATGCAAACAGAACAGAATATGATAACAACTATGTACATCTACAATCTTTTTATTATTTGTTGGTTTTGTTGTAAAAACAATTACAATTCAATAACAAAAGAATATTTTGCTTTCGCTTATTATTACTATGACAATATTAGAGAAAATTGACTAAAATTTATGGCAAAAGAAAAAATATTAAATTGCGTCTGAGAACAATTAAGGGCTGAGCAAAGTTATCCGATATTCAAAACTATATATATATATATATATATATATATAGGAAAGTTTGTCGCAAATTACAAAATAAACTTTGTACATATCTAAACTTTGTCGTATAAGGGTTATATAGTTTATATTTTATATACTACATAATAATTGCCAACTGTTAGGATTTAATAAGAAATAGAAGACTCTACCAATGGGAATAAATAGAAACAGGTCATCTTCAACTGTATCAAAAAGAAATCAAAATTGGACTTTATTAGTTTCGAAACATAGATCTTAATCGATTACAGAAATTATTCACAATAATACCTTTAGGTATTTAGTTATCTTTTTAAGCGTTGTACTATCAATTTAAATGTGAATTATTCAGATTTACATGGAACTATATAATTTTCAATATTTAAACTATGAAATTTCAAGAATATACATTATAGCATTGAACAATTTAGAAAATAGAAAATTTGTGAAAATTCAATTTAGATAAATATGTAATCAAACTTTCGATTGCCTATTTTTATTTTGCTATCTTTCTAATAAATATCACTAGCTATTTAATGAAGTTTAAACGTGATTTACTACTCTCTTCTCCTATGATACGATCTTTGATAATAGAGAACGATGTAGTTTTTGTCACAATCACTAATAAAATCCTAGATATTTCTGACCTTTGATTAAATTTCCAACAGTTTCTAAATTAAACCACTTTATTCTAATGGAACTCAAATAGTTTGACATCAAAATGATTATTGAGCTACAGCGACAAAAACGAAAATAATTTGAATTAAACTTTTCCATAGCTTTCAAAAAATAACTATTGATTTCTCTTATTATCTTGCTATATCTAACTGGTATTATGATGGAAATATGCCAAAGAATCGTAACATATTTAAAAAATCACATTGATCTAATTTAATGATGCGTAGAATAAATATAGACCAATAAATTGAATATTCATCTAAATGAAATAATAATTGTGGCATTTACCGTTGGATTCATTTAAAAAGCTACAAATTTCACATACAGTTACACATCTATTTTGACTTAATCAACAACAGTAATAAACTATCTACAACAACACCCCATACAAGATTTTCGTAGTTTTGAATACCTGTATACCGGTTATCTATTCTTTCCAGCAGTACATTATTCTAAAATAATCTCTAAAAAACACCTTTCTAGATTAATTTTTCAAATCTATTGCGAATAGATATGATTAAGGAGAGCAAAATATGACCATGAAGATTTCAAAATCTACAACAACCAAAAAAAAATTCATTTAAACTAACACGCTCATTTATGAACTAATTGTAAGATAAAAAGACATTACAGCCATTAATGTTTCCAATGATAACGTAAAATAACCACCAGCATATAATTTTAATGGTATTTGTGTACGTACCATAAAAAACAATAAATCCTTTTTAAATTCTTCATTTCGATCAATCCAATAACATTTAAAAGCCGATTCTGTTAATTTCATACTCTAAAAAAATTACTGACCAAATTAAATCAATTTTTATAAACATATAAATAGAATTTTCTATATACTTTAAAGATCACTTCATTGCCATAATAACAAGGAAGGAAAATTTCTAAAAGCATACAAGCCTGATAAAGTACCATTGAGAAAAAACGAATACTCATCACTGGTAATAATACCATTTGGAACAATGTAATACAAATAATTATGACACTAATTGCAAATTGGCCCATTATACAGTTGGTGAAAAGAAATGTAACTTCATTAGAAAAGCTACAAATTCAATATTTTTTTTTATATATAAATACAAGATTTTTACTAATTTCCTTTAAATATACTCAATTATATTTCTGTGATGTTCAACAATTCTTCGAAGATCATGTAAAGCATATAGACAATCATCATCATCATCATCATCATCATTATCATCATCGCCATCATTATAATGTCGTTTTTCACCTAATTTTTCAATTGAATCATTTAATATACTCAATTGTCCAGCAATTGCCATTATCAATCCTGACATAAATGTGTCTATACTGATATTTGATAAGCCATTAATACACGCGCATGTAGTTTGATATGTAAGGATTATCTCAAAAATTGGTGATTTATCTGTATTAAATGGATACCATCCACTTAATGGTAAGGACATACCACCATCAACTTCTTTATCAATGAATGGAAAAATCACCCATAATGCACATGTCAATATAACCATAATTAAAAAGACAATTGAAATCAAACGTGACATCTTAATATAATTATTTAATATTAAATATTGTTTTAGATTTGTTGGTTTGAAAATTTCACGATTTAAACTATTTATTAATTGTCGTATACGTTTTGAATATTTAAATAATGTATAAACTTTACCCATTTGTACAAAATGGGTTAATAATAGAAATGATGCTGTTGTCATTGCTTCAATATCACCAAATACAAGAATTACATTAATTATTTCACTTAACATATATAATCCAAAACAGAAGCCAACAAATATTAATGAATAAATTATATAAAAGACTTTCTTACGAGAATCTTTATATTCGGGAAACAAAACACCAAAAAATACCATATTATTGACGTTTAATTGAACAATTCCACGTAAATCTAAATCAAGCACTGTTGGACTATCAAAACGGGCCATTTTCAATTAATATATAACACAAAACAAATAGATGATGTGATGTGTTCAAGACAAAAGTTGGCTTAGATTTGTTTGTTGGTTTGAAATAAAAATTCTCAACTCTTGTTTGTTAATAATTGTTTATTTTTAATAATTCACTACTTAATTTGATGTTTTACTAAACGACTCCTTTGTTCTGATCTATCAAATTATTGATAGTGCTACGAAACCTATATTTTAAGTTTTCTTCTACAACTTAAAAATCATAAACTATAATCATATCAGAATATAAGTTGACTTTTTTTTATAGAGCATTATACGTTTCTTCCGCTGTGTCTGTCATTATAAGGGTGTTATCTAGCGTTTAAATTATGGAAAAAGAATGATCGGATCGTTACCACAAACAAATATACTTAAAGAAAGGGTATACTGTATACTTAAAGGTAATTTAATAATAAAACATTCGTATATTCACAAGTCACCTTTTACTATTAAACATAAAAAACCATATAAAAATTATGTAGATTCTATTAAAAAATGAGGAATTCCATACAAGTCACAAAGTAAAGTTTTGGAAATTACCCAAAGTCTAGGATAACGCTCAGTGAAGTGGAACCTCTCCGCATGAATAATCAATGCTTACAGTATATAAACCCTTAAATTCTAAGGGTAGTTCAGTAAATCTACTGTTTTTATGAGATAAACATCTGGTGAAAAACAATGTATCGTATATTACCTTTCATCTCTAAAACTACCAGTTTACCAGAAATGTTCCCTTTACCTATAGAATTATGGTGTATGGTCCTTCGAATTTTGGATCCAATTTCTTTATTAAAAGCTATACAAATATCACCTGTATGGATGAATATTTCTATAGACGATCCAGTTTTACGTAAAACAATCAAAAATCAAATTGAAATGGATAAACAACAACGAGAAAAAATTGAACGTAATCCTAGTATATCGGTAAAAATTATTCGACAAAATCAGAACCAAATTTTTCAACGAAATGTAACAAAACATGTTCAACATATGAAATTTCAAAATAACACAACAGAAGAAATTCGAAGAGTTTTCAACAAAGAAACTAAAGTAGAAAAGAAGAGAAAATGTGGTCCTATTCGACAGAAGACTAATGTGAGGAATCAACCTTATAAAAACATAAGATGTTAGGCTATAGTTTTACATTATAATTGACGATTTATAACATTTATTATAATATTTATTTATACATAAAAAATTGACGCTAAATAAATCATATATTGAAAATATATTTCAGGTTTTCTTTGAATTTCTGAACAATTTTGAAATAATTAACAGGCATTTACTAAATACAACTTATAGACGTTTGTCAACTACATGTAGAAATTACGTTTCATACAAAATAGTAGCGTTTTGACAGCAGCAATTAACAGTTCTGTAACTTGTTCGATCAACGTATCAAAGTATACTTAACCAGGAGCTAATTAAGTGTTTCATTATAAACAAAATGATATAAAATAGTTGATTTGATAAAAGATTAAGGAATAAATTATAGGTGACAGTCGTTTTTGCGTTATTGTGCTCGAACAATAACAGTCAAAGAATGTCACTATAAATTTTGAAATTTTCGATTTACTTATATAATAAAACCTTTTTTTCCCTTAAAATATTACCCTACTTATACCAGTTATACCGTAATTGCTTTCAATTGAATAATTAATATATTCCCATTAAATAATATTGAAATTTCATTTAATTATCTTAAGCTATTCAACAATAATTTTCGACCATTAACGAAAATGCACAAAGAAACCACTTAATTATTAATTATTTAATAACTTACCTAACAATGCTTGAAACAGACGTGATTTGAAGATCCTTATAACACGTTCAATAGCCAATCGTAGCTGTTTATCTTGTGGTTTAATCAATTTCGAATGGTAATCTTCCAATAGTTCCAAAGCACGATGGGCTTCTATAACAAGAAAAAAACAAAAATCACAAAATTATTTATTTAATTTCAAATCGAAACTAAAGTAGATATTCATCAATTTGGCACGGGAAATGAAATCAACTTAAAAGCATGAAATGAACACGTTTCTAATAGTCGGAAGGAAGTTGATCTTTATATCCTTCAATCGAATTCATAAAATTTTATTATCTCCGATGTTTTCTAGGGTTATCTTATAAAGGAGCTTTATATAGTCGAAATAAACGTAAGAGAATCTCATGTGTTTTATTTTTATTTCAGTTCATGAATTTTTTCAGGTTCGATTCAAATATAGAAAGTTACCAACTATCTACGTATATCTAATGATTATCATCATTGTTACTGATTCCTTATATTTTACGATTTAAGTAATACATGGATTACATGCAATGTAAAGCTTTAGAATTTGCAAACAATTTCCAAAGCAAAGTACTGATAATATTACAATACTGAAATATGAAACTCAATTGAAAATTGCTATTTTTCCCCTATAAGTATTGTCTACAACACATAAGTAGGTTTGATACCAATAGATAGGTTGAAGAATAGAAATAGGAAACAAGAATTTCTGAAATAGTAGAAATTCCATTGAGATTTTGGTCGATTGACAATTTTATCGTTGTATTTCTTTATTCGTAGCTTTAGAGAAATTGATTGAATGGATTTGTTATCAGGATGTCGCACAAGATCATATTTGAGTTTTGTCAAAAGGTGAGGAAAACAATATAAAATCGATAACTATTTCATCTATAAACCTACTGATATTTAATAAATTTTATATTAAGGTAGCTATACAATAGATCAGATTTATCTGTAATCTGTCACTGTATCTATCCCAAAAAAAAAACAAAAAAAACAACCAAGAGATCCATACTATTGCAATATAATACACCAAACATCAACGAGACTAATATAAAAGTTTATAACATTAGATCACAAATTTGAAGCACATAATACTAATCGTTTACTGTAATTCAAAACCATCGATTGAATTAGTATTACAATAAACAACTCATCAGACTTCTTGTTATTTTACACTTTTTACAGAAACAGTAAATGGAAAATTGGTCTATTTGAAATCATCAATTCTAATTCTGCCAATACGTTTCAATAGAGAACAATACAAAATTAAACAGGCAAATCATGGCTAAAACTTGTTTAGAATATGTCATTCGAAACATATTCACTTAAATACCATTTATATCCAATGTTAATCTTTACTAATGTTGACAACAATTTGTTTTTTAGAAATGTTGTGTCATCAATATTACTTACTATACAACCCTTTTTATGTTAGTTTTTCATCAGTATGAAGATAAGTTATCTTCCATTTAGAACAATTTATCCATTCATCCATCCATCTATTAGATTTATAAGAAACTGTACAATTTTCGTTGTCGTAAAAGACAAACACATTCTAAATGACTCTTATTTGATTTCTATAGTAATAGCAACATATATATTATACTAAAACTACATTCAATCTAAAGCGAAAGCAAATACCCATCAAATATTCATCTTTTAATAGTCCCAATGGATTAACAAAACATCCCTATATAAATAAACATTCTCCAACTAGCCAGATTTATCACACCTTTACTATCAATTACAATGTTAAATTATTGTTTAATATCCGTTTAATTAACCCAAAAAAAAATAATGGCATTTTCTCAACATGGATCGAAACTAATACAAGAAACTTCTAGTAACGTTTCTAATGAGAAATGAACTATTTAGAATACTACGATGGCAAATATAGAAACCATTATTGGAGCGATCCTTTATTACTCTTGTTATTATTTAATCAACTAAATTAGCTTATCAGAATATTATTCAAATGAACAAAACCGAATGTATATCAGACTTGGTGAGAACAGATAACAAAATATTGAAAACATTTTGAATCTGTGCGAAGTTTCAATCAAAAAAAAGAAAAAGAAAAAATTGTATGTATTATCATAAAGCTAAACAACTTGGCATTTTAACGGAAAATATCTTTTTGTATTCATTTGAATATTTCCAGAAGGCTTCCAAAGCATTTAAATTTTAAATTAATTATTCATTACAGATAATGGTTTCCGTATCTAATGGATCTTATTTCTTTTATGCAAAAATAAAGAAACTTAGGTACTATTTAAAACTATTTGATATGCTAACAGTTTTGTTTGAAAAACTTGAGATGTAACACATCGAAATATATCTTATTTGAAAGAATCCCTTTAAAACATACGTGAATATTATAGGAAACTGCTATACAACGACTCAACAATAAATTTCAAGATAATTCAATGATCTTAATAACAATTTGCATTCTAATGTAATTTTTCAATTTTAAAGTTAGAAAAAAAAAGAATAAGTAACTTGTTCATAAAGCCAAGTAAATTTAATCTAAGTGGTAACCGAACGACATTAGACTTTACTAAAAGTGGAAAAGCTCCAGAACGGAATAGCTATGGCATTTTTCTACTTCATTTCATTCAAATATAATTCTTGCCAAATGCTGATATTGCATCTCTAATATTCAAGTCATATCTCTGTTTCTGTAATACAAAAGAGATTTAAGGAGCATAATAATGCTGATTTCTTTAAAATTTAATATTACCAAATACGAGAAACAAAGGATCTATTATTAAAAGATTTCTATAGACCGCACATTAGATGCCACTGGACACTTGCAATAATAAATCTATTGTTTAATTAATAATAACATAATGGATGGCTAGACAAAAATACTTGTTTATGAAAACTAATTTAGGACGAACTTGATGATAAATTTGCATCATCTAAGAACGATATGAATGCAAAAACCGATTTTGAACTTTATCCACACGAGCTCAAGTAAACTACGCTTATCTAAAGTTGTGGTTTTATAACAATATCATCGTTCAATAAAATGACTTCCACTGCTTATGCCTATCTAAATATCACCTCCAAACTATGAATAATTATTCCATAAGCTTTCAATAATTAACCGCCTGAATACAGTAAATTTTTCTATATCAAAAGTCAATTGAAAAGTTGATTAACATTGTCTGCATCATTAAATCTATGCCTTATAACAAACTTGTACACAAAACTTTGTAAACTTCCCAACAAATCTTCTCTTTGAATTTCATTTTAAATGAAATTGCTACACTGTGAACTTGTTCCCGTCTTCACACTCCACATGATAACTTAATTCGAAACTACAATAATTTAGAACTTGATTTAAACTGTCTTCAAATATAATCTGTTCTAAACGCAAAACATCATGTACTTATTCTCTCTCATAATCAACTTAAAAATATATTTTATTCGAAAAAATGTTAAGCAAAAAGGGTACGAAAAAAATATATCTCCACTTGATTGGAAACGAGAATCCTTGAGATATTTCAAAATAGAATTCAAATTTCATTTATTTTCCGTATAGAAAATGTAAGAAAATTGGCTGGATTCCATTTACATTCAAGAAGATGATATTCATATTTATTCGATATTCCTGGTATTGTATCAACGAAATATAAGAAAATTTACTCAATATTAGTATTTTTGGTCGCTTATCCGAACGAATTTACAATACACACACACACACACACACATTGGTATTCTGAAAATAATCAACAAAAACATCAACCTGAAACTTCATAAAATATATGAAGAAAACTGTCAGAATATGATTGATCTTTTATGAATAATATGCGTGTGTTTTTAGAAGACACACAAAATAAATACCATAATAGAAATAATTAAGTTATGTAGCTATTTAGATAGTTACAGTTATGAAACTGTGTTGGTATCTTTCTAGACTTAAGCATTATTAAGTAAGTGGAATTTCTGTGATGTACTCGAAAGGATTTATTGTTGAAAGAAAATCTGAATTATTTAAGGGAAATGCTGCGTTGACAATGTTTGATTTACTAAGTAGTTATTATTCTTGAAAAATAACCAATTCCATTTCAACATATGAAATTATTGTAAATAAACAAAAATAAATAAGCAATTCCATTAACCAACAAAATACAACACCAGATTACGAACAAAGAAGAAATTTAATAAAACAGCAATTCGATAAATCTCTAAGACAAATATTTATAGGTGTAATTTAATCAAAAACCTATCTATATAGTAAAAAATCAACTTCAAAGAATATTCTTCTTGATAATAGAGTATATAACATATTCATTAAAGCTCATACTATATAGATGATATATCAATAAAGTCAGTTTGAGCTATTAATTGAATTACCATAAATGTAATTAATAGAGTAATCAATTATCTAATTACGAGTATAATATAATATTACATAGGGTAATTTTAAAATTGAAAAAGTCTACTCTTATAAATTGTGTTGTCACAATATTTACCCATAAAAAATCCAACCAACTAATTAAACATCTTTTATGGCTCAACATACATACCCACATATACATCATATATCTAACATAATTCACCACAATATTGCTATACAACTTTGTAACAAAATTCTACAAGTCCTTTACTAGAGATAAAGATAATATTATATGCATCTGGACAATACTGAAACTACACAATATTTCATCGAAAGATAAATGCATTAATTTTAAAAAGAATAAAAAAAAAACCCTTTTATTCAACGAAGTCACAATAAAAGCTTTATGTTTATTTAAAGATAATGCAAATTTTGCTATATAAATCAATCATTTGCCATATTGTTTACATTTTAGAAATGATAGCTTACAATTTTTCATTTCTAAATAATCAACTACTTTATTTTTAGAATTTAGTATAATTTATAATATGATAATAATGATAATTATGGAAACGTACATGTAAAGCATTCTAAATGAATATTGCATATTACTATGACATAATTGATAAGCTGGGAATTTCAACTAAAGCGACCATAATGAATAAATATAATTAAGCTTCACAATCTGTTCAAGTAAATACTGCTTTTTTAAAGTCAACAGTATCACGATTAAATTACAGCAAAACTGGAAACTTATAAAAATGTAATGATGCACTTTTGTTTTAAAAGAAAACCTAAACGTATATTCTAGAGGCAAAAAAATCTAAATTTAGTCGAAAAACCACTTAAATATAAAGTAAAAGAGCAGCACTTTTTTTTATGGATTGAACAAAAAAATTTCTAGAAAACAGACAGCTCTACATGGTAGAGCAATTGTGCCAAATAATTAATGAAACCTAATCAAACATCCAACACTAATAGTAATAAAATATTTGTTATCAAACTATGAACAATTTATAATTTTTTATTATTATCAGAATTATAAATATCTCGTTTCCCTTCTAGTGAAACACGCAAATATTAGATTAATCAAATGACTTTATAGTATAATTCACTATATACATACTTACGATTTGTTTGTAAATTTGACAATAAATACATGTATTACACACATATTTTACATTGAAAGGTATGTATATTGTGGTGAATTACCAGATATTTAACAATGTAATGGGTCTATATCACCCACACGTGACATTAATTAACTTTGTGTATGCATTGCTGAGCATTTCCCTTTAATCATACGTACGTGTTTATAATTAACAAAATGCTTTAAATCCAATAATTATGATTTTCAAGAAAACTAGTTATACCTATACTGCAAAAAAAACCATTGTACACACACACTTGATATTAAAGCTGTAGAAAAAAATAAACAACAATTGGGTAAAACGACATCTACAAACGACAATATTTCGTTGACACCAAATTTAATATCTATATAAATAGAAATTGAGAAATGAGTACATTCAATTTTAATGAGCAGAAAAATGGAGAAGAAAATATGGATAATGAATTTAAATGAGACAAGTCAAATTCAGTTGACTATGTACAATTAAACGTAACGGACCCGGCGCCTCCACCATTTCTTGTTTTGTTATAAAGCAATCTATTATCAATTACCATTTAAAAATAAAGAACAAACTAAATAAATTCATTGTCAAATTCAAATACCTACATATCTCTTGACACCGAAAGTAAATAGTCATAAAATATAATATCGTGTAAATTTCCTTCTATCGACTTTATGCAACTATATACCAAAAGGTGACATTTAGTAAATATTGCCAATCTTTTCATGTATTTATTACATAATTGTATCTACGAAAAGGTACAAATTTTCAATCGGATTTCACGTTATTTTAACGGTCTATTAAAGTAAAAAATTGCAAAGTTCTCAGACGTTACCATTTTTATAAGAAAGTGTTACATTGTTTTACTAGGAAAAACGAACGAATTTAATATTTCATTTGTGCATTGTTTAAAATGGTTCAAAGTTCTCATACATATTTATTATTTATTAATATTCAGTCCTCTAGCGATAATATTTTATAAATGCTTAGCTACTAGCACATACAATAGAAATTGGCTTTGCAATTTGAATCAGATTCTACTCTTGAATTATCGAGTATTATACAAAAAATAATAATAAAAGAACAGCTATCTATAAAAACTATAACTAAATAAATCATACTTTTCCACCTTGGTAGATTTTGAAATTGATTTTTATCTTGTGTAAAACTTTACAAAAGAATTGTACGTTCCTTTGAATCCTACTACAAGTTAATTAGATTTCCAATCTTTTATGTCTTGTAGTCTATATGTTAAAAGAAATGGTATCACGACTGCATAGAATTGAATTTTTAAAATCCTTTTTCTTTGGTCAAACTATAGATACAATATAATTTCACCTCTGTAGTGTTCAAATCAACTTTTACCTATTTTCAATATACGAAAAGAAAATTTCATTTTTTTTCCGTTATACTATTGAAAGAATACAATGACAGCATAAAGCTGACGAAAACACCAGAAATTCAAACAAAGTTTTCTAAGAGATACACTGAACGAGTTTTAAACTTTTCCAAGATTCGGTGTGGTAATAAAAATTTGATAAACTACAGTTGTTTCGCAACATAACTCCCTACTGGTGTAGCAATGTATATAGAAGGGTAATTTTTAAACGAAAAATAATAATAATATAGACGACTGTATTTGAATGTTTGACTGTTTAATGAACACTGCTTTTCCATTTTAGAAAAGGAAAAAAGTTAATAAGAGTAAAACAGGAGAAAAGCTAAAAACGGAAATTGAAAATAAATTGTATCAAGTAAATGGAGAAAAGATGTGAATTCAGCAAAGTCCATAAATTTTTATGCAACAATAACAAAATATCTATATTTCCCAAAAGAAAACAATATTGCACCTTTAACGATTTAACATAATAAATAAATATGGATAATAAAATAAATTTCACCACCATCTAAAAATCAAAAATCTAATACAACACATTTTTTTTTGATATAATTTTGACCACTGATACCTGTAACTTTATAGATTCTTGAATGGATAAAAGGAGTATTATGGAAATACTCGTGAAACATTCTATACGTATACGTTCACGTTCTACAATGCCCCGGTCCAGAGTAGAATACAGTTCCCGATTCCGACATTAACTGCGGCAAACTCAGGGACTCTAAAGGATCGATTCCTGCTTCGGCGCTCTAACTAGTCTATCTCCATCCAATAACAAGCAACGACAATATCGTCTGTGTGGACCACGTGCCTGAAGATATGGCCATCATCATCATCAACATTGTCATTAACACAATGCAGATTCTTTGAGATTGCATAACGATAACTATCAGACAGTCTATTAACCTTTAACATCTCTCGAAGATAAAAGTTATCGTATCTCAATATTATTTATGAGTTGTGAGTTGAGCAACTCTAATGGCAAAAATTCGAATGTGTTTTACTTTATAGGAAACAAGTCTAATGTTTCTTCTTCCTTTCCAACAGTTTTTATGTGCCTATTCTGAATGTAACAGTGAGAGATTTCAAGCTGAAACTGTAAAGACTATACTTGTATTATCTTTATAATAATCATGTAATGAAAAGATTGCACAGTAGACGATATCCCCTTTTCATTCCACAATTTCCATTGTTTCACATTTATTTGTAATCAGTAACAATAAAACACTTTACGCCATTAAATTCAAAAGTAAGCTATTTAGTTCGAACAAGCAAGTTATGAAAAAAAAGAAATATCATCATTTCGAATTATTTGTCTTTATCAAGAAGATTATTTCATCTTCTATAAAGGTGTTACAATTAAATGAATACTGCACGCACATGTGTACAGTTGATTAAAAATGAATTCAATTCACACCATAGAGTCTATAATGATTTTACTCAATTAGAGAAGAATTTACGTTTTGAATAGCTCAAATATAATGGATTTAGGTAAAAAGAACGAAATTTAACGCGACTGCTTCAAAAACTATTCTTACAATCAAATTCTAGTCTTTTATATAGAAGATATTTCAAATGATTATTGTTATTTCAAAGAAATATGAGAATCTTAGAAACGGTAAATATGCTTATCAGACTATTGAATATTCTTGTTTTTTAAGATTATGTCAAAATATTCGCTGGAAAATGTGCACGTGTGCTCTTGATTTGACTTTGGCACTACAACATATTCTATTTGACACCTAGATAGATAATAATGTAATTATATTCTATTGCTTTACTAATAGATATTACGATAATATGAAGAACGGCCATCTTGATATCAATTCTCACGAAGTTCGCAAATATTTAACGTTCGCTAAAAGAGTTGTATGTGAACTATAAGCACCACATAGATGCACTGAAAATATAGTCTAATTTTGAACTAATGATAAGATCTGAAAAATGCCCATAAAATTTGTCTGCTATCTACAATGAAACGAGAATGATATACCCGGCGCATCCGCCATTTTAAAAAAATACTTTTTTATATTTTGAGATATTTATAATTCTTGATAAGTTTATTATTATATAGCATAAATTGTTTTACTTCAAAAATAACGAAATTATTCTGGAATGTATTATTGTTTTTAGAATACACAATTTAAACGCGACCTTTTTTTCTAAATAAAATGAAAAACGCACAAATGAAAAGTCTCTAAAAGAGAGTAGCGTCTCATATATCACTCATTTTTAATTGATCACGTAAAATGCGGTCCGATTTTCGAATAAATTTCCATTGAAAAATACTACTTATAAGTAAACCTATTTTTAAAGTTAAAATGTTACCTTTGATAATAATTATGCTAAAAGATCTGATTTATTCAACATAATAGAGGATGGTAGCCGTGATTTTATCATCATGCAACATTTTCTATTTAATAGAACACAATAATAGCAATTTTCCACAGAGATAACTTTTCCTTGTTACAAAGGAATTGGACATTTTCTCAGCACGTTTCAGACATACTTAAGCATAGAATTCAATACTTCTCTCAACACCTCTGTACTATCACTATTAAAATATATTTCAAAACATTTCTATGAGAATATTTAGATAAAGTAGAGAGTATTTTATGGTGGAATTGTAAATGAATTAAACTCATACTTGTGACGAAGTTTTTCAAAAAGTCCATTGAGAATATTAAGTATGACAACCAATAAAATTAAACATCTAAGATTTTCTAGTATTTACGACAAAATCAAATCGTACAAAACGTTCCACAATGAAATGAAAAAAGATTACCTATCAACTTTTCGGGGCATCATTCTAGAAAATTTTCGATAACTGATCATCTAAGTAGGTATAATTAATATACAGTTAAGTATTCTCTGTCTTTTTCTACCTTTTTAACAGCTTCAATTTTGCATCAATGTAACAGATTAAACAAAAAGAAAAATTAAAGCTCATAAATTCTGATAAGGAATAGAGGTAATAATTTATAGTTGTGGATTATTCATCTATCTAGATTATGTTACTAGAAAAGATGAATGTTGACGTATTTTCTAACGTGAACTTATTGAATTTCCTCATGCAAGAGATACAAATATTGTTGAAAATTAATCTAAACGGTAATTATCAAACCTTTTTCTTAATGAACAGTAAAATTCAATTTTCATTGAATTCAATTAAAACTTTGACGTTAATTAATTGGATAATAAATTAAACGAATTTGTCGGATTAATTGTTTAAAATGATTTTATTTGATTTTAATATTAAATGCATAAATTTATATAAATTTCCACAGAAACCTCAAAAATAATTATAGCCTATTTATGTAAATTGACATATTTACACTGGAAACAGTAGACATATGAAACATGAAATAAAAAAACACCGGCGAAAGTTATGTTTTAATAGTAACATATTTGAAAGATCCTTTCCGAACGTACGAAAAGTGCATAATTCAACAATAGATTTTATTACAAATTTACGTCTGTTAATGCTAATGAAAAACAAACTTCTAACAATGAATCTTTCATTATATGGAAATAGGTGCAAAAGACACCTAACATTCCTAAAATAAAAGTGTCTATTATAAGGAGCTTTCGTTTTATTATTACCCATTCAATGTTATAAACTCCAATTAATGTCTACTTAATTTTATTTAGTAAACTGTAACTATTACGAAATTGAAAATGTGGCATATTTAGATATAAATTACACAAAATTGTAAAATTTTTCACGTAATAATGAAACTATCTAAATAATGCACAATTTGAAGTTATTTAAAACATTTCAATGATTCATAATATTGTTCAACATTGTAGTATTGCAATTAATATAGTGGAAAATAATATACAGACTCAGTTAATAATTAGAACAATTTCCATAGTTTATAAATTCATAAATCACTGGAAGTGATTGAATAATAAATGTTATAATAACGTTAATAATAATTATTAGATTCATACAAATATTAGTGTATTTATACCTAAAAATATGTGCATACAAAGGAAACAATGGATCACAATATGAATTCTAAAAATTCTATTAAACCTGATCTAGGCCAATAAAAGTCTGTTTTACTAGCTTGCTAAACTACAGCAGAGAGTCAGTTAATAAGTAAGCTCCTACTCACAATTTCAGATTTTCTGCGGATGTACCTATAGTCGTAAGTTAATCACAAACAAATTCTAAGTGTCGGTGGAAAGGAGCTTAATAGAAATTTGTAAAAACTGAATGATGATTATTTGTTTTTATCGACAAACAAAATTAATTGATACGTACTTTAGAATACTTGTAGTCTCGACAATGAAAAAAAAACACAAAACCCCAATTGAAAGTTAATTATAACGAATGACCTTTCAACTACAACTCTATAAAATTAACGTAAAACACGAACGATGATGCACAACAAATATAAAAACAATAAAAACAACTTCCTATTTTCCAACTTTTATTTCACCTATCTAATTATATTAAATGATCAAACTTCAATTCTATTAAACAATAAAATTAGAAGGGAAAAAACGCCCAATATTGATCTCAAACATTTATAAATCTGTTTCTAAAGATTTATCACCTATACATATTTCATCTTTTACAAATCGTAAATCCTACACCCTAATATCAGTTTCAAATATTGACTGAAAATATTTTACTTAAAAGATTTCATATTAATTCTAGTTTTGCTAACTGAATACAGAAGGAAGACAGACAACCTAAAGAAAAAAAATTGAATATCGTATTGACGTATCTTTTTTTTTGAAGTTTGGAAGATTTCAAACAGTGTACGTGTTCTACATTCACGATAACTTAACTAACAGGAAACAAGTGAATCTACTCTACAACAAACAAGTAAAACAAACAACACAAAACGTTGATATACGTTGATTATTGTTGATTTTGTATTGAAACAATACAAATTAATGATGAATTTTGATTAAAACTTTCTCGTTTATATATATATATATATATATATATATATATATATATATATATATATATATATCAAAATTTACAATCACAATTGAAAATTTCATATAAACTAATATTATATAGTGAGCATATATGTATCTATTTGGTATTTTAATTTATTTCTATAGAATCTAATGATTTATGTATTTATATTTTTAGAGCTTGTTCGATATGTTGTTGTTTAACAAATGCATTTTGTTATTATTTGTTGAATACATTGCATAACCCATACCAACTATTGTGTATATTATTCTATTTAATGCTTATCAGTTCAAACAACTATTATTACTATATATCGTATTACAATAGAAACTGTCTAACAACATACATCTACTGCATTATATAGGTATAGTATTTTCTGATAGCTGGTTATATTGTAGCTATCAATGATAATATTCCATTACAACTGTAGATGACACATCTATTCACTTGATTGTAAATGTAGGTGGTATGTTGGTATCTTTCTGTAGTAACCATACTTTACAGAAGTGCATTCAATCTAAAAACTCAATTACATTGAGCGAGTTTAGTTAAAGGGCTTCATCATTCGATTCATTCAATAAAGTACTGAATTACACCATATTTTTCTTGTACGCATACTTTTCTAGATTTCCTATCTTCATACAACTTCTCACGAAGGACTTTAAGCGACATTTTGGCGACTATCAATCACACCGATTTGAGTAGCCACATATATTTACACACAGCGTTTTTACTAGATAACTAGCGAGTAACAAGAAAAGTAGACCGGTCTTCAACTCAACTTGCTGTAGCAAAACGAGTAAATTCACCAGTTAGGAAACTCACCCAATGTAATTGAACTTTTAAGCAATATTAGCATTACTATCTACTACAAATATAAATAACAATATTAAACATGAAACTGTTCAATTTACTTTTAATATTCCATTTGTTGTATTTTGACTTTATAATCCCTAAAACAAACCTATGAATTTTTCAAACATTTTTAGAAACGACCACCTGGAATTCGATGATAATTTAAAATATCTTATCAATAACAACAAAATTCAGCAGAAACCAACAATAACCAAATAAAAAGGAACAGTGATAAAGGAAATAACAAATCGACGAACTTCCGTTTGTATTGATTAAACATTACAAATGGATACAAAACAAATTTATAACATTTCGATCATTTTAATCAGAAAAAATGAAATGTATTTGCACCAATTAAACAAATGATTTGAGACAAACTGTTGGTCAATTCTATCAATACAACTTACTCTGCCATTGTCTTAGAATACTCTTCAGAAAAAACAGAACTAACATTGCAGCCACTAATTATTGAACAATTTTATGCGATTTTACTCAAAAATTACACCCATAACCTCTAAATTTGAAAATTTTACCGGGTTCCTGCAAACGAGGCTATGTTGCCATGTTGAAATGTACACGTGATACTATAGTTTGACGCCATGAACTACAGATAGCGTTACTTCCATGCTGAACGATTTTAAGAAAACCCTTCTAAATAAATCAAAAAATATCCATTCAAAGAAAACAAAAGCAATTGTACGCATTTGCTATGATTATTAGTAACAAAAGTGAGACATTTGAAGCCAATTGTTGAGTGTATATAAGATTTGAGCCAAAGCTTTTCTCACAATCATGCCCCTATAGCAAATACTGAAATGCGCAATAGCTGCCATTTCGGAATAGAGAATAGAAAATAACCAAAATTATATGAGTAGGTACTTACTCACTCTACAATTGAATTCATTTATTCTATGAAACGAATTAATATCACAAACACTGTTTTATTACAATTAACAAAATAAATAGCGGAAAAATTTCGTAATTCAAAAAAATTACCGGTCCGAAAACTACCCCGTCGCGATATCGAAGTATACTAAAGGATTCTTCTGTTCGACGGTAGATGGCGCAAAACTCTGGTATTTGAAAAAATTGCTTACAACAAAATCTCCCCAATAATCGTATCGAAATTAATGAATTTCCCAACAAGAAACGATTTTCTAGCATTAGCACTAGAGTAATATTCAAATAATAAAGGAAATATAAGAAACAAGTTTATAGGTGGCGCTCTCTTACGTCTTCATGATGTATTAGGGGGGCAATCGCGCTAAATTCAAAGTTTCAACGCCTACTCTGTATTTACTCAATTTTTTTCACTTAAGAATTCTGAAAATTCTCAATTACTCACATTTCTATGTTGATAGTATTTATGTATAGCTAATTTCACTGTATTACCTGCACACAACATTTTGATGATCATTTCCAAATCAAGACTGTCCAAAATAACAGACGAGCATAAAGAAATCAGGAGGCTGTTCAATTGCACATCCCCACATCGTAGATCTGTTATACATTTTTATCAATTTCGATTTACTGAAAGTCCTTTCGTTACCTGCAGGCATGCCATTGTTACAGGGAAGGTTAAAACCACTTGCTCTAATTTCCAAATTTCAAGCTAATAAAAACTGGAATCAGCTAATTCGTTTGTATTTTAATGAGTCTCATTGCTTCATTATTGACGATTTCATCATTTTAATACGCAAAACTTCCTCAAAAACAGGGAGATGATGTCACACCCCCTACACCGCCCGAGTCGAACCACCGCTACTAGCAATTTTCTCACTTTCCAATGTTGCGTGCAGGCAACGTTTTGAAATGATTTTCTTATTACCTTGACCATCGAAATATGTCTTAAGGTCAAGTACTGGGTAATTTTTGAGCAAAAGTTTAAATAAATGCTAATGGATGTATTTTGGCGGAGCAGGGTGTA
The DNA here is from genome assembly GCA_028455855.1 of Meloe dianella. NCBI lineage: Eukaryota > Metazoa > Arthropoda > Insecta > Coleoptera > Meloidae > Meloe > Meloe dianella. Next base: position 454,289 of record JAPTHL010000055.1, on the reverse strand, counting down.
TTTACCTCATATCATAATCGAGATTCTAACGCGATTGGCAATGAGCCAAAACTTCTAATAGAAGTCTCTAGGTCAGGAATATATTCGATCTACATAGTCAATTATAATCTCTATATATACTGGCCTAGTTAAAAATAACTCCAAAGACCTCATTCAACTATTCGTTCTAACCGGCAGAAACTAATCGTAATCGGTTAATTACAGTTTCAATTTTAAAAATAACTCATCTATTTGAATGAATTGGGATAGCTACGTGCAGCAATTGCAACCCTTTTTGTCCACACTATATTTTCAATAAAGCACGTGTATTATCACGAGATATAAAGAACTTATCCTATATCTATGGTATTATTATTGACGGAGGCACTGTGGTTTTTTATCCCCCTAATAAAAGTCAGCTGATTGTCATCGATTTATGAAAGCCTATAAACCTACCCTTAATCTACTAGAATGTTTATATAGAAAAATCTCACCACCTTGTTTCCTAACTGGCATTCTGTTGTTATCTTATTGATAACCACCACAATCACAATGATATTAAACCGCTACCACTATTAAATATAATAATTAATTAATCAGCACTGACGTCGCCGTCGCCGTCGCCACCACTGCCGCAATCCTATGTTTATATTGGAAAGAGGCTTGTCAACCTTTAATAATTACAATATAGGGCAGCACATCAATGTTACTGTTGTGGTAGTTATCGTTGACACGCACAATAATTCAAAAACAACAACAACAACGTATAGGGGTGATTAACATTCACGTCTGCACGAGTTAATTTATAGTCAATATGGCGATTTCTCAACGTGGATTAGATGATTGGATCAGATGACAATAACATGGGGTGGTAGACGGTACCTTAACGAGTATCTTGTTGAAGTTTTTACCCTAATATCGTGGACGCACACTCGAAAAACTGCGTCGGGACGCTGGATACCGCCACCAAAAAAACAGAGCGACATCTAGTGGTGGTATCAATCAAATATAGCAAAAATTTATAAAATACACACGATTTTATTTTGTATATAACACGTATAAGATTTGCAATGATAACATGCATACAATATCTTCGGAATATAATTGTAAATTTCCAACACCAACAATTGTATTGTGTGTGATCACATTGTGATTACTACTCTCTACAGATACAAATAGCTGTCTTACAAATTAAATACAGATAATAATAAAAGTAAATCAGCCTTAACATAAAATGATATGTGTAAAACAATAAAAAAGACATAATTAACAAACATAATATAGAAAATAATACAATCATCATTTATAAATCATCACCGATTTTAACAAAATTATGCTCTAATAATTCTTGAGCAGTAGCCCGATCTTTTGGATTATGTTGGAAGCATAAAATTAAAAAATCTAATCCTTCATCGGTCATATTATCGGGTGGATCTGGACTTTCACCCATACCAACTTTAAACATTATTTGATAATTCGAATCATATTGTGACCATGGACGTTTACCTGATGCCATTTCAACAACAACACAACCAACTGACCATATATCAGCTGCACGACCATGCCCCTCGCTCATATTCTTTGTAAATACTTCCGGTGCCATATAAGCTGAATAAAATTAATTTAATTGCAAACATTCAAAATTAATTCAAAATTGCTAGAGAGATACCTTGAGTACCGACGAAACCTTGTAATTCACCTGGCATTGTACTGTGCGATTTAATTTTCGCTGCACAACCGAAATCACCAATTTTCAAACAATTCCCACTATCTGTTAAGAAGATATTTGCCGTTTTTATATCACGATGTACAATACCATGCTTATGTAATATAACAACACCACATACTAATTGATAACAATATTGACGTACTAATAATTCAGGTAAACCGTGTTCAGATGCTGCAACTAATTGTTCTAATGTACCTTCAGCACAATATTCCATAAATATTAACATTTCCTCTTTATGTACTTCAACACCATAATAACGTACTAGATTCGTATGGATGATGCCTTCAAGAATTTTCATTTCTTCAGCAACACGTTTTATCATTAATGTATCATTCGATTGTATTTGTATTTCTTTAATTGCCATCATTTCACCAGATGAATTATTAACAGCTGTATAAACTTTACCAAAACGTCCTTGTCCAATTTTGATACCACGTTGCCATGTAAATGTTACATGCCGTTTACGTATATGCAATTTATTCTCATTACCTTTACAATTAACAATTCTACCAATTAGATTTTGTTTACGTAAACGTTCATTTAATGAATTTTCTAATTGTTCAATAGCATCTATACAACGTTCTGTATGTGTATTTGGTGGTAATTTAATTTTAATTAAATCATCACGTTTCATTGTTGTTGTTGTTGTTTGTAGAAAATTCACAGCATCTAAATGATCGAATATTGGTGATGATTGTTCAACACTTGTTTTACGATTTGATGAACGTTGACTTTTATAAGTTGGTCGTGGACTTGGCGATGAGCCCCTTGAACGTACTCTTATATGTTCTAATGAACAACGATTTAACGATGGTGTTGTTGATGATGATGATGATGATGTTGTTGTTGTTGTTGATATTGTTGAAGAAATAAATCCTGAATCTGGTGTTTGTGGTGCTGTTGTACCAATAACATGTGATATACAAATATCCATATGTTTTTTCAATTCTTCAAATTCATCATCACTCAAATGTTTTGTATTGCGTGGTTCACATACAGCTAATAAAAATTCTAAACCTTGATATGCCCATCTCGGACGCATGCCACGTCCACGTTCACAACGTTCTGTTACAAATTTCATCCATAAATTTGCAAATTGCACCATACTACCAACTAATTTCTCACGACTATCATTGATTATTTCAGACATTTCTTTATAAAATTCAAAACCAAAACGATAACCTTGCATCAATATCTCACGCATTCTTGATATCAATGATGATCGTTCTAATTCTTCCAACATTTCTAAATTGATTTGATCGAAACTTGATTGGATTATTGCAATTACATCAGTGATTGAACATTTCAACGAAATTACAGCAAACTACAAAAAAACAAACAAACAAACAATTAATAAATGATGTACAGGGGATGGTACAAAATCGATGAACGGTTTTTAACGTTCATTCACATTTTAAAACATGCGGTCATTTTGCCATACTCACTTTCAATTGTTTTTGTGATTCTAGAGGTAGATCGTGTTTAAAAACAATCTTACAAAAGGCGATCGATTTAATACTCATCTCTCTTTCTTCATTAAACAATGATTGCAATTCGCGACAAACCGCAAATAAACTTTGCCTTAAAAAAGTGAATAATAATAATAATAATCCATAATCATCATTCAACTTACTTTAAAGTGTTGTCATCTTTTGGAATGCCACTTAAGACTTCTTGAATTCGCCCTTTCAATCGACTTGAAACTGATTTCAATATCAAACATAGAATTAAACTAAATTTAGATCCTAATAGTTCTGTACCACCCGGTATATGTTCAATTAATTTCAATGAGAAATGCCATTCATCTTCTAAAAGATTCTTTTGAAATGTTTGATGATTCAATAATGCCCATTGTTCTAAATAATCTAAATAATCACTAAATACCATCAACATACATTTATCATAATCATTTAATTTATTTTTATATGAATCAATTTGATCATTTGCATTATTTATAACTGTTTTTATATAATTGACGATTTTATTTTTTTGTGTTGTTGCAATCTTCAAACCATCTTTTAATTCTTTCATTAATTGTCTGATACTTAACGGTGATGGTTTTTCTGGTTTTTGTTCTAAGCGCATTTTTAAAAATTCATAAATCACCTCCAATGGTATAAATGCTAAAAATAGAAAACATGCACGATACGATGGTAAACTTAATGCTTTCGATTCAGGACTCCAACAACCATAACGTTGTAATTCATCATCTTCTATTTGAAATTCATTTTTATTGAATATATCGTCGCTTAATGGTTTCTCTAATGTCAAATGTACTTTACGTAATACGTAAAATTGTAAATTGTCTAAAAAACTTAAACTTTTATATAAAGTACGTGTTTTTAATACATTCTCTATATATTTCCTATATGGTGATATCGATTTATCAGTTGTTGTATTTCTGATATTCATTGAATTCACTGTGAAATTATACAGTTCTAAACATACTTTGATATCACTTAAATAATCATAATTTGTTGATGATGTTGATGTTGTACTACTATTACTATCAGATGGACTAGTTGAATCAATATATGAATTATTATCATCTTTGTATGGCCATAAAATATTTTTATTTTCTAATAATGCCATCAATTTCCCTAATATAACTAATTTTAAACGTTGATGTTTCGTCATATTATACCATAAACTAATTGCTTTCACTCTACCAACAAATTCTTTACTATTATATAATGGATATAATTCACTAAATGCATGACTTGATGGGAATAATGATTCAGCAAATTCTAAACGTTTCATTAATTCTTCAATATCTTTTATAGCTTCATTTTGTGCATCTAAACATGTATTACAAAATACTGATAAACAACCATTACAATCAACTTCAATACCGCTATCATAATTTTCTATATTATAATAACATTTCTGATTGTGTTTAGTAAAACGATAGGTCATAATATCATTTAATAATGGTTCAACACTTTCACGCGCTTTACATAAATACTCATCTTCTTCATTTGGTGTACGATCAGCATGGAATGCTTGCAATTCTAACCAGATTAAATCTTTGATTTCTGTCTGCCATAAATGCTCCTCACGACTCATCTACAACAATTCAAATGATAACACCCCACTCTTTGATCAATAAAAGATAAAAAGTAACAGTAAATAAGCCTAAAGCCACATTCTTAAACGTCCACAAAACAAATTAGGATATTGTAAATACTTGATATTCCTCGCCTCTATCAATATTTCTAGATATGGTGGCGAAGAATCGATAAAATAAATACAGATCAAGAATTATTGTAGAGAATTACTAAGGCAATTCTATTACTAACCTAAATATGGTCGATTCTATAACGATTTTAAGCTTATACTTCGTAATGAAATAAATATAGATCGAGATAGAGATGAAGAATTTTGTAACTATTAGGGAATTTCCACTACTAACCTAAAGCTACGAGTAAAACAGACGTTACAATAGAAGTATACAACAATTTTCATCAAGTAGATAGAGAAAAAACAATCCAACTTACACCTCTTCTAGTTCCACGTTCCTGTGCCTGTTTATCACCACAACCCATCCGTATTAACATACTAAACGTATTATAGAAATCAACACGAATTTGTTGACATTCATTTGTAGCTTGATCTGTAATATCCTCACATTTATTATTATTTTGTTGTTGTTGTTGTTGTTTTTGTTGTTTAAGACATGGTATTGTACGGCGCGATAAACTCATGAATCGTTGACAACTTTCAATTTGATAACTTGGTTGTGGTGTTATTGTTAATTCATTTAATTTCTCTGTAGCTGCTTGTGTTGCACTAACTATATCCAATTTTAAATCACGTTCAGAACCACGCAACAATTTCATTTGTCTTTTATTTAAACGCTTATGATTATGTTCTGAATCATTATTATCATCAGCATTTGATACTAATTCTTCAAACATTGCATTTACACTACTACGCCGTGTATAACTATGTTTATTTCTGATCAATTTCGGTGATGATGAAACTATTGTTGAACTATAGGAAAAACATTGAGTTTAATCAAAATGTTTATAGGAAACAACATGGAAATCAAGCAACAAACCTCATATCTTTTTGTTTTTGTTGTTGGTGTTTGCGTTCACGGTTTTTACGTAAAATCTTCGTTCTAGGCGGTGTTCTACTATAGTAATAGTGATCGTAATCACTTAAATCATAATCTGGATCGATTAAACTTGGACTATCCATAATTTTAATAAGCTTACACAACAATTACCTAGAATTGCGTATTATAAAATCAATCTTAATATCTACTCAATTATTAATCAGATATGTTAATAACCATCATATTATCATCAAATTATCTCAATCATAATCGAAATTTGTTTAATAATTATAACGATTTGATAACGATTATAATAGAGCGATGAATATAAAAAGATACTTACACATTTTTATCAACGTTTACATAACCTCTCAACAACATAAATCTATTAGATGGTTCTGTTAGTAGATTAAGCGACATCCGCGTATAATTGAATTACAAATATTGGTACAAAATTGTGGCTTTTCTCGTTCTATTCAACACAATGATGATTGAACTTTGCTAATTTCGGCGAATTAACAATTATCTAGCAACAAAAGAAAATGTTTAAGACGCGTAACTACAGCATAATTACGTTTTGACAGATGTGAAAGATGCGTTCGCCAAGTGGGGGCAGCGTTCAAAACAGACGCGTCCTCAATACTGGGTGGCTTAACTAAAATTATCTGTAGAAGTCAAAAGAATTTAGAAAATTTAGAAAGGAAATTGTTTGTGTTTGAATTTATGTTTACGGCGTGTAGGAAAGAAAAATGTGGTGCTAATGCTCATTCCACCAAACCCTGGCGCTTATGCCGTTTCAAATGTATATTTAAGTAACCGGATGGACATGTATTGAAAAAAACATGGAAAAACGAACCTACACCCTATTTATTGCAATCGAACGTTTTCGAAGGCATTACACACGATGGAAAGTCGGCTGGTTCCGTTTGATCGTCGGAAACATATCGTTTCCATTTATACGAAGTATTCCTCTTAAAATCTACAAGCCGAATGGCTCAATGAGGAAAGGATTGGATTTGCAATGCAAAAGTCCGGTGATCGAACCCCGGCAAGGATATGAAAAATGATTTTCAGATTTTCAGGTCCTTCATCGTAGAAAAAGTTTATCTCTACCCTTTACAAGTCAGTCCCTCATCATAGATGGTGAAATTAGCAGTAGCCAACCCCATCCATCCATTCGAAACGGCATAAGCGCCCAGGAATTGAGCAGACACCACCCTTTTTTTCTTTCGTTAACAACATTAACACTGTGTCGGTGCTGCGCCCCTTGTTAATAACGAAATACAGTATTCTCAGCTTATTACTAGTGATGGGAAGTATGTGGTTCTGCCGGCAGATTTGGTTATGTAGGAAGATAAAAACAAGCAATGACTTATCGCCACATTCTATTTTATTGATATTAAACATGATAATTGTTCTAAAACTTACAAATATACGAATTTGTAAGGATTATTTGTGATATTCTCAATTCCAAAAGACTATTATTATAAAATCGTCATAAATTAGTAATTAATAAATCGAATTAATTTTATCTAATTTCAAGTCTTTAATAATTTTCAACAATATTTACACATTCCTCTATACGATAACATAAAGCAACTCTCTAATCATCCATACTATAGTAAAAACTACTTATAATCAACAAAAAACCATTGTCTTATTTAAACGAAACCAAACAAAAAAAAAATGCGAATTGGGAGCCGTTACAATTGATGTTTTGACACTGAAGATCCAAATAGTCGGTGAATTTCTCTTAAAACACCGTCAACAGATACTGCTTCATATTATTGTCCTTATCAGTGATGATATAACCAAGATCTTCTAAATCATCAGGTCACCTTACTCGGCCAGATGGTGATCTCAGGTGTGAACGTATATATCCTGTACGGTAATCCACAATATCTCGACGGTGTGCCGTTTGCATCCCATGCCGATTCCGCCTGCTCCACCTAAATGAATCCAACCCAAAACAACAACATCAAATCAATATTTATCATCATTCAATTATAACAAACAATTGTGTTAAATTTCCATATCAAATAAAGAAAAACTGATAGAAATCCAAAAACAAAAAACAACAAAAAACAAAGAACAAACAATTTTTGTGTTGTTGTGGTTTTCGAAAATGTTAGACTTTCAATTTTGCAGAAATACAAACACAACATGCACAGATTTCACAATAAACTACAACTAAAATGCAACAATACTAATTATAATTAATTAAAGCTAAGTAATAATCAACTCACATTAATTAGAATTCACAAAAGACGCCGTGTAGGTGTTAATAATTCTGAGACACATGTAGATCCTCTCGCTTGTAGATGAAAGGCCTTTTTGTTGCCATTTTTTTTTTGTTTGTTTGTGGTACAGATAAAGAGGCAGTGTACCAAGGCCGAAAGATTATCACACAGACACACAAATATGCATAAAGATACAATCAAATTGTTACTACTATAGAGGAAGTGTTTGATTTATTCTTTGATGGATATGTAGAAAAAACGAAAAGCTGTAGGAAAGCGATTGATGGTGGTTTTGTGCAAATTTCAGAACGATCATAATGGATGTATGTTCTCTAATGGATTTCCAAGATTATTTACAATTAATACATCAACAAATTGCAAATAATCTTGTTTGTTTAATAAATGTTGCTGTTTCTGTTCTACAGTGATACTCTACAATTGTTATGGGGGTTTCATTTGAAATTATACAAAACGGAGGGTATACAAATTTATTGTCATCTAAAGGGTAATTTGTTTCTTTTATAACTAATTAACTACATAATAATCAACAGTCTATCGTATTTTGTATAGCATAAGAAGAGCAACGCAACACACTACACATACATACATTAATTCGCGTTTTTTACCCCTATTAGGGGTTGGCATACTATAAAAGAATCAAAAACAGAAGAAATTCCAGATTACTATTTCAACAAAATCACTAGAGATTTTTATCAAACATCTAATTTAAAAAAAAACGCACTGTTTTAATCGAAAAATATCAAGTGTTATGTTTTTGATAAGATGACAATCAAAGAAATCATAGTTAATCGATTTTTTTTCTTCTAAAAATAAACAGGAAAACTAGCAACAAATAAACGAACGAAATAAAAGCGTGCCAAAGAATAAATGAGTCGTTTTTATTTTTCCTCAATTAAATAATTAAATAACACGAATTAAATCGAATATGATTTTGAAAAAAAAATCTTACCTGGCACTGTGACTCAACATGATGATATTTCTGCAACAACATAATTACATAGCTTTTATACAACAAATCAATATGATTCATCGAAATTAGCATTCATTACATTAATTAAAACATTTGTGTCGTTATTTATCAATGGTATTATTATTATTATTATTATTATTATTGTTAATTAGAATAGAAAGAAAAAAACAAGCGAAGGTGATTCTGTTGTTGTTTGGAGAATAAGCGAATCGTGTTAAACAAAACATGCCAATAATTAGGGGGGGCGGGGCAGAATTTCAATAACTAAATTCTAATTAATTAATTAATCTTTAAGGGGATAATTGGTTAATTTAGAACCTATGTGAAAGCATCAAAAATAATTAGCAAAATAAATTTGTCGTCTAGCTAGCTATAAAGCACAAACCTTCCCATGGAAGAAACGCGTAGATTTTCTGCAAATTAAAATTGTTAATTGAAATTCAGCTATGCAATGCTAAATTAAGACAACCTTAATGCTATTTATAGAATTGTTAAATATATGTTTATATAGAGTGGATTCTGTTTTACAAGCAATTGAGGCAACGCCACCATCTCAATTGCGTCCTTAGCGAAAAAAACGTGTCAAGTAAACAAAAAAACAACAAAATGAACAAAACTGACAAACAGCGCAAATGACAATTTGGAAACAATATGGGTTTAATAATCACATCATTATTCAAAAGATTGTTCAATGAGAAACAACAACAACAACATCGTATACTAATGCTTGGTTTGGATGGTGCTGGTAAAACAACAATTCTTTATAAATTCATCTTTTTACAAGCGATACCAACAATACCAACAATTGGTTTCAATGTTGAAATTGTTAATTATAAAAATAAAAATTTCGTTATATGGGATATTGGTGGGCAGAGTAGTTTGCGTCGTTTATGGCGCTATTATTACCAAAAAGCCAATGCTGTAATCTTTGTAATTGATTCAAATGATACTGAACGAATTGTTGAAGTGAAACGACAATTGCATGATCTTCTGAACGAACATGAACTACGTGATGCTGTCTTATTGATTTTAGCGAATAAACAAGATCTACCTACATCAATGACAATTGAGAAGATCTCAGACATCTTGCAAATTAATCAATTGACAAATCGAAAATGGCAAATACAAGCAACAAGTGCATTGAATTGTTCTGGTTTATATGAAAGTCTTGATTGGCTATCAAAACAATTGTAAAAAAATTCCGTAAGTTCTTCAATTAAATCACCAAATACTCACCTGAGCAGTCTTGTAATATAATCCGGCCAATTATTCGGGAACATGACTAAGAAAAAACCAACAGCTATTAGAATCATTCCAGCTAGTTTCATCCCCTCAAAACGAGCCTCATACAAAATCACATCCAACGCTAAAAAGATTAACATAAACATCTATTTATAATTTAATGAAGGGGGAGAAAAGGGCAAATACCTGCAGAAACTGGAACGGCCGTTATCAACCCCAATGTGATAAATACATCATAAGTTAATGCCACACTGAAATTGCCCAATAAATTTGCAACTAGAAAAACAATAATTTAGCAACAATTGTGAATGTGGAAAATTGTTCGATTTTAGTTACTTAAAGATAATGAACTGGCTGTTAGTAACGCCGGCCATGGTAAATTGTCCCAATAGAAACTTTCAACACCAGTTAGAAACAAGCCTAAGCTCAATGGCCAGAATAGGGCAGCATTTAACATTCCAATTAATGAGAAAAATAATGCCACTTGTCCATATGTGGCATCGCCAATCGTTTTCTTAAATAAAACTTTGTAAACAGCTGAACCAGCTGCCGCCGATGTCGCCAATACAACACCACCTAAAGTTGGACTACCTGTAATGCCATCCATGTAGGCTAATAGAGCGACGCCTGTATCGCAAATGATCACAGCCATTATCTGGGGCGATACAAGAATTTTGGTTTTTGATTTCATTGTAAATTATTACGACTTACTCGTATACCAACGAATTGTTCGTGTAGAATTACCCAAGAGAGCAGATAAACGAATGAGACGTTTGTAGCGAATAGGGCCATAACATCAGTAGCTAAAAGGATACGTAACGATAAAATGTACATGTAATTCGTCCCTACCCACAATATACAAAAGAGGCTACAACGTGTCATAAAACGCCCTGAAATACTTGGCAATCAAAATAAACGTAATTCGTATGGGACAAAGGAAAAAATTGACCTGCTGTGAAACCTTTATCACGATAACCACGTATTGATTCTAATAATATTTCAGATACTGATTCGCAACGTTTCGTTGTCAAGCGACTTAAAAAATACAAAGGAAAAAACAACATTGTCCAATTCGTGACGAACCATGTTGTGAAAAATGGTGCCATATAAATTGCCTAAATTAACAAACACAAAACAAAACAAAATTACTATGAATTAATTCAATTAAAAAAATAATTGCAAAACGTACGTATTCTTTTGATACAACTGTTGTATTAGTTGTATTGCTATTCTGTTGCTTAAACCTATCATAAGAAATCGAAATTGTTTCTGTTGTTTCGGCATCTCTATCCATTAATTGGTGAATATATAAATATTTGATAGAATGGGTAGCACCAACCCATGATATTGTTACACATAATGTTACCCATATTCCAAAATAAATCTGGAAATCAAGTGAAATCGATTAATTATGGAATTATTGTACAAATTTGTCGCCCGGCGCATCCACCAAAACTTAACACTCATCTTTATTATTCATTTCCACCTCTCTAAAACGACCGCTCTCAGCACATTAACAAATTAATCGATTAACAAATTTTTGTATCAAGCAATGGTCGTATAGATCGAGTGCACTGTATTTATGAAATCGATCAATTATGGAATTATTGTAAAGTCGCCCGGCGCATCCACCAAAAATCAACAATTTCCATTTATTTCCGTTATTATAATCTATTTTTATCATCTTTAAAGTGACCATTCCTGATGCTAATCTTGATAGTCCTTTAGAGAGGGTTTGCTGTATTTATTATTATTTTTTATTATGTTTTAATCGGCGGTTTATGATTATTTTTTTTTAGTTATAAAATTGTGGCGTGATTTTTCTGAACGCGTGCTGATAATTCACACGATTTTACGATAATTTCGAAAAATTCACAATAACAACGAGAAAACGCTTTATTTTTGCCTTTAAATTTCTATTTTTATCATTTATTCACTTGTTCTAATTTGATTAAATATGATCAGATTAACCGTATAATAACAACAACGCAATACCGATTCAAATGCTAATTGATAACTTACTTTGCGTGCTGATTGTGAACATAACGAAACGGAGAATGCTTTAAGTTTAGCTGCCAATCCAGTTGGTTGTGCTGTTGTTGTTGTTGTTGTTGTTGGTGGTGGTGGTGGTGGATCACCACCAACACCACTAATACCACTAGCATCACCACCTGCATCTTGTTGACTAATAATTGAATCAGCATGTCCCAATGGACCATTAGCAGCCACACCTTCATCAGTTATAACAACACTCGGTGCACGATTTCGATTACGTGGATTGAAAATTGTCGGGATATCCCCGTCACGTGTCATGGTTCTCTTTTCAGGGCATTATTGCTTTTCCAATCCATTTAACATGGCTCTATTCGGTTCACCTGTCCTACACATGTATTATTCAGAAAGAAGTTGATCAAATAGGGGTTCAAGGATATGAAAATGAATTCATCAGATTATTGATTTGTACGGTGGATAATTATTGGTGGTTGTTTTTCCCAATATATTAATTTTGTTAAAAAATAATACAATCTCAATGTAAATCAAAGGTTCCCCAAATGATTTAACAGAGGAATACGCTTCCCGATTACTGAAACAAAATTCAACTAAACAAATAGATATATAGATTTATATTTATTGATTTTTAATGTGCGCGACTGTTCCAGAAGTCCAGTGGATTGACTTTGTGCAAGTTGTATTAGGGTTGGCGTTTTTTATTTGAGACACATTTGGCAAAATCTTTACAATAGGTAATCGCCCCTTCAAACGCACATACATTAGAATGCAAATTAGCTTTCGTAATTTATTTATGTTGAAACTTTAGTTCTTATCACTGAAATCGTCATCATTAAACACAATTGTATGTGCCGTTACGTTTTCCCAATGAAAAACATCATAGATTTTGTACGTGAATAGGAGGAACAAATCGAAGTTCTATTGAAGTTCTAAGAAGTTCTTGGAGACGCTAGGCGATCGTCTCATGGACAAAATGTTAAGTGGAAAATTTCGTCTGCTAACTTGCATCCTTCGGTTAGAACAAAGAAAAGCCTCACGTGACTACAACACTTCACCCATAGACACGCATTTATTAATACTAATTGAAAACTCAGTTGGAGGGTGTTCCACACTTTTATGTAAATTTGTTCAGAGGTAGAAGCTTAGTCGAAAACTTGGCCATTTCTTATTGCATATGTTGGCGGATTTGGGGAATTTCAATTCCATCAATCTCTTTATATTAGAACTTTATCCCCTATATATTCAGAATTAATATGGAAAAACTGATTTGATAGAATTGTCTCTAAACAGGAAAATGAATTTTATGAGTTAAAAACGATCACATTTCCATTTCATTACTGGAATATTTTTTTTTAGCAGGAACTTATGTTTACCGTAGCACATAAAAATTTGTTTATTCTGAAAATTCTCATTGTTTTTCATTTGATAAATGGATGAAATCAATCGAAAAACAAAATAATTTAGAACTGTACAAATGTGTTGAATAATTCCCTTCGTTATTATTAAATGTCCGTAACGATTTTATCATCATCACTAGAATAATATGTAAATAAGAAATTACGTGTAATAATTGGCAAATTGTTCGATTTATTTATAAACAAACGAATTTGCTACACTTTGCAGTATTTTTATTAAGGAAACTTGACCTTCCTGTAATTTGTTGTTTGGTTTTTCGTTCTTTTTTTGATATGTTTTTGTTAAATGTGCTTTTCAAACTGAGATCAACTGCACTACATTGTCTTCGTTAATCATTACACAAATGTAAAGTATTAATTCTCATATAGTGGCTTATACTATTTGATAACAAATAAACTAGAGTGTAAATCAAGTTTTTATTTCATTTAATCAATTAATCAATAACTCACTTTTTTTTAATAATGACTATAACGCACAAATTAACAATAATAACAACAACAACATCATTACTATTACTTACCTTTCGAATCGTAAATGAAGTCTGAGTGTATCGACCTTCTGCCAGTCAAATTGTTCTCTGACATGCAATAAGGGAGATTGTTTTATATAATCGAATCTATTCTTTATTAATGTTTTCTATATAAAGCACGTATTGTGTATGAATATTATCAAATAGATGAAAATAGAAAGTTTGTATACATATATATGTCTCTATAGAAGGGTAAACTACCCGCGACTAAACAGCATGTAGATGGGAAACTGTATACATTGATTATTAGAGCAGGCATTACGACGCAAGACATTGGACATGCCCCTCGCAGCGTCATCAAACACAAATCAACCATTAAAAAAATTGATCTTTTCGTGCCTGTATTTAAGGAATTCTCAGTGGCTCACCAAAAGTACACGGTGCTTGTGTGCAGAAGCTCAGTTAGCGCCCCTATACCACTTTAATATATATATATATATATATATATATATATATATATATATATATATATATATATATATATGAATTAATGAATAATAATATTTCTGTTTCAAGTGTTTCTTCCATCTAAACAATAACGTTCTAAATTTTAAATTTCCCACCTATTGTGGTGTTTACACAATTGATTCATAGATGGTAGTAATGGTAGCTTTAACCCCATCTAATATGCGTTATCGCAAGAGTGATCTGGATGGTTCAACGCGAAAAACAAATTACATGGAGCTGTTAGTAAAATTAGGATCTTCCCTGTCCCCGTTACAGGTCCCTCATCGTAGAAAAAGCGTCTGGATTTGGTGAAATGAGCAGTAACCATCTATTCGACAGGGCATAAGCGCCAGGATGTGGTGAAATGAGCAGTAACCACCCTATTGCTTCTAAATGACAATCCTGTCCCGGTGCGGTTTCCAATAGGGCACCAAATCATATAAGTTTGGCATAGACTCATTTAACTCATGTTTAATTCGGGCGCAATTTATTGCCGGTGCGACCCTGATCTGTTTGAATGTTGGCCCCACTGAAAATTCTAGGGATTTTTGCTGTCATTCTTGTCAGGCTGTTTGACACATCACAAATTGTTAAAAAAAAATGTCCAGTTTTCTGTTTGTTTCATTTTATTGAGGTCTGCACGGATTTAGTTCCTATTTTCCAACAATTTCCAATACGGATTGTTATGAGATAAATATATTGTAGACTAATTGGCCCCATTTTATATAATCAAGAAATTTACGAAAGTAATTGTGAATTCCAACTTACAACACAATTGAATCTGTTTAAGCCACAAATTTCTGTTTTAGATGCAGTTTATGTTATTATTCAGTCGGCAAGGTAAATTGCGCCTACAAAAATGGTATGTCGCACATCCCGATAAATTGAAAAAGAAAATTACACGTGAATTGATAACAACAATATTGGCAAGGAAACCGAAGATGTGTAGTTTTCTTGAATGGAAAGACTTAAAAATTGTTTATAAACGGTAAATCTATTATTGACAAACACATGGGAAAAAATCGATTTGATTTCGTAATAATTATGATTGCAGATATGCCAGTTTATATTTTTGTTGTGCAATTGAACAAAACGACAATGAATTACTTACATTAGAAATAATTCATCGATATGTTGAATTACTCGATAAATATTTTGGAAGTGTAAGTATTAGATAACAGACCTCAAACTGTCACAAACAGCTAAAGCAAATATTGTAGGTGTGCGAATTGGATATTATTTTCAATTTCGAGAAAGCTTACTTCATATTAGACGAATTATTATTGGGTGGTGAAATACAAGAAACAAGCAAGAAAACAATCTTGAAAGCAATAGCTGCACAGGATCTACTTCAGGAGGTTAGTGATGGAAATATCGAATTATAATACAATACATAAAAATAATTGAGATAAATTCAATTAAAATTTGATCATTTTACAAAAGAACAAACAGATAAATTATCAAATTTTAATTAATATTTTCCTTTTTATTTTTATTTTTCTCTTAATTCTATCCTAATGCACTATCGGTGTAACATCACAAATGTGTGCTTGAATATTTTTAATCAATGTATATTTGTTTTGTTGTCCTTTATTTTTTGATCTTTTTTTATGTTTTAAATATGCACACCAACAGGAATTTAAGCAAGAATTGATCAACAAATTTTCCGTATAATAATCGTTAAGTAATTTGCTTCATTTCCTTCTGTTGTTTTCCCATTGTTTTCTCTCCGAAAATTGCCATTTATTTTAGTATTATATATTATAATGTTTGCCAGTGTTATGTACAAGTTTCTAAATAGTCACAGGGTTGATTTTATTTAAGAAAAACAAACAATCATCCAAATTAGTCATAGAAGAGAAATTGTTAAATTCTAGTCTAGCTGTGACATTTAAAACTTAGTGCCAGGTGCAGGGGTTAATCTGATTTAAAACAAAACAAAGAAAAACAAGAATAACGCATGTAATTCCAGTGAAAATTTAATTTTGCATGCATGCATGTAGCCTTCAATAATTCCTAACACAGCAGTATTGAATCTAATTCCTAGTAATCGCCAGATTTGTTTGTTTTTTTTTCCTTTAATTCTAATAAGAGAACCAATCAAATATTCTCTTATTAACCATCTGAAGAGACAATAATCTGTTTTTTATTTATTTATCTATTTATAAATACATGTGGTTTCTAAATTGTTATATAATTGATAATAATGATGATGATGATGATAATAAATATTTCAGTTGAATGTTGACTTTTTTTGTTGTTAATTACTGTAAATATTGTAAAAATAATCTGCTTGCTTTAATTAGTGTGGTGTTGGTTTTTGCTTTTCTTTTTCTATATAAATATTGTTTAAAAACAAAAACAAAAAACGAGTGGTAGCAGAGTAGATGGTTTTTTATTATTTTTTCCCCTAAAGGACGAAGCAGTGGAAGGTGCTTTAAGGGACATTGGTTTGTTGTAGCAAGAGAAGCAGCCCCCAAACATAAACTAAATATTAATCTTGCCCTAATAATAATAATATCTTCCAAATATTGCCAAATCAACACAGTTATGATTAGTGATTGCACTGTGAATTGTCCATTATTATTGGGTTGTTTTTTTTTCTCCTTTATTTTATATTTATAGATATTTTTATTAACAAAATCATAATAACTAACTTGTAGTTGTAATCTGCAATTAACAATAATAAAGTAGATATTTTATCTGCACACTAATTATGTTTGTTTTATTTTATGATTTTTTGTTTAGATTAATCTTAAAATTTTTGAGATTGTTTAGATTTACAGCTAAAATAAAATTTGATTCGCCAATATGAAAGTGGATTTTCTTTTATTTAAAACAAAACAAAAAAAACTTGTATTAAGTGAAATCTACAGGAATTAATGAAAAACCTAGGTATGTTATCATTTTACTTGTTACTAATGTTTTTTTTTTTGTTTTATTTGTTTGATTTGTCCACCTTCATATTGGTGTTTATAGATTTGTTTTAGTTTTGTATCGGTGTTAGATTTTTGATATTTGTGTGTTTTCAGGAGGAGACACCGCAAGGTTTCTTTGATGATCATGGTCTTGGTTAAATGATGATGAAATTTCCACTCAAATACCACCTCTCTCTAGTTTAAGGTTCTATCATGACATAACGTTATTCTATCAAGTTTATCAAATATATATCTCTCTACTTAAAGCTATTTTTGCTACTCTATTTGTAGAATAATTGAAGACTTATTCAGTTATGAATGGTGATGGGTTTATTTGTTTTTTCTCACTATTTAGTATGTAGTTTTTATTGCTATTTAAAAAAAAATGGATCGAATACGCGCTTTTGTGCAATATTTTGATTGTACTTGTGCTCAAATTCTAATTAATCAAATTTTCCGTGTGATATGATGAATTTATCAAATTAAAAAATCAAAAATTAATTAAATCACAGTAGTGTTATTTATAGATTTTGTACCAGTTGCATTTTAAATATATTGCTGCTACAAAATTACTCTAGGGTTGTTTTTTTTTTTAATTTTAATTTCCTGCTCCTGTTGTGGCAGAAAACTGTTCGGTTTATAATATGTGTTGCATTGGAGTGTACAATGTATCCGATAGATGTGTCTGTGGTGGCGGCGTCGGGATGGGCGGGCCGTGGTGGAGAGCGGCGCGACGTCGCAACGCACCGTTAACCCTACCCCCATCCTCATCACCATCATCATCCCCAGCAGGAACAGCAGCAGCAGTCGACGCGTCCGGACTGTTCGCGGATGCGCACTCGTCATAGTTCACATCAGTGATGGTCAGCTGTGTACGGGAGAACGTTGAGAAATGCGCCTTAGGCATGTAACTCTGATCTTCAGAGATACCCTACGGCCGCAAAATGTTCGCGTACGGTTTCGAGATCACATAGACTTATAAATATGTCTGTGCCTAGTGCGAGTTCACGGTGAAAATCTGGCGTGAACGGTGGCTCGGAGATATGGCGTCGGTGGCGGGCTCAACCGAACAGCCGCCCGCCGCGCACGGGCACAGCTTCTGCAAGAAGACCTTCCACAAGCCCACATACTGCCACCATTGCAGCGACATGTTATGGGGCCTTATCCAGCAGGGCTTCATCTGCGAAGGTGAGCTTAAACAATATATTCGACAACTCCAACTTGCCCCAGAACCCTCCTCCTCCCACTCCATCGCCATTCGCCACCTTCCGTTCTCCGTCTGTGAAATAGGTCAAATACAATCAGCTATAGGAATGATGATGATGATGATGATGATGATGATGATCAGCATCTCATTTATCTGTTACATCAAATAAATAAACACCTCAAACAACGACCCTACAAATTGCCTGAGAAAAAAAATGGCTATCATTTAATATTATCCACTACCACATACTTGTACACTCCCAATTTCATGGTTTACAGGACAACCCTTGTAACATCAATAACCTGCCCATCAATGCAACTAAAACAATTTAACTTTCTTTTTCTTTTGTTGTTTATCGAATTTACCACAATTCCCAAGAATCGATCGAAATTAAATTTAATCCATGGCAAAAGTAAACAAAAATCATCCCCAAATTCGGTTGTTAATATTAACGATTTATTTATTGAATAAAAACAAAATTATTGATGGTAATGAACTTTCAGAATTTCTTTCGAAAGCATTTGAACTAAATACATCTGCCCATATTGTTATCATCATGACAAAGGCGTAGTTGTTTATTTTTTATTGAATTCCCCAATTTGGAGGGATTCATCTCAGTGAGAATGCTGAGTATTATCGGTAAACTGATACGGGCATTTGAGCATTTTCCTTAATTTAGCAATTGTGTTCGATAATATCGAGTTAGTCTTCCTAGATGATTATAAAATGTGTTTTAATAGTTTTCTATGAGATATCTACGTGGATCATTTGCGACGCCGACGCCTCTCTTTCTCTACATAGTCATTGCGCATTGATCTTCCACCAACGACTAATCTCGAGATGTTCCGATTAGATACCGACGCATGTTTGGCGTCGTGACGTCAGTTCATCACCTTTAACCAAGTGTGCTGCAGGTGTCTCATATTTAAGCCCCATAAGCGTGACATTCTGATGATATCCCAAATGGTTTAAATGATTTCAATTAGGAAACGATAGAGCAATAATTCACTATTTCATAAAGTCAGTTTGCTAATTAAATTGATAGACTTTTAAGAGATACTCTTCAGTTTACTGCTGCCAAAGCAGCAATTTAGATTAAATGAATTGGCTGGTCCCCTTCAATACAGTTTCGATAAAGAATTTTAAAATTAACCACCACTCCTCCTCAATCTCTCCTGTGAATTCATCATCATCATCATCAGGGCGTAGATGTGCTTCCTTTGGGGAATATTATCAGCATTATTGTAATTCACCAAAATACCACCAACCGTGTAGCGGATATCCTGCCATAATACATATATATATATGTCTGCAGAGAGAGAGAGAGAAATAATAATAACACTTCCTCAGATGATAACGTTTATTGTTTCATTGAGATATCAAGTTGATTTCCCTAGTATAGATTCATTTTTCATCCGTTTTCACAACCCCAAAAATAACTATCAAACACCACCCTTCGTTCCCCTTTTTGTAAATATATACAAACAGCAAATATCGAGCCATTCACATTTTGCCAGACTTATCTCCCCTTGGACTGTCGTCGTCGATTCAATAATAAACAAAGCAATTGTATTTCACTTTGGTTTAAAGCAAATGTTAGATTGTTGCTGAATCCTGGCGCATCCACCATTGTGCCGCCCTTCCTCTCCATTGTTGGATTTTTTCTTTATTGTAACGAAAATTGATAATAATTGTTATTATTAGAGATACAATGTTATAGAAGCAAACAAGTAGTGAAGAAATGTGCGGCTGAATTTTCGCAGAGTCTGCGATAACGATGCGTATAGAAGCGTCTCAGTGCAGCCTCTCTGGATCAATACCTCTCCGCAACAACCACCATCAGCCTCTCTGTTCACAACAGATAACACCTCACTCTATTTCACTCATCTGACTAAATATATCTATAGTAAACATTAAATAATATTTAAAACAAAAACACAGTTTTTGAATCAAACTTTTGTATCTTCTATGACCTAATTTACGCCAAAAAAAAATAAAAATAATATAAAATCTCCATCTTATTACAAAATCGATGCGAGAAAGAAGCAAAATTAATCATTTTTATATATTAACCAATATCACATCCTGTTTAATATCTAATAAAAATTAGATTACAACGTATCTATTAATAGTTTGCCTGAAATAAAACAAGGCAATCTACAAATAGATATACTCGTATATTGTCCATATGGGTTAATTGTGGATTATTTAAGGACCTTTGATTGTTCAAAACCGTAACGCCTTTTTTTTGTATGGCATTATCGATTTTTTTCCTCGAAAATCTTATGATTGAGCACGAGGTAATTGTTGACTGATGCTGTATTCTTGGCAATTCCAACATGATTCCTCTACTTCTTGTATTTTCACGCTGCTATCTCTTTGTTGTTATTGTTAATAAACAGGGGGCCTGTTATCAGTCGTCGTTTCGTATAGATATGGAAAACTATGTTCCTTGCCCATCGCTGTGTTAGTATTATTATTGATTTATTTGCAAATCTTGTGCAAGCGACCTGATACGTCATTCATATCATGACGTCAGTTGGATTTAGAAAGCAGGTCTAGAATAGAACAAGATCGATTGGATCCACGAAAATCTATCGACATCAAAAATGTCAATCATGCAACAGGATGATAATGATTGTGGCTATATTTATTTTTCCAGTTTGTAACTTCGTAGTACATGATCGCTGTTTGAAGACTGTGGTGTCCCCGTGTTCCAGCATCGCCGCCAGCCTTATCAAAGTAACCACCATCACACATACCAACCATAAATATTTCGATAAAATTCTTGTTTTTTTGTTTGTTTGTATAGAATCCAGTAGCTCACTGTTGGTCAGAACCATTCCATCATAAGCGAAAATTTTGTAATGTTTGTAGAAAACGGTTAGATGATAGTGTGTCCATCCATTGTGAAAGTGAGTTGAATTCAATAAAAATTCGAATGTCTTTACTGTATTTCATTGTTCTTTAAGTATGCGAATACTACGTACATGCAGAATGTCAAGATTTTGCTGTGGCTGATTGTAAAGAAAACGCAACATATCTGCCTGGTAAGCAATTATCGAATGTCCACCACCAGCACCATTGGCGCGAAGGTAATCTGCCAAGCAATTCGAAATGTGCTCAATGCAAGAAAACTTGCTGGACAACAGAATGTCTATCAGGGTACCGTTGCGAATGGTGTGGAATGACTGTAAGTTGTCAAATATGTTTTTTTTTGGGAAAATACTGATGACTTTTTTCGAATTTAATTGTCAAGTCTCATGCTGCTTGTCATGTCCATATAACATCAGAATGTACATTTGGCATAATGGAGCCAATTTATTTACCACCGCATGCTGTCAGCATACCAAGAACCGAAGTACCAATGGAGGCGATAATTGGCGTTCAAGTGCGGCGCAAAGATACCTTGTCCCGTGAGTATTCATGCCGTAAGTGTTGCTTTCAATCTTACTAATTAACTGTTGTAACACGTTTGTGTGTTTGCAACTTTGCAAAAATTTTAATTGCGGCCAGACATATTTATGGCTGGCTCAATTCCAATAAATGCCAACCAATCTGTCTTCTCTATTCATCAACAAAAAAACGGGGCTTTAAAGAGAAACTTTTTATTTATTTGTTTTTAAGTTTTCCTTATCACAAGAAGATACGAAAAAGAAACCACACACACAAAAAAAAAACAATTAAAACGATCATTCAAAATTTGCTTTAATTTTATTTTAATTTTTATTTTAAGATAACAAGGGAATGATTTTGCAGTCATCAATGGCGATAGTGATAGGCGGACTGCTTTATCAAGTGTTCTGAAGCGTCTTTCTGTTGTTTTACCATCCTCATGTCAAGGCAAATGCCAGCCCTCACCCCCTTATTTTCGAGGTATATTTTTGGTTTTGCGAACATTTTTCGCTTTATAATTTTTCCGCTATCTGCTAACATCATGGCATTTCCAATTTTGTATTGCCACTAACAAATATTCTGTGCTCGTATTCTTTTCAATTGAAAAATTAAACAAATCTCTTGTTTCAACTGTGTGTTTGTGTGTGTGTGTGTGTGTGTGTGTGTGGGAGAGAGAAAGAGATGTTGATGTTTTCGTTGGTATTTTAGCACGGAGTATTTCGGAAGAATTCAGCAGCGGTGATGCTGGACGCTATCGGGACGCTGAAGATTTTGCACCATCTCATGCATCGTCAGGGCGGGACAGTCGGCAAGATAAAGCGAATAAAGATAAAGAAGATCGTGATGAAGGTAAAATTTCTATTTAATTAGATTACAACTAATTTAGTTCGTTTTTGATTTTGCCCATTCAAAGTAGATGTAATAAAAGTGTATGATGGTAATAATTCTGTAAAACGGAGAATATTTCGTACAATTGTGGTATCTCGACAAGCATCATTGAAACAAGTACTTACACAAGCTTTACGAGCATTTCATATCACAAAAGATCCAAGTTCATTCCATCTAACTGATCTCTATTCTCCTGATGAGGCGGTACTGCAAGATCCAACACCTGTAATGAATCTGCATCGGAAAGAGGGCAAAAGGCCGTCTGTCTTTCTCAGATTTAAGTAAAA
Organism: Meloe dianella; assembly: GCA_028455855.1. NCBI lineage: Eukaryota > Metazoa > Arthropoda > Insecta > Coleoptera > Meloidae > Meloe > Meloe dianella. The sequence continues at coordinate 430,950 of JAPTHL010000055.1, read as the reverse complement.
CAATTTTATTTTGATGATGATAATCATCGATAGTGGATTAATGTATTCTCTATTTGTTAGGGATCGTGATAATGATAAGGGTGAAGTGCGGGCCTATCCTGGTAAATTACAGGTATCCCAGGCATACTGCACCGTGCCTGTGGATTCCAACACAAATGTCGGCGATCTAATACGTGAAGCATTGAAATTGTTCGGCCTTCAAGACTCAAATGTCGAAGATTACCGCTGTAGTGAAGTCTTATTGGATCGTGGAGGTAATTCAATAACAACAACAACAACAATTTGATAATTTTGATAATTTTCGTTTTATCAACAAAACAGTAACTGAAAGAGTTTTATCATGGAATGAACGACCATGGGAAATTATGAAACAATTAGGTAAAGATAGTATCCGTCAAATGGAACTGATGAGATTTTATCTACAATTAAAACAAGACCCACATGGACCCAATTTGGCTTTGTTTGTTGGTAATCTGCCGCCGAACTTATCTGAAAGGAATTATGAGAATATCTTAACGGAATTCTTAGGGAAAGGTAAATATGATAGAACCATTCGAAATTTCGATAATGATTTCGATTGTTTCTATAGAGAATAAATTCTCCAACATTGGTCCAATCTATTACGAATATGGGTCAATGGTTATTACTTATGAAGATTCAGATAAAGCTGTACGAGCTTTATACGCTTTAAGGGAATCTAAATATGAAGATAAACACTTACTTGGTAAAACAACACAAAACAAAAACAGACTATTAATAAATTAGGGAATGTTGTTAATTTCACATTGAAACATTTATTTCAGTGATGTTGTTGCCAAATATTGAACCATCAATGGTACCAGCTGGTATACAGCCGCTTTTAGTTTTTGTTAATGTAAAATCGGGCGGTTGTCAAGGTTTAGAATTGATCTCCAGTTTTAGGAAATTATTGAATCCATATCAAGTATTCGATTTGGATAATGGTGGGCCATTGCCTGGTTTATACGTTTTTAGAAATATACAGAATTATAAGATATTGGTGTGCGGTGGTGATGGTACAATTGGATGGGTATTACAATGCTTAGATAATGTCGGGCAAGATTCGCAATGCTCATCACCGGCATGTGCAATTGTACCACTTGGAACTGGTGATTGTCAATCGTTTTGACATATTCATATTTTGTGTTCAATATATAAATGTGCTTGTAGGTAATGATTTGGCGAGGGTATTACGTTGGGGCCCAGGTTATACAGGTGGCGAGGATCCATTAAATCTATTGCGTGATGTTATTGATGCTGAAGAGATACGTTTAGATCGATGGACTGTCGTGTTTCATCCAGAGGATAAACCGGATGACAGCGTTAAACAGGTCAACTCCACCGGTAAGAAGAGGCAAAAACTGTCCAAAATGAAAGTGACCAATGAGCAAATTAGAAAAGCAGGTCAATCAATATGTGTATATAGATGTTGTTTTGCTGTAATTAAAACTAACAATTTTTGATTTTATTTTCAATTTGATTTGAATAATTTACAAAAGAGTGTGTGTGTGTGTGTGTGTGTGTGAGAGAGAGAGAGAGTGTGAAAACAGTTAAAAAGAAATAGACAGTTTCGAGTAGTTTTACCCAATGCCTGCTAATAGAAAAATAAGTTCATATTTGTAGGTTGATTTTTTACCTACTTTTTCTGAAAGCAGGATGTGGAAAACCGGTTGTCTGTTCATTTAAATTATCTAATAATTCTTCTATATTTAAACTAATCATTAACTTAATTATATAATAACTCCAGAGTAACTTGTGAGTATAACTTTAACCAGCTGTTATATTTAATCAAATCTGAAATCAACACAATAATAACGTGTGTCTTTTTAAATAAACATAGACGAACGTGGCAATATTATTGAATCAAATAACATTGCCCAAATTTTAACTGTGATTATTTGGTAAAATTAAAAAAAAAACACTTACTCCTATAATAATATTTTATAAAATAATCAACTTATTTGGATTAAAACAAAACAGAATTGAAGCATTAGAAAAAAAATGCAGATGTAGATGCGCTAGTGTTTTTTTTTGCATCATTCCACATTTTAGATGCATGGCTTTTATTTTTGATATCTTATAGACAACACTTACGGCAAAACAACATTATTACCACCTATGATAAATTGGTTTTTATTTGAATAAAAAAATTGAGAAAATCTCGAAGCTTTCTAAAAAAGTAGGTTGTCCAAGTCTGTTCGACTATCAAGGATTCCCTGTTGCCAATACAAAATCTTGATAGTTGGATGTGTAGGTCTTGATTAGAGACAAAAAAAAATATATATATAAAAATAAAATAAAACGATAATACGGGGAGAAATTTTGACAAAATCAAATAATTCATCATTTGGTCACTAAATCTTACCTGAACACTTACTACAGTTGTAGCAGGTTCAACAAGCGAAGACAATTCACAAATCTTCGTTATGAACAACTATTTTGGTATTGGTATTGATGCTGATTTATGTTTGGATTTTCATAATGCACGCGAGGAGAATCCAAACAAATTCAATAGTCGCTTGCATAATAAAAGTGTGTATGTGAAAATGGGCTTGAGGAAAATGGTTGGTCCGAAAATGTGCAAAGATTTACATAAGGAAGTTCGTTTGGAGGTTGATGGGAAATTAGTTGAATTACCACAAGTTGAAGGCATCATCATTTTGAATATTTTAAGGTGGCAAGAAAAATCGATTCTTGTTGTTGTTTCACGGCAATTTCAAATATGTTTTTGATGGTTGCAGTTGGGGCTCCGGGGCGAATCCTTGGGGGCCAGAGAAGAAGATCAATTCTCGAAGCCGAATCATTGGGATGGAATGTTGGAAGTTGTGGGTGTTACCGGTGTTGTCCATTTAGGGCAAATACAATCTGGCTTAAGATCAGCTATGCGAATTGCACAAGTAATAAAATTCATCTCTAACATTAAGACAACTTAATTGATTTTGTTTCTGTATTGAATTAAAAAAAAAAGGGCGGCCATATTAAAATTCATCTCCATTCAGACATTCCAGTTCAAGTGGATGGTGAACCATGGGTACAAAGTCCTTGTGATGTTGTCGTACTCAAATCAGCTCTAAAAGTGAGTTTTCTGCCTACCACCTTCATCTCTTATCTAAGTATAATTTTTGTGTTGTTCTCCTTTATTTCTCAATTGTTGCACATTATTAAATCTAGAATAATCTTAGAAACATGTAACTACTTCTTTGTAGACATGCATGTATTGCAAAAAAAAACGATCACCCCACCCTCCCCAAAAAAAAAATAGCTACACAAAGAAAAGAGGGCGAGTTTCCAAAAAATTTTTTTTGTAAATAAACAAAATTCACCCCAAATCTTGGTACAATGTGATTTAGTAACAAAATGACGAACGTAGACAAAAAGAACACGGTCCAGACCCGTTTATTTTAATGTTTATTAAGCATTTGTTGTCACCCAAAATTTTGTTAATCGTTGTTTGATTTAGGCGACCATGCTGAAGAAAAATAAGTTCAAGCGTCGGCCTACAGAACCGAACATTCTACCGGCCAATGGGGAGGGGGCAAGAGCACCGACGATTAGAACTAACCCCATTGCCATTAAACACAAAAATTAAAAACAAAATAATAACAGAGAAAAACACACCACTCTTTCAATAAAAATTAAGATTCTTTTTAAATATCAATTATTACTTATATTTATTTAGTTTGTAGGCATGTAGTTTTTTTTTTTAATTGATTGCTTGAGTATCTTATAGCTTTCCATTTTCTTATTCAATCTTATGTAGAATTGATTGATTTTGATTAATTAAGACAATTATCGATTAATTGTGGATATTTCTCTTTGTGTGTGTGTGTGTGTGTTTTTTTTTTTTCGCCCCTCCCCAGGCCACCATGCTGAAGAAGATGAAAGGAAAAATGAAGAGACGCAACACTGAACCAACAATGCTGGTATCGCCGGGCGCTCAATTAGCTCCACTACCCTCCAACGATGGGGAATCACCTACTGATCCAACAAATACGACATTTTAGTTGGCACAATTGTGCACCATTCAGTTTTGTTGTTCACTTTAAAACTATTTTAGACAGTAACCCCAATGGGCATGGGCTGTTTTACTTATTAATTATTGTTTGAGATGCATTTAAGAGATAACAAAACAACAAAAAATGTATATTTGACAAAACTGTAATCATTATTACGTTAACAGTATGGTATTTTACCAAATTTATGGTGAATCTATCAGTTATAGTTATTAGAGAAATGTGGCGAAATGCCTCTTTTAGTTTTAGTTTAATTTATTATTAATCAAAAGCAAAACAACAGAAAGCACAGTACAAGTAATGTACTGCTTGGTAGATCTGTTGTAGTTTATTTTACAAAAATAATCAACAAAAAAAAACCAAACCAGTGTTAGTATTGGACTTTCCGAATCACACTTAAAACACACAAAAGTGAGCGATACTCGCAACAAATAATTCGGGAAAAATTGATGGCGAAATTAGGGCCAAACAAAGGGGAATTTAACAACAACAACAACAATCACCCTTTAATTAAATTACTATTCGACAAGTCTCCATAGTCGGTCATGTCTTTGGAAATCGCCTCCCGGCTGTGGATTGTAAGATAAATCAATAGAGACGTTTCTAGAACGAAGTGACCATAAGTTTTGTCTTAACATAAGGAACAATTAATGTAACCGAAAGAAAATAATTGATAAAGTGTCGTTGTAGTGAATCAGTGTTGTAAGGAAATTGTGATGAAAGCTGCAAAATATCGGCTATCCGGGAGGTTTGTTCCATAACTGACTTCGACTCGAATCTAGTCACTTTCAATGAGAGTCGTCTTTGAATAATCAAAAAAAAAAGAAAGAAAGTCGACACACGGAATGATTTGTAAAGAGTTTCTCTCTTTGGGAAATTTAAAAACACACAGTTGGCGACGTTAAGTCTTGCTCTCCAGGAAGTGACACTTAACGTCCATCGTTAATCTGCCCCATCAACGCAAGGGGCTCAGTTTCTCACGGGTTGCTACCTGGGGCTGCCAAAAAAAAAAAACTCGTGATTAATATGCGTTTGTGGCAGATTGTCGACATTGGATAGTTTCAAACAAAAAAAAAACATAATTTAGCTATTATCTTATTACTACAATTGATGTGCTATGTTTGTAATTATAATCCTCCTCCTCCTCCCCAATTGATCCTCCACAACAGTCTCCCACTCCCTCTCTATCAACAAAACCAAAAAAGAAATAAACAATTTATAGATGAAGAAATATACGAAGAGCAGCAACAAAGAAATGGTCAGAACCGTTCAGTCTGTTCCATCTGTTTTTATTTTTCTCGTTTCTTTTGTTTTCTGTTTTCGATTTTTTATATTTTTTTTTTGGAGAATTAGAAAAACTTCAAGTACACACTATAAAAGAGAATCAATCATTTTATTGTTCCTGGTTGTGTATGTAAATATCAAACTGGAACAGGATTTTTTTGTCACTTGAAGTCTTCCTAATGATAACAAAAATATAAAATATGAAATATATGTATATGTGATTATAGATATATTTAAAAATTGTGAAATATAGAAATATTAAATGTAGAAATTGTGTCTTTATTCCATCAACAACACATTGTGAATTTGTTTCGTTATTTCTTTTTATTTAAAAATAATACACACAATAAATATAAAATTAAATACATGTAAATCTATATAATCAGTAGTATTCACTAACTGGTCATCATCATCATCATTGAGTTGATAACATTTACAGATGATGACTAGATAGTGAATTGCAACAAAATATTGGTGGTCGGGAAATTTAAAAACATACAATTGGCATAAAAAAAAACCGGCAGTGGAAGACTGAATTTTTATGATTGATTGATTGATTGATTAATAAAATTTAAAATTAATGGACGAAATGGCACTGAACTAAATGTAAATTAGTGTATTTACGTGGGATCTGGTGGGATTAATTATTATTTAAGTAAAATGATTAAATATTCGATAATTACGTATGGAAAAGAAATTATGATAATAAAATAATTTTGTTATCACGAATTCAAGTATTTACACAAATTTAGCACCATTTTAATAGGCACAAAATACTGATTTTTGTTTTAGACTTGGAAAATGGCATTTTCTTCAAGTAGGCGATTAGCATCTTTAATTGTTGCATAATTTGGTTCATTATTATTATTATTATTTGCTTGTTTCACTATTTTTCACTTTTTCATAACCAATTACACCACAATCACCATTATCATTAACAAGTCTTTCATATGGTGGATCAGATTTTGGTTTATTATTACCATTACCATTACCACTATTTGAACTTTCGGATGTATCAATACTTTGATAGCGATTATGAATTTTCTCATAATCACTAATTGATTCTGTATTTGTACGGCTTGCATCATCATCATTTAAACGTTCATATGGTGGTTCATCATCATCATCATCATCATCATTATTATCACCAATTTTTCCATAACTATTTCGATCAGAATTAACAGATTCATAATTCGGATCTGTATCGCTATTATTTGATTTTAATGCAGCATAATTAGATTCAGATACGATTTCACTTGGCATACTTTCATAATTTGGTTCATCAATACTACTTGATGTTGTTGTTGTTGTTTGTGATTTATTATCAGTTTTATTCTTTTTATTAATCACCGAATAACCATCAATTGTTGTTGATAGTAGTGGTGGTGGTGGTGTTGCTTTTGTAATTTTATGTTGTAATTCTTCATAATTTGGATCGACTTCGGATGATCGTGGACGTTGTTTTAAAACTTCATAACCAGGATCTGAATTTGTTATACTATCAGGACCATTAATACATGCATAACCAGGTTCTTCATGATTGATTTTCTCATAACCACCATCATCATTTGACACTTTATCATTTTTCCTAAGTGTCTCATAATTATGTTCTTTACATTTCCTACTACTACTACTACTACTATTACAACTATTATTATTATTATTATCATTATTATCATTTGAACTTATACTAGATGATAGGGATTTGCGCTTGAAATTATCATAACTTTTACGATTTTTATCAGGTGAATTATCATTATCTATATCATCTTTACGTTTATTTTTATATACTTTAGCATATAAATCATCAATATTACGATAATTTTGTATTTTATCCAAATGAAAATCAAATGATAATGATGATGCTGATGATCCTGTAGGTGGTGGTGGTGGTGGTGGTGGCAATGGTGAATTGGCTTGTCGTTTCTCCGGTTTCGGTGAGCCGATATTAGCAATCGAACTAGATGATGATGCTAAAAAACAAAAACAATCATTAGATAACATTGTTGTTTCTTTTAAATGGTATCGGGATTGGAAATAAATACCTTGCCGTGAATGTGAATAATTTGTTGTTACTTGTTTCAAACTATCAACACTAGGTAATGGTGGTTGTGGTGCTGGCTCATAAAATTCATCATTGATACTAGTTTCTTCATCATCCAAACATCTGGTAGGTGTTGGATTCACGTCGGCTTCAACAGTGATTGGTAATGGTGGTATACGTGCATATGTTTCACTTTCACTTGTATAAATTTGATTATTTGGATCAGGTATAGTTGTATAAACATCATCTTTACAAATCAAACAAATCAATAATAATAATAATAGAAGAGAATATTAAAAAGAAAATTCTACCTGAATCATCTGAAACTGTCGAATAATGTGGATCCAATTCGCATTTCTTCTTATTCAACTCTTTCGTTTGTGCAATAATATTCGCTAAAGGTTCACGTACACTAATACTAGTATAACCTTCTAAAAATTAATTAATCAATTAATTAATTATTGGATAAAGAATGTAAACAAGCATTACTTGATGAATCTTGTGAATCTCCACTGAAATTCGGTTGTGTAACAGGCGGTGTCATATATGGTAATTCTGGACTAGCTGCAATACCACCAGCAACAGCTGTAGCAGCTGTTATATCAACACCTAAACCACTTTGTGATGATGAACGACGCGATCTAGACGATGGTATTATTATTAATGGTTCATTAATTGTACAATCGATTCTTAATAAATTTGTACGTTCATCGGTTATTGTATTTGTTGTTTCTTCTAGAATTTGTCGACTTGTTGTCGGTTGTAATTGTGCATATGGATGTTCTTTATTTTTAATTTTATCATATTTAACTTTCTCATATGGTGAAAATGTATCATCAGCTTGACTAATTGAACTGTGTTGCGATATACTTGGACGTGTCTCAATACCATTTGGTATTGTATGCCGTTTACTATTTTGATATTGTCCAACAGTTGCATAATGTTCAGATGAATTATCACCTGGTTCCCAATTAATTGCATTATTATTATCAATTTGCTCTGACGGTATATCTGGTAAACTTCGACGTGTTGTCACTAATGCTGTAACTGTTGTTGTGACTGGCGTCGTAGTAGTTGTTGTTGTTGTTGTTCTAAAATTAAAACAAATCTTATTGTTGTTGTTGTTGCGACTTTCTATTGTGAAAACAAAACGTGCTCTACCTGTTATTAGCATCAATTAATTCGCAACTATTAGCAGTGATATTGCCACCATCCACAACACAAGGTGCAACAATAGAAGGTAAATGATTAATGTTTTCATCGGGATTTTTTTGTGTGACCATGCCATGAAGCCCTAACAAATCATTTCTATAAAAAAAATAAAACAAATCAAAATGAACGTAAAATCAATCAAAATATTAAAGAAATCAAAATAAAAAAATAAACACACAACAAGCTTTCTTGAAAACAGACGGAAACAAACAAACAACAACATTGTGCTTACTTTGGTGTTTTCTTCCTCCAACAAAGGCAAAACATTAAACTTGTTATTGTTGTGAAACACACACAGAATGAGAAAATTAATAGCCACATGATTTCCGTTTCAATTTACATTCTAATAAAATTAAAGTTTGCCCATTTGTAATTGCCATGAAATTTCCACAATTATAATAATGTTCAATATTATGCATTATTTCTCTATAAGTTTCTAAACAATCTTCTTAAAGACCTTGATTGTTAATTTATTCAATTGGCATTTAAAAACTTGGTGAAATCTAATGGTAATACACAATACAACACTGGTCACACCTAATAAACACAAACAAAAGTAGGTTATTCATGAATTCTATCACATCTTCAATGGATTTTTTTAGCAATTTAAAGTCCGATCATGATTCAAGAATTCGTGGGATCCATCAATAATTGTTGATAATAAATCAATTTCAGTCAAATATTTACACGAAAAACAAGAAAGGTAAATGCACTTTACGCTGTCAGACGTCAAATTAAAACAAAAATATGTCAAAATTAATGGATGACAACATCATAAAAAACAATAACACTAGAGCAAGAATCACTGAACTGTATACATATCTGGAATGCCGACTTAAATAGACATAGTCGGTGTAGAGAGAGTGATAGCTACTCGTGGCTCCATTATCTCATTCTAGTCTCAATACTATATGTTGTTGGAAACAAACAGAGAAAAGTATGGATTACGCTCGGGTCTCTCCTTTCTTTCCATGCTCGCAGGTTTTGTGATGTATGCTATTTTTACTTGAATTTGCTGAGCTGCAAATAGTGTTGTTATTGTCAACATAACCTTAAGTTTTCAAAAAAAATGGAACCGACAAGTATCGCTAATTCGAATGAAGAAAATAACAATATAACAGAGGAAACGATTGTGAATCGTCAAGTTAGGCGGATGCGTTTTCGTGAATTGTTAGATAAAGTCGAAGAAATCAGTAAGTCTGACAAACTTTTATTACTTACTGTTAGATTGTTGAAAAAAAACACTTGGATAATTTTAGATGCCAGTGGAGATACTAGTGTTGAAACAGCCAAAGAAGTTGGTACAGTATTCCAAGAAGTCAGCGATCTGTATTCCAAATATGATATAGAAGAACGTGTAAAAAATCCCGGTGAAATGGTATTAGAAGCAAAAGTCTTATCAACAGCTAGCGAGATTGTTGTGAAATCATTAAAAGCAATCGATATAGGATTAACAACATATGAACCTAAAGAATTCACAAAAAAACTTGTATATTACGATATTTTTCACAATAATCTACAGCAATTTTTGATCACTTAATTTCATTTGTAGATGACATTCATCAATCAACATAATGGCAATTTAGGTTTATTAAATCTAACAAACGACGCTAATGAGCTGATTCCTAATAAATTAAAATATAATTATTTATATGGTGCGTATGATTTGAATAATGCACCACAACCGCCACCACGAAAACCACGTGAGAAAACAATTCGAGAGAATTTCACAAAAACACAACCGGAAAATGTAACGAAATCGGTGGATGATGAGAAAGGCATTGAAGAAATTGTCAAGTTTCTTTATGATGTTTTATGTGAGGAATATAGTAAACAGAACCGTAATTCTATCAAATATTACGATTATATCATTGATACAGACGATTATAGTAAAACAATTGAGAATATGTTCTATTTTGCATTTTTGATAAGAGATGGTCGTGCCATTATCACATTAGAAAATAACGAGCCATATATTAAACCGTTCAAAAGGAAGAAAGATGACAGTATCAAGAATTCACAAATTATAGCTTCAATTACAATGAAAGATTGGGAGGTAAATCAATCATTATTTATAGACGATGATAAATGGTAATTGGCATGGAATTTTCTTGATTTTTTGCAGCAATTTAAAAAGCCCGGCTATTTACAAGTTAAAAGAAGCACGACGCCCCGCTCTAGTGGTAAGCAATAATAACGAATTTATTAATTAAAAATTTACTTGGATAAATAATTACAAAAATAATAAATAAAATTACAAAGAAATCAATTTACGAATCATCAAATGTCATACGTCCAACTCCATGATTTTTCAAATATCGCCTATATTGTTTATAACGATTACTTTCAGCTAATTGTTTTTTAGCATTCTCTTCTTCCTCTTTGAACCAAATATCAAATTTCTCCCGTATCCATAATTCTTTATTTAAATATTGTTGTTTACGTTCATCATCTTGACTATCGAATTGATGTTGGCCCATTTTCAGATATTTCCGTATTATATACAATTTCTCTTCGTCATTATACGATTGTTTCAATATCGTATGCCTCCATATCCATGACAAATACCAATAGATATATTTAAATAATAAATATGGTGATATTAATAATTGTATCCATAATATATCGAAAATATTTGGTTTCGCATAAGCACCTTTTATATCCATTTTATCTTCAATAATTCTCTTAATAATTTGCTCAATTTCATCTTTATTAATTTTTTTGTGATTTCTACCCCTTTTATCATCGTTTAATAAACCATCCTGTTTGGCAATATCTAATGCACGATTCCTATATTTCGGTACAGTCATGAAATATTTAATGGCTGTATCATAACGTTGCCAACCACTATAATATTGTATTATCGATATAATTGTTATTGTGACAATTAATACAATTCGTACATCAACTTTTGGTGCCATACGCCGTCTATAATAACGATAATAATGCGAATAATATTTATCTGGATTATCTAACATATAATCGTAATCTTGTCTTGTCTCATCATCTTTCAATATTTCATATGCATTTGCTATAATTTTAAATTGTTCTTCTGCTTTCTCTTTTGCCAATTTACTACGATGCAAATCGGGATGATGTTGTTTAGCTAATTTACGATAATTTTTGGCAATTTCATTCTTTGCTGCATCTCTATTAACACCTAATATTTCATAACAGTTGTTTTTACCACAATAAATGCCATCAAGTAATTGGCTGTTGATCGATGAAATTTCGATTATTATTAATAATAATAATGTAAGGATTTTGGTCAACATGTTTGGCACATTCGGATTCGTTTTCTAATTATGCTTCTATTAATCGAACAAAACCAAAAATTTCGTTTTAATCAACCGTAGCCAAAGAGCCACGTTCTAAACTTCAAAAAATCCATTTTTGTGACAAGTGACGTAACCGCGACTACACACTACCAACACAAATGCAGCATAGATTGCCACAACTTTAACAAAATAAATCACTAAAAACTGGAGGCACCTTCAAATCGAATACATGCATATATTGAAGAAATAACAATCAAATAAATCGAGATCATAATTAAATGTATTCATACTTATTTGTTTTATAAACGGAATTAAAGATTAAAATATACATTAATTTAAGGTGCACAGGTACTAGAGCTATAAGGCTATTATTTAATGATTAAATTTCAATTAAAAAAACAAACAAACAAAACATTGCAACTGCAACTATCCTGAGCAGGTTTTTCTTCTTCCAGTACCACAAACAGCGAATACATGCCTTTTTTACGGAATATTTTCACCATTTCCTTTGAAAACAGGAAATAAAGGTAGATCCTATATATATGATTTATTATTATTGAGAATTAAAAAATAATAATATAGATAAGACAGAGAATATTTTGATCACAGAATAGGGCATTTCATTGTGACTTTAATCGCAACAATTGGCATTTTCTAGTTCTATTCAAAAATTCGAATAAAATGCCCTAATTCGCGAATTGTGCATAGTTTTTAGTAAACAAATTATTTCGCCTATAAATATTGTCGGTATTTGTGTTTTCTTCATATGTATATATACATTATTATTATTATTATTATTATGGATTAATCATACAATAATTTCAACTTTTACATAAATCTAAATCGCACATTTATTTACTAAATTTCACAACGAAAAAATACTGTCACCATCACACGTTTGATTAGAGTCCAACAGTTTTTATTTTATTTTTTAATTTAAAAAAAAAACTTTACTAAAACTACAATTTAAAATAGAATTTGCATAGTAGAATCGCGTTATTTTTGGTTTACTGTTGTGTTTCGTTAACAATTATATGTATATATACAATTAAATGTATGTGTGTATATATATACAGAGGTTTGAATATTCAATTTGTTCTTCTATAATTCAAGAGAACAATTTTTATAAAACCGATTCGATTTGTTTGATCTCTCTTTCATTTGGACTAGCAGCAGTTTCAACAATTGTCGGTACTATATTATTAGCAGTACCACCAGCACTTTTAGTACCTTGACCAATCGTAATCGGTCCATCTTCTTCTTCATCATCTTCATCAATCGGTGTCAATCCATCACCATCACCTACCGGTTGTTCATTATCATTTGTGAAACGTTTCATGCATGGTGCCAGAAAACTTGTGACAGCTGATATAGCAAATAATCCACCAGCGACATAAAATGGTACATCATATGATTGTGTGGCATCATACAAAGCACCAGCTAATGGTGAACCAACTATTGCTGCTGCACCACGGAATAAAATCAATAAGCCGAATGCATTTGTTAATTTATCTAAACCTAAGAGATCTACTAAAATAATTGATGTTAATGATATGTAGCCAGCTGGAAAAATATATTAATTACATAATTATTATATTCAATTGATCATATTAAAGGATAAACATCTTACAAACTGCTACACCGAAGAATACTGCCATTGTAATATAAGCACCATATGTATGACAGAATGGTGTCATTGCTACCGATATTGTTGATATAACAAGACAGACGTTATTTACAAATAGTGCATTTACAGATGGGAAATCAGCGAAATATCCACATGCTACACGACCAAATGTGTTTGTAATACCGATAATTGATAATAAAAATGATGCACTGCCCGGATCAATATTCTAAAAATATCAATCGAAACAAGAAGCAATCTTTAAATAAAACCAACTCAAGATAAACTTACATCTTTAATGGCACATTCAACCAAATAAACAAATGGCACATATAATCCAGCCATACCAAACAAATTCGATATGCCGATCAATACAAAAACTGGATCTTTTAATAAACTCATATCCATCATTTGTGATAAGGCTGATTTGAAACTTTCCGGTAATACTAAACATGGACAAATATCACCAGCTGAAATTTAAATATTGATTGATTTTATATAGGCATTATAAAGAAGTTTTATTGATTATTAAAAAAAAAATAGTTTACGTTCGCCTTCACTGTCCAATCGGCTTTGTCGTGGAATGCTCATGATACTTTGACGGTAGTTTGTTAATGATTTTTGGGACTGATGATATTCGGGTAAATTGACAATCGATCCAGAATAGAAAATATCTTTCCTTGACAATGGTCGTACCATATTGCTTTTACTACGTTCACGTGATAGAGATAGCTTTGATGTGTATGCTAAACTTTCAACATCCACCTGTGATCAAACGAAAATTACAATTTAATCACTAATAATAATAATAATAATGTTGTTGTAAAAAATTGTAATGATTTCAAGAGTAAGTAAACATTTAAAATGCAATCCATTATAGCCAAAAAAATAAAACAATTTGAACCTTTTGCTATTTTCTATACGTTTGCATACAGACGTGCTTTGTACAAATCTAATCAAAACTTACTTCACTATTATTGTTTCTACTAAGGAATGATGAATTTGAATTATTCCTCAATCGTCTCATATCACTATTTGAACTCATTGTAGCTCTTGATGATGATTTAATTGGATTTAATGTCGGTTTGAAACGTTCACCAACTGATGTTTTACGTATACGATCAAATGTCGGTACTGAACCATTTTTTGGTAATCCTGTTACTTGTGTACTCATAGCCGGTTGACTAGCATTTCTTGGTAATTTCAATTCAGCTGTTGTTTGGGGTTGTATTGTTGTTGTTGTATTATTATCAGCAGCAGCAGGAGGTAATGCATTTGAGTCACGTCTTATACGTCCATCTTGTTGTCGTATTTCATCTAAACGTGGATTTTTAACAATTGGTTGACGTATTTCATTGGCACTAGCACGTGGACTTGGCGAACCAGAACTACTACTTTGTTCTTGTACTTTAACTTCAGCAATTGTTGGTAGTGTTGGTACTGTTGGTATTGGTGTGATCGGTGTGCCAGGTGCTAATTGATCCAAATTCAAACTAGAATGTACACCAGGATCAATATTTAATGGTTGTTTCATACGTTTCTCCATTGTACCATCTGGTAATTGTACCATAAAATATGAACCACCCAAACTGCCACGTTCCATTTGTATACGTCTTTCTTCAGCCATTCTTAGTAATAATGGTTGTGTATTTGAATCTTTTGGATATGTTAATGGACGCATTAATGCACCAAATAATACACAATTCAATATTAAGCCGGCTAATATTAAAT
This sequence comes from Meloe dianella, assembly GCA_028455855.1. Classification (NCBI taxonomy): domain Eukaryota; kingdom Metazoa; phylum Arthropoda; class Insecta; order Coleoptera; family Meloidae; genus Meloe; species Meloe dianella. The sequence goes on along the minus strand of JAPTHL010000055.1, from coordinate 415,746 downwards.
TTGCACCTTTCCATCCGAATTCTTGTAATAATATTGATGCTAATGGGGCAAATGCAAATGTACCAACACCAGAACCACATACAGCTATACCTGTTGCTAATGAACGTTTCGTTTCAAAATAATAACCAACACATACAACAGCTGGTAAATAAATTAAACCAAAACCAATGCCACCGATAAAACCATAAATTAACATTAACCAATTAACAGTTGGACATAATGTTGATAATACAAATGCAATTGTTGATATTAAACTACCAGCAATACATACAGCACGACAACCAAATTTATTTGTTAATGCACTAACAACAGGACCAACACTCAAATACATTCCTGATAATAATGAACCAACCCATGCTGTTTTCCCTTTACTTTCACCATAATAATCAACCATATTTGTTAAAAATATACCAAATGTATATGCAATACCATCAACAATCATGTTACACATAAATGATGCAAATACGACAACCCATCCATAGCCACCGTCGGGCGGTGGTGGTAAATCATGGTAATCACAATATGATAAGGCATCCTCATCGGTTTCATCTTGTTCGGCTGTTAAACGGGCCGCCTCCTCGCATGCCACTTCACTATCAGTCTGAAACAATTTTCAAATATTTATCAAATTGGCTCAAATACACTGTACACACACAGAGAGAGAAAAAGAGAGAGAGAGAGAGAGAGAGAGATCTTGGCAAGTTTGTTAAATTTTTGTATAAGAATTGGCATATACTGGTCTATATTTTACCTAACAGCAAACATATTATGTGACTGTATAACAACAGAGATTGTCTACAGTTGTCAATCTGGCCAAATTCAAATAAACCGACTATAATTTGGAATATTTCTAGATAGCAATATGACAACAATGTTTTGTTCAAATAGGAATTTAATTTAAATGATATTCATACACGTGTAGATCACGTGATTGATTCCATCAATCATAATAAGAACGCACATATCTAACAATTATGAACTGGAAATTTAATTATTAGAACAAATTAACAATAAAATAGATGATAACATATTTGTTGTTATCATTCATATTTGTTATCGATTTGTGCCCAACGTAATTTTCAAGTTGATCTGGATTATTTTCTATTATAACACCTGGATTTGTTTGCATAAGCGACAAATATCGAGCCGTTATGTAACAACTTTAACGGACCCATATTTTTATTAAAGAAAACAAACAAACAAAAACAATAATTAAATTAATCCACAAACTATCATTTACAGGCGAATTTCCTTCTGTCCTTGAATTTTTGATGTAATTTATTAAGCCTAACAACAACAACAGCAACAATAACAGTTTAAATGGAAAAAATTTCATTAAATTAAATGATTCAATAGAATTGTATTGGAACATTTCGTTCATTATTATCATCATCAACTTCTCTATGATTATCCTGTTGCACTCGTTTAAATGGTAATAAGAAACAATCCACAAAATGACATCAAGATGGTGTTACATGCAAATAAGAATTAATTAAGAGCTTTTGCAATTGCAAATCATTACCTTGAACCAACCTATATACCTACTTATCGATAAAGAAAATAAATATATCGATCGCTTATTCGATAAGATTCGGTTATCCATTGAAAATGTATTTGAGACACAAATTCCAATTTCCTAAATTGTTGCAATCAATTGGATAATTAGAAACATTCCAATTTTGTCTATACTACAAATGAGAAAACATCAAATAAAATGGAGAGAATATTGAAATTTAACAGGCCAAGGTCCTCGCTATAACAGACAATTTCCACATGTAAACATAGAAAGTGAATGCCGACAAAAAAATTTACATCAAATCAAAATTCAATGAAATCGGTTCTAATAGATGACAATTGTTGGAAAATGTAGTGGCATTAGTGTTAACATTTACCGAATTGATCAAATAATTGTGACGTAATTTTTGAATACAATTAATTACTTTAAATGGTTCGTTTTGTTCTTTAAATTATATCCAACACACTTTGTTACATCCAAACGATTTGTTTGTAAATTATTGTAAATAATTATCCAAAAATAGTTTTGTGTATAAACAAGAGCAACAAAAAGAACTGTGCATGTAAATATAGAATGTTTGATATAATTTATGGATAAGAAAAACAAATTTGATCTTGAAATTTTCAACTATTTGTCACAAGAGAAAAGGACGTTGGCAGAATTAGTTTATTATACCCATTCTACAACAACAAAACAAACCAAAAAAATATGATCATCGTTCGCAAAGTTAATGTTTTCTTAAAACAATAATAAAAGACCACAACAACGAATTTTTGTTGGGGAATTTTATTTTGAAACCCACACATCGCAAACAAAGAAAAATTCTTTCCAATTGAGCGAGTTCGATGATCGTTACATGATTATTCTCTGTAAATATTGACAATTATGGATATTTTTGGATATTTTTTTCATGAAAAACTATATCAAATGTTGGCCGATATCCAAGAGGAAATTCTAGTTTATGTTTCTCCAAAAAATTGTTTTTTAAGAAACCACAAATCAAATTCCACATACTTTTTACACAATTTTCTAAGTAATTTTCAAACCAAATGCGTCCAACTATCTGAAATTATTCTAATTGTTACATGTTAATCGAAGCAGATGGTTTGAAAATTGTCCAGTAATTTCCAATAACTTATTAAAAAGATAACTCACCATTATTAAATTTAATTTCAATAGCATTAAGTGTTGAAAAACAATTTAATTAATTGATTAATTAATTAAAATGTGTATAAAACACGAGGCATCTCTTAAATTGAACTGAATTCAATTCAAATATCGTACTTTTTTCTGTGATAAATTCCTTTATCTATTAAGTATCCCTTTATAGATTGTATGATTGAATTTTAATTTATTATAAAATAATAATGTTTGATCAATAACAAATGGATATCAATTTTTCGAGTATGTATTCAACAGAATTAATTAATTTGAACTTTAATGATTTTTTGTACTGTTGAGATTCAATAAAATAATGAGTCATTGAGTCACCCAAGTTGATAAAATATTATTTACTTATTAACTAATTCAACAGGCGTCAATTTTATTTACTAACTAATTCAACAGCAATTTAAAAAAGAATCGGGGATCATTATATTTTGTCTAATTGTCAACAAATAGAGGTGTTTATCCTCTAAATCCCATGTGATCATCATCATCATCATCATAATCGGCTTATCCAATCTAGAAACTGACTTTGTAGTGAAAAAAGCAATTTTCGTACATCATAGTAACAATTATTTATTTGTTGTATTTCTAGGATTTCTATGACGAAACTATTTAATTACAAATACTTTCATTTTTAATTTATGATAATGTTTTATGTGTTTGTGGAATTGATAATTTATTTAAAAAAATAATGTTTTAATTTGCGCGATTTTTCTGATGGCTTTTGTAGTGTTGAATGGATGTTTGCATTTCATCTTTGTAATAGATTTTTATCTGATTACGTACGTATAACCTATCTACTTTCAACGTGCCAACTTGACGTTAAGCACTAGCTGCCACATCGAATCGAAATAGACGAAGTGTATGTGTCAGCTACGCCCACCGAAATCTAGACGTCTCCAATATTACAAACAAAAATAACAAAATCCACCCTGATTTCTCTCAAATAAATATGTGGAAAACTTTCACATGATGATAAATTTTGATAATGTTGTTTTTGTACGGAAACTGCCACAATTTACGATTTATAAGAAATCGATTTGCTAGTCTTCATAGAGAAGAAAAACAACTATCTTTTATGGTCGAGCCGGTCAAATTGAAATTGACCGACTGTAGAATTTGGAAAATAAATGCGGCACTGTCATTGCCCTGAAGAGATGATGGAATCTTTAATAAGTGGAACAAATCGAGTTTTCGATGGGAAATTTACCAAAAGTGCTACAAGCAATGAAGAAACTAAAAAAGAAATCAAAATAAAACAAGAAAGAATCTGTCTGAAAAGAAATTAGAAGACTTGCTGTGTGTGTGTGTGTGTGTCTATTTTCATATCGTTCGCAAATTCTTCAAAAGCATCACGTGGTCATTATTTAAACAATTATAATTTATCAATAATAATGAATTGATAATGGCAAACAAAGAGGCATTCATTATGTGGAAATTAATAACGAAAATAAAAGCACTTGAAATATTTCCGACATTTGTCTGATAATTTAAAATTAAACAAAATAAAAACAGATTTCGATTCTATTTCAAGGCCGGATAAAACCACCGATCCTTACGTAATCAGAAATACATTTAAAAAAATTAGAATAATTGTTGCATTTAAACAACAATTCTCGTTAATTGTTATCATTATTATTATTATTATTATTATTATTATTATTAAGTAGGATTATTGAAAATATTTCGTATCTTTCCAGTCGTTTTCTTGTATTTTTCATTGTTATAAAGATACGAAAATGTTGGTATAATTGTTATGAAAATTGTATTTAATTTGTTTATTAAACAAATGAAATCATCGAGTACAATTAGAATGATCGATGGGGTCGTCGAACAGAAGAAAAAAACTAATTCTAACATACACAAACAACAAATTATAGAGGTTTCATTGTAATTAAGCTAAGAAAATCGAATTAATTAAAATGGGGTGGTGAATCGTACCCTGCTGACTTTTCTTGAACGCGGTTGGCGTACTGTTCTGGCCAAATCTGTATTAGACATGCCTTTTTACGGCTTTACCAACCACAAATTTGTTTTGATGGATTTCTAGAATGAAGGCGTCGCGACGCACTTGAACGTCTCCACTACACACTCACAGTAACAAACAAAACACTAATTATTTTCAGTGTTTTCAAACAAAAAAATGCACAATGATTATAATCAAGAAAATGGATAATATCCACCTTTAATAATTTTAACACTCATTTTTCCAACCCTTTTATCTCTACAATTGTGTGTCGATTACTTTAGATGTGTCACCTCCACGTGGTATTCCCAGATGTTGTTTTTTTAATACACCTTTTAATTTAACAACTAAACGACTAAACTTATTGGCGCAAGATTGTGTGTTGTATAAAACAAATTTAACCAATGTGTGTAATACAACAACAACAACAACAACAACATACAACAACAACACACAGAAACAGCACGATTATATATCTACCACGCCAATTAAATCGTTGTTGAATTTTAAAAATAGAGAAAGTTTAATCTAGTTGGCGTACGATGTGAAAACAAATGAACAAATAGTAATGGACGCTCAACAGGCGCCATATATAACATAAACTATTATGATGATGATGGAATTTATTACTTATGATAGAAAATATCAATAATGATAATCATCAAAATTTATTGTAGTTTACGGTTATATTTATATTAATTATATCCCATCACCATCGATCATTACTAGATAGTAAATCGTCATGGTAGATCTATAAAACGGAAAATCAGCTGACTTTGGTTTTTCCGACTATTCGAAAAAAAAACTTGAATTTTAGCGCGTGAAAATAGACGAAGCTTATCATTTTTTGATTAATTAAATGATTAAAAATATTAATAATAATAATAATAATAATAATAATAACAAAGGAAGACACGACCTACAGCAATTAATTAAATATAAATAATCAAAAATATTGTAATTCATTTCTAAATTTATAATTTTTGATTTGTTTATTAATTATTACGAATTCATTGATAACAGTTATCATATAATAAATGAGGAAATGAAATGCTCCATATAATAACATTCCCATAAACATCTGTTTAAAGTTCAATAGATAGTAAATTTATACTTGAGCAAAAAAAAAACAATAGCAAGAAATTTGAAGCGATTAAACAAATTATAAACAAATATTCAACAATTTAAAAAAAGATGTTGCTAAATTAACGTATGCAGCCAACAATACAATCCTGATGACATGTGGACCTTCCGCACTAGCAACATTAACGTTAATCATAATCACAATTCTGTCTACAAGCAAATATATGCAAATCTAACGAACTAAATTGTCCATTGGAAATATTTAAAAAGTCAAAGGTCATTATTATATCAGCGGTGGAAGATTTCAACAGCAAATTTTGTCGAGTTATAATCACGCATTTGTGTGTTTCTTAAATTCTGCCTGGTTAGCGTTTAATTTAACGTACGTCTAAGTTTATACAGTCTAACTCATTTTAGTTGGTATTTGAGAGAAATCTCTTCATTTTCTGATAACCCCTGTAACATCACGCCGATATCTAATAACAATTTAGACGTACAAGAAAACACGTGTAATTCGAGGGTTTCTTCATTTAGTTCTTTAATGCATTTGATGGCGAATAACTTTATGAATCATTGTTTCCAATTAATCAACAATTGAAAGACGAATTACATCAGTTGCACATAATTTACTACAAGAAGTATAATTGAAGATTATTTGAAATAATTAAAAAGATAATCTACACGTACATATAACATCATCCCTTTATATCCATTTCGATTAAAAATAATGGAAAATATTGTACAACTTACGAAATTAATAGATGGATGTCGTGATGAATATTTTTCTGGATCATCATCCGCTTCTTCTGTACTTTCGGCCTGCCCCATGGCCCCTCACAGGGGCTCATCAACGAGGCCGGCCACCACCAAGTATACTAACACTACCCTGTTACTGGCTGCAGTCCATTACACTTACACATTCACAAACACAACATCGATTCATATACATACACACACATACACATCTAAAGAATTTATGGAAGAGCTCGTTCAGAGCCTAGCGGCGCCGTCAACGTTCTATGCTGCGTTTTTTACTGTTATATGATTGGTTAGCAGCTAAATGTTACCCTGGTTACCCTTGAATTTGTCCCCAACAATGACGTAGACCGGTTGGGGTTGTTTTGTGACTAAGGGTTGTTGGCCTTTGAATTAATTAAAAAATTATGAATCATTGTTAATATTTTCATTCATTAATAAAAGCAATTTGATAGAAATCGATAATTAAGATAAACTTGACGGTTTTCATTAATTTGAAATGATGCAAGTTGCAAGAGAGCTACAATTAATCCATTCTAACCTCTCAAGCGATTTTCTGGATTTTTATTGGAATTGTTGATAAAATTATTACGAATATAGTGGAAAATTACGATGAAACGACCAATTCCATTGTCAACGTTGTTACGTTTTCCGGTATTATTTGGTAGTTTTTTAGGTATCGTAGGATTGGGGTTTGTGTACAAGTATTAAATGAAAATATAAAAATTGCAATTTTTATTTTGATGATTTTATGGACATTTGTTTCTAGAGATAATTGGTTGGGAGATATCGAAGAACAACGAAAACAATTATTTCCTGAATCTAATGAGACTAGGGTGTTGTTGGAGAGTTTTAAAAAGATGCCAACAAAAGATAAAAACTAGAATTGGAAATGACAACAACAAAAATCTAACAATTTTATCGATATCTGTATTTGTATTTGTAGTAATTAATAAATAATGAATTTTAATTGATAAAAAAATTGCTGCATGCTAGACACTTCCTGCTGAAAAACCTGAAAAATTTGAAATATCAGACACATCCGTAACAATACCAACATTATGGCAATAAAAACCCTATATTTCAGCAAAGCATTATCTACAACAAACGTTACGAGACAGGAAGATTTTTGTGCTCGTTGAAGAGTAATGAAATATTTCCAGAAAACTATAGGTAAAAGGGATGTAAATAGTTGAAGTACAGAAAAGGGATTGATACTAAAATTACTATCAATGGAACGTTTAATTTAATTATTGTAAATTAAGAATTCTTGCATATTTTTATGTCAATTTTGAGTTATAATAAATACATTTTCCTTGTGGAATCAGATTATTATACAATTCGTGTATAACTATAATCCAAACACTATCTACTTTTATTGATAACAACTGAACAAAGAAATGTCTAGAAAATTACATAAAATCCTAATCTATTGTTGTTACGAGTATTTTGATTAGTTGATTTTTAGACACCGTAGTATTAACACCTGTGAAAGTTTATCAAAGCAGTGTTTTTGTAATAGTGATACAAAAAGTGTAACAGTGTTTGTGGATGGATTGGTGTACAACGCAGAACTAAAAAGAGAACTAACTGCTTTATAAAGCTTATGGCGAGATTATTATGCTTTCATGTACGACCTGGACTGCATTCTGTTATCTATTTCGAAGTGGCCGATTTGACACTCCCTGTTACATGATAACAAAAAGTCCGATGACTAAAGAAGTCTACTACTGAGCTCCTGAGGTCTTGTGAGAGTAAATAGGGAAAATAGAGAACTAGGCAACTCATTATACTCTCCTAAATGGATTTTCCTGTCGCAAGACAAGCTACACTGGCAATAGTGCATTATTTTTTTGCTACAAACCGTGCATACTATGGTTACGTAGTTACCGTTCATGAATTGTCGGCATTTAATATAGAAACAACAATAATTCAAAGATTATTGAAAGCATTTCAATTGAAATTCGTGAATAATTTGCTAAATTTCAACATTAATATCGCTTTGAATTATCAAAATGTCTATAGAAATAGAATCTGCAGAGTTTGTATTTCCATAACCTCAACAATTCTAAATCTATTTAATCCATAATTTTTGCAGTGTTATTCGTCTGATTCAACAATATTTGAAGGAATCGAATCTTTTACGAACTCTTCATACATTACAAGTTTGTATTAAATAACATTCAATTCAGAAATTTTCGTATAATCGTGTTTATTTCAATGTATTTGTTGTTTGATAGGAAGAAACTGGAGTTACGTTAAATACAGTGGATAGTGTAGATGGATTTTGTGCAGACATAAATAATGGACATTGGGATACAGTATTGAAAGCTATACAATCGCTAAAATTGCCAGATAAGAAATTAATTGATTTGTATGAACAAGTATGTTTAATTAATTAATCTAATCAATTTGTTCTGTATACTTAATATTTGGTCAATTAAGATTGTTTTAGAATTGATTGAATTAAGGGAATTAGGAGCTGCACGGTCATTATTAAGGCAAACTGATCCAATGATTATGATGAAACAAAATGAGCCTGAACGTTATATACATTTAGGTGGCAATTTCACTTATTTTAGATGTACCATTTCGATTGATATATGTTTGATTTATAGAAAATCTATTGGCTAGATCGTATTTTGATCCACGGGAAGCGTATCCAGATGGTGGTAGTAAAGAGAAACGTCGTGCCGCTATTGCACATGCATTATCTGGCGAAGTATCTGTTGTACCATCATCACGTCTATTAGCATTATTAGGGCAAGCATTAAAATGGCAACAACATCAAGGTTTATTACCACCAGGTACAACTATAGACTTATTCCGTGGTAAAGCAGCAATCAAAGATCAAGAAGATGAACAATTCCCAACACAAATGGCAAAACAAATAAAATTTGGACAAAAATCACATGTGGAATGTGCACGTTTCTCACCAGATGGACAATATTTAATTACTGGTAGTATTGATGGCATTATTGAAGTATGGAATTTTACAACAGGTAAAATACGTAAAGATTTAAAATATCAAGCACTAGAGAATTTCATGATGATGGAACATGCTGTATTATGTATGGCATTCTCACGTGATAGTGAAATGTTGGTAACTGGTTCACAAAGTGGCCGAATTAAAGTATGGAGAATCACAACAGGACAATGTTTAAGGAAAATTGAAAAAGCCCATTCGAAAGGTATCACATGTTTACAGTTTTCTAGGGATAACAGTCAAGTTCTTAGTGCTTCATTCGATCATACAATCAGGTTTTGTTGCATTTATTTGTTTTTGTTGTTCCAAAAAAAAAACAAGTGTTATTTTCAAAGGTTGCATGGATTAAAATCAGGAAAAACGCTGAAAGAATTCCGTGGACACACATCTTTTGTAAATGAAGTTATTTTTACACCAGATGGCCACAATGTTTTAAGGTAAATTTTGTAAAATTTCCACTATTTTTAATCAATGATCAACTGTAATTTGTTAGTGCTTCATCTGATGGTACAGTAAAAGTATGGAGTCTTAAAACAACAGAATGTATCAATACGTTTAAATCATTAGGTGCTGGTGATACAACAGTTAATAACATTCATAATTTCACAAAAAATCCTGAACATTTTGTTGTATGTAATCGTAGTAATACTGTAGTAATTATGAACATGCAAGGTCAGGTAATTATAGATACGTTTATCAAATAGAAGAGTACTTCTACTACTTTGTTGTTATCGGTTCGTTTTAGATTGTTAGATCATTTGCTAGTGGTAAACGGGAAGGTGGTGATTTTGTATGTTCAACAGTATCACCTAGAGGTGATTGGATCTTTTGTGTTGGTGAAGATTTAGTACTTTATTGTTTCTCAACAAATTCTGGAAAATTAGAAAGAACATTAAATGTACATAATTGATTTTTTTTTTAATTATAATCAATTTTATTTATTTATTTTTTCTATGCATGTAGATTCATGAAAAAGATGTTATTGGTATTGCTCATCATCCACATCAGAATCTAATTTGTACGTATAGCGAAGATGGATTGGTAAGACTTTGGAAACCATAATTCTATTTGATTATTATTATTGTGTATTTATCATAATTAGCGTGTAAGTGATTATACGGATTTATTTAAATAATTTATCTTGACAGAAACCCATCCTCCATTCTCCTTACAATCAATCAAACGATAAAATCTTTATTTTACGGTTTATTGTGCATAAATATTGAAAACGCCTAAAAATATACAAATATTCGCATTGCTAAAATTGAAATATTTTTAAATATCGTTTGATCCATAACTCATTAATCCTGTTTTATCCTTATTTAAACTGTCTCGCTGTGTGGGCAAACTCAACAAGTTCTAAAGAATTACAACAGAGATGCCAGTTATCTCCCATCTCTTTGTGGCCATTCTCTACTTTATTTCGAAATATTAGTGAACATTAAGTATCTAACGTGCTTTAATACCACACAATTGCACTTAATAATATCAAGTGTGTGTGTGGTTTAAAACTAGTAGATTATAGAGGTGTGTGTGTGTGTGTGTGTTCCTTACATTTTCCATGGTGGTCTTTCTGAAAGTTTGATTCTAGCTGATTTACTTCGTTTGAGTTTAAAAGTTTTAGAAATGTGTTTTGGTTCTTCTAAACTTTTTCTTTGAATTTTCCCACTAGCCGGTCGTTCTTTTATCTGGAAATTTTTAAATTCCTTCAATTAACAACAATAAATTCTGATGTTAATATGATGATATGGATAGTGGTGTTTGCAAATTACTTACTCAAAGCCCTTCGTTTGCTGGTTTTGCTTCTAAATCGTGTAAATCGGTGCAATATTGTTACTAGATTTTGTGAAATAATCAAAGAAAGCCTCTACTAATATTACTAATGCATATTTTATTACGTAATACATTGTTGATATTTGTAAAGTTACAGTGATGATACTTTTGACTAATACCATCTATATTGATGCAACAAAATAAAATAAAAATAAATGTAATAAAACAATTAGCGCACATTCAAAATGTTGGAAAAATACATCGTTTCATCAAAAAAACCATCAATTTTTGCTCTAATGAATAAGAGACGACATTGATGAATTTTTCACAAATTTATTATTATAATTATTGAAAATTACAAATTAAATATGCCTCAATTAACAATACAAATTTGGTCATATTCTATCTAATGATAATAACAACAAAATTAATTTTTATCAATTGCATGTCGTACATATTGTTGGTTTGTTTTTAAACGATGAAAATGAAGCAAAAGGTGATCATCATTATTAATTCAACTATGATAGCAAATTCAGTGTAAAATACTGTGTTAGTGTAAAATCTAATCGTATAATTCTACTAACAAATTATTAATAATTAAAAAATAATAACATTACACAACAATAAATCGAATCGAACAATTTGATTAAATCATGCAATGTAAGTTGTACGAACATGCTTCATTTTAATTGAATCATTAATCAATCATACAACTCATTTGTTTTTTTTTTATATAAAATTTTCAGTATTGCTGATTAAAATTCATAAGAAATAAAACAGTTATATTATAGATAAAGACGGCACATTTAATTATAGCAACAAGTTTAATGTTCTTGATTCAAATTTTCATCAGCTAGCGGACCTCCGACCTCCGGTTGGGACGGCAAGGAATTCTACACAAAATTAATGTTAATTGTTATACGGTTTTAATATGGAAAATTGAAAAATAAAACGGCCAAACAGCTAACTCAAAAGAAGAAAAACAACGAAATTACTAGAAATGAAGCTTTCAAATCGTTTAACAGTGGCATGCAATCAAATTTAGGCATGCTTTTTAAAATTTGTTAATTATGGGATATTTGAATGAAATTAAAAAAATATATACTCAATTTGTAAACGCGTCTCCTTTTTTTCAAATAATAATAATTATTTATCGACTTTTTGATTTTATTTGATTTGCGTCCATTTTAAGATTGGTAAAAGTTTTTCGTTGTAAACAATGCCCGTAGATAGACTCACCTGTGAACCAGATAAGGAATGATTTTCAGTTGATGTATGTGAACGTTGCTGCTTCATATAATCTTTATCATCGAAAATCTTCTTATCACCACCACCAGGTTTGTGTTTAACATTGTCCAATGAGCCAATTTTACTCTGAACATTCAATTCGATTTTTCTCTTTTCAATCTGTTGGAAAATAATGGCAATGATAAATTAGGATTTTCATTCAGAATTTGGTTATAATCAATGTTTGATGAAATAAATCGCACAATGTGAAGTGTATTTATAAACTTAGATACGAGTGAGAATTAATTGATTGATGTGCCTGTGCCAATTTCGAATTTTGTGTGTTGTTGTTGTTTAATACATCACATTTAAAGCTTGCGCTCTTTCCGACATTTTTACAATTATTATATTCCTTTGTTGATTGGCAATTGCTACCTAAAAAGCTGTTTCAACAGGTGAAGCAACACAAACTACTCACTCCTTTTCTATCTGTATCTTCATCGTCAGACTAAAAAATTTTAGTCAAGTTTCAATCAATGAATTATTTAAAAAATGGACAAAAATCAAAGATGAAATCATTATGAATTGAATTTACAATAATTAATTTGTTTTGTTGTTGTTGTTTTTTTTTAAGTTTCTTAATGAATTACCTTAACATCCCCACCACCAGGAACATATTTGATATTATCCTTGGATCCTATTTTTGGTTTTGCTTTATCTTTAAAGTCCAATTTGATTGTTTCAATTCGCTTATCACCACCTTTTGGTTTATGGCTCGTATTCTCTAATGAGCCAATCTTCGATTTTGCATTCCATTGTAATTTTTGTTGTTGAATCTATTTTAAACAGAAAAATTGCAAATAATTCGAAATGGCGTGTGTGTATAAAATGATTAATTGTCAAGCAAATTTGTTTTTATTAAATTTAAACATGAAAGTCAGTCATGCATTTCGATTGGATTTTGCAGAAAAAAATATGTAGAATCATGGGGTGTGTCATTAATTTTCCAAGTTTACATGGAACTTTCGGGAGCGTCGTGTTATGTAAAATCTAGCAAATTTATTGATGGCAACACCATTATATCATGAGAAAATCTCATTATTTTAATTAAATACTGCAGTTAAGCTTCTATTTACGGTCAAGTGCCTTGACTTAAGCTCGACTTTGCCTTAAATTTTCCTTATGTTTTAAACTCATTTAATATGAGATTGATTAGTAAGTCGAGATTGAGGAAGGCAAGATGAACAGGCCCTTAGTGTCATGTAACTTTATATGTGTGACAAAGAAAAATGAGGATTATGTTAGAGGAACATATGCTGATTTTAATCAAAATCGTGCCGTCTTTACATTACACTAATTGTAAGTGCAAACTGTTTATTCTACTTAAACGCAGCTTAGTCTCAAGTATCGGTGATGTGTGGAAGCGTTTATTTGAAATTTAGTGTTTGAGAGGATTTACAGCATTGGGAAATTTGTGATAAATTCAATATCTGACCTTTTTATCGCCTCCTTTCGGTGCATATCGTTCATTTTTAGCTTCAATTCTAGGTCCGGCATTCTTAAATTCGACTTTTCTACTTTCAATTTTCACCTGACCACCACCAGGCTTATAACTGGCATTCTGTAAAGATCCAATTTTCGATTTAACTTCCTTCAAATTCGGTGAAGGAGCAGATCCTACTTGAATCTTATTCATTGGAAGTTCTATCATTATTTTTGTTTTATGTTCACAAAAAAAAGTGTTATTAATATTGTTTGGTTTTATTATTAATAGAAATTATGTTTACTTTTCTTCTCTGTTACTCCTGGAGTGCTAGCATTTGAATCGGGACTTTTCAAACTAGGCGATTTAGAGCCTCTTGAAAGCGATCGATTTTTCGTTGGTGTTGTCGATGATGATGTTCGACTAGGAAGTTTAGTGGCAGATTTTCGAGGAGAGTTATGTTCACTGACCTGATCCTGCAGAAACATTAGAGGAATGTTGGTAATTTTGGATTTAATCGACTTACATTGCCTTGTGTTGATTCATCGACACCACTATCATTGTCGCCTTCTGTAACAAAAATTATGATTAATTTCAATGTTAAAAACAAATTGCAATTTATTTTCAAAAAAAATATGTAAAATAAAAATCGATTCGATTTTATTAACCTGTTTTGGTTTTTGGTAAATCTTTTAATGCCAAATTTGTCGTATCAAAGTTTATGGTTTTCGGTTTTTCTCTATCAGCAATTTCTTGTTTTTGATTGTTATCGTCTACTTTACTTGGTGTTCCTTTTTGCTCGTTATTATTCAGTTGTTTCGCAATTGGTGTTGGAATATTCGTTGTTTCTACATTTACAGATTTTGGTTGTTGTTGTGTTTCTGAATGAGAATTTGGTGGTTGTAGACCATCACCGTGTTCTGCAATCCGATCCATTCTTGTGCTAGCTACTGATTCAGGTCGTGATGGATAGTCATTATCAGATCTTTTGACCAAATCTTCAACCGATCCCGATATTGATTGTTTATCATCTAAACTCCCAACACTACTGATCGATCTTCTCCGTTCATCATCATTTGTATTATCTGATACAACTGAATTGATACTATAACTCCTGTTCTTCATCATATTCATGATGGGTCTTTGTGTTTCCTCAACAATACCACCACCACCACCACCTTCATGTGTTTTATTATTGATAATAGCAGTGGAATCCAGGGTGTGACTTTGAACGAATCGTTCACTGTCTAAAGGTAAACGTTGCTGTTGACCAAAACTAGGTACAGATCGTTGATGGAAAATACCAGGTGCTCGACTACCAACAGGTGCACCTTGTTGTTGTTGTTGTTGTTGTTGTTGTGGTGGTGGTGGCCGTGGAAATGGTGTTGGTGGTCGAAAATTCAGATTTGGTCTTATCGATTGATTGGGTATAAATTGACCTGGGGGAGGCCGTGGCGTGCCAGGTGGTCCTCTTTGAATGAATTGCTGACCTGGTTGGAATTGTTGGCGTATTTGTGGTGGCCTTATTGGTACACCTTGTTGATTTATTGGAAATCCTGGACGTATTGGAAATGCACTTCGACTGTCTAAACGTTGTAATGGTGGTGGTCTTTGTATACCAAATTGTTGTGATGTTGAACCGTTATCATTAGTCTAACAGAAAGTTAGAAATTAATTATCTAATTTAACTTAGAACGTGTATAATTCTTTTGGAAACAATCTTAGTTCTGCGTGAACAAGCTTTAAAATTTATGAGAGAGGAAATTTAAGTATTTGTGGGTGGTATGTCACACAAGTGTTCTTTTTCTTGTTGTGTGTAGTGCCAGGCTCGACCATCTCCAATGACAAAAGTTCACGAAAACTCTCTACAACTATCTTTATATTTAAGTCAATAATATTTCAACTTAATCATCGAAAATGTAAAATAATCGCGGAAATTCAACAAAGCATGTGGAATATGTGGATATAAATAGAAGGAAAGCTGGTAGATGATAGACGCCTGGTTGTATTCTTACCATCTCTTGCATTGCTTGGACATCTTTTAAAGGCACATTATTTTCAGACGAAGACCCATTTAATACTGTATCTGGTTGTTGGGACATTTTATCTAAATTTTTTTATTTGTGATCGTGACTGCAATTTAAAAGTTTTACTTATTTTTTTTGTTTGTTTCAATTTAAAAAACAAAACAAACTACTTTTGCAGTTTTTAATTACACGATCTACGGTGCTGATTAAATAGTGGTGTAATTTCTAGAAAATACTTTAAAGTTTTTTTCAATTTGCGTGATTAAATAAATAAACAGATATAAAACAAATCTACGTGGGGAGGTATGTCAATTTACTTCCCTTAATTTCTTTCAAAAAAAATAAAAGCGAAAAAGAAACGTTTATTTTTTGTTGCAGATCAACTCCGGTAATATCTATTTTTATAATTTATTTTTGCGGTTTATGGTGCGTGATTGTTGAATCAAAACCAGATGGATTTCAATTGATCTATTCTCACATGAAATCACTTTATAAACAATGACTTTTAATAGAAGACATACACGAATGCACGAAATATTTAAATAAATTTCATAAAATCCACTATTGTACAGAACTTCTTCTTTTCCAATAAACTTTATTGGATAACCATTAAACACTCACGCATATTACATGGGTAGAGATCTATTTCGATAGGAACGGCTGACGAAAAAACTGCGCCCGGGGCACCCTTTCTTTTATTTTATTGCGTTTAAATTACTTTATATGGGACGTATTTCTGTACGTATAAAAAGAAAATAGATACTGTCATATTGCAGATTGAAATGGAGTAGGCGAATCGATTTACAACGAATTAACGAAATACAACATAAATAGTTTACGATTAACAAAATGTTATTATAACGAGTGCGTGTTCAAATGAAATTATGCAAATTGGAAAAATAATCCTATAGGAGTGCTATGTTTGCCACGTAATAATTGGCTTGTTATCTAAATGATTACCGGTTTTTTTAAGAGTTCTTGAAGATGGTACGGAGCGCATTTTAATTTTTTACTGTAATATTGAGAGATTTCCGGAGATTAAGTGATACCATTCTGTTTAAGATCAAATTTTGATAAAGCGCTGCATATTGTTTGGACACGTTCTTAAAACCTTTGTTCACTGATGGAAGCTTCTTTCACTATACAGAACAGTCAGGATAACTAGCCTTCATTATGAATTACAAAGTATAGAAAGCTTGTGCCTAGTTCTTGTGCCACATCTGTATGTATTTAATATAAAAGATTTTTGGAGGGCTTTATAACGAAAAGAATGAGTATCTGCGGTCCCTACCTACCTATTCACCACAGTGTTTGTCGAAAGCTCGAGCATCTGGGGGATATGAATCTCACAACACTTTCTATTTGTTTTAATCTTAAAGTTTTATCCTTTAAGTGGCTTCCAAAAAGTGATTGGAGTCAGCTTAGTGAGCACTACAGGATTGATTGTTGATTGTTGCTAACCCGTACCGTGATATAAAAATTAATGTTGGAAGGAAGTTATTTAATGGTAATTGCTGAAATCAACACTATCCAAATCTATATACTTGTCGTACGAGCTATTACTTGGATTAAAATCATTTCGATTTTTCCGCTACCAAACAGAGGAAAAGATCAATTTCCACTCTGACATTCGATTGTAATTTAAATAACTTAGTAACTCCTAAATATTTCTACGAGTTTTGAAGGTGAGAATCGCCTAATTGTCGTCACCTTGACTGCTTTACAGTCGAGTTGATTGAATACAAATAGATCCAATATTTCTGTTCAACTTTTATTTAATAGAATTAAGCATGGATTTGCCTACCAAACTCACCCTATTACATACAGCATATTTAAATTAATCACTCTATTCTACAACACTAATTGGAATAAATAATGAACGGATTTTCTATATGTGGCTCGTATACAAAAAAAAAAATAAAAAATAAGCCAGTCTACCTCTTTTAAAATCACTATGTGAAAATGTTGCGTGTCTAACAGTTCTAAACAATAGATTTGTAATGGAACAAGAATAATTATTGCAAATATGTGCAAGTGTGCAATCTGTATGCAGGTGTTTATATTACCTGTTACCGGCAAACAAATAACAATTATTATGATAACACACAAAACCACGGGGTGAGTACACTCTTCTATCGTTGTAGATTGCCAACGAAAAGCTCACTAACTATCTACCCGTTTTCTATTGCGCTGCCGCACGATCGATCGTTCTTACCCATTCAAGATACAGACAGCTCCTACTACCATCATGGTTATGTTTTTTTCCACCCCACATTTCTTATTTATTTATTTTCGTAATACGTTTATATTATCTCAAATTACATGTGGAAAACCATTAGAAGTGGAGAAACTGGAAGTATGTTGGAATATCAGCACGCAAATTAGATTTGTAAAGGCACGTGTCACGTGTCCGGCCCTTTATTGTTGATTTATAAATGAATTTATCTATTTCAATTATTTGTCCTGGAAAATTATACGCTAATTAAATTCAGTCGAATCTTTTACGAAGGTTTGAGTACGTCGTCAAAGAGGTAGTGTAACAGATAGAGGTATTACTGTATCTATTTTGTTGTATAATCGGTGGATAATCTTGACGCTAAACAGCAAACGGTGATTACACAGATAAAATAATAGATGCCTCATGTAAAGTCCTTTTAAAAACAGTGCAGTTGCAAACAGCGATAACTTGCTATAATGCTGGTTTGTAATTAAACAACGTTGTCTATTTCCGAACAATAACATCATTAAACGACAAAATATTGATTCGTGCTAGGATGATTTTTTCAGATTTTAATGATAATAAAAAAAACATTGATATTGATTATTGTCGTTTCATTTAAAAATAAAACACTCAGGTTAGTAACCTGGATTTTTCTAGAAAAAATCATTGATAAGATGGGTAAATTAAAACGAATTCTTGTATAGTAGCGGGTAATAGTGGATGTTTTTATTGGCCGAAAGCTGTGTGGTGTGTGGGCTGAAGGACTGTGTCAAAAATGGACGTTTATTTTATTACAACAAGGTATATTACCATGATTATTTATTCTATTGGGAATGGAAGTAGAACATTCCAGTTGTTATTGATAAATCACAACAACCACCCTCCTCAGGTAGATAGGGATGCAATTTATAATTACGACGCCCTCTACAAGCGAGCTTTTCAAACTATTTCAATTATTAACAATGCGATCTTCACAAATCATGTGTCCGTTTTTGATTGGTTTCCTCAAGCACAATACGTATATACTTATCTAACGGTAACTAATTTTAAATTTGAAATATCATTAAAGAGATCTATTTTTGAATAGAGACACCATGCAGCATCAGCAGGTATAGATGTGCCATTTTATTTTTATAAATTGGATTGTTTTGCTTAGTCACCTAGAATTTTTAATAGTGCTTTGATCATTTGCCAAAGCCAATCGAAAATATCACTTTTTCATCATCAATTCATTTCTAACAAACGGTTTCTACACAATTCGATTTTTATTGCAGTAGAAATTTTGTGTTTTATTTATAGAAATCGATTGCATTGATCCACCTTTGGCATTTGACTTCAATCAACAACTCAATGATAATCAAATTTTGACAATTTCCAATGACTTCAAACAAATAATCTTCAATACAGATTAATTGCAAATTATTATAAAATAACTTGTTTTCGTAGATAAAAAAAAATACTTGGACATGTTTTTTCTATGATATTTGATCATTGTCTAAAAATAGACTTTACTATGGTTTAGAACTAATTATTATTAGAAGTCTAATCAGTCAATATAAAGTAAATCGATCATACATACGTAATACGATAATACGATAATGTGACTGCTCCTTAAATAATGACGAAAATTTAAGTGAATCAAGCCTACGATTGTTTTTCTGTTTAATTTAATCACTTTTAACACACCTACATAAATGCAATTGAATAGAATTGTTGTTTTTTTGTTTCTTCTGCGAAACAAAGTAGAGATGATGGAATGCGGCATAAGAAAATGGAATTTCTCAAATCATACAGAAGTTCTATTGGAATTGATACCTTGCCCAATATATTTAACAAATGAAGGTAACGTCATCTTGATCCAGTCCATCTTGCCTTACCACTCATTCTACTCCATTGAAGCTCCATTTTGCTCTTATGTTAGTTAAACAGAAGGTTTATTTTAATAAAGTACGATTAAAGTGTGGGGCAAAGTGAAATGAGTCTTGTCTTCAACGAACTTGAGGCTCATTTAAGACAAGGCCGAGGGCTACTCAAGGTCTTTAGTTGCGGTGTTATTTTTGATTTTCTTCCGCTATTTAGGCAAGATCGAATGGAAATACTTGAGCGTTCATTTCCAAAATTGAGGCCTTTCTATTTATCAAGACTCAGAAAAGAGAATTCATTCTAGCAAGTGTTTACAGTATCGATTCTATTTAATCATTAGAAATTTTATTATTTTTCCCATAAAGGCAGAGTCTCCCCTTCGTATCTAACAAAAATCAATGAATAACCTACATTCTATTCAATATTAGACGTAATTAAATTATGTCAGCCTATAAGAAATAGATAATACAGGTACCATATCGTACAACAAACCGTAACGATTTGTATATACATGGAATTCAACAATTTATTATCGTTATTATTAAAATAAACATTTATAGATATTTGTTATTCACATGCAACAAATAAACGATTGGAAACTAATACGAAATGATGAAATATGGATTTTCTTTATAAGATGTGTCATTTAATTCATTTTTTGCGTGCACTCAATTCTGTTTAAGGAAATCACACTGTTATCTATCAAAATGAAACCAACAACAACAACAACAACAACAACAACAACAACAAACATTTTACCAATAAAAATCGTGAAATAGAAATGATGTGATTATTAAACAGAACCGGACTGCCTTGATGATGATTATTAATAATAATAATTAAGTATAAAACCATGTCCTATGCGTTAATTCGTTTCAATGTTAAATAGGGTATCTAATGATGTCATCTAATTACGTAATATTTGTTTATTTAAATATTCCTACAATAAATAACAACATTTATTTATAATATGAATGATTCGCTCTAGAGGGTAAAAGTCGAAACAATTCAAATATTTTGATATCTATCTATACGAAATCTATACGAGTTCCAACAAATTTCTAATCAAATATATGTAATTATTGGATTTATATAGAAATTTGTTGATTTTTACCTGCATTGATCGGTGGATTATCAGGTAGAATTCTATCCGGAAGATGGGGACCACCACCGCTAGCTTGCACCTCCGTCATTTCTTCTTCACAAAAACAATTAAATCAAGTTATTGATTAATGGTCACAATTCAAAGGGAAAAATATCATATAAACACACACACACACACACACACACGAATACAGTTTTGCTGAGGGATTTGATCGATAATCGTAGTAACAAACAGAATGCAGGAGTCTAATGACACGAATATTGTCAACCTTTATTATCACAACACTGGTAGATAACAGATAAAAGATAATAGCAACCCGGCTTTTATCTAGATCGTAAATTGGAGCTTTTCAAAACTATATAATTGTCGACATATAGCGAAGCAATACGTATAAACACGAAATAAGCTTCACTTTATAGAGAAGTAGGGAATATAAAATAACATGGAGACGAGAAGCTGGTTGCAGAGAGAGAGAGATCGGTTTTTTGGGTCTCCCCAACAATCTCTGTTGATCCTGTGCTTTGAGATGAATGCTTAATAAGCATGCGCGTGGATTTAAAAAGGACGAATTTGTAATCGTTGAGTATGTATGGGGAATTTAGGGACGATTGTGTTAAATTAACTAGATGAAATTGACGATTAGATGAGGGGAAATTCAAGATTCAACAGCAAAGAAACGGAAATATTAAAGAACTGTTTTGGAGGCATTAATCTTTGGGTTTTAATATTACAAAAGGCTGACGAGGGAATGGTTCGGATGATGTAGCATCTAAGTCTAGATTGTTGGAAAAGATCCCACCTTATTGGCACTTTTTATTTAGAAATCAACGAGCCGAATGGCTCAGTAGTAAACAGCTTGCATTTATAATACTGAAGTCCAGAGTTCTCGAACCCCCTTTACAGGTCAAACATCGTAGAAAGAACGTTTGGATTTGATGAAATCGAGCAGTATCTAACCATCCTTTCGAAAAAACCTAAGCGTCGTGGTTTGGTCAAATGAGTGGTAAAGGAAGACAAACTTCTGCCAGTAACCTACAAATAGAAACAGTAAACAAGAGGCGAACAAAGGTCATGGCAAAGGATCCTCAAATATCCTTGACGTTATGCTTTTGCGATAAGTAATGTCAAGTACTTCTTTTGTGTATCTACTTAAGTGCACTGCTTAGCTCTTCGACGTAACTAACAGTAACAGAAACTCAGTAAAGTATCAAAAAAAGGCTTTGGAAGATCATCTTTATTTACGTTTGGCAAATAAATTATTGACAGTGTCTTATAGTTTTATTAGAATTATAATACAATTAACAGAAGATTAAGTTGTACAATTTAATTATTAATGAACAAATGACGGAATAAACTTAATGTTTTTGCAGTCGTCTTCCTTGTTGATTGATGGTGTTTTATATTTGCTCAACAATGGCGCCCATTAACTATGTGCATATGATGGCTATCGATCTTAAAAAAGTGATGTTCCTGTTTTTTAATTTTGTACGCACACATATTTCAAGTTGCTAAACAACAATAGATCAAAATTAATACAATTAATAAAATGGCCATAAAAAAAAATTGTATGAATATTTGTTTAATAAAAGCTCAACACAAAAATAGCAATCTATAATTAAATAGGTAGAATAAATATGAAGAGAAAATAGAAGCGAACGAAGCATTATTTATTTGCAGAAGCAATACTCAGTAGTAGTAGACTCCATATACTTACTTAAAAATAAAATTTAAATTTAGCCTCTTACGCCATCATCTTTCTGAGGAATGCTGAAATATGCAAAACAACATGCTTATCTCTACGTTGTATGGAAAAAAATTTGAATTTTATCAATCGCAAAAAGATTAGATTCGATTCAAAAAAAAATGACTAATCTATTTCTATGTAACTATTACAAACACAAATTGCTGTTGTACTTACGTTCGTAAGGGATGAAGCCATCATCATCTTCTTGGTCCATACAGTCTTTAAGTACTTCGTCTGTTTCAGCATCTTCTAATCTTTCACCTTAAAGTTTTGATTAATCGATAATTGAATGTGTGTGTGTTTTTGTTTGATTTGATGTGTCTGGCTTACCAAGAGATAAGAGGGTGTGCGAGAGCTCAGCAGCCATCATCTTTCCATTCTCTTCTTTATCATATAATTTCAAACATTCCAAGAAATCTTCAAATGTACCCTGTTCTTTATCTTTCTTAACTTGACTGAAAATTGGCAAGAATTCGTCTACTTTAAGTTTTTTCTCATCTAGAACAATTCAATTGCGATGACAGAATTATTTTATTAATAGTTTCAATTAAACAACTCACTCTTCTTCTTTGTGCCGCCCAGTTTCTCAATTGTGGCCAAGGTTGGGTTAAGGTTAAGAGCACGGAGCATATCGCCCAAATTCACAGCATCTACTGTACCATTACCTTCAAAGTCGTAGATGGAGAACACGAAGTTGGCTCCTGTTTTTGTTGAAAGAGAAACAAATTGCAAATCAATTATCAATGATGAGGCGATATTAATTAATCAATCGGGTTGGGCCGGGTAATTTGTCTAAATTAGATGGGTGGTGTCAAGTGACATTTAGTGTGAAAATTGGGTCAGTATAACACGATTTAGTACAGCAAACCAACGTTCTAAACATAGACATCAGTGTTGTAGTGGGATAAATTTAGAAACGAACTGGGTACTGTGACCATATAAGTTCTACACTAAAATTAGATTGTAAGCGTTGTTTCGTTTATAACGAATTTGATTAATTGAAAAGAAATATTTTCGAATTGCAACTCACTTTCAACATCCCTAGCACTGAGGTCTGCCTGAAAATCGAAATTATTATCAAATTGTGATCTATTCGACAAAAATTGATTAGTTAGTGCCTAAAAATTGCAATTTGTTGTTAGCCAAACATAGAGATGGAAGTCTTCAGAAAAACGCCCCTAAGCAGCAACAACAACATAATCACATTATATTTTCCCTTTAATAATACTAAGGGCAATTACAAATAGGCATTTAATAATTCTTGTTAATTATTCTTTTCTCTATTGCATTTGATTAATTTGCAACACATAAACTAAATAAGTAACACAATTTTTTTTTCTCTAATTCTTGACTACTTACCATTGTGATGTGTCTAACTGTAACTTGCCTTCTAGTAAATGGACCAGAAGTGGGGCTCGGAGGACGATAGTAGCCCTGTTTTATATGTCCAGAGGGCGCTGGTGTTGCTCTGTAATTGATGCCTTATAATCCTGGGCCACCACTAATTTGGTGGGGCGATTTAGATTGTACATTGACAAAACTATTTGAAATTTCGTTGAAATGTGTTTGGTTTTTTTTTCGTTTGTCCAAAAATATCCATTTCGATTTGGGGTGGGAGTGGTCAAGAACAAATGAATTTAGAACATTATTAAAGAATGTTTCAGGTGCTATTTTCAGATATATTTGAATTATAGATGTTACGACTAATTTGGAAATAAGAACAATTAAAATTGTGCGTAAGTAGAAAATATCGCTTCATTCAGCAGGTTTATCGTGGATTTCTTGTTTGTAAAATATCTCATCAACGTTGGTTGCTTGCTTTCTTGTAGTTTTCTGCGAGTTCTTGAATCATCAAAATCTAACCGTTTGTCTGTGTTGCCGACCATTGTAACCTTTTTGGGATTAATCTGAGTTAATTAATTAGCATGATAATTATCTTGCATTACAATTCACCAATGGCAAGACTTCGGACTAGTGATCCGCAGCCAGGACAACAAATACACTGTAAGCGTAAAACATTTAGAATCAAATGTTGTCAAGATGCTACCTTCTCTTTGCAGAAATTTCAATAACTTGCTCAATAATGACAAGATCGGACAGCCTGTATATTTGTGTTCAACAGTAATTTTAGTCTTCTCTCTATCTAGAAGACAATCCATTTATTTTCCAGATGGCTTGTAACCTACTTTTGTCAAAATTTCAATTTTTGATTCTCGTTTATATTTTTAGACAGAAAAAGCAGACACTTAACGTATATGAGGCAAAAATGTGCTTTCTTCTTTCTAAGCGTGTGTAATGTGAACCATTTGTTGCTACAGAAATCATAGAATTAACAACAACAAATATTTCGATTCGTTAAAATTTTATTTAATTTTGTTTTTTAAATACAAAAATTGTAATTATCACAAATTGTAATGTGACGGATTTTATTTGAGAAACTTTCTACTATTTTCATCCTCTACACAACGACCCTTTTCAAAACATTTTATAACGCTACAAATTTTCCCTTAATATTTATTTATTTGTTAATTTATTAATGCATATATCATAAATAGTTTTGGTTTTTTATATAAAAAATTGAACAACATTCCAAAGCCTATTTACAAGAAGAGAAATTTCGTATTATTTACCAAACTAGGGCATAAACTAAATGTGAATAATGGTAAATCGTGGCGAAAAAACATTTTATTCTTCAAGTACTGTTGGCCTCTCTCCGTTTTAACACATATTCGTATGATCCAAAGAACCGATATCACTTGAATTTGAGCTTCACATTACAAAACATCGCATGATGAATAAATACAGGAGCAGCACGTTTTTCTTAAAGACGGAAAACATCGTTTATTAACAACACATTTTACAAATTTAGGCCGGCATAGTTGCCATTTTATTTCCACGGCGTTTGCTTAGTTGTTTCCAAAAACGTCGATCTAATTGTTTATCCTAGAAAATATTCGTTTTGATTTTGTATTTTTTTTTTGGCTTGTTTTCGTTACTTTTAAGCGTCTTGGTGAAAGTGGTTTTTCTGAGTAAGATGTGGGCACACTATCAGAGATTGCATCTTCTTTGCTAAATATTTTAATTAATTGTCTACCTTCGGGTATACTTTGGTGAATTCTACGTTCTCTTCTCATGTTGAAAAATTCGAAACTATAATTAATTATTGAAATTAGTGTTTGTCATTTAATTGATTAAATATTTATAAAGATCACATTCGAACTCCTTTTGATCTGGGTATACGTTCAATATTTACAAATTTCACTGTTGGCTTGAAGCGATCGAAGAAGCCTAGATGGTCCTCTTCGATTGCTTCTTCTGCTGCTTCTACAATACGACGATAACTCTCCGATCTGTGTATCTTCGAAACTGCCATCGTCTCCGATGTCACCACCACTGATGGCATTTTGATCGTCTTCTCGATATTTGTTGTTTTTGTGTGGCTTCCGGCAACAGTCGAGCATATGTCAGCAGCATTTCCAGTTTCGTTGCCCTGCCCACAAGGTAATTCATACTTTATTGATAAAAAAACGACAATCTCATTTTTGATGGCACAATTATTCCGATCTACGGCTACCACCATCAAAGAAGTAGCCCATCAATACCAATCATCATCATCACAACTATTTGAAGAACTACAGCTTTTGGTGATCTACTGTAACATGCCACATATACGTTTCAATATTTACCTGTTCTGGTGAGATTGATTGTTCTGTTGGCGATTGACTGGATGAATAACTTTCTGAGAAATCTTCTTCAATTAGAGGCTCAAGAGTTCTGCGCGGCAGAAGACCACGCATTATCGATCCAGTTATTGGTGGTGTCATCAACAACTCATCCATCATCAATTCCGTATCGTCACCATTATCAGATGATATCGATCCGTCATAAGGCTGTATGAGATTTTAATTAACAATTTCTAAATATAAAGAACCAATAAAAACAGCATGCAAATAATTCAAAAAAAAAAGCAGATTCAAGAAAAATCATTAGAAAGTGTCGAATTTCTAACCGATTGTTTCCCTTCATAATTTGGTGAATTAAAATCATCATCAATCTCTCCTCCACTAGTAGGAGTCCCCAAATTTCTTCCCCGGATGTGCCCCCTGAAGTTTCATCCTCTTGTCCTTCATCACCATTAACAATATTATCGGTAGTATTCAAATACCTAAATTACAATGAAATTATTTCATTTGGAACAAGATTAATTTTTTTTTTGTAACTTCTAACCTATTAAAAACTTTTCCACTGTTTCTATAATCTTCACTTAATCGTTCAAAGATTGCCATCTTTTCAGCAACAAAACATCCAGCTTTTGCTGTCCAATTCCTAATTGATGAATAATAAAATGCTTCATTATCAATACCTTGTTGTTGTTGTTGTTGTTGTTGTTGTTGTTTTCTTCATCACTTCCTGACGAATTGTTTTTGTCCTCCCAATTGTCTTCATTGTCTTCCGTTCCTAATCGTTCCAAACTGGAAACAGTTCCATAGCGTCTCAATGTTAAGTTGGAGCCACTAAGTGAATGGTAAGGATGTTCTTCAGTTTGTGGTGAGTCATCGGGAGAAATATCAATGTCGTTATAATTATTCACCTAATTAGAAATTAAATTAAATTATGTTGTGCGTGTTTACTTTCATGTGTCGATTACCTCATTACGATTGTTGTTGCAATTACATGAGTCTTCGTCAATTTGTGTGTCGCTAATGTATGTGTTCGTTGAATTATCCGGTGATGGAGGTGCTACGGAAATTTGAGGCACAGGAAGTGAGAATGGATCCAATTTTACTAAACTAGAAGCTGGATTTATAGCACTTAAGCCCATCAAAAGTAGCGGCCTCCAATCATCTTCATCCTTATCTTTAATGTTCGCATTGATTTCATCTTCATTATGGTGGTGTTGATTTGGATTTGTTGTAGTTTTATTCGCACTGATAAAGCAATTTCTATGGCACTGACGGCATACGTGTACAGTTTCTGGTACAATTGGACTTGAACGTACGGTAATCTGAAAACGATTATTACCATTAAAACATATACAAACAAAGATAAACGAGGTAGAACGCTTACTTGGCTTTCGGTTGTTGTACTTTTGGACGGACTTTGATCATGATCACTTACATTGATCTCTTCATAACGATTCTCATGGTTTTTCGTTTCCATACGACAAGTGACATTGCCTTGGCTATCGATTAATTGCAATTCCTCAGAGCGTTTCCTAAGCATCTCCTCTGTCCATTCTTCTGATAACGGTTCCAATACGGCTTCATCAGCAACAACAGCATTATCAAGTTGACTTTTCATCCATTTTTCCAAATGTGTAGCATTACCTTTGGTGCTATTTGTTTTGCTCAATTGCTTACATTTATGTTCAATATGGGCATCAATTTGCTTTTGTATGTCTGTATTTTCATTTATGTTTTGCGGAGTCTGAAAAATGGCCGAATATTAATGGGAAAAATTGCCAATTGTGATTTATTGTTTTCTATATATGTTTTGTTTTATTTTCTAGCAAAATAATAAAGAAACAGGTCATTAAAAAGCAAAATGTTATAACCAAAGCGTTTATTTGCAAATATATATTTGTATAAATTACATTCTGTAACAATATAGATAATCTCAATCTAGATCTTTATCTACTTTATAGTCAATCTTTGTTTTGTTTTGTTTTTCCATTTATTTGTTTACTAATAAGTTCTATATATATTCTATATATGTTTAAATTTAGACATATATTAGTTAAAGGTACTTTATTTGAAAGAGGCAGTCAAATTGGACAACGTGCTTTTGCAAAGGAAAAAACACTGATGGCACATTCATTTCTTTGTTTATCAATAAAAAAACAACAAATCAAAAAAATCAGATTGTCTCTAGAATTTCAATTGCTTGATTGATGGCTATTCGTTGATAGGCCGTCAATATTTAAACAACTCAAATCATAATCGAAATTTGCAATGTCCCAAAGGTCCTCATCAAATTTTAAAAAGTCTATATCTTCACGATTGTGTCCATCAGCATCCTCATCATCAGATGAGATTTCAGTTGATGGTGTTAGGATAGCAGATGGGGATTGTGGTTGTTCCTCAGGCAATTGATATTTCAATATTAAACTACTTTCTGATGTGAAATGTGAGGTAAAAGCCTGAGATTGTCCAGAGGATGATTGTGATGATGATATATTTGCGGATGGTGTATCAGGTGTTTTAGTTAATGAATACTGTGTTGGCAATTTTGATGGTTGTGATTGTGGTAGTAATGGTCGTGATAATAATGGTGGTGTTAATGGTATTGGTTGATAGAGATGATGATGATGATGGTGATTTGGGGGTTGTGCAGGTAGGCAGGAATGATCTACTGGTTCGCTGCAGTGACCGCTACACAGACGCACCTGCCGACGTAGGGAGAGCGATTCAGCACTCTGCAAAGTGGCCACAGAGGAGGTTATTGGAGCATCAGGAGATTCTATCGGACTGCTAAATGCGCTGCCATCCATGCCCGCGTTAACGTGGAAGCTGCGTGCGCAACACAACAATACTATCAATTCTACAGAACATCCATAAAGTCACGAAACGATTTAATGATTTCGTTAAATTATAAACATCAAAACCTATAAATCTAAATCTATTTAATTCTAAATGAATAGGTCTTGATTGGAAAACGGAACTTTCAACTGTATCTAATATTTAAATCTAAAAAATCAAAAATAACACATGCTCTCTAATTATATGTATAAGACTTTATGGATATACTATGTCACTATAGATAAAAAGAGAGAAAGAGAGAGAGAGAGAGAGAGATTAGTTAATTTTATCATTATTAATGATCACCGTGATTGTGCTTGGGATTGAATAATATAATCAATAAATCACTTACATCTGTCGTTGGAGTAAATTTTGCCAAACAGCTTTAAGTTCAGTTGTTGGTGCTCTAAGCACCATCGTTCTCTTACTACCGCATTTTTTTGGTGTTCTACTCAAATCGGGACCACAATGTACTGTAGGACTTGTGGCATTCTGACCGCCAGGCGACACGATTATTCTAAATTCGGTATCTGGAAATTTGACAGAACATCAACAACAACAACATCAACAAATAATCCAATTGCCTCAATTCAACCTTTTTTCCTAACATTAAATGACACATCACTAATATGGGCAAGTGGTAAAGGATCTTCAATAACAAATAGCACCCTATCCCTGGACACTTTGGCAAACAATAATAAATCACTAAATAATAAAGTCCAATATTGTCGTACATTTCGTCCTTCAACTCGACCTAAGTCACCACCAAATATCCATTGACGTCCAGGTTTATTCAAGACAAAAGGCTGTAAGCAATCAATTCTTGTCACTTGTCTCTATACAAAAAAAAATAAAAA
This sequence comes from Meloe dianella, assembly GCA_028455855.1. Lineage (NCBI taxonomy): Eukaryota > Metazoa > Arthropoda > Insecta > Coleoptera > Meloidae > Meloe > Meloe dianella. The sequence goes on along the minus strand of JAPTHL010000055.1, from coordinate 385,454 downwards.
TGAAAATGCAACCGACTTACTTTACACTTTGTGAAAACTAAACGATTCTCCACATCTTGTACGGTCAGTAATGGCCTACCCTCACCTGTTGGTTCCATTAAACCAGCTTCTACAGTAATTTCTCGATAAGTTTGCTACAATTGAAAACAAATAGCAAATTACGTACGTAAACTTGACAAATCTGGTGCAGACAAATCTCTTACCTGTAATGTTTGTACAACGTGATTTATCACAAGAAAGTCTTCATGGTGCGACTTGGTATTTGTTTGGATTATTGTTAAGAATTTCAACATTTCCCGATAATGTTCCAATGGTTTATGTATAAAAGCGGTGATATCTGGCCGCCGTCTTGGTATTGATGGTGTATGAAGGAAACGTACAAATTCCGAATTTGGATTCTTCATTTTATTGGCCAATATGCAATCAGCTCGTTTAATACCTGAGCAATATCTCTTGTAAACTGTTGTGATTTCTGTTAATTTGGCGTGATAAATTCGACATAGAAGACTGACTTGTGGCTCCCCATCATCTTGGAGTAACGTTTCTAAAATATCATCGGTAATACGAAGGACCTAGAAAGGGGGCAATTAATGAAGTTTCTAACCAGCGTAATGTGAATTTGTAAAATGTGTTGCATAAAATGAATTGAAAAAACAAACAACAAACAACAAACAAATACAAAACTTTACCTCATCGGAATTTTGAAAGAGAACTTTATGTTCTGACGGTGTTATCAAGTCTCGACGTTCAGCTAAAGCTGAAACGAATCGTGTAATTGCGAATTGTAACCCTGTTGCGTATTGTTGCTCTTTACTAATCAATTGGTGCATGGCTTTCTTTCGATTCTCTTCTGGATTATTAGTTGGTTTCTATTTCAAAAGAATAAGTGTTTACGGTTTTGTGTGGGACACATTTCGATTGAAACAAACAGGGAAAACAAGAAAATTATAGAAAAAAAAACACACAAAACATTTATTCAATAGCATAACGTAAACAATTCAATTCAACAGAGACAAAAAAAAAGAAACTAAACTAAAATAATTATAACAAAAACGCGGATGTAATAACCAAAATAAATAAAATAAATAACTTAAAACTAACATTATTATTACTGTAATTGGTGAAACTAAAATTCATGCCCAAATTCAGTTAGATTAAAATTAACAAAAAAAAAAGAGATGAAACACATTGACCGACTAATTTTGGAACAATTTTTCGTTTCTTTTCAAATACTGGCCATAAAAACAAATCGTATCAGAATGAAATGGGGGTAGTAGATGGGTAGCAAATTAAACAATAATTCCACTACCAACCTCTGCAGTGAACGCAACTTGAGGTAAATGCAACTTTTTCCTATTATAATCCACAGAAGCGGTGTTTGTGGAACAAACAGTGGAGGGACGACGCTGCACCAAATTGACGTTTGTTGGAAGACCAGTCGTACTGCAAGTGCCGATACTATTCAAACGTCTGACACTTGGCACCGAACCATTTCTTGATGTGTTCCTTCTAAATATTTCCAATGTCAATTGATTGCCATATGATCTATTTGATGGGGATTTATCCACAAAAAAAAAACCAAAATCATTAGCATAATAATAAATTGTTATGGGATTAATAACGTTATTACCTAATTAGATTTAAAATATCAATTTCTGGCATCATAACAACATTATGTTTGTCCACAAAGATAATATAATCACCTGGCAATATTCCAGCCTTATCGGCTGGCAAACCTTTTTCGACACGTTCAATACGTGGCGGATGTGTCCATACAACAGAAAACCCAAAACCAGATTTTGGTGGACGTACCAAACGTTTTGTATGTGTAAATGGTGTACGTCCATTTTTATTGCCTGTTGCTTTACGTTGTGTTGCCGCTGGTATTGCATCAGGCCCATCAATTGGATCCAATTCCAAATAACGTAAAAACAAATTCTCATCAGCGTATTTTTGTTGTTCATTTAATATGGCCCGATTTGTTGTTTTCGTTAAATCATTATCGAGATCATCTATATTGATGATATCATCAACACTTGACTGACTTTCACACATTGTTGAATTTGTTATCAATATTGTTGTTGTTGTTGTTGTTGTTGATTGATGGTAGTCAATAGGTGGTTTGTTGGTAATTAATTGATTTGGCGGGGCTATCGATAGATTTTGGGTGCAGTCCGTTGATTGAGGTAGCAGACAATATGAACCGCTGATCTCCTAAAACACCACGATCACTTAAAGTTAGTTATTCGGTTGTTTAAGTTTTAGATTTTACTACTGCTGTATTAATCATAGGGGTGATGCAATTTCAACCCAATTATGTGCAATGTTAACTTGTATTGAATAGTCATTTTTGTCTAATTTTGAGTGGCTTACGCTGCTGTTTGGGCAACGTTTGTGAAATTTATTAAAAAAAAATTGTTAATGAAAAGTGTGTGTTGAAATCGAATCGAACAACAACAACAAAAAAAATTCAATATTGTCACACTTGATCCGATCTTGACCAACAAAGAATAACAATGGACGCTTTTCCATTTGTTGAACAGAAAAATGAAAACGCGTCCATCGTCTCCTATTTGTCGATTTGTTCATTAATCAATAGTTTAACAGCTAAATATTTGAACTGTTATTAATCTCAAGCAAATATGAAATTGTTTTGTTATCTATCTTGGGTTGTTGCTGTTAAAAAACATACCTACGTAATCAAAAATTTGCTTTTGTCTATGTTAAGAACACTCTAAAACAATGGAGGCTAATCATCATTAATTCAAAAATGTTACTCCTCTTGTAGTGATAACGAGCTATTTGGAGCAACGTACAATTCAAGGGTTGCTTTCTATCGATTGCCATCTTCTCATAAAGCAGGTGAACCTGTTTATTTCTCATTAGCATAGACACACACATACAATTAAAATTAATTTACTATTGTTCATAAATTCGGCAAATTTAAATATATTTGAAATTGACTAGATTTGCCCAAAAGCACCACCAAACTAGATTTATTTGTGTGTGTGTGTGTGTAAATCCGGATAAATTCTTTAAACATGGGAAATTTCCAAGATGAAATCAACCGTGTCTTGAATCAAAATTGAAAAAAAATATCGCATTTTATAGATAGAGACCGTTAACGATTTCATTCACTGAGCTCATTTCCTATGTCGCTATTAGTTTGTTTGTTATTTTTTTGTTTGAAAATTGATAATTTTATCAAAATTTCCGTCTTCTATACGGCTTAGAATCGTTCAAAATTACACAGAAAAATAGACAATCAATCAAATTGGTTTTCCTTACCTTCTTGTAAACATGTCTGACATCAAAAGACATACAACCCAGGAATTGGCTTGTTCTGAAAACATACATTTCTATTTAAACACAATGAAAATGAATACAAAAAGCACATTCTAACATTAACAATACAACCCTATGATGACCACCCGCATATACCACTATAGTTAAGGGTACAATACACAGAAACACGTGTATGCATATATGTATAAACGATGATAGAAATCATTGATTATTTTCGCAGATTGATTGATTTAGAATGTTGTAGTGCTGTAGTTTTGTCAATCAGCAACAGCTGATTGGGGTTGAAATTGTTGGTACAACAACCACGAATACAATTGTATTTCGTGGCAAACAGTAATTAAATAAATTCGCGTTAAATTAAACAGGGTTATTTTTATTTTTGGGAAATTCTGCAAAATTTCCACACCATATTTGTTTGTGATAGACTGATCAGTTCGATTTTTGTTTCAAGTAATGGATGGGAGACTTACGTTTAATCTTTAGTTCAACTGTCGCATTCTGCCATAATGTCCCATAGATGAAACAATAATTATTTCGAGATATTTTGAAAATTTCATTATTTATTTGTTTGTTTGTTTTTGGCCTAATATTTGAAGGTACACAAAGGAGAATTACACAATGACGATAGAAATCGTGTAAGCACCACTTGAAATATTTCAATACACTGGAATTTTATAGATAATTCGATGGTAGAAATAATTTTGAATCTGTTGTTGAATTAGGGTTTGTAAAATTATTCACACAAACCCACACACAAACATACATACACACACCTATATATTATCACAAAAAGAGAAATCACTATCACCCACATATATGGACCGTACAAAAATTAACCCAAAAACTTGCCATAGGAGTTACTGATTAGAACAGGAGAGGTCATCGAGTGAGAGTCTCAAGCTCTAGGTCCGGTTGTCGACAGATTTCCATCGAAAATTTCCACCACGCCCCAATATATATACATATCTATCTTAGTCTTTCATATGGTTGTTTTTTGAATGAAGCAAGACAGTGCACATGCTCCTGGATAGTGGTCTGGCAAAAGAATAAAACCAGACATCGATCCAGAAATGGTGGGTGGATTTTGCGCATACTGTATCACATTATCATATAGATACCAACCATCATAGTGTTGGTTATAAATACTTATCCTGAAGGATGTTTATCGAAAACTCTTCGATCTTATTTACACACTTAAATCTAACAAAATTATTTCTTGAATAATAGAGAAAATCGTTAGTTTACCAATAGTTGATTGTAGGAGGGGTGGTGGTGGTGGTGGTGGTGGTGGTGGTGGTGATAGCAATAGGGTCTTTTAACCGTTCTAAATTACATTATGTAACCAAAGAGATAACACATTATTATATTCAATTTTCTGGGGATTATAACTATTAGTTGGCCCATTGGGAGGTAATTTTAAATAAAATATATGCGACTGGTGTTTTCCATTGATTTCCTCCTCAGAACCGAAAAAATGAACAGGCCTGTCAACAGTTGAATAATGTACTCGGCGCACACACACACACACACACACACATCCATCCAACACTTTGAAATCTCTATCATTAATAACAAATAATAATGGAAGATAAAAATAAGAAATTACCTTGTTGTCCGTTCTCTATGCCAAACTTCAATATGGACTCGTTTATCCAAATTTTCCATATTTACTATTGGAAATTTAAACGTATGATTAAAGAATGGCTTTGTCGAATCTGATAATACTGGTGTACGTTGTAATAGGCCATTGTGTTTGCGGCGATTATCACCACCATAACGATCATTGAAAGCTACCTGAAAAAACGTCCACAGATCGATTTAAAAACAAATCATATGGTCGTGCAAGACAGTTGCGAAAGTGGCCAATTCTTATTAAAATTAATGACTATTGGAGAATTGGTTCATGTGACTTCGCCAAATAACTTCTAATAAACTCCTCCAGTTTTGTTTTTTTCTTATATATATATTTTTGTTTACTGTAAATATTTGTTTAATATTTCAATCATTGGTTGGAATAATGGCCATCTGCAGCATACAAGGACCTCTGCATCAGAACATCGTCATGATGACGTGGCAAACACCAATGACGCAACTAATGATATCGACCGCAGCGTTGCGTTTCCCTTTTCGCCCTACTGGCCTTAAATACAACGTTTATATAAATGAAATAAACACTAGTTTCCCGTTAGTTGATTTATTGTTATTATAAACTATAAATGGGTTTCTTTCTCTAACTTGTATCATCAGATAGTCAATTATTTTTAATTCATAAAATTGAATGCATATTCTTCATAAAATTGCATATGTGTAGATGTTGAAATGTAATACGAAACAAACGAGTTTCTATTTTGAAAGGGACGAAAAAGAAGAAGATCAAGGGTGCAACATGTGCAATTGCAACAATAGAAAACGTTAAGATTTACGCGGCAAATCGTTTTATTATGTACAACAGGAACAATCTAACAGAAAACTTCCTGTACAAACAACTGTTTACTTTATTAAATATTTGGCAAAATTACGGGATAATTATGTTGGTACGTCAATTACTATTAGATTAAATATCTGTTGTTCTATCTAAAATTTAGTAAATATTCATCTTTAGGGTAGAACCTCTTATAATAAAGCAAATCTCTTTGCAAGGCAGAAGGTAAAAAGTCTGCTTTGAATACAAATAAGGCGAACAAAATAGTTTTGTTTTTTTTTAATAAAAGGAAGATTTTACGCCAGTGATGTGTAAACGGGATAATCTTATGGTCTGTTTATTAATTTTGGAGTCATTTTGATGCATATGTAAAAGTACCAAAGTCACACTGCACCACCGGCACAATTGAGCATTCTTCATTGTTTTACTGTAGCATGTTTTCTTGCACAGAATCATTTTAGTGGCCATATAAATCAATAATGTTGTGCACTTACATCATTTTATTGGCTCGTCAAAGCCGCAACAATGTTGTTTTTTTTTATTGCTGTTATCAAAGCCTCCGATAAAACTAAAGGCGACTCCGGAAACGTTCAATTTTAACCGCCCTAATATCAAATTATTTATTAGAAATCTTTCAATATATAACAGCTGTTCAACGATTTGGAAAAATTACAATTATTATGGGTGTGCTATAATCATATAAAAGAAACAAATCGTGCTCACCTTAACATAAGCATTAATTTGTTTACCATTAGGTCGATAGAGGTCTTTGCATCGTATCACTGTAAAGGAAAATGTGCAATTATTCGAGATTTTCAAATTCAATAAACTTACCATTGACACACAACACATCTTCATCACAACGTATATTCAAATCCATTGTGCCCCGAACTTCCCCTATACTGCAATTGGTAGCAGATGCACTTTCTGAAAATGATGTTGGCGATTCGAATTGTAAACATCTTCGAATACGGCGATTCGTATCAACTGGTGTTAAACTGAATGTACGATCTGTTGTTGTTGTTGTTGTTGTTGTTGTTGTTGTTGTTGTTGTTGTTGTTGTCTCTTTACTACATGAAGTAATTTTATTCGGTGTACTTTTATTATAATCAGATATCTTCCCTGATATTGTTGTGACATTAAAAGATTCATCTGCTACTAATAGATTCTTTTGATTATTCTCCAGATATTTCATGGATGATTTTGTCTGATTTGATAGAACTTTTCGGTCATCTTCTGTTTTACGTCGACGTATACAACGTTGACGTTTCAATGTGAAATTGATGTTATCATCTTTAGATGCATGTGAAATTGGTGATGTTGAGATTGATCGTTTTTTTGATTTTACTACCACTGCCACATCAACACAACGCTCATTAAATGTTTCATTGATATTAATAATTGTTTTATCACAATTTAGTTTGCTTGATGATTGAATAACGTTATTGTTGCATTGTTGACAAATGCAATTACCATCTAAACGATGACAGTATTCGGTTATTGTACTTTTCAAATCTGTATCTGATCTGCGATCATTTCCTTCTAGATTGAATTGACATCCTTCTTGTGAATCTAAATTAACAGCAATACTCAAATTGCATTCGTTTATATTATTTTGATCACTACTACGTGCTGTAGAATCTAGAATAGCATCAACAATTTTTTCTAAAGATAAATCATTAATTAATGTTGAATCATTCGAATTCATTTGACTGAATCGTAAATCGACAAATCTTTTGACTAGAGGTGTAACTTTAATCTCATCAATTTCATCATCACCATCATCATCAGCATTTTTACAATTCGATTTCACTTCAAATCGTGTCTTATCATCTTCAGGTGATTGCACAGCTGATATTTGATGTAAGAAATCGTTGACATGATCAATTCTCGGTCGTTTCACCACACCACCATCATCGTCATCATCATCATCACCATCTAAATTTAATAATCTACATAAAGGGGTCTGTTTAAGTGGACTAGTATCTAATATCATAAGACCGGGCATTATACATGGTGAATATTCCATTCTGAATGTTGGTAATGTTGGAGCATAGACATCTTGAATCCGCCTTTTGGTATCATGATCGTGGATTTCTTGTACATGGTCCGGTGATAATCCTTTTATATGAGAATCTACCGTTTCAAAAGGACGAAAATAATTACTTTGATCATTGATGTGGAAGTCTTCTTTGTGTCCAGGATCTATACAACGTTTCTTTCGTTTTTGTTTTGCTATAGGTGTAGTTTCTTTCTTCTTGCATTTTTTCGCGGACAATACACGCCGCAATACATTAGGATCATTCGGTGTTAAATTACTAACATCCCTTAACACCTCATATTGATGATGATTATCATCATATGATTTTATCGGTGTTGATGTAAATTGATTCTCTTTATCCATTTCTAAATCAACACTATTTCGATTTAAAATACTTGAACGTTTCGAAGTACTTGAACGTCGGCTTGTGCTAGAGCGTCGGCGCTTCACTTTCGTCCTTGATGTAAATTCATCCTCGATCCTTGCTTCTGTTGATAGCATTGTTGTAGTCGTTCCTGTTATTGTTGTTGTTGTTGTTGTTGTTGTTGTAGTACCTGATATGGCCGATCGACGGCGTGAGGGATCAGACTTTTCAGCCTCCCGTCGCGCCATTACAGTCCACTTCAGCATGTCGCCAGAATCTGAAAAAAAATTAATCAAACCACCAATTGAACGATATCCAAACGAACACATTTAAACAGATTCGAATTTAATGGCAAATAGAAAATAGAAGACAGGTGTGTAATAATACCCATATTGAATTGCCTCACCTGTTTTATTTTGGAAATGGTTCATTTGTTTTGTGATAATTAGTGTGAAATTCCCTATCAAAGTAATAGAATGGACGTTTTGTTAAAGCTGTCAATTTGATTTAATGAGTACCAATTGGAAATTTCACCCCTTTTTCTTATACATATACAATTTTTATAATACAACTATAATTTTATTTAAATTTGATATGAATACAAGTAGCAGGTGTTTCCAAAAAGCAACCTTTAGTCAGCTGCACTATTACTAATAAAAATTCCGTTTTACACCCCCATTTCTAATCGCATGTTGATAAAATTTAGTAAATTAGAAAATAAATGGCTAAAAGAACGTTTGAAAACATATAATGAAATCATTCGAAATGAATTTATTTTCCCTCAAACAAACAAACACTATTTCTATCGAAAAATTACGTATGAAAACCGAAAAATTTTTGAAACGACATACATCTTATTTGAATTTTTCAAATGTTTCAACGGAATAAACCACGTGTCTTGTACCTAACGTCTTCCACATGTTACACACAAAAATTTACATATTGTAATTTTTCAAAGCATTGGAACGTCTTCAGCGTTTCAGGTTAGAGGGTGGAACAATAACGATACAAACAGAAATATAAGAAATACACAAGTAAGATGAGGCAGTCTGCATTATTGAAAAGAAGTTGGCGACGCTATAGAAAAGCATTCACCCTATCATCAATTGGATTATCGTAAATAAAAAACAAAAGACAGTACCCTTTAAAACAATGAGCAATACTAACCCTAACAGATGTGTGGAATAAAGCACCACCAATAAGCAAGAGTCAACAGGGCTGCACACTAAAAAAAACATACAAGTTGGTCCAGTTATAGTAAATGCTCATGATCTATCTGTGTAAGAGTTACCCTTTCAAAGATATTTCAAATCAGAAATGCTTATAGTTATCCAATTGTAATAGAATTATGTAGCGCGTGTCAAAAAAAAAACAGAAGCATAGTGCCATATGTCATGTTCACTTGCCCATAAACATGTAAATTTCGCCGATTTATATTTGTTGATATAAATTATTCAAAACATTAAGTGCCATATGCCAATATACATAATTATTTAATAATATGAAAATTCATGTAATATTAATTGTGATTTCGATCTTAATCGAAAGTTTCAGCAGTGAAAAAAAAATTAAATTTCGTACCCCTAATTTACGTAGAAAGGTTCAATGATTTCTTATCGTGAATTAAATTAACGTTTGGAATAAATTTCACGCAACAATATGGAAATGTTACGGTGGATTTCTATCAATTGAGCAGGAAGTCCGCACGGGTATCGATGACAGGACCCAGTGTCATAACGGAAATCTGGTCTAGTTCCGTGACAACAAAACATAAAAGAGTGCAGTTCTGCAACTGCTCCTCAACTGCGTTTCTTCTTCACTTAACATGGACCAGCCTCCAATCTGTGGCACAAGCGTGCAATAAAAGACGTTAGGGCGACTTCCGTAAGAAAGGGAATGGTAGCGATTGTATACACCAGGTGATGGGACTCGTCTAGCCTAACCTGACCTAACCTTCTTACCCTCATACCGTTAACAATACGTGATCTAATTTTAAATAACACAATACTGCCGTACGAATATTTACCAAAAACCAATCAGTTTCTCACGGAACATAACGATTTCTATAAGTTTATAGATGAAATTGGTTGGTAGTTAGGGGTGATTTTCGATAGAAATCTACGGGAAATAGACCTCACACATGTCCAGAATCAGTTCAAATTCAAATGGGGACAGGAATGCGTCCAGAAGTCGTGACCGAACAACAACTCGTATCTCAGTATAAAGTCGAAATTTTTGCTTTATCATTCACACAAAATATTTTATTACAGTCGTTAAAAATCGAAAAAAAAACAAAACAAACATTAACGACTGACTAGGGAACATCGCGGACTAATCAAAACTAGATCTTGTCGACGAAATTTTCTGTTCTCAAACGGGCCTCTTTCATTTATTGTTGTTGTTGTCGTCGTCGTTATTTTGAAAGGGTCTCCTGTTCGTTGTAGGAAACCTGCCGCACAGAAAACGTTATGGGAAAACTTGCTATGGTAGCGAAATATATAGGGGAGGTGAACCTTTTTTTTTCTATTATTATTAATTTCTAAGTTGTTACCTAGAAACATTCGAAATCTATCTGCCAGTCACTTGATGATTTACTATTGTCGAAATATATTCTACTGTGGGAAAATTGTTTTTAATTAATTAACAAATGTTGTGTGTGTGTGTGTGTGTGTTTTTTTTTTAAATTAAATTTGTTCAAGAAATACATTTTTTTAATAATGTATTTAATGAATATTTAATGCGGCAATTCTTCACGGTTACTGAGCCAATAATAAGGGTGGTTTTTGTGAATGATATGTTGGTTAAATACAATTATTGCACGTAGAAGATTACTGAAAATCCTTACCACAAATACTGTTGATCTTATTTCACGGATTTGCTAGAGGATATTCAACAATTTATACAAATAGAAATACGCTTTTTTATTGTTTAACGTGTAGGAAAAGTGGTATATGTTCGGGCGACTTATAGCTCAGGGATGCACTTCCCTAAAAGTTACCACAATATTTTGTCTCTTATGGGACTAAATGTAAAACAAATAGCGCCGTAGAGGAAAATCTTATTCGTACCTGATTTATTGAAATTTTGTCGTTTATTAAGCGGATATAAAGTTCTAAAGCATGCGGTGAATTGCTAAATGAGTCAAGCATCACTGTGCAGGAATGTTCTACATTCAGAGTTCTAATCAGGATAGATACGCTAAGGATTTTCTATTTATTCGACAAAATTATGTAATTCTATCTATAAGGAACACAAACAGTGTGAATCACTCAACATTCTAAAATTAAATTATTACATGCACTTAAAATAACATTTACACGTCTAGAAATTTGAAAAATTGAAAACTACACGACTTTTAGTTGAGAACATGTTGTTTTGTCAATGGCATGTCAAGAGATTCGTTAAATTCGTCTCATCTACCACACCTCTCGTAATTAAATGCCACAAAGGTCGACTACTATTTTATGAACTCAAATACAAAGATAATGCTCAACAAATAGAATTAATTATCTGTGAATTAAACTCACCAAATCATAATCCACTCTTCAATAAATATCAAATAATTGCTTAATATCACTTTAATAATAATAATATCACTTGTGATTCACTTAAAACTTTGAATTTCCTTATGAGAATTGTTGATAAATCATTGCCGCGCTATTAAACATCACCAACTAAAATATCGTTTGTCGAAGTTGCCGCGAACTCATCCGGCAAGTGTCTGCGCGCCGTTTTACTTTTACCTGGGGTACCTGGCCGACCTCGTGTTGTCCTTACAGTACAAACCCTCCAGCACCCCCTGCATTGTAAAGGCCACAGACATGTATATATACCAGTAAATGAGGGATACCCTCTTGTATCCCCACTATTTGTTCAAATGAAATGCAGAATGTCGACCTTGTACAAATTTGATGACGATGATGATGATGATGCAACGGGGAAAAAGACCGCGATTTTCGGCACTCGATGGCGCGAACTACAGACAAGATGAGCGCATCTCAACAGTCACCACACTACACTAGCTATCAATTAAAAGATTTTCGGTTTATCGAAGTCATCCAAAACAGAATCTACAGAATAATAAATGAGCAAAATCTGATAAGATTGATACTTGTTGAATATCAATTGAATAGTAGTAAATAATCATTTTTCGTATACAAGTGCTTTGATATTATATGAAAACTTAAGGGTTTTCAAACATAAGGGATGCAAGGATAAGGTAGACGGTTCAACCCTTCTATATACAAACGTTTTGTTACAATTTTTTTCTCCATACGTCTCATAGGCGAAAGGCAACTTGTCTAGGAGTTAAAGTACTTTTTTAGACCGCATGAGGTTCTGCTTAACAATTGTTGGTAATAAGCGTAATTGATGGGTACTTGGGGCGTGTATTTAGAGATTTGTAACAATAATATTAGTCAAATAAATATGTATATATAAGTAGCTGTTTGTTGGCTTTTAATAATACTCAACTGGTGGTGACAAAAACTCATGCTAACTAACTAGAATTGTGTCTAGACAACAGCAAATGTTACAATAAATAACCAGTAAAAATCTATGATTGACGAGAAAAATCCCACGGCAAATACGAAACAAGAACCGGACTGTTAAATATGTGAGAAACGGGTAAAAAAACACACCGTAGTCACCCTCTCTGATTTCCTGATGCGGAACTAGAATTGTTACATGGTGGTGCTTTTGATAAATCTTTTTCTATCTCTTTCATGCACAACATTTCTTATTTGATCTTGGTTTGCTCCAAATTCTTTTATATTAAATATTTGTCTCCCTTGTAGAAAGATTTTCTTCAGCTTTCAACAGAAAACTGACAATGCGTTATGGCAAATCAATACACACACACGCACATATACATGTATAAAAACACCTGGTCTTGCTTTCTTGCATAACAGTCCGTCTTTCAGGCTCCGTCTGCAGTTTCTATTGTACGAAACATACAAAAGGATGTTTATACCAAAATATAAAATCAGCAATCCATTATTGTTGCATTTGATATGATTTCACTGTAATTTAATGATGGGAAAGTGGATGTTATTTATAAGAGAAATAAAGACCGTGGTATATCTTTGTCCATAGTGTACAGAGAGAGAGAAGTTCTTTAGAATCTATACCTATGCAGTAAGACGGGTGAAACCTGGAGCACGCGCCATTGCATTTCCGTATTGTACACACTTCAATAATATTAAATCGTGTATGAAAATTATAATTTCAACCATTGTATTATTATTAAGAATCATGACTGTTATTCAATCATTGTTTTGAATTATTATAAAGATATTTCAAAACTGGAAAGAATAATGACAGGTAATTAGAAAGTATTCGTCGTTATTAGCTCCTCTAATCCTTCCGTTTCAATTCTATGAGAATATTTGGAGGAAAAAAAACACAAAGAATTTTCACTGTAAAGGTGCCAAGAAAGCTCTCGTGGAAAAGACAAGACACAACAACAACAACAACAACAACAATTTAAAACATAGGAAGTCGTAAATGATTCGGAAGTGTTTTCAATTATGTACTTAGTATTTCTCAAACCAAATGTCATTCTTGTCTAAATCGATCATCGAAACAATCTGGTTCATGATGTAGTCAGTAACTGGACCCACCAATATTTCCATGAACACACAAATGCCGGCAAGGTATTATAAATTAGTCGCAGGTGTGTTCCCGATTTACTTCGCACAATTAATTTGTTTATAGTAAAATGGTTGGAATCATCCAAACTAATAAATAACATGATTTATAACCATGCCTGTTCTATGATACTAATTATTCTACTTGAGTGCATCGCATATGTTTAAATTGTTGGAAATTCAAATGTCTATCAATTTTAATAACTCTGTACGTATGTTGTTGCATGTAAAGAAGTTGATATTATTTTTGGTATCGTCTACGACATATCAACCATAAATGAATTTGAAACAGTTTCAAATTGAGGCGCATGAGAAGAATTGATATTGAAAACATGTGCGATTTCAATTAGAACAGACTGTCGTTATCAAAATCATGATAAATATATCATATGTCACGTGTTCTATTTGAGGCAAAACAAGACCCCAACATGTATTGTTTCGGATAATTAGTTTAATGAGAACATCAGGAGAGTTACATTCAACGTAACAACATTTGCCAAAAACAAACAAACAAAAAAATAACACATTAATTAATAACTGATGTCATAAGTTAACCGTACCATCATTAAAGCTAATTACGATAATTCTCATTGGGTAGAAGACATATATATGTTTGGCCGGTTACTAATTGTCCAGTTTTCAGCACATCTGTTACTAAATAACATCATATACCACATCGCGTACACTAAACTATTTCATTTCCAAATATAAGTCAAACATAAAATGACAGAGATCTATGGAATTGTTGGATGGGACAACGGTTAATAAATCCTGAAATCAAATTTAATAAGAACTGAACATAACAAATCTATATATTCCTTTGAACTACAGTTTGTTTGTGTGTTGATTTTTTTCACTATTGAATCGAATGTCTGAATGGTAAAATCGTATTTCAATGGATATGCATTGAATACAGTCTTGTAACGTATTTACTTTTAAATGCACACTCTGATAATCCGCAAATAATGACGAAAATATCGTGTTTAACACAAATTAACCCCTTTCACTACAACAACGATGGGAATTCTGATCGTTAAATTGCATTTTAATGTTGTTGCATTTATGCGAAATGCTAATTATCAAATTTAATGTTTACATAAACTTTTTTGGCATATTGTCGACATGTACGTGCCACCATAAATATTTGTTAAATGGAAATTGAAATTAACATTGCATTGGGATTTGTATAAATCTGAAAAGTTTGCCACGAATTCTGTAGAAGAAA
The DNA here is from genome assembly GCA_028455855.1 of Meloe dianella. Classification (NCBI taxonomy): domain Eukaryota; kingdom Metazoa; phylum Arthropoda; class Insecta; order Coleoptera; family Meloidae; genus Meloe; species Meloe dianella. The sequence continues at coordinate 370,448 of JAPTHL010000055.1, read as the reverse complement.
TTGCATAAGCTCAGAGAATTGCAAATGATTTTGGTCGGGCATTGATTGTAGCTCCAAAAAATGTTGTTTTTTCGTCATTTTTGGAGCTTCCTGTCAGTAACCGAAATACACACACACACGTCTATTTTTAAGCTTCAACTTGCCAACAGCTCTTCATAGATGTCTGGCTACTCCTGTACAGTTACTTCAGCTGATTCAAAAAAGAGTGATAGTACGTCCTCTCTAATTTGTTGTGAATGTCAGCATGTAGCATAAGAGGGTTGTTATTCTTGCACCAATCATGATTCGATTAAAGCAATTCCAACGGAAACCTCAACTCAAAACATCATTATTCCACGTCTCAACATCACACACTCAATTGATTTATTTAATACGAAAATTTGCCCAATGTTTAGACAGTAAAATGTCACATGAAAAATCCTATCATTTTTTTTCCCGTTCCGAAAATGTTTTCGATTCTATGTAGCAATTAGTCACACCGATATTCAACTAGTTTTTCTTACCTCTTGTAACACGAGAAACGTTGGATTGACACGAACGAACAGGTGAAGCCCCCCACACACCTGTCTACTGCCACCGTTAAACATCAAATAAACTCTGCAAACTGGCGCCGTCATAACTTTCCTCTTCTTCGTTCGTGTTTGTTTGTTTTTTTTCCCCACATCAAATTTATGCTATATTTATTTTCACATTTATTTTAAAAATTTATTGGAATAAAATACGTTATTATTGATCGTTTTGCAGCATTTGAATTTCGAGAAAAAAATCCTCCACAAAAAATCTCCATGTATCTCAATGGAATTAAACAATAGCCTAGGAAAAGGTCCATCTTTTATCAACACAACAATGGGAAGACCGTTTTCTATATTTCTTTGCCCGAACATCTGCATAGTTCCTTAGAGTGGAGAGATTCTAATGAGGGGCATAGATAAAGTATTCAAAAAAAATGAAATCACCCTCGAAGGAATGGAATGATAGCTGGATAAACAATCCCTATTTGAATATTTTAATAATTACAGAACATTTGCACTATTAATGATTATTATTAGATTAGCTTTGAACTGTTTACCTCCGAATTCCCGATTTACTTATCTTTTATTAAAATTTCCAACACACTAAGATCTAGCTACGTAATTTTAGATTTTATAGTCACATAAAATTATCGTAATTTATTATTCATTGAGCATTTTACACGAATAACTGGAAGTGTAAAAAATCTGTGTATAAGAGACGGCCAATTTTTTTTTGTTTGTTCTAACAATTTAGAATTTTATTTTTGTCATATCAGTATAATAAACTAATAGTAATTATTACAATTATTGGAATATTGTACAGATGAAGTAAACACCGGGCCCCGCACGTGGCAAAATACTGGTCATCCCACAATAATAGAATCCTGGATGGTTATAGTTGTTATGATGGTTATCCCTATTGTTGGTACCCGCATAGTATCAAAAAAACAAATGTATACAGATGTGTGATCAACATTAATATAATCATAATGACTTTTAAATTTTGTATCGATTCGGGTATCAAAACAATTTAGCTCTAATATAATTATTCTGATTATTTGTGGGAGGAAATGTAAAAGGAATCATGTATTCTGTCTAACAGGACAAATTCAAGGAGCGTCCTGCTGTTTTTTCTTCAGCAAGCCAGACAATTTCATCCTGAAATCCTATTGATCTGTTATGTAGTCCTTTCTTATAATTCCACGTATCTGACCGACCATGTGTAAATAGATGTTATTGATGCTTATATTAAAAAGTTTCTATCACGAAAAACTACATGAAATCGAAATTGTTACATGTTACAAATGAAGAATGACGTTTACTGCAAGCAATACTAACAACGTTCGTTGAGCTTTACTAGAAAATTAGTAATATTAGAGTAGATTTGAAGATATGAAGGACGTACATTCAGTGTTCCCACGTGTAGAAGAGAAAGTGAAACCACCAAAGCGATTCAACGACGAAATTAAATCAGTCAGTCAGAGATATTTCAACACCCCAAACTATAATTCATACGTTATTTTTTATAGACCACTTTATTAACAGTGATGGAAAGCTGGATTTGATACAAAACTGATTAGATAGTGAATCAAAATGGTTTTCAGGTAAATGAGTATTAGCGATTTACCAGATACCACAACAGAATCGTTTAAAAAATAGCATTTATTCCAACATGTGAAATAGTCTGAGCGACAGATTACATTTAATCACATTTTGGCAGAGTTTAATAAATTAAAAAATATTAAATTAAACACTTCGCTTATTAATTCTATTTTATTTGTAAAGGAAAAACATAATTTATGCGGTCGAAATAATGCCAAACATATTAATATTAAGGTAGATAGATAGAAATAATATAAAATTCAAGGTTGACAATTTCACATTCATAATTTGGCAAAATTAAGACAAATAATCAGGGCATAACCATCAAGATTATTTGTTTAAAAAAAAACCAAAAACGGGAAAGTAGAATATTAACGGACAATAAGAATTACAATAAATAAATTCACCCTAGAATTAAAAAAAAGAATTCCCTTCGACTTAATATCTTTATTAGACCGAGAATTTTGACGAAATTGCCTTTTTCTATCGTAAGACATGAATAATTTGAGAATAATTTTGATAGATCAAGATTTTCTGTTGCCATTTTTAACATGAACATTCTTCCCATCTATCTGTATACAACAACTACAAAAACAACTCTCTGAAAATAACTGAAAACCCATGATTATTTACAAAATTGTCATTTTGTCGGTATATTTAACTGTCAGTTAGGATGTTTCAGAATCTAGTGGAGCAATTTTCATTTATGTCACCTATTTTTCAAATTAACAGACGTTTTGTTTTTCACAGAAATCGAAGAAGATGAAGACAAAGAACAATGTTGATAATTATTTACTAAACCTGAAAGAAGAATTCAATACTCTCTGTCTTGTTGGCAACATCTTTGATGTCTTACCGAAAAACAAATAACTGTGCTGTTATACATTGTGTCGTATACACACAATCACAACGTAAATATAATTTTGGAAGACGAAAAACTAGACACACTTGTTGACAGATTTTTCGATGGTAATTTAATCGGCCGACAGTAGGCGTTCCAAAAAAGTCTGTTGCATTCAAAAGACCTGTGGGGCAGAAATCCGGACATACACGTGTCCATCTACATACCAAAAGGATACATAAGAAGAAGAAGAAGAAGAAGACGAAGAAGAAGGGGAGGAAGAACGTATGAAACATGAAATATATTCGTTACTATAGAGTAGTCTTCTTATTATAATGTTAATTACAAATAATCACGAAATGAACGAAGTTATTGTGGAATATTAGCAATTTTAGCACAGTGGAATTGTTCATAAATCTCGATGCATATTGAGCGACAACCCTCTCACAGACAGATACAGATGTGGCATTTAACTGTTCTGAAAAGACAAGATGAATGTCATCCCAGATCAAGACAAAGAGTTCCGTTGATTGGCTCAAATTATATAAACGAATCTACTATACTATAATTCACCCCGTCAACATATTTATATATACGTACACACACACACACACACACACACACGCACACACAAATAACACTACCACTACTAAATCATAAAACTAATGAAGGATCACTCGCCTTCGCTTAATTTACCAAGACATTTGTGGTTGACATTTTAATAAAGATGTGTGTTGGATCCTAAATTAGCCCTCATAAGACGAAGAAGAAAAGGAACAAGTAGATTCTCTTCATGGTCGGTTCCATTGCTTCCGACCAGAACATAGACAAAAAAAACAACCAAGTGACCCTTAAATTGAATTAAAAATAACTTCGTCTAATGTTATTGTTTGTTCAAAAAAATGAATGGTTAAATGGTCGGCTTGATAACATGGTATTTTCCAAACTGAATTTAGTCCAAAACATGTGTGGTTATTATTTAGACATGAGACAGTTTTCTGAGATCTATATATGCATCACTGACTTTGGAGGATGTTCTGGCATAGTCTTGATGTGTGGCGTTACGCCCGTTGTGGGCCGGTCTCGGCTACAAGACGCCTATGCCAATCATTTTTACAAAAAAAAGAGATAAAAAAATCAATCACCGACAAATATTCATTAATTATACAAAGATCAAGCGAATTTATATAAACAATCATCTATTTGTCCATTTTGAATCCTTCATCTGACAGACCTAACTCCTATATCTGGTAGAACAGATTGTATACTCGGTCTATATGGACTTGGCGCAAGCAAATCGTCCTTATCGAAAAGCAAACACAAACGGATATTAGCGAATGGACAAGTTATTATGAAAACTCCCAAAACTTCCAGGAAACCAACCAGTGACTCTCCTATCTTTCAGTCAAATCAAATATTCTCTCCACTGTTTTTGCAAACATCTTTTTGAAGATTTATGAGTACAGTTGTTGGAAATTATGTATAAATCAAATTAATTTATTAATAGACAAAAAATTAGTTACATTAATTAGAAACACTTTGGACGGTTCTACGTTGACTTTTAATAAATAAATAATTAAACGATATACAAATTAAGTTCCCTCAATTTTTAATTCTATTAATTAAATAGATGTGAAAACTATATCGAACGTACAGTTTAAATCTCAAAAGTGTGGTGAATTCTAATTAAATTATAAGGCCTTTAATGAACATTAAACTGAATGCGTGTGTGTGTGTGTGTGTGTGTGTGTGTGTAGATATAATAAATGTCAACGTTAATTTGATAATTAATTAGTTGCAGATTTTCTCCATTATTGGAACGAAATCATTTCTACCTAATTAAGCGACATACATTCGTTCGTTAGATTTTCTATGGCTAATAAAAATAAATTGTTATTATTATTATTATTGGGGTGGGGTAGTATTTTCGTAAATTAGAAATTAACATCCTCTTAAATCTTATTTTAAAAATGTCAACACAATTTTCTCCAATTATTCCAGTCATAATTTCTGTAAATGATTAAGGGTGCCACTTAACACATCTTATAATCGTTGTAGCTTAAATCCGCCCCGTTTAGAGGTTCCTTTCTTTCGTTCTTCTTTTTTGTTTTTGGTCTGTTTCTCAAAATTAAGTCATTTTTAGTGAGTGGGGATCAAAAGGATGTGTGTGTGTGTGTGTGTGTGTGTGTGTTTTTAAGTGGCGGCGGCGGCACGAGAGACGTCATCAAGAAATGCTTGTTTTCATTTAGATCTCTCTCAAAAACTGTTGCCAGTTTCCCTGTTAGTCCCAGTATCATTCGTGGTCTCATTATTAAATTAACGTATTTCATAAACAAAACATTAATTTCAATTTTGGTTAATATTTGGTTGTGTCAAATTCACAATTCAAAAACGAATTTCAGCGTAATCGTTCTGTTTGGCATTTCCTATTAAAACTGAAATTTTCTATCTGTTAAACATTGATTAAATTAGACATTTGTTGATTGATTTAGTAATTAATTAATTTATTTAATCAATTATCTATACATAGATATACATATGTATATAAATAATAATGACGTTTTGAAATCGGCATTTATTTATTGAATTTTGTGTGTTTTGGGATAATTAGAAAACATTTTTAAAAAAAAATGTTCGATTATGATGGACATTTATCCGAATTAACCAGTCCAAATGAATTTAATGGGAAATTGCATTGTACAAATAATTCGAAACAATTTTCAGTAACAAATTTATTACGATTAAGTAAACGACGAAACTCTGATACAGAATCCAATGAAGGTAAGAAGTTTCTATTTATAATTGTTAATAATAATAATAATTTATAGACGTACCCTACACATAGCACAATTTAGTTTTTATACAGTTTTTATTTTGTTAAAGATACATTTATCTATCACTACAGAATGTGTAGAAAGGACCATTAAAAATATCTCTTTATGATAGAATTATTGTTTGGATATGTTGAGTTCAATATGTTCAAATGATTTTATTTCAGTTGTTGCGATCCAACTAATTTGTTTCTTATTCGAAAATAAATACAAAAACATTATAATTATTCGTTGCAAATATCTATGTAAGCGATATTTTACAAAAATTTGTTCATATTTACAGGGGGGTATTTATGGGTATGTGTAGGATTTCATTTTGGCATGTTCGGAACCCTCTTGAGATTTATCGGAATAGCAAAAGATATAGTACTAATGTACGATTCTAAATCCCATCCCGACGGAAGATTAACGCAATTTATATTATTTAATTTAATCGATGTCCAGTAAATCCATAAATCCAGCCGCCGAATGGATCTCGACAATATGATAATATTATAAGGTTTACGCAACGATCTCTGTTGCTTCAATTATTTAATTCAGATAAATAATTATGTGTGAAAGTTCACTTGATTTAGATCTGTATCTGTTAAGGGTTGATTACCACTCTCCCATCATACAACTAGGCATGTGTTGACAATTTTACAAACAGTTTGATTAACCGAAACATCTTAGAGAATTAGAGAATTTGTCGAGGCCGGCGCTTGTACATCTACATTTCAAATATACAGCAACTGCAACAGATATTCCAGTTTTGCTGGAAATTATCAATAATTACAACGGTCTATTACCAGAATACAACAAAACAATGTTAAACTATTGAATCGGACGTAAGGCGAGTATACGTAATTGATGTTCCATTCTTTTTTTTTAATAAACTTTGAAATAAAATCAAAATTCAAATGAATTCAATAAAAAAAGCTGAACGCTTCCACAGAAACAACAACAAAAATAATGCAAATACATTTGAAATTTAATATTCGTACATATGCCACTATTTTTAAGTAAATAGAACCGCTGTAAAATTGATCTTATTTACTACGATAGTTGTTAAAATGGTATATTCGAATATGTTTTTTTTTTATGAATATTACTACAATTACAACGATCTAATTTTATCAAAATCTCTTTAGTAAGAAGTACACTTTTATTAGAATTTATTTCCAAATGCGTTCATTGCAATGAAGAAAACGATTGTGTTGCGTAATTTATAGCCCTTCAATTATCATATTTTCAATAGATTCCGTATTCTGATTGCTCTAGTGAAGGGTTCTTCCAACATTCATGTGCCTCGACTTACTGTCTTTGACATGAAATCTCTACACTATCCCAGTTTTCCACGTAGAAAACTTGCTTATTCGTCGACCAAAGAACGATAGTGCAAATATTGCTGTCAAAGAATATTTTTTTTGGTGGTTCCAGCGTATCCAGGAATCCTTCGATAAAGTACTAGAACTATCTATAAATGGAATAGCCCTCTCAGGAAACTACCAACTTCGCCACATAAATTATAAGTTACTTTTAAAAACTGTGTTTTATGGCCATTTTATTTCACTGTTAAATAGGTACCGTGTTGTAAAATCTATCATTTCTGATACATTAATGACTTACAGTTAGTGTTTCCCAGAACGTAGATATTTTTACAATATTTACATTAGAATATTACATTTCATTATAATCCATTTAAATAGTACAGAAACAGAAAAGAAAAATATTGAACAGATAGTTCTTTGATCCGTCAAATTTCAGATATTTGATGCGAAAACGGACATACCGGTCGTTCTACGTTGATCGTTTCTAATTAAAATGTTCATATGTATTCCATTTTAAACATTACTTCAATCATACAATTATTCAAAGAATATTTACATAAACATGAAAAACTCACTCTTTTGCACGGTTTTCATTTAATTGATACGTCACAAATGCAATTCATCAGTACAAAGTCGTTTATTCTAAAATTGAATACATCTGTTAAATAGGATTATTTTTAATTATTATATATGAAAAAAACAAACAAAACTAATCATTTATTTATTTCGTGTATAATTTCAGAATTGACAACAGAGAATTTTCTAAGTGATAATAGTAAACATAAGAAGCCGCGCCGCAATCGTACAACATTCACAACGGCACAATTAGCGGCATTAGAAAAGGTTTTTGAGAAAACCCATTATCCTGATGCATTTGTACGTGAAGAATTAGCAAGTAAAGTTAGTTTAAGTGAAGCAAGAGTACAAGTGTGGTTTCAAAATCGACGAGCGAAATTCCGACGAAATGAAAGAAATTCAAATATACAACTGAATAATACAACGACAATTACTAATACGTCAACGAAAATAACATGTAATAAAACAATATTACCACTAAATAATCATCATCATCATCATCATCATCATCATAATGATATTGAGAAATCATCATTGTTTACAGCACATCATCAAAATTTTCCACATACAAACACTGATGTCCAATATGTAATGCCATGGAAATATCCACATAATCAATATACACAAAGCGATTTATATAGTAATAATTTTAATACAACACTAACTGGACAATCGTATCCATTTCTAACAACGAGTCCTTTTAATTATTGTACAACAACAACGAATTCGATGTGTAATCGATTTGATGTGGGTAATCTAAGATATCGACAAGAATTTAGTTTAGCTCCTTAAAAATATGTAAATTGCAACATGTCTTTATTTTAATGAAAGACGAATAAATAACTTTAAATACATCAATTATTAATTATATGGAGACAAATTGGATTATTTTATTGATCGTTCGATTACTGTCCTAATTCAATTTAAATCTGCCGCTATTTCCTTGACAAAGTTCTTCACAAAAACAGTAGGTCGCGCTACAGTACTGCCTCGGTCGTATATATAAAGCATCCATACACGATCTAGTTTTATTCAATATCAATAAGGGATATAGAACATAACCTTCTCTATGAGAAACCAATGTGTTTCAGAATGTAGTTACAAGAAGCGTATCTTCAAATTTAAGGTCTGGAGACGTAAGATCAAAGGGTGGCCACCACCAATATAAGAAATAAGTCGATACGACATAAGTATCATGGTTTGGTGAAATGAGCAGTAACCACCATTTTTTCTTCATAGATCACATAAACAGGGAACAGTCAATAAAGTAGTGGAAATCTAGGTTTTTAGTGGAAAACGTAGCGTAGCCACACTAGATATGTTTAGCGCTATAAAATTGAAAGCAAAACTATATGCTAATTTGAATCTCGCGCTAAGCCGCCATTATTCTGGTTGTTGTCAAGGCCAGATCCGATATTCGTTCGAAAACATAGAAAATGTCAAGGAGTTGTACATCTTTATTAAGTGATCCCTGCCACAACAATGTCACCAACAATAATAAAAAATATCACTAGATTTCAACTATGTACATCCGGCAACACTGCTTTATAACCAAAGTTAGGTCCAAAAATGTTATTATGCTGGCAACATAATTGACAAGTGATTTATTTCATTGCAGTGTTAATTATTGTAGTAATTAATTGTTTTTATCGTTGTAGATTGATGTGAAATAGCACCGCATCATTTATGATAAATTGAAATGAATGGCAATGGTATTAAAGAAAATAACTGTTTATGATGGGTGCAAACAGTGATTAGAACAAAAGTGAGGTTATGTGCATTTGGCAATTTTTCTAACGAAGTTAACAATGGTAAATGCAAGTTGTCGGATTAAAAATATGTAAGACGATATCGAAATGATTATTTCATTCATAATAATCGTAATCATATGATTCTGATAGATTTTCATATCGATGAATAAAATGGAAGTTGAATTATTCTCTGGGATAAATGCCATTGGGGTCATTTCCAAAGCGATCTTTTTATAAACGCACACACACACATTACTGTAGTACGAATATCGCATTTCCATTGAAGTAAAATGCCTGAATTCAGTAGTGCACATGGTCAACTTAAATTTATGGTTTTTCTATTCATTTACTGGTAAGATTATTAAATTATATACCTATTTTTTATTAATTATTAACAACAATTCAATTATTATTATTTGCAATGGTATGTTATAATTAGAGACAGAATATAGAAATCCATCTTTACTTGGCATACGATTGTCGCGCGTTAGGGGCTAGTCATCGCAGTAGTTCGATGGTATCGATTCAAAAATTACAATCATTCAATAATATTGAAACTATTATCATTTTAATATTATTGAATGTATAAAAGCTTTGAAGTATTTGGATAATTAATTAATCACCAACTATTTTTAAAGCAGACAACTAACAATACACTCTTAACTAAGTGTGTATTGTTGGTTGTCTACTGTCACTCAATATCTTTTTAACAATTTTCGCTTTTTGATAATAAGTAATTTGAAAAGCTGGTTAATTATCAATTAATGCAATGATAATCGTTAAAATAGATGGCCACAACACAGTTTATTTTGTAAAATTTCATTATAGGCAAAACGGGATTTCTTAGTCATTTTTCTTTTATGACAAATGTTTGCTGATTAAATATTTTAATTCGTATAAATATGGGCCGTTCATTTAACCGAAAGTTGTTATTTTCTTTAAACTTTTCGTTGTTATCAATACAGAAACTGAAACACAATCATTTGTTGGTTTATTTCGTATAGAATTTGAATATTTGTTAGGGTTCAATTTCAATTAACAAACACAGTTAATCTATTGTTCTTTGTATTATAGATACACTCGAGATGTCTGTACCTGGAAGCCCCTTCAGTTAACGAAACTATTCCTTCTTGGTATTAAAGGTAAGTCTTCTGAAATTGAAAATAAACAAATTCTAACTTAATATTCTTCTAGACCATCATTATCCAATAAGTCCTTTCTGGGTTGAGAATCTTGACTGGCAGTGGAGTGGATATTTATATCCAGTTACATTTATATAATTGCTGGGTGGCGTATCCCTCATCCATTCAGAAAAAGTGTTAATCATTCAAACAGGGGTTGAAGTATACTGTTACCCAATTCGATGAGCAAAAGTACCAGCAATTTTAATGATGGCTTTTGGTAAATAGTGCAATGGATACATTACTATTTAAAATGGATAATCACCAATAGAAGGTTAGTGAGAGATTTTTAACACTTTACTGATTTTAATAATTTAATATATATACATATATATATATATATATATATATATATATATATATATTTAAGTCTAGTGTTTTTATGTTTAATAAATTTTTAGGTTGACAGTACCGATTAGGGACATTTAGTGACTAGAATTCTGGAGTGACAGCAGTGGTTTTTTGTCATTTGACAGATGTAAGTATAACCTCAAAAACAATTTGATTTATTTTACTAATTTCTATTTATTTAGAAAGAATCTAACAAATGTAAGTCAATAACACAAAATATAATAGAGCTGGCACAAATTATAATTAAAAAAACAATCCAAATCATCAAGTTTTCATCTTGTGAAATTCACGGAACATTTACAAGGTAACAATCATCATGGTACATCAATCAATAAATCGTTTATTATCTTAAAATACAGTTTATGGTGATGAATATTACTAATTTTAGGTGTGTGATGTAGCAGGAATCACGAATTGACTGGATAAAACACGATAATATTGAACTAGAATGGTGACATTGATATGGAAGGTGAATTGGTATCCATTTATCGACAGGTGTAATTATATGAAATTTGTGTCAATATTTAGACGTGTGGTGATTGATTCAATTGTAAGTACGACTTATAAAAGTACTAAATAATGTCCAAAATGAGACGAAGTTTTAAAAACAAGATGGCGTCAACTTACAGGTTTCTGTAATTATAACAACATTTTACAGGTTTCTGTAATTTTAAAAACTACAGATTTCTGTAATTTTTAATATGCAACGTTCCGCGCTGCGTGGAGAGATGACGCTGTGTGCAATTTTCGTTTTTTTTTTGTTAAATTAAATGAGCAACATTTAATAATATTATTAATTGTATTTCTCATTGTAGGTTAATGGACAATTACTTAATAATTAATCAAATATGATGGCAATGGTATCTTTTGAAGTTGTTGTTGTTATTGTTCAACAATTATTGATATTTGTACTTCGTTTTCAAGTGATTAAATAACAGTGATAATTATTGCATAAATAAATGGTTTTTATCGTTGTAGATTGATGTGAAATAGCATCATTTATGATGAATTGAAGTGAATGGCAATGGTATTAAAGAAAATAACTGTTTATGATTGGTGCAAACAGTGATTAGAACAAAAGTGAGGTTATGTGCATTTGGCAATTTTTCTAACGAAGTTAACAATGGTAAATACAAGTTTTCGTATTAACAATATGTAAGACAATATCGAAATAATTATTTCATTCATAATAATCGTAATCATATATTTCTGATAGATTTTCATGTCGATGAATAAAATGGAAGTTGAATTATTCTCTGGGATAAATGCCATTGGGGTCATTTCCAAAGTGATCTTTTTATAAACGCACACACAAACATTACTGTAGTACGAATATCGCATTTCCATTGAAGTAAAATGCCTGAATTCAGTAGTGCACATGGTCAACTTAAATTTATGGTTTTTCTATTCATTTACTGGTAAGATTATTAAATTATATACCTATTTTTTATTAATTATTAACAACAATTCAATTATTATTATTTGCAATGGTATGTTATAATTAGAGACAGAATATAGAAAACTATCTTTACTTGGCATTCGATTGTCGCGCGTTAGGGGCTAGTCATCGCAGTAGTTCGATGGTATCGATTCAAAAATTACAATCATTCAATAATATTGAAACTATGATCACTATTATCATCATCATCATCATCATCATCCTTTTTAATATTACTGAATGTATAAATGGTTTGAGGTATTTGAATAATTAACAGACAACTACTTATAAAGTAGACAACCAACAATACACACTTCGCTAAGTGTGTATTGTTGGTTGTCTACTGCCACTATCTAAACATTTTTTTTTACATTTTAACCGTTTTAATAATAAGTAATTTGAGTCGTGTTTGATTATAAATTAGTGCAATGATAATCGTTATTTCTAAAACAGATGGCCACAACACACAGTTTATTTTATAAAATTTCATTATGTGCAAAGTGGGATTTCTTAGTCATTTTTCTTTTATGACAAATTCTTGCTGATTGATTATTTTAATTCGTATATTTGTCATTTAGGTTTTATTCTTCAAAGTGTTAGTATTAAATGTGAGATTATACAAGAAAATAACGAACTGTGTATTTATTTATTTATTTATTTATATTTAATCACATATTCATTAATAAGTATTGGGTGGTATACGTTAAATTAATTACAAATAATGAATTATTTCTTTTGTAGATCATCATGGTCCTTTTTTATATTTCTGGCGGATTCTCATCACGAGATGAAATGAAAGCTGTAAATGGACGAAGATATCGTTATATTCTCAATGGTGAGTTATCGTTTTTATTTCCACTGACAAAAAATTCCAAAACTTTCTCATTTTCATAAATAATTTAATAACAGAGTGATATTCGCAAGGCTGTTAAGTTGACTGGAGTATAAGTGTTTTTTTCATTTCACTTAACTGAAACACAATCGTCTGTTGGTTTGTTTTGTATCGAATTTCAATGTTTGTTGGGTTTCATTTTTAATTAACAAACACAGTTAATCTATTGTTCTTTGTATTATAGATACATTCGAGATGTCTGCACCTGAAAACCCCTTCAGTATACGAAACTGTTTCTTCTTGGTATTAAAGGTAAGTCTTCTGAAATTAGAAATAAACAAATTCTAACTTAATATTCTTCTAGACCTTTATTATCCAATGAGTCCTTTCTGGATTGAGAGTCTGGACTGGCAGTGGTGTGGATATTTATATCCAGTTACATTTATATAATTGCTGGGTGGCGTATCCCTCATCCATTCAGAAAAAGTGTTAATCATTCAAACAGGGGTTGAAGTATACTGTTACCCAATTCGATGAGCAAAAGTACCAGCAATTTTAATGATGGCTTTTGGTAAACAATGCAATGGATACGTTACTATTTAAAATGGATAATTAGCAATACAAGGTTAGTGAGAGAGTTTTAACATTTTACTGATTTTAATAATTTAATTTTATATGTATATATATATATAATTTTAAATCTAGTGTTTTTATGTTTAATTAATTTTTAGGTTGGCAGGATGAACCTAGGGACATTTAGTGACTAGAATTCTGGAGTGGCAGCAGTGTTTTTTTTGTAATTTGACAGATGTAAGTTTAACCTCAAAAACAATTTGATTTATTTTACTAATTTCTATTTATTTAGAAAGAATATAACAAATATAAGTCAATAACACAAAATATAATGGAGCTTGCACAATTCATAATAAAGAAAATTAATCCAAATCAAGTTTTCATCCTGTGAATTTCATCAAACATTTACAAGGTAACAATCATCATGGTACATCAATCTAAATCGTTTATTATCTTTAAATACAATTTGTGGTGATGAATATTACTAATTTTAGGTGTCTGTGATGTAGCAGGAACCAAGAATTGACTGGAGAAAACAGGATAATGTACTGGAATGGTGACGTTGATATGGAAGGTCAGTTGGTATCCATTTATCGACAGCTCTAATTATAAGAAATATGTTTGATTCTGTAGATGTGTGGTGATTGTTTTAAATGTAAGTACGACCTATAAAATTACCAAATAATTATGGTTAATTATTAATTAGTACAGTGATAATCGTGAAAATATATGGCCACAACACAGTTTATTTTGTAGAATTTCATAATATTCAAAGTGGGATTTCTTAGACACTTAGTCACTTTTTCTATGACAAATTTTTGCTATATTCATCTCAACATTTTGTTTCTGTTGATTGAATATTTTAATTCGTTTATTTTTCTTTTAGTGATTTGTTCGTCGAAGAATCAGTAACATTGGAATGTTGACAATTAATAAAGTAACACAGATAATGGTAATTCGTTAATTTGAAGAAAAACGAAATGGTAATCGATCCAATAAACAATCAATGAAGCATAATTTCCAGTTATAGTGTTGGTAGTAATAACATTATTTTATATGGATATAAAAACTGATTGTTGATGTGTTTGTTGTAGTAGATGAACTAAATGTAAGTATGATTAATTGAAATTAGAAATAATTGAATGCATTGTATTATATAAATAATTTTTAGGATGTATTAAGGTAATGACAGCAGCAGCAGCAGCAGCAGTAGTGGTACAATTACAAGATGGTCATAGATGTACACCAGCATTAAAATTGTTTTAATTATTAATTGTTGCAAAATATGGTTGTTATGGAATATATGCGAAGAATACAACAATTATCATTTTATAAATATTAAAAAGAAACAAATTCGTCATTAAGCATTCGAAGTTATCTACGATTGTTCTTGGAAAGTAACGATCTTTTAATATGAGTTTTGATAAAATTGTTATTATATTAAACAGATAGATATTATTAATTCATAATGTGAAGAAACAAATGTTTAATTAATTGTACTATATGCAGATCAATAAAAATAATTTATATCTTGTTTTTCTCGCTACAATTGAAAATTTCAATGTTTAGCGAGACGCCTCCGCCAAAAATTTTCGCGCTAAAATCAAAATTCAGAAAACATCCGGCGCATCCACCAAAAATTAAAAATTCTCCCGGCGCCCCCACCAGAATTTTTCGTGCTAAAATCAAAATTCAGAAAATTGTTTCCTGGCGCATCCACCAAAAATTAAAAATTCTCCCGGCGCATCCACCAGAATTTTTCGTGCTAAAATCAAAAATCAGCACGAAAAATTTTGGTGGATGCGCCGGCAAAATTTTCGAATTTTTACGAAAATTCTCACCCGGCGCATCCACCAAAAATTTTAAAATTCTCCCGGCGCATCCACCAAAAATTTTCGTACTAAAACCAAAAATCAACACGAAAAATTTTTGGTGGATGCGCCGGGTGAAAATTTTCGAAATTTTGTGAAAAATTCTCGCCCGGCGCATCCACCAAAAATTTTTTATGCTGATTTTTGATTTTAGTACGAAAATTTTTGGTGGATGCGCCGGGAGGATTTTAAAATTTTTGGTGGATGCGCCGGGTGAGAATTTTTCGTAAAAATTCGAAAATTTTCGCCCGGCGCATCCACCAAAAATTTTTCGTGCTGATTTTTGATTTTAGCACGAAAAATTCTGGTGGAGGCGCCGGGCGAATCCGAGAATTTTGGTGGAGGCGCCGGGTGAAAATTTTTAATTCGCCGGCGCCCCCACCAAAATTTTGTGCTGCAATCAAATTCGAGCATTGAAAATTTTTGGTGGTGGCGCCGCGCTATACATTGAAATTTTCAATTTTAGCGAGAAAAACAAGATATAACTTATTTTTATTGATCTGCATATAGTACAATTAATTAAACATTTTTATTCTTCACATTATGAATTAATGATTTCGAATGCTTAATGACAAATTTGCTTCTTTTTAATATTCATAAAATGATAATTGTATTCGTTTCTTAACCATACGTTCCATAACAACCATATATTACAATAATTAATAATGCTGGTGTATATCTATGGCTATATTGTAATTGTAACTAACTTAATACTGGTAAAATGTAAACCAATGGTACTGTTGCTGCGGCTGCTGTCATTACCTTAATACACCCTAAAAATTATTTATATTTTAAAATTCATTCAACTATGTATAATGTTAACCAATCATACTTACATTTAATTCAATTACTACAACAAACACATCAACAATCAGCGTTATATCCATATAAAATAACGTTTTTACTACCAACTTTATAACTGGAAACGATTCTTCATTCATTGTTTATTAGAACGTTTACCTTTTCGTTTCAAATGGGAATTAATATGTGTTACTTATTAATTGTCCACATTTCACAGTCACTGATTCTTCGACAAACAAAAACTAAAAGAAAAATAAACGAATTAAAATATTCAATCAACAGAAACAAAATGTTGAGATGAATATAGCAAAAATTTGTCATAGAAAAAGTGACTAAGTGTCTAAGAAATCCCACTTTGAATATTATGAAATTCTACAAAATAAACTGTGTTGTGGCCATATATTTTCACGATTATCACTGTACTAATTAATAATTAACCATAATTATTTGGTAATTTTATAGGTCGTACTTACATTTAAAACAATCACCACACATCTACAGAATCAAACATATTTCTTATAATTAGAGCTGTCGATAAATGGATACCAACTGACCTTCCATATCAACGTCACCATTCCAGTACATTATCCTGTTTTCTCCAGTCAATTCTTGGTTCCTGCTACATCACAGACACCTAAAATTAGTAATATTCATCACCACAAATTGTATTTAAAGATAATAAACGATTTAGATTGATGTACCATGATGATTGTTACCTTGTAAATGTTTGATGAAATTCACAGGATGAAAACTTGATTTGGATTAATTTTCTTTATTATGAATTGTGCAAGCTCCATTATATTTTGTGTTATTGACTTATATTTGTTATATTCTTTCTAAATAAATAGAAATTAGTAAAATAAATCAAATTGTTTTTGAGGTTAAACTTACATCTGTCAAATTACAAAAAAAACACTGCTGCCACTCCAGAATTCTAGTCACTAAATGTCCCTAGGTTCATCCTGCCAACCTAAAAATTAATTAAACATAAAAACACTAGATTTAAAATTATATATATATATACATATAAAATTAAATTATTAAAATCAGTAAAATGTTAAAACTCTCTCACTAACCTTGTATTGCTAATTATCCATTTTAAATAGTAACGTATCCATTGCATTGTTTACCAAAAGCCATCATTAAAATTGCTGGTACTTTTGCTCATCGAATTGGGTAACAGTATACTTCAACCCCTGTTTGAATGATTAACACTTTTTCTGAATGGATGAGGGATACGCCACCCAGCAATTATATAAATGTAACTGGATATAAATATCCACACCACTGCCAGTCCAGACTCTCAATCCAGAAAGGACTCATTGGATAATAAAGGTCTAGAAGAATATTAAGTTAGAATTTGTTTATTTCTAATTTCAGAAGACTTACCTTTAATACCAAGAAGAAACAGTTTCGTATACTGAAGGGGTTTTCAGGTGCAGACATCTCGAATGTATCTATAATACAAAGAACAATAGATTAACTGTGTTTGTTAATTAAAAATGAAACCCAACAAACATTGAAATTCGATACAAAACAAACCAACAGACGATTGTGTTTCAGTTAAGTGAAATGAAAAAAACACTTATACTCCAGTCAACTTAACAGCCTTGCGAATATCACTCTGTTATTAAATTATTTATGAAAATGAGAAAGTTTTGGAATTTTTTGTCAGTGGAAATAAAAACGATAACTCACCATTGAGAATATAACGATATCTTCGTCCATTTACAGCTTTCATTTCATCTCGTGATGAGAATCCGCCAGAAATATAAAAAAGGACCATGATGATCTACAAAAGAAATAATTCATTATTTGTAATTAATTTAACGTATACCACCCAATACTTATTAATGAATATGTGATTAAATATAAATAAATAAATAAATAAATACACAGTTCGTTATTTTCTTGTATAATCTCACATTTAATACTAACACTTTGAAGAATAAAACCTAAATGACAAATATACGAATTAAAATAATCAATCAGCAAGAATTTGTCATAAAAGAAAAATGACTAAGAAATCCCACTTTGCACATAATGAAATTTTATAAAATAAACTGTGTGTTGTGGCCATCTGTTTTAGAAATAACGATTATCATTGCACTAATTTATAATCAAACACGACTCAAATTACTTATTATTAAAACGGTTAAAATGTAAAAAAAAATGTTTAGATAGTGGCAGTAGACAACCAACAATACACACTTAGCGAAGTGTGTATTGTTGGTTGTCTACTTTATAAGTAGTTGTCTGTTAATTATTCAAATACCTCAAACCATTTATACATTCAGTAATATTAAAAAGGATGATGATGATGATGATGATGATAATAGTGATCATAGTTTCAATATTATTGAATGATTGTAATTTTTGAATCGATACCATCGAACTACTGCGATGACTAGCCCCTAACGCGCGACAATCGAATGCCAAGTAAAGATAGTTTTCTATATTCTGTCTCTAATTATAACATACCATTGCAAATAATAATAATTGAATTGTTGTTAATAATTAATAAAAAATAGGTATATAATTTAATAATCTTACCAGTAAATGAATAGAAAAACCATAAATTTAAGTTGACCATGTGCACTACTGAATTCAGGCATTTTACTTCAATGGAAATGCGATATTCGTACTACAGTAATGTTTGTGTGTGCGTTTATAAAAAGATCACTTTGGAAATGACCCCAATGGCATTTATCCCAGAGAATAATTCAACTTCCATTTTATTCATCGACATGAAAATCTATCAGAAATATATGATTACGATTATTATGAATGAAATAATTATTTCGATATTGTCTTACATATTGTTAATACGAAAACTTGTATTTACCATTGTTAACTTCGTTAGAAAAATTGCCAAATGCACATAACCTCACTTTTGTTCTAATCACTGTTTGCACCAATCATAAACAGTTATTTTCTTTAATACCATTGCCATTCACTTCAATTCATCATAAATGATGCTATTTCACATCAATCTACAACGATAAAAACCATTTATTTATGCAATAATTATCACTGTTATTTAATCACTTGAAAACGAAGTACAAATATCAATAATTGTTGAACAATAACAACAACAACTTCAAAAGATACCATTGCCATCATATTTGATTAATTATTAAGTAATTGTCCATTAACCTACAATGAGAAATACAATTAATAATATTATTAAATGTTGCTCATTTAATTTAACAAAAAAAAAACGAAAATTGCACACAGCGTCATCTCTCCACGCAGCGCGGAACGATGCATATTAAAAATTACAGAAATCTGTAGTTTTTAAAATTACAGAAACCTGTAAAATGTTGTTATAATTACAGAAACCTGTAAGTTGACGCCATCTTGTTTTTAAAACTTCGTCTCATTTTGGACATTATTTAGTACTTTTATAAGTCGTACTTACAATTGAATCAATCACCACACGTCTAAATATTCACACAAATTTCATATAATTACACCTGTCGATAAATGGATATCAATTCACCTTCCATATCAATGTCACCATTCTAGTTCAATATTATCGTGTTTTATCCAGTCAATTCGTGATTCCTGCTACATCACACACCTAAAATTAGTAATATTCATCACCATAAACTGTATTTTAAGATAATAAACGATTTAGATTGATGTACCATGATGATTGTTACCTTGTAGTTTGATGAAATTCACAGGATGAAAACTTGATTTGGATTAATTTTCTTTATTATGAATTGTGCAAGCTCCATTATATTTTGTGTTATTGACTTATATTTGTTATATTCTTTCTAAATAAATAGAAATTAGTAAAATAAATCAAATTGTTTTTGAGATTAAACTTACATCTGTCAAATGACAAAAAAAACCACTGCTGCCACTCCAGAATTCTAGTCACTAAATGTCCCTAGATTTGTACTGCCAACCTAAAAAATTTATAAACATAAAAACACTAGATTCGAAAATAATAATAATTCTAGTTAATAGAAACTATTTGGTAATTATATATAGTCATTTTACAAGTTGTAATCTACTTTCCATTCTAAAAACCTAGAGTTTCACTTCTTTACTGACTGTTCCCTTACAATAATATATAAGAAATGAAAGTTCCCGTTAAACATTGGCAACGAAGTGGCCATTGTTGTGGGGTGGCAAGCGCGGATAATTTAAAAACCAAAAATGTATTTTAGTGCATGGAAATTATTCTTTAATTTATTACTATTTTATTTTTTCTTAATGTCAACAAATTCATAACGTAAAATCGTCTCTCTGTAACAATCATAATAAATAATTAGAATATAATTGAATCATTTAGTTCAACTTACCATTTCATTATAGTCTAATAAATGTTGCTTTATCTTCGAATTATCTACCCATGTAACAAAATCTTCTAAAGTCCTTGTAACTAATAAAGCTGGATCTTTTACTAACTCAGGACCTATACGTACATGGCCTTGTTCAATTAGTTTTGTTGCTGTTTTTATATTTTCAGCCATTTTATCTAATTATTAGAAACGAACAAAAACAATAATCTTTTAAAGAGAAGAAAAAATTAGAACTCACTTCTAACCATAACTACAGGTAATCGTCGTCGACAAAAACAGGATGCCGTCACTTTTTCAACTTGACTTAAATCCCATCGTGTTGCTATCAAACCCATTAAATATAATTTTTCTAATAGTTGTGCACTTTTTTCGGTACGGAATGGGTGCTTTTGGTCGATGTCTTTAATCTTCCGTACTAATTCACGAATATTCCGTGATAATTTGTTGTATCTATTCAAAATAAAACACAAATAAATTTGAAATTTCTAGGTTATGTTTGTTGCTGGCTCTTACATTGTATAGTCTTCACGTTTCTGTATATGATATTTTCTTAATATTGTCGATTCGTGTAGATTATTATCAGCTTTCCAAGATATAAAATCGACTTTTTTTAATAGTTTTTGTTCGTGAAATTTTAATTTCCTAACCATTTTAAAAAAAATCAAACTCTTTGAATTCACACAACACCACAAATTACCACAAGAAGTAACCACGTGTAACAACTGCAAAGACAAAAAATCTCTAAATAACGTCAATGCGGTCACCATAGGCGCCTCGTTGAATATTTACAACAGTTATTGAAATTTTCGCTTAATATTTCAAATAAAAATTATCATTTGAGTTTAGAGAGAAACATAAAAACACGTTTATAACTATTTCAAACATTTATTATCAACAAAATGGTAATATTTGATTGAAATTGAGTACATTACGGCCAGTACGACTATGATATGTTGGGACTTTTCTATGTTGTTAAATTGGTAATGTTAACAGAGAAATTTCGTCCCTCCTACTTGCCGAAAAGAGGTTAAATACCTTTTTCTATAGTAATCGAGAGAAAAAGAGGAAACAGTTATCTAAAATTAATAACAAAATTGTTGATAAGGAAACAATTGATTTCACCCGTGTATGTTGTGTTTACAAAATTGCTAAAGTTTCATATGTCTATTTAATACCGTTTTGTTGATATTTAAAGATAATTGTGACAGCTGTACAAAATACCTAGGCGGTACCAAGAGAGAATCAAATTCGATCCAACAGAATGATTATTAAACAATAATTTGAAATTGAATAAAACAAATAAAAAACATTGAATAAAACTCTTGATATTAGGAAAATGTCAAAGAACAATATAAGTGGTTCACGTAGTGTCTCATCAACTAGTTGTAACAGTGTCTTATCAGACTATGAGATAATTGAGAATGGTGTTGAGGAATTACAAGTCAATAATAAAAGTCGACCATCATCAACATCACGTACACAAAAGGCTAAACGTATACGTTTCTATCATAATGGTAATAAATTCTTTAATGGTATTGTTATACCAGTAGCACAAGATCGTTATAGATCTTTTGATAGTTTAACAAATGATTTAACAACAATTTTAACAAAAAGTGTTACGTTACCATGTGGTGTACGGAATATATTCTCAATGGATGGTAAAAAGGTTTGTTTGTCAGAGATTTTAGAGGAATTTGTTAATTTCACAAAACATTTCCAGATATTATGTTTAGACGATTTAGAAGATGGCAAAGAGTATGTTTGTAGTGGTAAAGGTGAATTATTTAAACGTATTGAATATACAAAAACTGATACATTGCGTTCATTTAAAAATAAACAAAACAATTCGAAATATATCCATCCAATACAGAAAATTTGTCCACCAGAATGTGTTCGTCCACGTATTGTTACATTAATTCGCAATGGTATAAAACCAAGAAAGGTATTGCGTTTATTATTGAATAAACGTAACGGTTCTAGTATGGAACAAATATTAAGTGCATTAACTGAAGCAGCACAATTAGATTCAGGTGCTGTACGTAAAGTATTTACATTAAGTGGACAATCTGTTATTAATTTAGAACAATTCTATACAAATGAAGATGTATTTTTTGTTTATGGTAATGAACGTTATTCACAAGATGATTTTGAATTGGAATTTGAAGAGAGTAAATCTATACAACAATACAAGAAGACGCCAGGCCTTAGAAATAAGTAATTATTAAAATAAATTCGCAGATTGGAAGATTGATACAATTTTTATTTTTATTAATATTAATTTAGCAATGGTCCTAAACCGAAAATGCCTAAAAAAGAGCTAAATCGCACCTACAGTTCTCAAGAGAGTTTATTACATAAATTAAGTCAAGACAATAATATTATCTTACCATATGGTTTAAGACAGAAATATACCGTTGGTCGTGTGATAGGTGATGGTAATTTTGCTGTAGTGCGTTTATGTAAGAAAATCGATAATAATGAAGAGTTTGCATTGAAAATAATTGACAAATCAAAATGTAAAGGTAAAGAAGATATGATTGAGAATGAAGTGAAAATACTTAGACGTATACAATTCCGTTATATAATATCATTATTTGATGAACAAGATACAAAAGAAATGTTATATTTAGTATGTGAATATGTACCTGGTGGTGATTTATTTGATGCTATTAGTGCTGTACAGAAATTCTCTGAACAACAAGCCGCATTGATGATTAAACATTTAATAACAGCATTAGCTTATTTGCATAATTTAAATATTGTACATCGTGATGTCAAACCAGAAAATCTGCTCGTATTATTCATTTAGAAATTATGTTTTTAATAAAATTAATTAATTAATCAATTTTGAATTTTAGGTTGAATTTGATGCCAATAATAAAGTACGTTGTTTGAAATTAGCCGATTTCGGTTTAGCTTGTGAAGTAACACGACCATTATATACAGTTTGTGGTACACCAACGTATGTAGCACCGGAAATCCTCGCTGAAACCGGATATGGACTTGAGGTAATCAAGTTACATTTGTATATTGACTTGATAAAAATTTGTTTTATTTCTCATTATATTTAGATCGATGTATGGGCGGCTGGCGTTATCATGTATATCCTCTTATGTGGTTATCCACCATTTATAAGTCAGGACAATGATCAAGAGAAATTATTTGATTGTATCCTCTCAGGACAATATGATTTCCATGAAGAATATTGGAAAGGTGTATCATATTTATCAAAAGAGTTAATACAAAATATGTTACAATTAAAACCGGAATTGAGATTTTCAGCTGAAGACGTATTAGATCATCCATGGTTAAGTATATTAGAACAGGATGATGATGATGATGATGACGATGATGATTAAATGAAATAAATTTGAAAAGAAAATACAATACAATATCTAAAAGACATTCTTTTTTTTGATTTTTGTCTAATTAATTTGAAAATTGAATTAATGAAAAAAAGTGAATAATGTACAAAGTTTTCTTTCGACTACCAGAATTGACAAACAAAAAATCCATCCTAGTAGAGATGCCAACATTTTTATGTTTTTGATAGATCACTATGCCTTACATCTTTAAATTGCTCACTATTATTATTATTATTATTATTATTATTTATTGTAAAATTCGAATGTTAGCATGTAGATCATTTGCCTAATTGAAATTAATTTTTAATTTTCAACAGAGAAATAAGAAGCGCATATCATATATATATATATTTATAAAATATTTAACCAAAGCTTCATTTTTAACGAAATTTTTGTGATTGTACCAAAGTGCATTTGTTTCTTTTTCTACTTTTATTATTTTTAGAAAATATAAATCGGTTTTAAAATCGAATCGCTTTTTCAGTATTTTAAATTAAAATTGTTCGCTTTCAGTAGTAATGTTTCAGGAATTCCTCTAATTTCTCTGACATTTCTTTATAATATTCCTAAATAATCAAATTTCCGTTTATTTTATTCAATTAATTAATAAAATGGAAATCTAAAGTATTATTTATTGTTTAATTTAAATAATTGAATAATTCTTAGGTGCTGTATAACAAAAAATATTTGTTTTGTTTTTTTGTTTTTAATAATTTGTATTAATTCTCTTACAACAAACAACAACAATAATAGTAATTATTGTTATTATTATTTTCTAGATTAATTTGTTTGTAAATAAATTATTTCAATAGATTTTCATTTTGTTTATATGATATTCCCTTGAATCGTATTATTACAGCAGCGCAAGTCCTGCAAAAGGAATACACATAAAAAAACAACACAGAAGAGAAAACGTGGGCGGTTTCATTTCAGTATCGGCTTACCATCCACCTGGATTGTTTCTAATAAACCAGGTGGTAGAATTCGTGTATCTAGAATAATAGTCGGTGGTGTGTGTTGAATTTTTTGATTAAATATTAACGGCATGTTTGAATGGTACAGAAATACAAACAAACGTATGGGGGAGCAGTGTTTCAACAACAGTCTCTTGAACTTGTTCAGCAAGAACAACAAACGGACACGTGCCTGTTTACCCCAATATTTATAAACACAACCTGTAGGTGCATAGCTGGTTTTTCAACAGTTTTTTTCTTTATATGTATATATAAGAAAAAGAATACATAATAGAAAATAATATGATTGGGAAAATCGAGAAAATCTGTGGGAAATTCGAGGGGAATTCTGTGTATCCGGAGGCTAATATGGTTCAACGATTCGGTTGTTGTTTTTTCTGTTGGTTCTGTGAAACGGTTTATACTATCTAGAAATTTTCGAGTTTTTATATAACTCTCTTAAAAAGGACCAGAACTCTAATTAGAACCAATTTGAGTTTGTTCGTTATAATCGATCATACTGTATATAAAGTTCGTTTATATTTATGAAAAAACAACTATTTTACTTAAAGTTTCTACTACTTTCTACACCTCTGACATGAATGAGATTTACCAGGCCGCAATAAATACTGTGTAATGTATACATATTTGTTGTTATTTACGTGCACAGATGTCTGTTTCAGATATTCATATGAAATGTAGGTGCTTAATTAGATATATATATATATATATATATATATATATATATATATATATAAGGGGTGGTGTTGAATTCTTACCCACTTAAAATAAATCACTCCAACATGCCACTTAAATCTATCAAATGTTGATAAACCGATCAATTATAACAATTAACAATAATTTATTAGTGTTTAAATTTAGATTTACTCACGATAAATGCTATTGTTAAGATTGCCTCTCAATGATGACCATTCGGATTTTTTCTATATGGCACCTATTAAATAACTTCTAATTTTCAAATGTGGTTTTCTTCCATTTCAATCAACTGCAACAATTTTCAATTTAAGTATAATTCAGTATTTCTTATTATTATTGTGGTGAATTTTTAATACGATTTAACATAAAATTAGATAACCAACAGTCGTCACACATCAAGTGTATGGATAGTAATTAAAGACAAACGTGCATGTCGAACATACATAAATAAGAACATTAAGATTATCAAAATGCCAACAATGTGACTTTAGGCGATTTATTATCAGAATATAAGTGGGGTGGGGGCCCCGAGACCTTAAAGGATTCCCAGGGTGTTATAACAAATAACCACATATGAGAAGATTTGTCTCGTAACTTTTTTCATTATTTTATCGATGCTATAAGGACCTGAAACTGTCTCAATTTTATCATTTCTAATAATGATAATGATAATAATGATAAATAGAAATAAATGTTTGTTGATTTTTCTCTATAGATAAATTCAATTCTATTCCATATCTTTGCCAATTTAATTGTAATTGAACACGCAATACATGAATTATAGGAAGAAATTATCGAATTATCTCTATTATTATTATCAGAGAAAATTACCAACTCAATGAGTTGATTACAGCAATATTGTTTTACATTATTATTTCCTTTCTCGTATATTTTTTTTTTAGAATATTGGGGGGCTGTCTGTATTGCTACATGTCAAATATTTTTGTATAAGCAATGCGAACTTTTGGACGAAGGGTGTGGTTGGTTATAAACGAGTTAGATGAACGTGACAGACATACACACCAACATTCAATCAAACTTTTCAAATAACACAATACGAAAACATCGACACAATTGGTAAAAATTGCCTTTCTTGCATCAAAATGCGTTGCATTTAATGAGAATTTTTAAGAGTTTAATACAGTGATTCGTGTCAAAAATACTAAAATAAATACGGACGGAAGCTTTTAAGCACTTAAAGCTTCTGCATTTCTAAATTTAATACCAAAAACCCGCTCCCTAACAATA
The DNA here is from genome assembly GCA_028455855.1 of Meloe dianella. Taxonomy (NCBI): domain Eukaryota; kingdom Metazoa; phylum Arthropoda; class Insecta; order Coleoptera; family Meloidae; genus Meloe; species Meloe dianella. The sequence continues at coordinate 343,379 of JAPTHL010000055.1, read as the reverse complement.
ATATTCTGTAGTTTATTAGAACAAATGTAGTAGATAGGTAGATATATAGTAGTAGTAGTCGTCTTTATATACATATATCTATAAATTCGCTGCACACATGTGGTACTGTTAAAAGTACAACTTCCGTTTTTACATCGGCCAGGTGGTGTAATTAGAGATCGATATAAAATTACGTACACGTTCTACCGACAAAAAAAAACACTTTCTAACCCTTCCGGTTTGTTTTATTGCTTGTTTTTATATAATATTCGAATAATTTTCTTCCAGAATTCCATAATAGAATGGGGGGAATATGGCGACCGATCAACGGAAATATAGCCCCCAAGAGACCATCCAGGTAAGAAAGACAATTTTCTCTTTTGTATTCCACTCTATCTTTGAATACGTTTAAATCAATAATTTTGCAACAAGATTTTTCAAAGATAGATTTCTTAGATAGACAGATAAAAGGCAGATGTACGGCAGTAGTCAGAGGCATAGTCACGCAGTCTATGCTTTCTTTAGAAGATGAGTTCCAGTAGGAACGGCGCCACATCTAAGAGTTGAACACGTGCATCTTGGACATGCGCTATTTCAGCGAGTTTTAATGGCAAATCCATACTGTAGACGACTTACTATATATCTAGACATCTACCAACCAACACAGAATCTTATGAATTTTTATTCATTAAAAAAACGTGTTGAGAGTTTCTCGTAATTACAGTTTGTGATAGTGCCATTTCCAGTGAAAATACAATTTAGTTATTGTAGTCTGGAAACGGCAAGTATATACGGTCATAATTTAAGAGATAAGCCCCCAGGTGTCTATAAAGGTATCTACCTCCATTCTGTGTTGGAGTTTTGTAGTAAATATACAGCCCCTGTTCCCGGTTTAATTACATGCACCGTTCCTGTACTATGTATAGCCCACGGGCATTACTGTTCAATGCAGTAATATAAATACAAAGACCGACTTTTGCATAAAGATAGGAACTATATACTATATATATATATATATATATATATATATATATATATATATATATATATGCATATGTATAGAGATAGAAAGAGATTGGAATAGTCCCTAAGCTCCAAAGACGTTCAATGTAGTTAATATAGAGCTTATTAAAAGATATGGAGTGTCAAAGATGTATGCAAAAGCGTGTCCTTAAAACACTTTGATTTCCATTAGGAATTGAAATTATTTGTTAAAGACAGTTGGTAGAATTGTTTTCTGCATTTCCATTCATTATTATTATTATTATTATTATTATTATTATTATTAGGGGGTGATGGTAGTGGGAAATGATAAATTTGTATAATAATGGCAAATTTTAGTGATATCAATTGTATTTTACAATAGGAAATACAACCACAAATCATCGGTTTTAATATTTTGCCACCCTTTTACAACTTACATCTATCCTCTATTTTCTATCTGACTTTAGAATTAGTTGACAGGGAATTATAACACTTACATCATAAGAAATTTAGGGGTTGTAATCGTTTAATTTTCCACTGCGGAAAAATGTTTTAAATGAGAAAGAAAATTCATTGATAATGTTGATGGATTTCTATAAATTACAATTGGAGATCTGTCGTGAGTGAATCACACACGTAAATATTTATATGTATTGGTATACCTACATACATACATACATACATACATACATACATACATACATACTACATGTTATAACAATGGTGCAATATCAAAATGCAACAGTGTATCACCATCATCATGATCATTGGAATTGGAATTGCTTCCTCCCTTTTGTCCTACAGGGGATTCCAATTGGATTCCCATGCTCAATGTTGTAAGGTGACTCATCCGCCAAATAGCAGCGCACATTGCACTAGTCACACTCTAAGTTTGAATTGTTGGGGTGGTTTTCGTTTTGGCACTGATCTAATATATGAACAACGATGGTCAACCCTCGGATGTCGCGACGTTGTCATTCTGGTTTGATTAAGGTAATCACGTAGTGGAGGGTTGTGCGTGCGTAAAGATTAGTTACAATTTCTCTTATGAGAACATGTTGAATAAACTACCCTTACAATCAGTTCAGTTTTGATTCGTCTTCAGTGATGATGAAATCGAACGTAACGTAATCTGATAGTGATAGTGTTGTACTGTTATGGAGTGTTCATCTTTACCCGACTTAAATAATTCTAATAAATATATTATCATATCTATACTATATGTATATTACTTCCAATTTTTTCAAATTATTGCAATGTTAAGTGAAAAATATAAGAAATGTAAAAATCAAATTTTAAATTCAACACAAAACACATTAGATTGGGATTCACCCTCAACGAAAACTGGTACAGTTAAAAGACGACCCCTGTCCAGTGATAGCAGCGATTATTTAACAGATAAGAACAACTTGTCTCATAATTCACAACAAGAAAAGGGACGACAGTTTCAGTTTCAGGAAATCTCAACTAGGATAACAGTCGATAATCCTTCTTCAGGTAGGGATGATGTTTTCTTGGTCCAAGCATTTAACGAAAGCAACAACGTCATGTTAATGAAGAAATCACGAATTCCGAATCGTTTACCAACCAACACGAAACAACATCATCTCATTAGTAATTACAAAAAAAACACACAGTTTCCCGTTGTGAATGTTAAAGATGGATATTTGAGAGAATTTAGTCGTAGTAAGATTGGTATTGGAATTGTATCATCGGATACAGATTCAGGAATAGTTTCACCACATTCACCATCAGCCTTGTACAGTTTTCTGGGATATATTGCCATTTTCGATAAGGATAAAGAAAGTTCGTTGAAGGATCAATGGTCGGAGACGGGCAACATCCAAATTTGCCCTTATCCAAACGATAAGATTAAGGTAACCAAAGTTGAAATTTATACCATTTGTTACAGGCATAGACATGTCGATTCATTCATTCCTTAAAATAATAATGTTCAACCTTGTTTTGGTGAATAATGCAAATGATTTTCTGTTCGCCTTTGAAAATAGTGATAACATATGTATGTATAAAGAAGAAGGGTATTTACTGTGAACTTTAAGAAGCTCTATCTACCCCTCATATTATATTAGGCGTCTTTTGTCTCTTTTTCGTAGGGACGCAATGCACCACAAGTAAATCTTATATATATATATATATATATATATATATATATATATATATATATATATATATATGTATACAATAGGGGGAGAAAAGCAAAATCGACCAAAAAATATAAAATTCAACAAAACAGTTCAGCACTTTTTCTATTCTTTTTATTTTTCTAAGTATTACGAATATTTTTGTGTCTCTCATTTATTTGCTGTTAATACAGGAAATGTAATTTTTGTTTTTTGTTTTTTGTTTTTTTTTTCTGTTTTATTCACATTCATTTATGATAAATGATAACACACATGAAAACTGTCCGAATTATTGGTTATAGGGGTGTAAAACTTTATACTACACGAAACAAATCAGATTGGACCCTTATATTATACAGTAATTGAACTAACCCCCCTCCCTCCCCCCTCATCTATAGTTATGTCTCGAAGGGTTAGATTCGTCCCTAGTTATTCTTATGTACTATGTGTTGTCATTTCAATGCAAATTTTTATCAAGGGTTGAAAGAGCAGCACTAGATACCCACTGATTTGAAAATTTTGATAAATATGTTGATTACGCCTATCATATATTGTCAATGTTTCGGTGAAATAATTTGGATTATTATTATTATTATTATTATTAAAAATTCTGGTCTTGTTTCATTTACCCTAACATCGTTTTATATGTAAATTAAACAATATATTAACAAATTTTCTCTATTAAATGTACCTATATACAACATAAAAACTAAAAACATTTCCGATCTATCTGAACACTTCTAAATGAAACCAAAATGCAACAGTCACGTTTAGCAGGAGAATTCGTGATTGTTTGGCCAACAACTACTGCCAGCTACTCTCCTCAATACAAGTTTTGGCTCAACATTCTACACTTTTCCTTTTCGCCCTTCTCAACAAACTGTTTTATATTATGACTCACTAAAGTTTCCCATTTTCAACGAAAATGTAATTTTCCAACAACATTACGGATAAAATAAGGGAGAGAGAGAGAGAGAGAGAGCAGCAGTATGTGCGTATGTAAATGTTTGCACACATAGATAGATATCTTTTGAAAATCTAAAATTGAATCTAGGCACACATTTCAAACAACAACAGGTGATTAAAATTGAAGTTTATTAATAATATTTTCAAACAAGCCGTTTTGCATTTTGCTTCTGTAAATTTAGTCATCCGTTAGTGTCAATTGTTGTTTGTTTTATCTTTAATTTCGTTGTGTATTCACATTTGCTCAAATATCAACTTTGTTTGTTTGTTTGAACAATTTCGAAATGATTTATGCGTTATTAATTAGAATGGAAAGGGAGTAATTATTGAAAATTGTATTCACCTTAATTAAAACAACATTGAATTATTGAGTAAGCTACTATTCAGTTTCAATTTGCTGAAAATAAACAAACATCAAATGTTCTGTGTAATATTTCACGTATTTACTACTGCATAACTTCAATGAATGTCGAAATTTTCATGTAATTGCAGTTTGTGTGTTTGCATTTTACTGGAATTTAAACATTTACCTTTTAGCACTAAGAAATGTGTACAAAGAAACAGAACTTTACAGCATTAACTTTCAAAGAAATTCTTGTTTAGAAATCAATTAGGTGAATAGTTCAATTGGTAAGAGCTTTTGCAAATTAAAGAATACATATACCTATATGCAAAGCTACTGATAAACTATTTATGAAGGACGGATTCTAATCGTTTCTGACCAAAATAGATTAGGCGTTCTCTATTTATCCATTTTTATGTGGACAAACAGAATAATTTTTCATCGGATTGAAAAATGATGTAATCTACTAAGGTCCCTTTATTTTGCTCCTACAAAAAAGACTATCTCTTATTACTATCTCTATATAGATATCGACTTGTATTTCTTTCTTATATGCGCTTATATATTACGACGACAGAACAAATAACGTTCAACACCTTGTGTGTGTATAGTAGGAGGTATGTACAATAGTAGGAGCGAGGAGAAATATGATGTGGACGATGTCATCATTTGATAAGGGTCCGACACTCAACTTTTGAATTAGATTTCGATGATGCCACCAACCTTTGGATCAATGTCAACTCCAATTTGTTTTCTACACTACACACACGTAGAAAGTCAGTCTATAATCAGTCCTTTAGGAGGGTGTGATTTATTGGTTTTTAATTGAATCTTAAAACTGTCCATTTTCACGATAAATTATAATAGTAATTTCAACTAGCTCGACGCACAAAAAAAATAATAAAAAAAAACACCCCTGTAGGGTTGTTAGTATTTCTATTATCATTTAGTTTAATGATTTTAGCGTTACTGTTAGAGTGTTCTTTTCTTATGAAAATTCGTATCGTCCGTCATTCATTTCAGTGGTTTCATGACACGTCTGTTTTGATAGTGCACGATAAATCTCCCCTCGATGGCGAAAGAAGAAAGAATTAGAAAATAAAAATGGTCTACCTTTAAAAATTTTTGTTTAATTCCTGTTGGTGAACGGAAAAAAAATGGCTGGGGCTTAGTTTGATTCGTCGTAATCACACCCCTATAAATCTTGTAATATTTCACTTTTTGTTTTGTTTACCCTAATTATTATCACTATTTCTAGTTTATTTGGGGATTGATGTATCTAACTGCAGGTCCTAATTTACAAATATTACAACACTATTTCTATCTACGATGTATAATGATGATGTAGTAGTATCAGCTGTCAGTTGTCGGACAGTTTCGGAACTGTTTTGCAGGAAATTTAAATATAGTAAAATTTAAATATAGGATTTTGCGTGTAGCGCAGGAATATTTGTCGTGGTGGTTCCTTTTTATCTTTGTTGTTTTTTTTTTTGTTTTCGTTTATAGGAAATGTTCGAATGTCTCCTCAACATAACGTTTGTTTGTGTTGTTTATTTGAACAATTTCAAGCAGGGACTGAGCACCTTTTCAGCTAACTTTCAGATGACTGCCTGCTGCTGTATCTATCCATACACACGTCTTTTAGGAATAAAACCAAAACGTACATTTAGATTGAATCGAAAATCTATGTCGTGTGGTTTTAGTGTTTTTATTGAGTTGTTCCATTGAGTAGGTATATAGGCAGGAGAAAAGAAAAAGAAACCACGGTGACATTTTGTTGTATATTATTCTATCAACACTCCTCCAGTGATTTCATGTACATCTTTTTAATCTGTAATTTCATGACAGATAGGAATGATGCAAGCTTATTTTACACAACATTGAATTTTCCATTTAATTTCCCCATTCTGATCGGATTTGTATCGAATTGTCTGCCAATAATACGAAATAGAAAAACGATTATTTCCAATAGGTAATAAATCTATTTTTGAAAATGAACAAAATGTATAGGGCATTTTTCTCTTTACAAAAATCTACCCTTAATAACAACAACAACAACAACATCAAAACGATCTTAAAATGTCAAAGACGAACACTACTTCAATGTCAATTACTGAAAGTAATGACGCGGATATCGTGTTAACGGCACCAGTACACCTCTTGAAATACGCCCTTTTTCTATATCAGAAATTGTGGATGTATGCATTTGCGATTCTGTTTAGATTTTCTCTCTGTTGTCGGGGGATGGCACCCTTAAATCTAACACTTGGGGACGATCTTGTAGATGTCTAGTAATTGCACTTGAAGTGCCATCAGTTATGAACTCAATTTATATAAGTGTAATTAATAATATGTAAAATTGAAAATTTACATACAATTTTACTGAAATTTAATAAATTCCTGATCAACTTCCAGGCGATGTAGGTACGTATTTTAAATATGATATTCATTATAAGTATAAAATTCGTTCTATTATCTGTTTTTCGTGCATGTTGCGCTTGCGTGCGTCCATCAAGCTTTCAGACTTCTGTATATTAGATATGTGTGTGTGTTTGTATGTTGGAAAAACACGACGTCCTGTTTTCAGTATTTCAGTATCGTACCGTGTTCACAACGTGCGTTCGGAAACGGCGTCGTCGAAATCGACGCCGTTCTCGTCGTCGTCGTCGTCGTTGTCGTCATCATCGTCATCGTCGTCATAGTCAACACAACTATTCTCTCCCATCTACAGTTACTGTTGTTATTACCATTATTGCAGGTCGATTTACGAAATTATAACAAGCGGAAAATTGATTGTGTGTTATTTATTGTTGTTGTGATTGAGTAAAGTGTATATGTGGTTTCATTGTGTGTCAATTTAAAAATGGTGATGGAAATTATATCAAAGGGTAGATAAAATGAAATTTCAATTGTAATTAGATGAATTTTGAAGAAGAGCCGTTGGAATTGAGTGAATTTTGCGACCGGAAATCCGTCACATATTTCGAAACAATAAGACTTGAATCATCGCCTACGCAAAATAAATTAAACACGAATTTCATTCATTATTCATTCAACCACCTATATAAACATATATACACACACACATACATACATACATATATCTAGATAGTTAGCTGGTTATTGGACATAAAATGAACAAATTGTTTATTTTCTTAATCAAATTTCCGAAATAATTAATTCCAAAAACCAGGTGGTGTCGTTTACCTCCTAATTACTATTGTCTAAACTATTATTTCGTAACAAAAACGATTTTAATTATTAATAATAGCTAGATTTAGTGCCAGAATTCTAATTATAAACTACGAAGCTTATATACATATATAATAAAGAGAAAAAAAAATTATATCTCTTCCGCATTAAAAATATTGTTTTTCTTTTAAAATGTTGTGTTGGAAATTTTCTTTAATTATATGCAACAAAAATATCTAAAATAGATTTGATTGATGGAATTACGTGACTGAAATGAAGTCATGTCAAGATTTAAGGTGACAACATGATATGATAACTAACATGAATGCTATATTAATGTTGTGTTGTATCAAAATAAACGAAATAAAGTAAAGCTCTTCTTTGACAACATCACTACCAACCACCATAATTCACGCAATGTTTTAACAAAATACAAAAAAAAAACAAACAGACGGCTTAACTATAACAAAAAAATAAAAATAAAAATGTTCGAATATGTGAACGATATTCGCCAGTTCTTTTCTTAGACATAAAAATATTTAATTCATCTCTTTATTTTTGTTCGGTTAATAACAACATGAGATCATGTTTTGAATAAAATCCAATTCATTTCTTATCACCACCACACATCAATAATATATAATATTAAAATGACTTTATCATTTCGCAATCGAATTGCTGATGTATTACATGGAAAATTTCAAACACACAGTTTAAATAAAACCACAAGCGTCTGTTGGAATTAACGAATTTTAATTTTGAACAATTGTAGAGAAAAACATCAGTGACTACTTTTCCAATGTAATTAAGTGTCTAATAAATGGTTGTACAGACTGATTAACTGACTGTGTGTATGTGCACTCTTTGAACTTGGTTAATTTGGTTCTACTTTTCTATTTAAATGAAAAACAAAACAAAATAGAAAGACAAACATGAAATGAGTGAAATAATCTAGTGACGGGTTAAAACTCGTCGGATATGTTTCCGGGGTGTATTAGAGCCCCTCGTTCAACGCAGGGTTCCACTGATGACATCAGCAAGCAGACAAAGTCTATTGTGCAGGTTTGTGTACAACATTTTCGTTAAGTTTATTATGAAATTAATTATCTAATACAAGGGATGTGTATAAACTGACTAATCATTAAAATTAAATAAACCTTTTATGTCTCATTGGAATGCAACAACAGACACAATTCATTAATACGTGTTTTTGGAATTGTCGATCTGATAGATAGTTACAATTTCGTAAAACTTCATCATCAGAAAAACAATTAGGAAATAAATGATGTTTTACTATAGATGAAAGGTTTTTCTGTTTTTGCTTTTTTGTAATAGGACTGTATTTAATTTAATTAAGCGTTTCGAAGAAACGTGCCAAATCAATTTCGATAAATCATTATTGCGTCGTCTTGGCTAATAGTTCCGGGATTCTTTACATTTGTCTATTTCGTTGATAGTTAATAAATACAATTTGTTCAATTGCCATCATTTTCTTATTGTTTGGATATCAGTCTTGTTGTTTCCGTTTCGTATTGAAATCAACTGTTGATGTTTTCATTATTTTTTTTTTAAGAAAAAAATCCAAATTAACAAAGTTTTGATCCATCTATTCAACTATTGTTTTCGTTGTTTAATCAACATAAAAGCCCCCCCCCCTATGTTTTCCTCTCATCTATTTCAACTAATTTTAAAAGTAATAAATTTCAAATGTCATATATATATATATATATATATACACCTAATACTGTCTATCTACAACTAACTAGTATCTAGTATATTATAGTAGGGTGTATACATATTATTAGTAAATGATATGGAGATCGTGTGTAAAACATAAAGATGATAGATTTTCTTTAATGTTTAGTCGCATTGAAAATGTCTCCATGTTGTTTTGTTTATTATCTAATTTAAATTTCAACTTTCGTAATCTTTAAAAGGTAATTAGTTTTCTTTAATGAGTTCGTTATTTTTATGCCAACTACAAAAAGACATAGATCAAATAAAACAAAACAGTTGTTAAAGAAAAAAAGGACATTAACCTGAATTTTCATGATGATCGACTTTTATCGTTAAATATATTTATGAATTAATTTGTGATGCTCGTAAAAATAAATTCGATATGTCTATTTGTTGGACACAACTGTTCGTTAGAAACAAGAATTAATTAATTGAATGTTGAGATTATATTAAAGTGAAATCTTAAGGGACAACTACCTGTTTATCCACATATAAATGCAATGTAGATGGAAGTAATTTGAACAGATTTGATCGAGTCTAGCTTTTCACAAAAGCTCTATTCCCATGTTGACTATCTAAAATATCTTTCTATCTATAATCCATATTGGAATTAAGAAGATTATGACATACCACACAAGAACACACACACATACAGGGGTATGTTTCAAATAAATGTTCAAGTAAAAACAATAAGAAAAACATAAGCGAAACAAAATCATGTGAAAGTTGTTACTTGTCTCCTCTATTCAATGTTAATTCAATATTAAGAAATCTGTAATTCATTATGTAGAATAGTTATATCACATTTGTTTTATTGCAAATAGAGATTTGTTTATGTATATTAAGTGAGACATTTTATTTATTTGTTTTAGAAAAAAATACAAGTGATTTGTAATTTCAAACAAACAATGAGTGAAGGCGCCACTTATATACACTGTGTCTCAATAATTAGGGCACCGCCAATTTGGCGCAACTATCTTAAAAAAGGGGTCATCGATAACCGCAAAATTCTACACAATTAACATAGATATAGTTAATTCAACACAATTATTAAAGAAATCACTTGAATATTAAAAATTTCGAAATCATTGTAGCATCCACCATAGTAGAGTTCCAAATGTTGTTTTGTATATTTTATGGTTTATTATTGTACAGTGAACTTATTAGAAACATCAACGTGTTTTTATAATCATAAAGGACGCTATTTTAAGTATTGTGCACATTTGTTGGTCGATTTTCAAATGTGTGTTGAATGATTTAATACAACTAGAAAACAAATTTATATTTATACCATTCATATCGTAAAATATCAACAAAAAAGAGTTATAGATTGAAACAGCTATACATTTATCTAGCCCTGATTAATTTCCATGCGCACCCTTAAATAGTTGTGGTGGTTTTGGGTGAGACTCTGCCCGTCATATTCTCGTTTCTTTTGTGTGTGTGTCAGGTGTGTTTCCGTTCAATCAACTACACAACACTGACATGTGTAAATATAGTTTTCGTTAAATAAGTTGAATTTATGAAACATGAAGAACTCTGTTGTTGGTGCTTCTTGTATTATTTACAATGTGACTGACTATACGTATAGAGTAAATCATTGAATTTGCTAGATACCTTTGAAAATTTAACTTGTCTCTCTCTCTCTCTCTCTCTCTCTCTCTCTCTCCGTTTCAGTTTAAAAGTAAAATGACGAGGGTAAGCAAGAAGACGGAAATGAATCTATTTTTAAATCAAAGAATTTTCAACTGTGGGTAATAAACTTGCTAAACAAATTATGATAAAGATAGACAGTATTATAATAAATTAGTGATGGAGTACCTATACATATAGCTTATTTAAGGGTGATTGAATATATAATATCGATGCTGCTGTTGATTGATGAATATCGAAGCACCACCCCTAACTTGTGCTTAATTGAAACGTATAAAATTTGAAATATGATGCTGAAACTACACAACACTTAATTAACTATATCATCCCGTACAGGCTGGTTGTTATTTTGAAAAATTAGAAAAAGGATTTTCCGCTTGTAGAAAACAAATTAATTGTATAACAACAAATTCAGTTAAATGGACATTGGGAATTTTTGAATTGTAGTCGAGCTATTCTTCTCATCTTCCGCAACAACAACAACAACCACGAACATTTATTTGATAAGTCCCTCGATGCTTTCACTTTGAAGTGAACTTTTTTTTACAGGATATCTTTTCGAGTATCCTTGAATAGAGCCACTCTAATATGAGTGTACTTCTCCTATTTATACTTCCACTCAGATTCTTTTTGTGATGCGTTTTTCTTTTTCCGTTTTTGAATTACGACTACGGTTTATTTTTATTATCGTTTAAATGTTGGATTGATGTTGTTCGATTATGGATAAATAGCTTTCTAAATGCAATAACATGCATATATGTATATCGGTTATATTGAACATGAACGATGGTAAATGTTGTACGTGAGATGGTTACAAATATGTTGCAGTAGTATCTAGTAGCCGCTCTCTTTGATAATGTTGAATATCTGCAATTGCTTCTATATTTATAGCTGAAATATCTTCGATATTACAACAACGTCCCCATTTTAGATCTGACTTTCGTATCAATAAAATTGAATTTTATTATCTATATGAAAAAATATAAAAATTTAGCCGGTCGTGTTTTAGGTCAGGTTTACAAGATTAGTTTATCGAGGTGAGCTTTTCTGATAGAAATCATGAAACCGAACAGACGTTGTTTTGTTCTTTATATTTCCGTTTTATAGAATTTCAAGATCTTTAACTACCATATAGTTTCTATTTATATATAAATCTTCTATGTATGTATACACAAATGATCCATAAACACCTATAATATATCACGTATCTACATCAAGATTATATATTTTTCATTTCCAGTTTGCCGTCTCCATTTATTGTCTGTCTGTTCAATGCAAAATAAAACCAAATATGACAAATGCAGAAATTGAATTGTAACAATTCAATGATAGATATCCAACTGTGTATGAAAATGTAATAATACGCAGGTAGTAGATAGGTACATGTTAATTTATATCTATGTATATATGTGCCTATACATATAGGAAGAGACTAATACAGATTCACAATAGTGACCTAACGAACCCTTTCCGTAAACATACTGACTGGGGGGTTATACCAACATGATTTATTAATAGACTCTCTCTATCCACTGTATGTTAAATCGTAAGGGATACTGGATCAGTTTCATCTTTAATTGACTGTAAATAATAACACTTGATGGCCGATGAGTTCAATGATCAATTTCCCTATCTCTCTACTACTCACTACATTTGATAAGATTGAATTTAATTTAAAAAAAAACCCAAACAAAATAGACATTGATTTATATTAATAGTGATTTGATTTTATCAGATGCGGGTGTGATAATTTAAAATATTTACAAATTCACCTGATAGTCTAAATCACACAATCTAAATTTAGTTTAATTATATAGGTACCCACCTAATGGACTAGTTTATTATCTAGTTAATCGTAATAAATTTATTAGAAAATGTTATACGATAGAATTTATCAATTTGGAAAAGACAAATGGATGCATTTGATGATGTAAAAACGTATAGATTTTCGAGGTTTATTTTTATTTTTCTTTTTGCTTTCGAAAGTCTTTGAAACGACGAACGACACGAGGGATAAAGGTGGGTGTAAATAATGCAGCTCACGTAACCTTGTCGCATTTTGAGTTCAGAAATAGCACCAAATAAGGGGTGTGTGTGTGTGTGTATACACTATGTTCAATATAAAACGTGTATATGTGGGATAAGAGAGAAGAGACTATATAGTACAGATTTAGGGATGAGAGAGGTCTTTGCCCCCTCCTGGTAACTATAGAAAAGATTGTCCTCTAGATATGCATACATATCTACCTAATATAGGTAGATGGGGCATTTTTCCCCTGAAATTTAGCATTTAATAAGTATAGTAAGTAGAGGCGTATAATTTATATTTAATACTTAAATAAACGCAAATGGAAGGCAGGAATAAACAAATATTTCTTTCATCGATAAGCGGGTTAAATTGAGAACAGGCGACACTACTGAAACACAAAATATACAACAATTTCGATGAAATTGAAAATCTGCGGAGGAAAAAAAAACGACATTGTTAAAAGAGAATAATAAGAGAATTTGAACAAAGAAATTCGATGGCAATAATAGAAATATAAGAATTATTGTATTATATATTACGGAATTTCGTAACATTTGTTAAGAAATCTGACTGTCTTAAATCGAATACACCTGGTCGAACAATGGAGTAATATTCGAGCAAAAGGATAAATGTGAGAATTATGACTAATATTTTGCTATCCTAAGAAATGATTCATACAAACACTCATATCGATATCAAAACCAACAAATGCTTAGTTAAGTCTAACAACGTAATGTCAGCAAATTTTAGATTATGACGGCTATTTAAATGAACATCATCTAATTTCCTTACAATAGAGAACACGGAACTAGATCCTTATAAGTTAGCGCCTGTATTCTTGTAACTCTCTCTCTCTCTCTCTCTCTCCCTCTCTCCTTTACATCCTAAAATTCCTGAGAATTCATCTGAACCGTGTAATAACCGTCCGCCTCATTGCTTATATTTGAGAGGGTGGTTTTGTTACACACAGATCTGATAGTGGTGGTTAAATACGTAAAGTCTACACATATACATATTAAATAAGTATATTATATAAAGAGAGAGAGACGAGAGAAAATGGGAAATCCAACAACTAAATGCGACCACCACCAACACCACCATCGGTTCGTTTATATTAAACTTTATAATCGCCGGCAAACAAATTAAGTCTCTATCTTAATGGAAATATGCTGAGAACATCATCATTATAACTTTGGTTCTACTACAGGGATACAGGATAATCTTGTCGATATGTTACTACAGACAGGACAGGACAATGAAAAGGAAAAGGAAACCAGTGGAGGAATGATAAAGAAAGCAAAAACGTACACCTATCTATCTACATTAAGTATTCAGAATGTGGAATCGACAAGTTTCGATATTGAGAAAAAGAATTGTCGTTAAAACTGACAATTCGTATTCAAATTGACTTTGACGTAATTCAATTTATAGTTTGTGTAGAATGTCGATGAACGTTAGAAAGATCGGTAGGGGATGTGAATAGCACGAAAAAAAATAATGTCTTCTGTCTTTGAATTTAACGGGGCTGTTTTTTTCTTTATTATTTAAAGCGACAATTGTTAACACTACATCAGAGAAAAACCGTGTAGGTTGGTGTTTTTTTTTATTTGAGAATTTCACATCTGCCACCGTTAAATTTATCCCTTTATTTGGTTTTGAACAACAGATTTGTTCTTTACATCTATCTCGTTAATAATGTTCGCAACAATATTGGTTGAAGTTTATTGGAAAAAAAATAGACAATATCTTCCAATTATCCACCCCCTGATAGTCTACTATTAGAGGTAGCTGGATAGAGAAATACTAACAAATTTTATGAAAATATTGTGATTGTAGATTGTTTTGTTTCATTCATTGGTAATAACGGGAATATGAAGCAGCATATGTATAGGGTAATTTCCCCTTTTCTAATATTGGAATTCCACTCAATAAACAATAACAAATATAATGTTGATACCGATTTTCCACTCCATTGCGTTTAATCTTTAGTTAGATAGGAGGAAAGATTTGGAATATGTTTAGGGTCGATTGCAAGATGTTTTTCGAAAGGAAAATTGCAGTTTTCCATTATATTCTATTAGTGGGACTCAAAAACGATTCCTACCCTTTATTTTGATGAAATATTTCCACTTAAAGATAAACAAAATTGATCAAATTATCCACCGTATGGGGGCTAAATTTCGTACAAGTTGTTTCCGTGGTGTAGTGGTTATCACATCCGCCTAACACGCGGAAGGCCCCCGGTTCGATCCCGGGCGGAAACATGACACGTTTTTTTTTCTATTATAAATTAATGTTAAAATTATTGTTTTCTATAATGCTATTTGTTTCAGATTTATACCGATTGGGCCAACCATTATTTGGAAAAGGCCCGCAGTAAAAAACGAGTCAATTCTTTAGCAACGGATTGTAGTGACGGTGTTCTACTTGCTGAAGTCATCGAATCTGTTAGTAAGTAAAAATATAAAGCCAAATATGTTTCGTGTGTGTATGTGTGTGTGTGTGTGTGTGATTGCACAACTGGCTTTTATTAAATGCCATAATTCAAATTTTATTACGAAAATTGCCAAAAATAAGCAACTGCAACAGAAATTCAATATTTTTTGTTAAACAGTTACACCACGATTCTTGGTAGATAATTGGCAATTGCCAAACATCAGGAAATTGTTAAAATATTTTCACTTTAGCTTTTTATTGGTGTGTTAATGAGGTATTATAGACTTATTTAGTGTGTTTATTGTTTTTGTATTTTCAGTAAGTATTTAACATTTATGTGGATTGTAGTGGGAAAATAAATGCGAAAGAAAGTAGGTAATTGTGGCATGTTTTGTATATATGTATATGTAACATTATTTATGGATAATATTTTTACTTTTTATTTAGTGTGATTCATTTTATGAAATCTGTGTGTAAATGCATAACTTTACTTTACCAATTAACTTTAAAGGGCTATAAACATGATATATATATATATATATATATATATATATATATATATATATATATATATATATACACACACACTGTTGACTGTTGTTACCATTTATGGTATATATGTATGTACGACTCATTTGAGTTTTTTTTTAGGCCGTAAAAACATGTACGTAATTAACATTGCATGTTGTTTTGTGTTGTTCAACACTTATCAACAATAAAATATAATATACAATCCAAAACAATAAATAAATAAATGAATAATCAAATATGCATGAAGTGTGAATATTTAATTAAACACACACAAAACAACTACCAACCAATAGAATTAATTAAAGCTCGCCTTAATAATATTAAAAAGCATGTAATACTTATTACTTAATTCTCACATCAAATGTCGTAATGGCTAGTTTGTAATGTATTTTGTGTTGCCTACACTACTTTTATTATTTAGCACCCATAGATTGCAACGGGCGATCTAAATGATTTCCAATAAATGATTTCTTAATATTATTTTTCTTTTGTTTAGAAATATCAGATTCTATTGTTGTTGGAATGATAATATAATTAGAAAGAAATGAAATTCTCTAAATTACCATAAAGAAGGTGTGAACAATGGGATGATGCATTATAGGTGATGGGTGGTTTAACACTATTATTCTATGAAAGCCAATATGTAGATAGATGTTTTCTATTCTATATTTATACAATGTAAAATAAATAATATTCAACGTAGGTATTTGAACGTTTTAGAATAGAAATACTAAATATGATGATGATGAAATCATCATCATCATCATAATTATCATACTACCACCCATTTATATGGCATATATGGTTTTGATGCACATATGATATATGGATTCACCACCATCACTATATCATCATTATAATACAACATTCCCATACCTATCTACATATAAACTTAATGTTAATATGTTAACTATCTAACAATAATTTAGGTGGTTGATTATTTATAGTCTCTCATAAATTCAAAACACAATCATCAGATTGTAATTTTTTTAATTTTTTTTTTGTTAATTTCAGCATGCCAAAAAATTGCCGATATTAACAGGAAACCAAAGACACCCGCCCAAATGGTAAGTTTCCTACAATATGTTATTACCATCATTACATAAACAAAGAAACATAAATTTTGAAACTCCTATCTTCAACCAGTATAAATAATTAATGTCTGATGATATTAATCTTATTATTGGCATCGTTGTTGAGATATCAAGACAAAACGACGGCTTGTTTTCAATTATTATAGCTTGTGTACAATTCAGAAATAATAATTGTTTCATAAAAAATGGTTGACTTTTTTTTCATTTGACCAAAATTAAATGTGGGTGGTATTATTATATCCGTTCAGTTTCGTTTACGATTCTCGTTTATCTTTTAAAATAGGATTATGTCGTATCTATCTACTAAGAAATACCCATATGTATAATATGAACAGACAGCACTTATATATGAGTCAGTTGTCCACCAGACAAAAAAGAAGAAATCCCATCTATTGTCGTTAAGAGAAACAAATTTATGATCGTCATTTTTCGATTAGATTCAAATTTACCCTTTTCCGATTCTATTATTTAATTGATGATGATGATGGTACACATTTTTTTCTAGTATACACAAAAAGTTTTTGGCTAGATCAAGGTCGTGGTAACTGTATTGTATTGATTGATGATACCGAAAAATTCGTTACGCAGATGAAATAATCGATATTTTGAAGACTAGGTCTTCAACCTGTAAAATACGCCCATATTATAGGAAGATAATACCGCAGGCATACAATATCGCCTTCTTCTCTCTATTTATCGTATAATTATTCATTCAAATTGAAATAACAATTGCAAATAAATCATTCAAAATAGTTGGATTGCAACAAAATTATTTAAATATTTAAGTAATCCCGTTATATATATATTGGTGTTGTGTTTGTAAATTCCATCTACTATACATATGGTAATTATTGATATTTTGTAGTTTTTCCGATGTAAAAATCTACCTGGAATTGATCTATTCACGCTTATAATGCAATTTGTTAGATAGATGTTTTCTTTTTATCGACGCAGTCACAGTAATTCACTCTGTATAATGTTGATGACAATTTTCGATAATTTCGACAGGATGATAAAATATGGAAATTGCAGGAAATTACAATTTTTAGTCAAATCACCCAATGTAATTTATGCAAGTTTCTGAGAATGAAATACTACAATAAAATTCCGAAAAAATAAAGGAAACTTCCGCAATTATCACTAGAATTATTTAACAGTGAACGTAATACAGGAGTAAGTGAAGTCAAAAATACGTGTCACATTACTGTCTTGCGTATGCTACGAGTTGATGTTGTGTGGATGTTCTTTTATATTTATCTAATTCTAGATTTTTCGTATTCTCTGATAATTTATTCAAATTATATGCATTTGCTTGCAATAGTAATTGTATTATAGTTGAATTGTTATTATTATTTGTTGAAGAGTTTATTGTCGTCGTTGTATAATAGTAGCCGTCGTCGTCGTCTCCGCCACCGATACACAGCAGTGGGGACCTGGTTCTCTTGGTGCTTGTTATATTCAACAGAGAATAACAAACCAACAACAGATATCGTCGAGGACTGATAGTTAAAGCACCGTACCACATAGTACTCCACTATATATATATATACATTTACGTACTGTATGTGTATAATAAATATACAAAACAGTGATCAATTCTATTTTTAAACTATTAATAACTTTACGGAATTGTCAAATAAATGATCGGTTTTTTTTTTCACCGGATTTAAAAGGAAAGTGATACCGCTAGAGTTTTAGTTCTGTTAGAAAATCGTGGATAGAATTATAATTCGTTTATTTTGTTTTGATATTAATTAATGAAAGGTCTGGCATATTCTTGTGGTTGAAATTAATTTATATTTTACAAACGTAAAAACAGGTGGGATCTCATATAATTAATTGTTGTAATAGTAATAATAGTGACCCATATTCAGATTTTCTAGATCTTACCGAATAATATAATAACATGTAAGTACATACATACCTATAAACATATATGTTTATTGTTTATATACGTTTAAAAATTCTCTAAATTTGCGAGATAAGCTCTCAATGATGATTTTAACGTTGTTATTATTATTTGATGAAACAAACATCCTCCTCCTCCCCATTAATGTATCGATTTTGATGCGATCATGAATATTGAATTTGATTAGGTGTTATAGATGGTTAAAATTGGGTCAATTCTCATGAATTCCCCCCTAAAACGATTTCCCCATTCATTGGACCAATATTAAACATAAAAATAGAAAACATTCGTTTTTATTTTTTCACACTTGATAAGTTCCTGTTTTGAATAAAATTAATGATGTTATTATTAGGTAATTTCACAATAACTATTGGCACACCTGAGAACTATATTAAACACATTTTTTTTTGGAGCTTTTATTTATAGAATTTAACGGAAATTAGAGAAGAATGTTGTTATATTTTTCTGGTCAACAACAATTGACTTTAATTGAGTTTCAGTATTTTGAATGATCGCCTGCAGGAATTCTCACTAATATCAAATAGAATTTTGTTAGATATAGTACCTATCAATGTTTACTATTATCGTTATTTTCTTTATAAATACAATACGATGGCTGGCTTACAGTTATAAATTCTTATATTTACCTACAAAGCTACTTTTTTTTGTAAAGAGGGAAAATAGTTGAATAAATGCGTGTGTTTTTTTTTAATATTTATCTATTCAAATAAGTTGGGCGCGCGTATATTTAACATTAGTTATTTGTCAATAGATGATTTATGCATTTCCTAGTTAGTATAGAAAATTTCCAAGAATAATTGCAATTGCAACTTACAAAACGTAATATATAGAGAATAATTAAAGATAATAATCTCTGTTCTTTTCGAAATTTTTACATTTTTTTAGATTAACAATTAAACAATCATATGTTGTATTCTTCTATCTATGTTGTATTTAGCCTAGTTTCGCAATCAACATATCCATATGGATGCCAATAATATGTATATATGATAAAATGTGTATCAAAGTACAGACGTACTTAGATACATCCATGATTATTTGCTTTTCTATAAGGAGTCTTTTTAATTTTAATTAGCCGTTATTTATTTACATACATAATTATTTTTGATGCATCTTTATTCGGACGAAACGAAGATATCATAATATAAATAGTAATTATTTACAAAATAATGATAATATGTATGTCGTTAATTATCAATAAATTTATACAATTTTATTTTGCAACAACTACCAAGTGTTATTATTATTATTATTATTATTATTATTATCATTTACACGATCATAGAGATGAAAAGTCATATTGTCTCTGCTGGTTTGTACAGCAACCACTTATTCCAATGTCCTTTTTCATTATTTTCTCGTTTATTCAATTTAGTACTTGGTAAATTAATATTGTATAGTCGGAAACATGAAATGAATCTCTTGAAAAATGATTATTCATTCTATTACATCTAACGTAATAATTAAATTTGAATAAATAAAAAAGGAGAGAAAAAAAAACATAGAATTTAATTATACATCTATTCTATTAGGTAGTTGTTGTTTGTTGAAAACGACCTTTAAAAGTGCTTTTTTTCTGATTTGTACTTGAAATTAAATACAACAAACATTGGAGGAACATTTACAAAATCTTTATCCTTTGTTCTTTTTTTTGTGTGACAACAGTGAGGCTACAATGAAAATTTCCCGTATTTATTGTACTTATGTACAATTGGATTTGTCCAGTTTTAATGTGTAAATATTTACGCAAAAAAAACACACTGTCACCCTTAATTGTTGTCTATCCCGGATTAAAATTTAGATAGATCTTATCCAGTTTTAATTGGAGGAGGTGTTCTATTACATATGTATAAAGTTACCGTTGTGCTTTAAAGAAGACCTTCTATTTACTAGATATCTACAGTTATAGATTTGTTTACAATAAACTAGATATCTACCTGCATATGTACATCTATAAACTGAGGGGCATCTGGGATGAATTTCAGCTATATAAGTACATATAAAAAGCAGGATTATTTCTTTCTCCAGCATCAATGTTCATTCTTTGAAATCAAGTAAATCAAAATTTGTTTTGTAATATCGTATCTAAGTAGATAGTTGTCAGTAATTTCAATTAGTATTCCTTTCTGTAGAAGTGGAATTATAACATAGAACAAATCTAATTGTAATTGACGTGTAAATGTATACATCATTTCCTGTCAAATCTCTTCAAGGTCGGTTACTTCGATTAAAGATTACTTTCCAGCTTTTGCGCTACATTTTAAATCAGTAAAAAAAGCAGGCTAATTTTAATTTATAAACAAAAAGTTTCTTTAGAAACTTTCATTATTCTCCGGTAGAATGAATTTAGTATGTGTTTTTCAAATATTTTTAAATAAAATTTTGAGAAAATTACACAAAATCGTTGTTGAATATTTTAAAAGTATCTATCTAGTTCATTGGTAAATATTACGAAGAACGTAGAAAAGAAATTAGAAGTTTGCTAAAAGATAAAATACTAATTAAAACAGTTCAATGAAATATCGAAAAAAAATGATTGATTTTCAATCATGAATATTGCACAAATTCTAATTATTCCATGAAGATTATAGTTGCCACGTTTAGTTATGTAACGGTTTCTAAATTTTTGATGAAAATTTGTTTGAAATCGCGACCGAAAATTTATAGATTTTTAGATTTACACCAAAAACAAAAACATTAATAGTTGATGTTGAAATTCAAACAAACCGTTGAACATTTAGCGACAATCATTGTAAATCGTTTAATTATAAATAATCATGGTTGTTTTTTGTTGATCTTTTGACCTAAAATGGTAGGAAATCAACACCACACCCATAATTAATTGGTGCAATAAATTAACAAAAAAAAAACAACAACAACTCAACCAATATAGTTTTTTTCTCAAGTATTTAAACAAAACTCTTGACAGTAATCATTTAAATATTAAACAAGCATGAAAGATGAGCTGATAACTGATTTGTCTGTCTGATTCAATAAATATTTTTCTGTTAAAATCAATAATAATAATGGAGTTTTCTAAATCGAGATATTAGTCATAATTTCGTTCTGTTATTGTTAACTGTTATTAGAACCATTATGGTTTTGTTGTTCTTGTTTTTATTGTTGGTGTGTTGCAACTGAAGGCAATAGCTTTCTTTTATGCAATTAAGATATTTATCAAATAAAATTCAATTAAATTCGATACCAATTTAAACGATTTATAAACGTACAAAGTAACAATGCAACACATTTCTAGGTACGCGACACTAAGGAAGTAATACCGTTGTTATCACCGTTTAAAACAAAAACAGAATAGTAACTTTATGTGCAATTAGTCTATTTGACGATAATCTAAAGTGATCACTTGAAAAGAAGAATTGTTGGAATTTCTTTTTCCAAAGTACCACCTAATCATCTCTAATAGTTTAAGTGACTTAAATCAACTCAAATGAAGAAAGAGTGGACACCACCACCAAATCAACAAATAAATAAATCAATGCATTTACTATTTGATAATTATCTAATATAAATTTTGATTAAATCTCATGTCAACATTTACGATCAACAATATAAATACACACATATCCATTAAATTCTATTAAATTAAATTTAATAATAACACTCTATTTGAATTCGTTAAGATAATTTGTTTATAGTCAATTTGTCACTAATTCTAGAAGAAACGGAGTAATAGTTGGTTCATGACATTAATTGATAATAATAACAGTTCTTTTAACGCAAGCAATGTTTGTTAATAGTTTAATTAAAATCATCAACTATCCACATCAACTTTTTTTGGTTTTGTTTTATAATGATTTATTTATTCTATTTCTAAATAGCATGAAAAATTCAATCTCAATTTGAAATTGGAATGAAATTAGATT
This sequence comes from Meloe dianella, assembly GCA_028455855.1. NCBI lineage: Eukaryota > Metazoa > Arthropoda > Insecta > Coleoptera > Meloidae > Meloe > Meloe dianella. The sequence goes on along the minus strand of JAPTHL010000055.1, from coordinate 320,480 downwards.
TCTTTCGATATATCTTTTTTTTTACGAACAGTTGAAATTCTTTCCAGTCATCAATTCAATCAATCGACAAAATCGTTTTTTTCCTCACCACAACTTGGTCGATAATAGCAATAATTATTGAGGATAAAAAAAAACGATTAATCTTTCTTAAGATTTTGTTTAGTTTTTTTTCTTTTTGTAAGTCTAATTAATATCACAGTTATATGTGTGTATGGATATGTGCATTTATGGGAGAGATGAATTAGTCAGATTATCATAAATGTAGCAATTTTAATATCAATTCCATCTCTCGATTCGATCATCTTGTGAATTAAATTGGTAAAGCAATTCATTTTTGTTAATTATTATAAATTGAAGAAGATTTAAATAAAAAGACGATTCATCATAATTTTTGTTTTTAAATTATTTAAAACATCACGTCATTGTTAAAAATTCTTTATAGAATTGTTTTGATATTGTAACAATTCTCTTGGAATTGTAGATTTGATCATATTTTTAAATCGTGATCTATTTTATAAACAAACCGCACACCGTCTCCATCATGATTTTTTTTAAGTAAATTGTTTTTTCTATTTTGATCAGCTGTTTTTCGTTGAATCAAATCGTACAGACCACAAATAATTGACTCAAATCATCATCATCATCATCATCATCATCAAAATTAACCTTGCAATTTGTGCTAAATTAACTAGAAACATTCCAAGGTTAATCGTTTGAAATTCCTATTGTTGTTATCAATTTGTTTAATAACGTAATCATATCTATTTAGTAGAATGATTATATCATAAAATTGACAATTGTTAGATCTGTTGGTCTGTTCTCAAAACTGTGTCACTCTTATTGATTTACCATCAATAATGTCCCGTTGTTGATAAAATATTTGTCTTACTTGATATTCAAATTATATTAAGAATTTTGTAAGCAACATGCTATCCCCTTATCAACCCCTATTTTAAATAGAATATCTACACTATCTATACATCTACAATTCGATGATGTATGTATGTTGAAAATTGATATTTATATGTCGAAGACACGCGACTAAAAACAATGTACCTTACCATAACATTCAACAACACGATGTAAATAAATATAGATGCTATTTAGATACTCAAACTATTGTCTGGTATTGTATAAATTCGAAAAGTTTCTTATATACTTACATAACAATAACGATATCCAGTAGTAATGAAATTCAAATTTCCTTTCTGTTATATGTTATTATTTAATACTGTTCCACTAAACTGAATTTAAATCGTTTCATTGATGTTTCGTTTTTTTCCATACAGTTATAATAAGAATTTGAAATATTAGGATCACTTTTTTGATTATCTCCAAATGTTACAGACGGCTCAACAACAACAACAAAAAACTATTGGCTACTAGGGCGGTCTCCTGTTAATTATCCAATTCAAGAAACTAGATTTTTTGCACATTACTCCGTCTGGAGTACCACATGTGTAATGTAACTAAATCTAATACATTTGATTTCATTGCAAAAAAGAAACAACAACAACAACAACAACATTACTATAGTTGGTTTGTTATGCTTTAAAAAAATCCTACTTGAAACAATCAACAACAACGTGATTATTGTATTGTTGTTCTGGTAGATTTATCCAGATAGTACTATCTATTTATACTAAGATTGCTTATATGGGAATAGATCGGAGACAACACGCATCATGTTTTTGACCATAAATGGTTAGAAATCCGCAAACAACAAATTCAACGTTAAATAAAGTTCTTCGATTCGACACGATACAAATTCAAAAAAATTAATTTAAATTTTCTTCAACAATAGTCATAACAAAAAACTGTTTGTTTTTTTTTCTTTAAGTTTATAAATAATCATCAGTAGAAAGAATGAGATGCCCGGTATTTGGTTGTTGAGATCTTTTAAACCGGCGACCACCTGTAAAGTGGCCCGCCCTTATTTTGTTTGATAATTTATTACTTACATTATTTTTGGTATATTTTTTTATTATTGTTTTGTTGACGAATTGCCATGGGAAAGTTCTAAAATTTGTGTTGTATTTGAAACATTTCGCATATTAAGTTACTAATTTGATATTGTGTGACAAATAGTAGGTAGAATGGTACGAACGTGCAACTACATATTATACAACAACAACAACAACAACAAAAAAACAAGTGGCAGTCATTTATATACATACAAACAATACACCTCTTATAAAATGTACGTGTGATAAATTAAACACAGAAATGAACGAATTCGAAAACATAAATCTGTCAGTGTAGTTGTTGAATTATTATTTAAGAAATCCTAATTGAATTGTTTTCAAAACAATCTTAACGAAACTTGTTTGTATTGAGAGCTGATTCATCTGATTTCATATTAATTAGAATATTCAATAAATCAATAAACACACATTTGATTTTTCTTAACGATCTACCCACGTATAAATAAACAAACAATTAATCTGTAGATCTATATAGTAATAATTTCAAATAGATAGAATAAAACATTCAACCGGTCTCTCACGTTTTTCTTCTTCTTTCTATTACTATCAGAGTATAACTAACGAAGTTGAAAATATATTACACACAGATTTGCCTACAACACACAATAATCCATGTTCAATGTGGTTAATATTGTAATTTATCGAATAATTACTAGTAAAACCGCACATAAAATCAAGCCATCTAAACAATTTATAACTGATATCTGCATTATGATAGAAATTTGAATTTATTAGATGGGGATTTGCTTTCGTTTATCATTTTCTAATGACAAAACTATTTTTTTATTGATACAACAAAGCACAGTATCTACACACCAAGTAAAATAGAAAAGTTCACTAAAGCTCATTTGTAACCTGCCAATTTGCCAACTGTTGCTATTTGCTTCAATAGTTTACCACATCTGTTTGAAAATATTTACTATTCCTGTCACGTAAAGTAGTTTAATAATAGACATGCAATTTGTTATTGTTTGTTTAATATTCTTAATTTAAAAAGAAAAACTGATAAATGACCAACACCATCGATTAATCCTAAACAGACTGTTTATATGATGCGTTAATGTTAAAAACGCATTTATTTGAATCTCAACCAAATTTATTGATTCTTGAGTTTTATTTTTAAGAATTCCATCTTGAAAATCAACAAAAACTTAACGACAAATATTAAACTATCATCAACAATTACAGTAAATTAAAACAAAAAAATAAAATGAAACCGAAGAAATTTCCGAATGTTTGCAAAAATGGTGGATGCGCCACACTATCATCGACAATTGAATTATTATGCAACTATTTATGTATAATTAACAAACATTAAAAAATCGTACAAAATCCTTCTTATTATTGATTATCTAATAAACTTTTATTTTTATTACAGTTGGATAATGTAAATCTGTGTTTGGGTGTTCTAAAAACCCAACATGTTTCCGGTTTGGAAAATGTTTCGGCACAAGAATTACGAGATGGGAAATTGAAAGCAATTTTAGCACTTTTCTTTGCATTATCAAGACATAAACAAGCAACAAAACAACGTGCTCAACAACAACAACAACAACAACAGAATCAATTGGTGGCTGACATGACGCCGAATAGGTAGGCAACACTTTATTCAATATACAGTATATGAGCTTTGCAGTTAGACAACCATTTATACAACACACAATCATTGAAGGATTCACGTTTTAAAAGGATTAAAAGTAAATAGTGTAGTTATATAGCCAAAAGTGTCCCGATTGAATTGTGAATTTCAATTTAATTTTAAGAGGATTGTATCTGATGGTACAGTCTCATTTATTCCCGTGCTCATTTAATTCGACTATCTAGATATAAACTTTTAATTCTATTAAGGGAATTACAAGTCCCTGTTGATTAATGAATTTTATCGAAATTTTGTCAATTTTCCAATTTTATTCGTACAGTTTCATCAAACGATTTAATATAATTACGAGTAGATTTAACTAGAGAATCGATTAAAATTCTCATCTCTATAAAATTACTCTCTTGGGGCTACATTACAATGTCAAAGCTATGAGAGTTCAGTAACCAGCTTTATAAAATAATATAAAAGACATAATATTATGATGATATGATATGTTTTCAGCTGCAGTTGTACTCTTTATAAATTAGTTTTTAGATAAAAAAGAAGCAATCTCTAAAATGACATACGGATTATAATTCTACACTAACTATTAATCAACAATATTAATAAATTTAAAGTAATCAATACTTATACTTCTACTACTACTACAACGACTACCACATCCATTAAGAAGACGAAGAAGAATCAAGGATAATTACAAAAGTCATATTTCACTGCAGATGTTACCGTTACTGCTACGACCCCTCATGCATTGTTACTATTTACTGTTGTTTCTAAAAGTTTTCTAACAGGATTTATTGTGTTTAAGTGACACATTCATGGAATTTATAACTAAAATCTACTATTTTCACTTAATTAACTTAATCGCCTACATTATAATCATCTGGCGGCAGGTGTTGTTAATGAGGAAATTTCAAATGATTCAAACACCGAAATTTAGATCAATATTTTAGAATGTGGAAGAAGGAAAATTGAGTATCATTTAGAATTCTGTTAGTGTTTCTTTCTATATCCGGATTTCGTATATTTCCGTTTAAAATTCAAATCGAATCTTAGGTTTTGGACGATTTTCTTTTCTTTCTTTTTTTTTTAAATAAAATGGAAATTTCAGCACCCCCTTGCAATTTTGGTTTGGCAATACACATTTTCAACATAAATGCAAACATGTGGAAATCGTTAAAATTATTTATTTGTCCTATGGGATAACAAATTATGATTGCATAGACCTTGTTTTCCTACCCTAACTTCCCTCAATATTTTGTTATTCTATGTATGTATATATATATATATATATATATATATATATATATGTATCTATGTGGATGTGAATAAATGTATATAGGTACGTCTGGTATCTAACTAGTTGGAGTTAAATAACTAATGTTATTCAGCAGTTCTCAAACTTGATCAACTCACTATTTTAGAATTTTAATTGAAATTTCCTTCCTTTAATAAACTCCTTTTATAAAGATGATGATTATATTTTCTACATTTAAGTTATGTCGCATAGTTAACGATAAACTAAAGCCAATAAACAAAGTTTAATAATAATGATAATAATGTTGTTAAAGTCAATAATGCAACGGGTATTGAATTGGTAAGTTCTCGATTAAGATATGTATTGAATTTAAAAGAATTGTTCAACAATAATACACTTTACCTATTTATCATAAGAAATAGTCACTAACCAACCCTAACTATATTGTTATGTAAATTGAATGAGTAAACGCAGGTGTTTTTATTATCCCTTTATTCATTATTTTTGTTTAATATTGATATGGGCGCATATATGGTGTAGATATGGTGGTGTAGTGAATGGGTTCCAACAAAGGACACATAAATGTGTATTATGTATATCGACTATTGTGTCGAATGAAATACAATTGAACTTTATTTTTAGATAGTCCCAAACATATTGTTGTTGGGTGTTGTATAAATAGAAAAATTCTTATTAAATTTTCGAAATCCATCTCAGATAAAAAATTTCTTTCACTTTAACCCTCTTCTTATTGCTTTCATTCATATCGACACAATAAATCATAAATTGAAGCTATAAAATTGAATTATTATACAATAACGTTGTATTATCGAGTAAAATTTGAATAATATATATATAGACATTAATGGAAATTGTTTAAAATGTTAAAGGTGTTTTAAATAAATGCCAATAATATCGAAAGTCACAAAAGTACCATCACAAGTGCAGATTAGAGTTTATTACAAAACTTTTCGTACAATTCTAATATTTCGCACTATCATAAATACCCCTTCTACATTCCCATTTCATCCCTTGACATTTCATTCCAATGGCTCCCTTCTTTTCGGTTTTCAATAAAAATAAAAGTATGGTGTGAGCGTGTGCTGGATATGATATGAACTAAGTTGGATCCCTTTCTCATCATGACCAAAAAGGACAAAAAAAAAGAAATAGAATTGAAATAACTAAACAATAGTTTTCCTTAAGAATAAAGAAATCAATAAATTCGTTTTTAAGGATTTTATCATAGAAAAAGACTGGACCATTATTAGTTTTCCACATAATTTCATTTATGTTTTCGAATTTTCCAACCGATTTGATGGACCTTATCTATTTAACTTGTAGGTATCTATAATGATCCTTTTTCGTTTATCCTCTTCTCCCCATTAAAGTTGACATCGTGTAAATTTGTATGTTTGTATATGGGTATTGTGAATATATACATACATACATACATTTGGAATATAAGAGGAAACAAGAGACCATTGGTGGTTTATGTCCTGTGGAATGAGTTCGATGGACCATTCTGATGCAAATGGGGGGCTTAGGGGAGCCAGGGGAACGGTCTGATACGCAATGGAAGAGTGGCAGATGCAGTTTCTCATTGTTAGGGTGGCTGTATGTGCTGTGTGAGCGCACACACACACACACCCAATATATAGATATGTATATACAGTACGGTTCTTGAACGCGTGCTATACACATCTCTTGATAATAAACAATTAATCTTTTATACATGTGAGTGTGAATGTTAAAAATAATAAGAGTATTATCGGTATTATTATCATCATGGGCAACTCGACATCGAATAATGGACGAAAATCGAGGAGTTTACCAACTTCACCAGAAGTCAGGAGGTTTGTTTTCTATTCTCTTTTTTCTCTCTCTCTCGATATTATTGTAATGGTCCGATAGAGATTAAACGGAAGGGTTTATATACGTGGATGTTAATGACCGAAATACATAGATAGTAAAGCATTACACAAGTGGCGGTTTTATCATATGAATAAATTTTGGAAAATTGTCAAAATATTATTTAAATTAATTTTCAAAATATTTCCATTGATATTTTTAAATAATTCTAAGAATCGTAATTTTATAAATCTCTGTTTCTCCCTTGTGGTCGGTACAATTCAAACTATAAAATGGTTTATTTGCTATTCGTATACCCAGGACAAACAAACCAACCTCTTATCTAAACACCTCTCATGAACGAAACTTTATTCGTTTTCCAAATTGTATTGTTTACATTTTCATCTATCTTTATTCTTCCTCTAGATCGTCGGCAATCCCACACAAAGCTAGCAGCAACATCCCTTTACCAGGATCAGCATTACCGACACGAAGATGTCCACCAGACAAAGTACGTCCAGTAGCCAGTTCAAGTCGTGCTTCTAGTCCAGCACTATCAATGATTCCACGAGTACCCCCAACACCAATATCAAGTCCATATCAAACAAATATACAACAACAACAACAACAACAAAAGAATTCAATGTTAGATAAATTGAAATTATTTAAATCAAATGATCGTTCTCAGACCACCACCACAACAACAACAACCACAACAACAACAACAAATGGTAAACGGACTAGTAGTTCGAGTGGTGTGTCATCTGCACGAAGTGAACGTAGTGATAGTAGTGCCAGTTTAGAACCATGTACTGATTTGAAACCAATACGAAATACATCAAGATTAAAACAAACAAAACCAACAAAAACGGCACAATCAAAAAATAGTCCAAATACAACGAAAAAAGACGCAACGATTAGTAAAACAACAAAAATAGCAAATGATGTTGAAAAACATGCACATAAAGTTGCAAATCTATCCGCATCAAAATTAAGTGAACCGAAAATTAAAGTTTCAATTAGTAAAGCTGAAATTGTTTCAAGTAAATTAAATCAAATATCACAAAATCATGTAAATACTCAAAATCATAATGGTAATAATACGGGAATACCGAAACCAACAGCGGCTATTAAAGGTACAAGTAAAATCAATCGAGATGATAAAAGTTGTAGTGTTAAATTACCAACAACAACAACAACAACAACAACAACAACTGGCATTTCACGAGAGAATTCTCAAACTACACTTAATACAAATAAACCGGCAATAGCTCTAGTTTCACCTATGAAAAACGAAAAAGACAATCAATTATCAGAAAGTAGTAATAGTGCTTCCACTGGCCATCATAGTAATTCTAGTGAGAGCAGTGTTATTTATAAGCCGTCCAGTGAAAGTGGTTCAGAACACCATAATATCATACCGAATCGTAAAGAACCAATTACATACATATCAGAAGCTACAGAAGAGACTAAAAATGAGATAAGCAAAGAAACGTTTGAAAATGAATCGGAAAAGGATGATAAATTGACAAATTTAACACGACGTAATAATGGTATCGTTCAACATCGATTTATAAAAGAAAATGGTGAAGAAGATGCCACAACTCCATTAAGTATTGAACCAATGCGACCACTATTACGTGGCTATTGCACTACATTAACTTTGCCATCAAGAAATCGCCAATATCAACGTATACAACCAGACGCTAATAATGCTGATTATTGCGAAATATCATTAGTAAATGGTTACCTGTCCGATGGGGAAATATTGAAAAATTCACCATTACGCGATTTGACAGATGGCTATTTATCAGAAGGAGGGTCCATTCTATATGCTCGTCGACTTCAAACGATGCCAGCTCATATGCCAAACGGGTAAGTTGAATTTATTATACTAAAAATGACTCTATTAGACAACGAAGATGAGTTTGCCAAACAACTAAAAGCGAACATAGATAGCGTAACGTTAAATCAAATCTTCAAAACATCCGGTTGAAATTGTTAGTAATTGATGATGAATGGGGGGGTATAGGTTGAATATACTACAATCATTGTTCGAAGACGATGATTATTATATTCACCCCCTAAAATTCTTTTCGTTTATTTTCTCTCTGTAGATGGTAGATTAATAGGCTGCAATCAAGGTGACTGACGGTTTTCACAAATCTTTCAAGACAAAAGATCACTCGGCGGAAGGAGCGTCTAAAATAAACGACTGGGATGATTTGGAAATTGCAGCTTTGCTGTTTGCAGCAGAACTAATAGAGGGGATGATTCTATTTTGAAAATAAAAACAGCACAAGTTTCTTTTTATTTTTTCTTCTAATAAACCGTTGATTTAATTCAATTTGTTCAATCATATTGTTTCGATTTTCCGTTGTGTATATTGTAGCAGGGATGTTTCACATTGGTGTAAAATACTTGAAACCTATTAGAAATAGGTCTTGTTTGTTTCGTTTTAGGAGTGGTTGAATATGAATCATCAATTGTGGAGGGTTAAAATGTGACGCGTGTCCAAAAATTCCCTATTTTCTTTTTAAAGCACAATGGTCAATGCTTCGATACACGTAATAACTTATTGGTCAACAAGTATACTACAACACGGTTGAAATTAACACACTAATCAGGGTGAATATATAATTTCCTATTTTTCTATTTTCATCTAAACAATCAATTTGACTCGTATCAAGTTTTAAATATATGCACCTTAGTTCCTTATTGACACTACTGTCTCAACAACAACAACACCACCACCATCACCAACCACCCCATCCAAAGATATTATCCTGTTGCTCCTGTCGGCTATTGTCGTTGCAGACGTAGTCGTCGTCGTTGTTGCTGTCACAACCCCCCTAAAGTTTACACCAGAGAGTGGGGATATAGAATCAGATGTTTAATTCGACCGTTGTGCAATATACTAAGGCTATAAGCGTTAGGGTACATGCGCCCCCTCATCGATTTCGTATTGTAGACGCCAGACAGACATGGTCACTGGGCCTAACTGAAATATTGTTATTAGAATTCGTTTACAATTTTCATCATACTGTGGTGTGTTCTATAACAAAAATTAACAAATCTTATTTAAAAATATAATAAATAAGTGATGCCCTTATTGATATTGGGTAAATCTGTGACCAATTACCAAAGGCAACTGAGGCGGGAAGTTTACGGTATGAATACATTAATTACCCTTTGTTGTTGTACCTTTGTTTATATTTTTATTAATTATATGTTGTTTTAGAACCGTAACTAAGTGTTTAATAATGTTGTCAACATTAGTAGCAACAACTCTCTATGTAGATTATCATTTGTAAACTGAAAAGACAGTAGTAGTAGTAGTAGTAGTTGTTGTAGTATTATTGTCTGCTTTCTCGCCTCACTTCTAATTAAATCTGATCCTAGAGTAAATAAAGCCACTCAAACATAATAAAGCTCTTCTACATAGTACAGCTGGTAAATAAGGATTTAGTTGCCAATGTGAATTACATACCTGCTATAAATAATGTATTAAGAACACTCCATTTTGGATTTTAGCAGGTCATACATTTTATAATTAACAAAAGAAAAAAAAATAAGCATCTTACGAGAAATTGTTGTACGATTGGATTCACTAACAAAAAAAAAAAACGTAACAACAGAAAATCTTATGTAGAAACATGTCCCCTATATGTTTGCAGATTCATCATCTTGTTGACATAGAACGCGTCCAAGTTTAGTCATAGAATAATAGAATGGGGATCAGTATTTTTCGACTAGTAGTAGAAGTTTACTTTTCCAATTTCTTCACCTATTACCTAAAAACTACACATTATTTCGATTCGATAAGTCTCGCATTTCCGGTGTTTCTATTTAAGATATAATTAATGAATCTTTGTTTTTAATGTGGATTAGAAAAAATGGTGGATGCGCCCGGCAATCATATTGGTAGTTTCTATCAGTTAATTGATTATTATTTGTTATTTTTATAGATCGCCTCATCTATCGCCCGGCCTCACAGTGTTGACAGAACAAGCATCAAGACGGGGAAGGGTGGAGGAGCCACCACCTCCACCTGCTCCCCGTGTTGCTTCACGTCCAACACGTAATGGTATTGCAATACAAGATGGTAAACATGGCCAACAATGGAAACGGTATACAGATTCACCAGGTGTTGGCAGTCCACCGCCACCACCACCCCCAGCACCGGCACCATCAAGTCCAACTAGCAGTAGACGGGAACGACGCAGTAGTCCACATGGTGGTGGTAGTAGTAGTAGTAGTAGTAGTAATAAAGAAAAGAGTTCATCAAAAGTTAGAGGAGTACCACAAAGTTTCGGATATGTGAAACGTAGTAGTTCCACGACAAATGGTACACCTAATGGTAATATTCAACAAGTTCAAGGTATATTTACATGAAATTGCATAAGAATAATGTTGATAAATCAATAATTTGTTTATTTATAGGACTTCAGAATCAATCTGGAAAAACTGCCTCTGTTTCCGCAGTGCCTAGAACTAAAGTTAAGGTTTCTGGAGGTACTCAAACTTGTTCCAGTGACTTACAACAATCTCATAGTACGATCTAATTATTTCCTATAATTTTTTAGCTTTTAGTAATATATACACGATTTTTTTTTAGAAGCAAATACTACACAATTTAAAAGTTATTCACTAACAGGCAATACAGCAAATCAATTAAGTCAATCAGTTAGGGAACGTTTAATGATGGGTTCACAAAGTCTTCCGAAATGTGCCGGTCAACAGGAATATGGTCTAATTCTACGACAAGGTCGTCCAAAAGTGAGCGATGGTTCATTATCTGATACACAAGCAATTGATAATACAAGTCCATATGCGCCTTGGTTGCGACATAGGTAACAAATCGTCAAAAAGTCGTTAGGTGTTTTTCGAAAATAATCAAATTGTGCCTTTTGTTTTAGTAATACCTATTCAGTAGCACCGAGATTATCAGAAACTGACAGTATGGAAAGCTTAACAAGTCTTCCAAGTCATCGGAGCAGTTTAACACATACACGACTTTTACGCGATTCACCATCAAGACTTAGTCGAAGCAATAGCATAAGGTAAGAGAATAATTTAATGAAATTATTATATAAGACAAAACAAACAAAAAAAGTCGAGAAATACTACAGATTAGGTACTATATAAAAATATATGAATAAAACGTAAACTATTATAGATTTTGTTTATTTTTTTGTGTTTTTTTTTTGTAAATAGCTACCTCAGAGAACGGACATTTCCAAGGTATAATCAAGCGGATGACTTCAACAATCTTCTTCTTCTTAAATATTCATAAACAAATCCAGAACAATGAATTGAATTTTATGAATATTTATATTTTGCTTAGTCGCACATAAAATATGATGTATTGTCCCCGCTTTCATTGTTTCACAACTTTCAAACGACATTTTAACACATACACTCGTGTTTTTTTCTTAATTAATTTTAGTTGATTAAATGTGATAATTATTGTTTTGTTATCATTTTACAGATCAACAAAATCTGAGAAATTATATCCATCAATGTTACATAGGAATACAGAACCAGAAACGGAACCTTATTATTGTTTACCAATTGGTGCTTTAAGTCATTGGTCGCAGCCAACTAGTCCAGCACCAGGAAGTGCACGGACATTCCCATTATCACCAACACATTCATCTACACCTAGACATAGTATACCTAAGAATGATGATGGTAAGTTTTTATAACAAGCAACCCATAATACATCATGGTAACTATTATATAAACAAATCAATCTAAATAGTTTAACTATTATCTATCTATGCATATAACTTTAAAATGATGCATACATAAGTTATTTTAGCAATTATAATTATTTTGAATCTATTCATTATTTATTGTCTCTAGTTCATGGATCATCAATAAGTCTAGTTTCGACAGCATCAAGTCTTTATTCATCTGCAGAAGAGAAACAAGCCCATGAAATACGCAAATTGAGACGAGAATTAACTGAAGCCCAAGAAAAAGTACATACCTTAACATCACAGCTTAGCACTAATGTAAGTAAATTCTTTTTGTCTGTTTGTTTTTATTTTTCGTAGTAAATTAATTGAATTCTATTAAGAAGAGCGATTAGAATAAATTAAAATAAATTTTCAACAAATTGATGAATTAATGATGAGAACGACCAACCGACCGGAGGCTGCTTTCACAGCCTAATTTTGATGGATTTGCTTTCCACAGTATACCACCACCTACCTTTGTTATAATATTCTTTTTGTAATAAATTATAGCCGAGTACGGGTGGAATAGTATAAGGTTTTCCAACAATTTTTCATGTTAATTAATCAATTTAAATAAAAATTAAATAACTACCAAATCGATTGCTTGAAACGCTCCTCCTAGGTTTATTTACATTTCTAATCGGATTATTGTATATTTTATCAAGTCAGATATCAACTACTTTTGATAAAATAATAATAATAATAATACTACATAATACAGAATTGTGTAGGCTTAAAATTTAGGATTGCATTATGAAATTTTTTTTGAAAACCGCTTTAGATGTTCAGCCTCCAGCTGTAACAAACAAAACTAATAATTTGCATTTTCTCTCAAGACTCTATACTATTTACTAATCGTAAATATGCGTCGGTTAAAATTGTGAAAAATAAAGAAATTTATAATTTATTTCAACATTTGCCAAAGTTATAATTAAAAAACCCCCCTTAATAAGATGATAAGTGTTGAAAATTTGCCATTTAATCGTACGGAAATTTCAATAATAATCAACAGAACTATTGACATAATATAATAAAATTAATAACAGATACATCTGGTTATAGTTAAAAGATGTAGCTTTAGAGATGATGATATTGATAAAAAGTCGGCACGGCACATCTTCCACACACACGCACACATACATAGATCAAAGTGAGAAAGAGACAAGTTTTTATAGTAAAAATGTGTTCAGTGATTGGAATTTCTAAGACGATTGTCTGTACACTGATGCCTTTAAATAGGAATAAACCAGTCAAGTAGAAGGAATATTGACGATTCATTATATTAAAGAATAACGGAAGAATTATTTTTCATCATGTTGTTAAAGCAATTTATCTCAACGACCTAGACCTAAATAGTCAATGGACAATTTTAAAGCAATTATCATTTCTTCCTCTTTTGTTTTCTGTTTCCTCCTCTATTCCGTAATATTTCTCTTGACAAATTTTTATTGCCATTACATTTGAAATTGTAATTTTAAACCTTTTGAGAACAACATAAATCAATCATCAAAGATTTAACACAAAACGAATGACCATTTCTTTCACATTATTTTAAACATTTCCCCCTTTTTGGTGAATCTATCTAAATATAATAATATTTTCGAATTACCTTGTTGTTGTACAGTTTTGTTTTTATTTCTATTCGAACAGATGATGATGGAAATAACAAGTGGTAGATTTCGTTACGGGCCACGTGTTTTCCATGTCTGTTATATGTTTCGAGAAAAGGAAGGAAGAAAGGGGCACATAAAACTTAAACACGACTAAAATGGTAAACAATAACAGGTAGAGAGGAAACGTCAAGAAACGGAAAAATCTTTTAACCGTAACGAACGATCCATTTTTCAATTGTGCCCCTTTGTGAGCGTTGTTCGATTCCAATATATTTATTGCCAACAATTTGAACGAAACGATTTTCAAATTTTTTTCACTTTCTATCCTTTATATACACCACTAAATTGGACTATATCTAGCTTTGTTGTTGTTGTTGTTGTTGTTTGTATGATGTATAGTAGTGGAGCTTATACTTTTTCTAAATGAAAACCAGAGACGAAGACTTGAAGCGCACTATCTATCTATTTAGTAGTAGTTTAGTAGTCGACTTGTAGAGTCAGTCAGTCTGTTTAGGAACGCGTCGTCTGTTGTTTATGTTTTGCTTAATTTGTTCTTGTGTCTTTCGAGTGATATAATTTAATATTGTTTTTGGTGTGTGAGTAATTGTTGAGGAATTTTCGAAAATTACCCTGCTTTGGATCAAATACGAAATGATAATTTTGTATAGAAAAAGAAACACTTGAATTTCTTAATATTTATGTTGAAATAATCAGTTTATTATAAATATTCGATTGGATAAAAACAAAAAAAGCCTAGAATTCTCTAATAAAATCGATAAATTCTCAGAGATTCTCAATATATTTAATCAATGAATATATTGAATGAGATGGGTACAAAATACAGCCCCTATCCCGCATGTTTCGTTATTTTTTTTATCATAATTATTACTAAACTATAATATAATAATAGTTATTTGAAACATATCTAATCGATTATATTTGAATATTATAAATTTTGATTGCCATGTCCTTGATCGTGCTTTTATAATCATCAAAACAAATAAAAAATGTCAAGACGCAATTACATATCATTAAAAAAAAATGAGAAGGAAACAACATAAATATTTCATAATCTCTTGCTAAAATTCGTAGAATAAAAAGTTTAATTTAAACCAGAAATTAATTATTGAATGTTAAATGCTGTGTGTATGTCTCCTATTCTCTTATAAGCGAGTCTTGTAAAATTACCACATTAAAAACAATTAAGTTACAATTAAAACACTTGTCGTTGATGTTGTT
The DNA here is from genome assembly GCA_028455855.1 of Meloe dianella. Lineage (NCBI taxonomy): Eukaryota > Metazoa > Arthropoda > Insecta > Coleoptera > Meloidae > Meloe > Meloe dianella. The sequence continues at coordinate 305,190 of JAPTHL010000055.1, read as the reverse complement.
GTGGTGATTACATCAACGAAATCAACAACATTTGAAATTCACAATTATAAATAAATAAATGAATAATTTAAAAGGAGAATAATAATAATAATAATAATAATAGTAATAAATTTCTAATTTCAATGTCAAAATGATGTTGATTATTTTTTAACTTTCATCAACTAAATTAATTCTATTTATAGAGAAAATCCGTATATTTTACATAAATCAATTAGGTAGATAAACATAATGTTTTTACCCCTCTTCTTTATTTTTTTTTTGTCTTGTTTGCACCTTCACCAGAAATGACCACACCTAAGAAACCATCAAACTAATTGACCAACAACAAAATGCATAAAAAAAAAACAATGATCAGCACCCTACATTTATTCCATTATGTTATTAAATAATCTAGCGTGAGTCAAAATGTTACTGGACTTGATAATAGATATTTCCCTATAATTTTGATTAAAAATAATAATCCAATCAAGTTATCTTGTTCTTAAAATGTATTCTTATGGGTTTTTATCAGGAAAAATTCTAAAAATATCCTAAAACAACCAACAACAGGATATGTTCACTTGAAAACAACATAAAAAGATTTTGAAGAGTTTAAAAGCTTGGAATTATTATTTTATATGTGGGCGTCAATAAACAGGGGTAATTTTCGAAAATGTCCAATTTGTCTTCTTTTTTGTTTGTTTTTGTTTGTTTAAAATGAAATTAAACAAATAGTGTGAATGTGATGTGAAATAATGCCGTGTTCAACAACTGTATATGATGGTTTTGCTACAATACGTCGACCACGTATCGGTCCACCACGTGCACCACCTAGGCCACCATCATTAGCTAGTGTACCAGAAAATTCACATATTAGTTGTAATCTATTACCATTTGGTAATCCAAATATACCATGGTGGGAATTAGCAACAAGAAGAAGCCGTTATCGATCTTGTCCAACACTTGAATTACATGTTCGTATTTAGTCTTTCATGGTCCTTTTTTTTCTTCTGAATATACAATTTTCTATAGATGAAATGAAGCGTTCCTTTTCTTATTAATGTTGTTTGTTAATTATTATAAGCTTTCACGTGCGTGTTATTTTGGATTACAGGAAATCATTTTAACACGCGATCGCATTATTCTTTATTATAATATATGGAAAAAATATGAGAAAGAGTATTAGTCATTTTATCATTATTTATCATTAATCGTAAAACTTTGTTTAATTTCAATATTGAATATTGATCGACAATAAGCACGATATAAGTTGGAATTGTGTATTTAGAAATATCGAATCATCGAAATTTTCTTCGTTTTTTCTTTTTCTTTTTATAACTGTTCATAATGATTTCCAATGGAATAAACATCAATTTTTCTAGCATCGTGTCATATTATCGAATCGTAAATTTTTAACCTTTTCACCTTCCTAAATAGAATTTGGATGTGTATATGTATGTACACTGTGTACGTATACATATACATCGCATTCCACCAAAAATAATAATTGAAAAACTCAAGTAAAACTGCATTGATACTTGGAATAATAATATGATTGAATTCGGACAGCCTGTATATTCCTGTAATATGATGATTTCCTGTAAACGGTCAAGAATTTATTAACCGCATTATTATTAAAACCAAATAAAGCAAAGATATTTCTTTAAAATAACAAGACAGATCGATGGGAAAATTTGTAATTCACATCCAATATGATAATATCTATGATTGAGTATTAATAAAAAAAACAATGGTTTTTCTATTATCTAATTTAAAATAATAATAATTTGTTTTTTGCTTGTCATATTATTGTTGCAAATTTACTGTACTTTAAGTATGATCAATTTAAGAAATGATAATTCCCAATTTCAATAGTGATGAATTGATTCATAAATCAACCATGATGAAACATTATTAATAAATTGTGTTCATTTAAAATTCGTTTTACTTATTTCTCAATTTTCATTTTAATATTTACTAATATCGAATATTCCTTTTACTAATTACTTCATTAAATAATTGACATTTCTTTTAATTAATTACGTAGTAATGTTATTAATGCTTTAGTAGAGTAGTTATTTAGGTATTTAGTACCTATTTCTATTATTTAGAACCGTCTTCAGGCGCTCGTTCCTTTTAGTAGTTGTTCATCCAAGTTGTTTTTTATACCTTTGAACTTGGATCTTGATTATAATGAGTATACACATCATCATTATCATCAATACGGGTAGATTTTTCTAATTAATTGTTTTAATTTGTTGAAGAAAAATACCAGCTGCTGCAATGGCACGTTCTCTACTTACACTCTTCCAACAACAACAACAACAACAACAACAACAACAACAACAACAACTAGTAAAGTTAATAAAATTTTATGTGGCTAGGTTGTTCGAATAAATTATTATTATTATTATTATTGTAGTCATACGGACGACAGTTTTACCTGATGATATCTCTATTCATTCATTTCTAAGAACTTTGACTTGTTGTATATTATACCTTTTCTGGGCCTAGGTCAAAGTTGTGCTGGTGCATGTAACAACCATTTAAGTATAAAGGGATTTCCTGTTTTCTAAACATTAATTTTATATTGTATATAGGTACCTACATATGTCCTCTATTGTTTCGATATCTAACAATTTTGTTCATTAATTTGCAATTAGTATTATTATTAGCAAATATTTGTTGTTGAATATTTGTCAAATGTGGACATCGTCAGTTGGAATGTCTGTTAAAAATAAGTGGTTTCCGGTGGCGCTATCAATGAATATCTTCATTTAGATAAATGAAACCGATATTAAGTTGGCCGGAGCATAAATGTTATTTTTTTGTTTAAATTTAACAATTGCAATCGTCTGTTGGTCTTGTTATTCAGTAACTAGTAGACATGGATTGAAAACTCATTGAAAAACGCATACTTACTCTACAACACTCGTAGACAATTATTAAGTAACCGGATGGACGTAATGAACGTTACGTATGAAAATTATTATAAGGAAACATATCTCGAATATAACAAAATATTTTTTATTGCTTATTGTTTAATATTTATTTTCAACAATAGCAAATGAAACAAATTATTTACGATTTTAATTTTGTAAATTTACAAAAATTGACCTTGCTGTTTAAACATCAAATGCCGTTAGAACGTTTAAAAATATGTAAATAACAATCTCATCATTTCTCATTCTACTACATAGATACATAGAGAGATATCATTAAATTGTTTTTGTTTTATTTTTCCCTCCTAGAAATTGATTTCTTACGTAATCACGAATTAATAATATATATATATATATATATATATATCCTTTAATAATAATAATCATTATTATTATTATTATTATTATTATTGATATATATTAATGCATATCATAAAAAAAATGTTGTGTGGTTAAAGACAGGTGTTATCTAGTAATTATAGTTCATTTATCATTTCAAAAAAAACTGTATTAATTGAATCACCTTTAATTTAATTAATTTAATTGAAACCTCTCGTTATTATTGTTGTTATATTCAACTAGATAGTATAGGTGTGATAGAGGGTTTAAAATAAAAGCCAACAACCTAATACCACACCTAAAACAATTTTTTTTAATAACACACTCGCACACCCTTATTATTAGATCCGAAACAAGGGTGCATTTTATTATTCAAAATACAAAAACAAATTGGCAATTTATTTGAAAATCAATTGATGATAATGCAGAAATTTATTGGTTCATATATTTCGATTAAAAACACTTAAGTTGGAGATATTGTTTGTATTTAAGTCAGGGATAAGGTCGTCATTACTATTATTATTATTATTATTATCATTAAGGCTACATACTTAAATAGATACATATGTATATACAATATACATACATGTATATATATTTTTAAAAGTTATAGTGTGTGTGTGTATGTCTCACTTAAGATGATACATTTTAGTAGTTAATTGGGTTAACTTTGAATCATTATCATGAGGTCAATGAGCCTAATATTGAATATTATAAAGGTCGTAATCATATAGTCAAAGAATAGAACAAAATATTAGAGAGAGATTTTTATAAACTAAATAATTTATTCATTTTTTAATGTTAACAATTGTGTAGGATATATATATATCTTTGATTAGTAGTATTGTCGATTATGTTTACACAATAATAATAATAATAATAATAATAATATGGCTTTATAAGAAATTTTGGTTGTGTCATAATATTAATTGATTTGATTATATATAATACGTCCCAGAAAAAGATATACACACACACACACACACACAAAACACAGAGAAGAAAAACGTATATACGTTAAGAAATACCTATATTTAGGGGACGTTATATACATGTAAAATAGATATACGTATCTATTTCTAACAATATTTATCTACGCATTAGTTGAGTTTTATTTTAACAAACATTATGTCATACATATTATTCTTCCTACACAATTTCAAATGACTAGTCCATTCAATTCTTCAGGTCAATGTTAATAATGTCAATTATACGAAAAGGATTGACTGTTGTTGTTGTTGTTGTTGTTATGTGCATGCAATAATAAAAACTATAAGACGAATTCAATTTTATTGTTGTGAAAATAAGCGATGACCCGTTATAATCGTTTTTCTTATCGAAACTAATTCATTATGGTTTCTTTTTTTTTGATTGTCGATTTTTTAGGCCCATGTGGTATCAGCATTCGAGCAAAGTCTATCATCAATGACACAAAGACTACAACATCTAACAGCAACAGCTGAGAAAAAGGTCAGTTGGTGTTTTTTGATGGGAAAATTTCGACAATAATTTATTCATTTATTTTTCCGTGTAATTATAGGATTCGGAACTTTCTGAATTGAAAACAGCAATGGAAGCATTACGTGCACAATCTTTACAAGCCGGAATTGGTACTGGTCTAGCCCGTCAACCATCTTCGGATAGTGTATCTAGTTTATCATCAGCTTGTAGTTTGGATAAACATGAGAAAAAGAAGAAAAAAGGCTGGGTAAATTAATGAGTTTTTGTTTTGTTTTGTTTTGATTTTTGTGTAATTGTTGTGTGTGTTCATAATAGTTGAGAAGTTCATTTACGAAAGCATTTTCACGTAATGCCAAAGTAACAAAAGTCCAATGCCAAAGTGAAAGTGAAAATGATCGCCAAAATAGTCCACCACCATCATCAGCACCAACTGATGCCGGTCAAGAAGTTGTCGAATTGCAAAAACAATTACGCGAAAAAGATCTAGTATTAACTGATATCCGTTTAGAGGCTTTAAGTTCAGCACATCAATTAGAAAGTTTAAAAGATACTGTAATGAAAATGAGGGTAAATATACACAATTAGCGATTATGAAATAGTTCAAAAATTAATCAACATCATCATCATCATCATCTTCTTTTAGAGTGAAATGTTGAGTTTGAAACAAAACAATGAACGATTACAACGTATGGTGAATGGTGCTACAAATCTACCGAATGATATTACAGATACACGAAATAGTAACAGTATTGATGCACTCAGTGATTTAATACCCACTGAAGAGCCACCACCAGAGGTCGAACAAGATGGCAAACGGATTACAATTTCTGTTTATTTAGGACAACCGCAATGTTTTGAAAAATATTACATTGAACATTATAATTATGATGGTATTAGTGATAATGCTATAACAGAAATAGCAATAGCACATACAAATATTGGTGCATCTTCTACATGGACACAATTAGATAATGCTGTACGGCGAGCCTTTAAACAGCATGTAGCTAGATTAGATCCAGGTGGTGGTTTAGGTTTAGGTAGTGATTCAATAGCCAGTTATAAATTAGGTGAAGCTGAACGTAAACCAGATGCACGATCACCTGATCTATTACCAGTTGGTTATGCTGTTGGACGTGTAACAACATTACATGTTGTTTTACAACCTGTTGCTGCCTTGGCATTTGAAGCCTTAATACCGAAAGGTGTTGCTCAACGATTAGTTTCATTATTATCAGAACATCGACGTTTAGTTTTATGTGGGGCACCAGGTACTGGAAAAACACATCTAGCAACTAGATTAGCTGAATTTCATGCTCAATCACAAGGACGTGATCCTGCCGAAGCTGTAGCTACTTTCAAGTAAGCGACATCAATCATTTTAAATGATTTATTTATTTATTTATTTGAATTATCTTTCAGTGTTGATAATAAATCGTCAAAAGAATTACGTCAATATTTGTCACATTTAAGCGAACAATCTGCTACTGGTGATAATAGTGTTTTGCCCTGTGTTGTAGTTTTAGATAATCTTCATAAAGCCGTACCATTAGGTGATGCTTTAGGTTCATTGCCAAGGAATTTACCGTGTTTATTAGGAACAATGGCACAATCAGCTTGTTCAGCAACTAGTCTTCAATTGCAACATGGTTTTCGATGGGTACTTGTAGCACCACATATGGAGCCAGCACGTGGCCTATTGGGACGGGTTCTTCGTCGACGATTAGCTAGTTTAGAACTTGAACAAGGACCACGACCTGAATTAGCTGCAATACTTGGTTGGTTACCCAGAGTATGGCAACATTTAAATGCATTTCTAGAAACACATAGTTCTGGAGATGTAGCAATTGGTCCACGACTATTTCTAAGTAATATCTAAATAAAATATCGTATCATCAACAATAATAATTGAATTATTATTTGCCATCTATATATATATATATATATATATATATATATATATATATATATTTATAGGTTGTCCATTAGAATTAGATGCGGCACGTGCCTGGTTCGCTGATGTATGGAATTATTCATTGGCACCATATTTACGTGAAGCAGCTCGTGAAGGTTTACAATTGTATGGTAGACGTGCACCATGGACTGATCCAGCACAATTTATATTAGATAGTTATCCATGGCCAGGTGCTCCACCACAAGGTCTTACAAATATTTCAGCCAAAGATGTAGGTTTAGATAATGGACAAACAACACAAACTGATACTGATGGTGGTGATCCATTATTAAATATGTTGATGCGTTTACAAGAGGCTGCCAATTATTCAAGTCCACATTCGAATGATTCAGATTGCAATAGTTTAGATTCGAATTTGACTCACGGTAGCAATGTTGGAACCGAAAGTGTCTCTTAAAGAAATTCGTTTCTTTTTTTCATTAACAACGGAAAAAGCTCTTTTTATATAAATTATTCAAAAACAACTCTAATAATATTGTGAATACATCAAATAAATAAATAGTTAATATTAAACAATCAAATCTATGAAAATTTCTGAATATTGAGAACAATTTATATATAAATTTCAAAAAAAAAAACAATTAGTTTTTATAAACAGTTGAGCATAAACGCAAATTATGACGATAACAAAGTGCTTCATAGCCATAAGTTTTAAATTATTGTTTCCTAATTTATTTTAACAAATGTCTAACTAATTGTTTTTTTTTTTTAATTGTGTACCTATCTGTATATTTATTCATTTTTGTCTGTGTTTGCCTGTTTTATTTTAATGAGTATTTTCTGGTCAAATAACCAATTGTGTAAATATGTTATTTATATATATATATATATATATATATATATATATATATACATTTATATACAAAAATATAAAGTTTTCTATGTCTATGTTTTATTGTATTTATAATGTAAAGTGTTTTAATAACTTTTATACAAACGAAAACTGTATAAATTGCCAATAAATTATACAAAAAACAACAAAAACAATCTATTACCATTCTTCATCTACCCAACCATCTTCATTTGTATCTTCAATTACACATAATTTTTTCAATTTACTTTCATCATTATTTAATTTATTATCAACAATTAAATATTTTGATGATGTTTCAATAACAGGTTCCATATCTTGGAAGAAATCAATGTCATCATTATTCTCATTGGATGTTTGATTTTTTATATCTAATTCGGAGATACTAGGTAAAGTCGTTTTTGTCGTTATTGCTGCTGCTCCTGCTGCTGCTGTTGTTATCTCGTCAATTATTAATTCCGGTTGTAACATAATTGGATTCAAATTTTCATTATCATCATCATTAGTTAATCTACTATTATCAACAATATTATTTGCATTATTATTCCTATTAACAGCATTCGAATCACTATCCCCCAATCTTCCCAATTATCTAAATCATCTTCAACTGATTGTTCAATTTCTTCAGTCGATGTCTCACCTTCTTCACCATCAGGTCGTGGCCGTTCTGGTAAACTAATCGTTGATGCTAATAGATTTGTATTTTCATTAATTTCATGATTAATTATCATATTAGATGAGTGTTTTTTCGTATTATTTGATTTATGTCGATTTGGATAAATAATTGGTCGACCGTCATTAAATAGTTTTGCACGTTTACCACCAATGACAGTAGTAGCACCTAATAATGGTACTAAATCAGCTAATGTACGTAATGTTACAGCAACTAAATGATCATTTGTATCTTTGACACCGACTAAAAGCTAAAAAAATAAATACATAAACCTTCATACTATTTAAAAGAACAAGAATTAAAAGAAAAACGTAATACTTCAGGTAGAATACAGGATTGTAATTCGTCTTTCGTGAAAGTATGCATAAATTGTGAAAAATAATTCAATAATAATAATCGAATTTGGGCATCTCTTACACAAAAAATTTCCAATAATTTTGGTACTAAATACTTTTTAAAAGTTTCATCATTAAATAATCTTACATTAGAATCACCATTATTATCTTGGAATAGATGGAAAAAACAATGTAATCAAATGTTTTGATTAAAATTTGTTTAAATTACCTATTCGTGGACATAAAACTGATGGTAATAATTCAACTTGTGCCGTTTTATTTAACAAAACCATCCGTGATAATAATAAACTACCTAATTGACTAGCTACTGTTGTTTCTGAAAATATATGAAGCCGTTCTGTTAAATGTTGAAAGAATTGAGTTTTTTCTTCATCAGAATGTAACGGTAATTCAACTAGAAATGAATGGATTGTTATAAAATCATGATTAAAGAATTCATGTTGTAATAAATCATGTAATGTCGGTCGTAATGTTGGATTAATATTTTGTAAATCATTTTTACATAAATCACGAAAATTTGTCAAACTTGGAATTTCATCTAAAATACAATAATATTCTTAGAAATGTGATTGGAATTTTGAAATTTTCCAATTTACCGTCAGTTTTCCCTTTTAAAAGTTCACAAACTAGCACACCATAAGCGTAAATATCGATACAATCTTTCCTTGATGATTTTATTAAATTCTCCTCTTCATTTGCATCAATTGCTTTATTATAACGATGTGTTTTTGATTTTTTCAAATAATCGCTAGTTAAATCATTAAAACGGCACAAATATTCCATACTACCAAGTTTCCAATTGCCATCTTTACTAACATAAATCGATGCTATACAAATGTTATTATGGACAACTTGGGCTGTTTTATGTAGAAAACAAATCGCTTTTAGAATCGAATATAGACCAATACATATTTGTAAAGTATTCTGTGATGGTAATATATGACTTAATGGTATTACGTCTTCAATTGCTAAATAATATTTTGAGTGTTTCTGCCACGATGAAATATATTTAACTATACAAGGATGTCGATAAATCATTAAATTCTACAAATGCAATCATCAAATTTATATAGATTTAGTTGTATTTACTACTATATAAGACGAACTTTGCTATTTTTCTCTAATGGTGTCCATGAAATCCACAATGGTCCATCAACAAATAATTCACTAATCAACACTGATAGATGCGTTATATTGCCATTACTAATTAAGAAAGCGGAATGATGTGACCAAAAATCACTAACTTCAATTGATTTTTGTTCAATTTCAATACCCGATAGATGTGACGATTGGTCGTTGCCCATTTTTACATTTATTTCAATCAAATAATAAGAAACCGATGGATTTCAACAAATGTGAGGTTAAGTCAATTGACAGATATCAGCTGTCTTATTTACACACACACACACACACACATTTGTGTATAGAGTTCCGCTATTATCTTAAACTATTAATTGTAGCTCCACTTAAAATAAATAATATTATATATGTATTTACCTATATACTTATTTTTCAATTGTTTGTAAACTGTACGATGAAAATAAATACAAAAATTGCTTCATTAAAACAGAGAATCAAATAATATATTGTATAGGTAACAAATCAAACTATCCAATTGCGAACTATGATTACACCTGGCAACGTCGAGAAGCCTGTATAATTAATTGCCTATACAACAACAATTCATACTGAAAATATCTTCGTATTTTTCATGAAATTATTATAAATATATTCTATATAACAAATGCCTTTCAGAATACAAAAGAAAAATGATGATTTTTTTTCTTATTATAAACTAATTAACATAGCTTTGATTTATATCGAGGTCACATTTTTTTTCGAAATACCTACATACATACTTTGATTCGTATATAACCATCTAATGCAATTCCCAATTGGAAAAAAACAAGCTATACAGACTTTTAATTAGCAATAAACAACACTGTAACAGCGTGAAATAAAGTTAAGAGAATATAATAAAAATAAATCTATACCAGGTCAGCTGGATCATGTATTTAAACTATAAATATACACATAAACCGTCTTTTGTATTATAATAAATGATATAAAAGGATTTATTCATATTATGTATGGATTGTCAAGTAGGGTATATGTACCTATATATAAGTAGATATCTACCTATATAGTATATAATGGATTTAAGGTCAGCTGTTGCCTATCATTCTTTGCCTTTCTAAACAGGAAATACGTCTATTTAACTATTAATTTTAAACATAGGTAGTAGAGGAACACTTCCTTATTAATCATTTTCTAAAGATATTCAATCTTTTTTTTAATTATTTCCTCGACAAAAACAATAGGCAAACTATATTTATTCAAATTGCTATTTTAACAAAATTAGTTATTTTGTAATAAAATAATAATAACTAATTTTAAACCGTATACTTTTGCCATTGATTTCCTTTAATAATCCACCAAAAAAAAAGGCATTTATTTAAATAGTTTAAAATTGGCAAACACAACTGGAACGCCCCTCCCTTATTTCCTCAATTATTATATGTGTTTAACTCGACTAACATTCTCCTCATTGGTCACGCTTGGGGGCCATGTTACTATCTCACCAACTCACTGATTGGTCGGTATTTGTTAGATGAGACCAACCAACGTATGCATCACCCCACCGTAACTATCATCCCTCTCAAGTCTATACATTAAACAAACGAATATCAAACTTTCTGTTGTTACTGTTTATTGTATACCGCCATTAAGCTCTATTCCGCTATCGGACGTTTCCAGAAGTTGTCAAATAGATGAAAAAAAAATCATCCCTTTATCCATTTTTACACCTAGTTATATAGATTTATTTTGGAAATATATAAATGAATAAATAACATACTGGAATAAGCAATCAGAGAGAGTGAGAAGGCGATGGAGTTTTGTTTGGAAATAATTTAGATCGTCCGATGTTTAGTTTTGGATTTAATAGCGTTTCGTTATGGATTTTAGCATTTTAAATGATTTTTAGATAAATCAATGTTAAAATTTATTTCCTGCCATAAAAAACGGTCGGTCTCTTGATTTTTATTTTGCTTTTGGGTAGATAGAACTATAAAAATCCTACGTTTACGACAAACTTTCAATCCCCTTTACTATATCGTCCGTTATATTTACATATGTATTACATATATTTGTCATTGGATATACATATGCGAGGGGTGCAGCCTCGTCAACGATCAAACAGAGAGACAGCGGCAGCGTAAAGAGGGTCCCGCCTCCATCGTCATCTCATCATCATCGAAACTCTCGAACATCCAAACAGCATCAACCAACACCAAACAGTAATAGAAGCAGGCAAACAACGTTTACCAGAGCTGGTGTTGTACGCACATTTATAAAAAGTAATAGTTCTTGTTACGATCATCTATGTATTTAGTAGTATATACATCAGTTTTATGTACGTATGTTGTATATATATACATTACATAGAAAGCGCGGTATCTATCTACTGGTGGTAGTGGTGATGGTGATGGTTGTAGTGGTGGTGTTGGTGATGTTGGTGGTGGTGGTGGTGGTCGGCTCATATAGATTACATTTATTTAGTCGTCTTTAGAGACTTTAATTCAAAACGCAAAACATCTTCTATGTACCTATGTGTTTATGTGTACTGCATATTAAACAAAAGATTTATGTAGTAGCTATATGAATTATATATTATATACACCTATATTTTATATACCTACATATGTAAAGCTAGTAGAAGTTTTCCGGTAACTCCGGTGTTTTGACTACCTAACAAATAAACGGCCTCCGGGAATCCGTTAATTGCAATCAATTATTCTAACCGACAACCCCAAATAGTCACGTTCATTCATCGTTATAAGGTAAGTAGATTGGTTTAACAACGCTTTAATATTACATTGGCGAAAGGCTGCTGCCCTTTTAGTAAATATGTGATTTGGCACGATCACGTCGTCGTCGTCGTCCTCGCCGTCCTTTCTCACCAATATTGTTGTAGACTATTACCATCTACAGAAACACACAAACAGTCCTGGTGATCAGGACGGCAACGACGACCATGTCGATCATAACGACGAATACAAGAAAATTCGTGTGAAATCATTATTGAACAAAAGAAAAAAGTGATGAATTGCCTAAATACCGGACGGGCAATAAATATCAATTTAGAATAATTACATTCATACGAACTGTGAAAATTATCGATAATTGATAGTGAAATTCATTGTTTTATCTACTATATAACTACAATGATTATAAATCATTCGATTTACGCGCGAGATTTGAAAATATGGCCAAAAATAGAGTGAGATTTAAAATTTAAATAATCGAAGGAAAGAAAACAAACAAAATTATACAATAAACATTCAAGTACTTGTTACTAATAATTGACTCTAATGTCTTTGCAAACACAAATACTAAATGACTAGATAGTAGAATTCAGTAGAATTCTCTTAAGAACTGTTAAAGAGAGTCCCATGGATCTACTTTGACTGTTTAACCGATTTTTTTTCCTTTCTTCAAAACTTCTACTCAATTCAATTAAAATTTAATTAGTATTAGAATAATGTGCAATGACTATTGGGGGAGATTTTTTTACTGGTGAGTGTTGTAAAAAATTTTATTTTCTGTCGGTCCCATAAACATCTTAAGTTCATGGGTTCAAAGGGCATATATTCTATCCGAAAATTGCCATAACATTATTGCTTTCACACAAAAACCCAAAGACACACACACCACACTTATAGAGAGAGAGAGAGAGAGAGAGAAATAAAATAAACAAACATATAAAGAGAGTCGGATCTAATCAATTTACGAACTAAACAATTTGACAGTGTGAAATTTATTTTTTTTCCTTCTCTTGTTTCAACGATATATGGGAACCATCAATTTGATGGGCGTATGGTCCTTTTTGACTTTTGTATTATTTGTGTTATACATATATACCTTTCGGCTATTGTCTTTGCAATCATAGGCATACTGTTGCACGGTCCATGAAGCGTGTCACTTTACAAAAGACCAAATACCGCCGCCGTCGTTGTCGTTATTATCGTCGACATTCATTTAAGTCTTTCTTCAAATGGGGTGGAATAATCATTAAAAAAAAACTATACAATAATCGAATAAGTTCTACCATTATAGAGTAATTTTTAAATTTTGTTGTTGTTGTTGTTGTAAAAATACACACTCACCCCCCTTTAGACGACATTTGTAAATATTGCAAGCAATATACCACCGGTGTTGCTTGTTTTTGTCCTGTCACAAAAAGGGTGCATTCCGTCACGATTTTCTTAAATCATTTACATCATTAGCATCTTTCTACCCCTAATATTAATAAGAGGTGTAACTCTGTACAACAATAGAAAGCTATTTTTACGGAAAAAAATTTGGGAAAATTCACATCCACCCTGTGTTTTTGGATTAAATCATACATTAACAGCTTTGAGAAAAATCCGGCAATATTTCATGGATTAACGATAACATTTATTAGAGTATACATAGAAGAAAGGGAGGAAATGGTATATAGTGTATAATTCCATAAATCTTATTAGTTTATGAAATATAAAATTTGTAAAATTTACATAAAATATATGCTTTTTCCCGTAAAATTCCCCAACATCAACACAACAACCATGTGTGTAGAATGTTGTTTTTACAGATGTTAATAGTGGGTTGGTCGACCAGACCCTCCCACCAAAAATTATAGCAATTAACAAGTAGGCGAGTGTTAATTGTTGTTGACATTCGTAAAGATTCATCATTGTATAGTGAACCAAAATTGACTTGTCCGATAAACAAATTTCGTACGAATTTTACTATTCTAATGTCGAGTTGATCGAATCAAATTCCGATTATTATAAAATATTTCTACTCTTTATCAAGATTTATTGTAAAAGAATCTTGAATAATAAACGTTTATTGATAAGAATCTCTCTATATTCTTCTTACTATACATACATTATTATTGATCAAATATAATCGATAATTTTTGCAAAGGTACAACAATGACGAACCGTTGATAAAAGAATTAATTTATGCAGAGATGTGACACGAAACAATCAAAAAAGAATAGATGAGGGTTTTGGTGTTGTGTGTGTGTTCTTTAGATGTTTTCCTTTCTACGTGACTTGATTGATTTAGATTTGAGATTAAGGGAACTGTGCAATATTATTTAATCCCTAATTCCGGATGGTTTTTACAAATTTGGCTTGGTAGGTGGTCGTTGTTGTGTTGAAATACGATATGATCACCGACAAATGATGATTTAACATACATGTCATCTATGATTTCTACTGTAAAAAGAAACGAAAACAGAGACAAACAGAATGAAGGAAATAGCAATAAAGTGGAGCTTAAGCGCTATCTGTTTAGTTTAAAAACATGCGGCACTTTAACTAAGAGATTAACGTATTAACGATACTTCCTAAAAAACATATTGAAACAATTTTTAGAACAACATTCTCAAGTTGATTGTTGTTGATTTATAAAGGGGTGTGAAAATTTATTGATTTAAATAGATATAGTTATTATTCTATCTATATAGTAGTAATAATAATGAAAATCTGCGTCAGCTATATTTTCTTTTACCAGCAAATAAGTAGTCCACTATTGCAAAGGGATTATCATCACAGTTTATGTTGTTTAAGGGTGACTATACAAGTTCAATCATACAAGTAAAATGAGAGGGTACTTACCCTTATTGCTTTTATTATTATTCGGCATGTTCTCTCACTTAAATCGAGTATTCTTCTAACGATTCACAATAATTTCGGATAATACCTACGAACAATAAAAATGTTTATGTTAGATTTGTGTTGGTTTTTTCTAAAAAAAAAAACAATAAGAAAAATTATCAAAACTTAACGTGACAGTATGAGCTATTAACAATAATTTCATGGAATTCTCTATTAGTCATTTTTTTTTGTATTTAGAAAATGTATTAATAATGGGGTTATTAAAGTACAATACCTACATGTAAATGTAAATAAAATACTACTGCTATAAACAATTCATTGAGTTGTGCCTGGTATTATAACAGGTCTTGCCAGTCAAAACAATCAATTTTATTGGTAAAAATGACCACCAAGAAAAGGGTAGAAGAGAACTTTTCAAAACAATCACACAGTTGGCGTTGTTTTTTTTTTAAATTGTTTATTTTTATAATAAAATCGAAAATATTATCGAGCCTTGACTTCACAATTATTCTCCACAGAACTAATAATAATAATATTTATAATAATAGTAACGATAATAATAAACCCGTAGCATATTGAAATTGGTCTACCAACCACAATTTATCGTTTTAATATTTATTTTGTTGGAAAATTATTAGTTTTCAACCTATGGTAAAAGCAAAAAAAAAGTTCATTGGTCTTTCCCTTATACATATATTCTTCTGTGTTTTAAACATTCTCGTCTATTTAATGCAACGTTGGTGATTTAAAATCAAAAACAACATTATAACTTGACACTTGTCATGTGTTATTATTGTTGTATTCTACGTTCTGTCCTCGTTAAGAAGGTTCATCATTTATTTGTTGTTTATTTTTTGTCATTTTTTTTGTTTATAATTTAAAAGAAACAACAAAAAAAGCATTAAAGGTCATGGCGCTATTTGTAAAATACACCTTTTATTGCTATTGTAGTCAGCACATCTGCATTATTGTTTTAACGATTTGTTAAAGCTTCGATAATAATTGTAAAATGTATCTTTTCTGATAATTGGAGTACGCGAGTGAGCAAGTAGCGTGTCTGTTCTCAAAAAACAAGGACATTTAAACAATGTTGATGAGTAATAGTGATAATAACAAGCTGTGGCCTGATTTGTTTTCCTGTTGTTGTTGTTGTTGTTGAAAGTTTGCCGATTGAGACAATATGGAAATATCTGTGAAACAAAAAATAGGTAATTTCGTTTCATCTAAAATTATGTGGGTAAGAGTGCATTTTGCAATATAAAGGAACAACGTAGGTATAGCGCAATTCTACTGTTATTTTAGTTAGTTAGACTAACGGAATTCAGACAAATGATCCGGAAGAGGGAACCTTCTTAATTGAATCATACTGTATATTTCCAAAAAAATCGGTACGAATAACAAATGCGTTTAAACAAAAAAAACACGCCAATTTCATTCTGTAAAATACTGAAATTATTGCCAATTAACATGAAAAATACTCCCAACTGGTAAATAATAATAATAATAATAACAGAGATTTTCATTATCGTTTTCCTCGAAACATCATCCATGGTCTTGTTATTGTTTTTGTTATATTAAGTTGTGTTATAAGTAGAAAATTCTGGGAAAGTATCAACAACTACACAATATTGAACGCTCTTTTATTTCTGCGTGTTGGTTTTTTTTTTGGTTTTGATAAATAAAACAACACCACTACGAGTTATATACAACAAAACACTTTATGGTCCTCATCGAATTCGTTTCTCCCTCTCTCTTCTCTTTCTCTCATCTTAAAAGGAATCTTATGTGGTAGGTGTTGCGCGTTGTTGTTGAATATGAAAAAAAACATCAGTGTACATACACACACCTATTGAATGAAAGTGATTGTATTTTTCTTTATTAATAACAATTTCTTATGGTTTATAATAACTTTATATTTTCTGTTTAATTGAAAACAAAAGAAAATTCCATTTCATATTATATTCGAGTTAAAAACAAATTTAACGCTAATTATTGTTTAATTTTAATGATAATAAAAACCGATAAAGATACCGAAATTCATGTGAAAACGTGTTAAAAATTACAACATCTATCTAACAATTGATTGGCACAGGTGTTGTTGTTGTTGCTATTGGAAGACTCATAGTAAATAGCAAGAATGAAAGAATATTCGGGATTTCCCCACATCTGGAAGTAATTTGTTGTTATTGTTACGTACATTTCACTTGTCTTCTTCTATGGCTTTAAATAACTATTACTGCATCTACCTGGCAATATTTATAAAAATATTTATACCTTTTTGCAATTTTACTATCTATCTATACTAATAGTTGAGAAATAGGAGATGTACCCGTTCCCACGCTGTTGTTAAAAATTTGTAAAAATTCGAGGAAATCTGTTATAAAAATTCAAATAAAATATCTATGGTATAGGCATATATGTATATATATATATATATATATAGGTGTACCTATTAAATATGAATATCAAAATAGTTGTGATTAATGGAAAAATGTTTGATCATCAATTCTGATGTAAATGGCACGTTCCTGCTTTTGTTTTAATAAACATACAAACCTAATCACGTTTACATTGTATTAAATGAGATAAATACAAAGTATCAAAGATGGTAATGTTTCATGTAATCTAAATAATGTCGCATGACTTGAACAAATAATAAGTAAAATTGTTTAATTATTGTTTTCAACACGTTCCTCCTATTACAAAACTAATATTAAATCACACACACACACACACACACACACACTTTTATTTTATTATTATATTATGCTCTCCCTTTTTCTATTATTATTATTATTATTATTGAAATGTAACTAGATAAAAACAAATGAAATCTAATAGGCATATTTTCTAAATATGGTTGTTACTGATAATAAAATTGTTACATTGTAACAATTCTATTGTTATTTATTTCAATGAAATTCTACTACTATCTACCAACCAGAATGCGATGAAAAGAGGGCGGATACAACATTTCAGGTGTAGCTTTTGTATCTTACATTTTTCTATAGTCGGTATACCGTTGAGAATACAACCCCCCCACCTGTTGTTGATGAAAATTTTGGCACTTTATCCAGTTGGTCATATCAAGTTTTTTATAGTTTCTTCTATATAAATCATCACAAATATATGATTGTATAACTAAAATACTTGGGGGGGGGTGGTTACTATTATATCGATGACCAACCACCTGAAGATTTGGGATTTCCCCAACTAAAAAAAAATAGTAGAAATTTCTTTGTTCAGATAGCAAGGTGTTTCGAGAAACAACAAGTGTAATGGTGACTATGTGCTCTCAAAATTTATCAAAATGTACGTGTGTCTTTTTTTTGATAATGAGATTGTTATTCTTATTATTTGGAAAAGTATCTATATTTAGAAGATAGTGTGCTTTACGATTTTCTGTTACTATTTCTTTAGTGTTATTAATAGCGAGTCCCCTTCGAATAATAATATGCAAATTTATATCAAGTACATTTCCTGTTTTTGTCCAAACGCGAGGCACACTTGAAATATCCGGTCGCCATTTTGAAGCACTTCAACATTAATTTAGATACAACAAGAAAATAATGTCGTTGTATACAAAATTTAAATAAATCAAAAAAAAACGCAGCAAAATTGAGCAATTCACATTTTAATGAGATATGATGGTGGAGGCTGTATAAAAAGCCGTTCCCACTGCCACTACACGCTGAGATTTATTATCGTTTTGAAGGATTCTCGTATAAATTTTTAGATAGTTTCCGGTTTAATTTTTTCAAGTGGTTAGCTGAAATTTGAATAAATCGTTAACAAGATTTGTTTTTTTTTCATTGTGTCTTTTTCAGCATCACAGATTGGCGCTAGAGGCGCCATGAAGGAGAAAAGTAAAAATGCTGCCCGATCACGTCGCGAAAAGGAGAATGCTGAATTTTTGGAATTGGCGAAATTATTACCATTACCAGCTGCTATTACATCACAATTGGATAAAGCATCGGTGATTAGATTGACGACATCCTATCTGAAGATGCGACAGGTCTTTCCGGATGGTAAGTCAACATTTTCAGCAAATTTCTGGTCCATTTTGTTGTTTATCTAGATTTTTTTCAGTCGTTCGATTTTCAGGCCACTTCATTTCTCGTCAGTTTACAATTTTCTTTTCGATATAGCAAATCGTCTTCCCGTTAGGCCTTTTTTTTTATCTACTGAAATTTCAATGAATTCATAACCATTAGGTGTGCAATTTTCACCTTCCAGTACATTCTGAATTTGTAATCTAAACAAATTCAAATATAAATTCCTGTTGCTTTTATATCAATTGTTCTCATTCAACACATCTCTAAGTATCTGTTATCATCTGTTTATTTCTTCTCAATTTGAAGACAACCTCTTTGTTGAATTCAAACCAAATGTGTTGATAAGAATCATCTACCGTACGATTTGTGTTGTATTCTTTTCTAATTTGATTATAAAGACAACACAAAAAATAATCTCGTATTTCTTAAACTTAAATGAGATTAATTTGAATAATCATAATAAGGGTGAATTATTCTTTTATTCTTTTGTTATTGTATAATTTCAAGGATTGGGTGACGCCTGGGGTGCTACTCCTGTTGTAACCAATCCACGTGAAGCTCCAATTAAAGAATTAGGCTCATATCTACTACAAACCTTAGATGGTTTTATATTTGTTGTAGCACCAAATGGTAAAATTATGTACATATCGGAAACTGCATCTGTGCATTTAGGTTTATCGCAGGTATTCGCTTTGTTGTTTTGTAAAGACTAAAAGTAATAAATTCGAATTCTCTTTAGGTAGAACTGACTGGAAATAGTATTTTCGAATACATCCATCCAGCTGATCATGAAGAAATGGCTGCATTATTAAAACACACAGGTTACCCAATGCCAGCCCAACATGATTTTGATATTGAACGTGTATTTTTTCTACGTATGAAATGTGTTTTGGCTAAACGTAATGCTGGATTGACTAATGGCGGTTATAAGGTAGGTGGTGGACAAGTTTTCTTCTTTTTTGTTGTGTGTTGTGTGTTAAAATACAATAAATTTTTGACGTGATTGTAACAAATGAACGTTTTTTTGGTTAATGTTTCTGTATCGTTCATGGTGAATAAACATTCCATTGGTATGTCGTATGTACGTGACCCTTCCTGAATTTCTCCCTGCAATAAATTCGTAAAGGTGTGATAAATTTGTTAGTCGCCTATTATATTCCTTTTATATACGAAATATTGAATGAAGGACGTATAATTTTTTGTGTTGTTCTCTTTTATAAACAGGACATCTGTAGATAGTGTGTATGTGTGATGTTTGTATTTTGTCCAGGATCTGGATAATGTATGCGTGGAAACGCGCGTGACTATACAAAAGGGCTTGAAAACGGCCCTCAATCGACCTAGTCTACTACGACTACCACAACTATTCATTATAATAATAATAGTAATAATAATAATAATAATAAGCATTTGAAAAATCATCACAAAGACAGTGCCGGAATAAGTGAATTTTTAGGAAAATAAAAGAGAAATCCGTCGTGTCAGTTATCTATCTATCTATATAAGAATACACCTATATCTCTGGTGTTTTGTTTGTTTTTGTTTAACTTTTACTGATAAATATTGATTTGTTGTCTAACGTAAAGGGGTTGTTGTTGTTGTTTGTTGAAGAAATGGATATTTTGAAAGATAATATTCTACGGGTTTTTTATTTATTTTTCTAAAGAAAAAAGGAATACATTACTGTGGGCTTACACTAATACTATATAGACTACTATCAGATACTATCTATAGTACATAATACTCCTCTTATTTGAGGAACAATAATGAAATTATTCTCCGTTATATATTCAGACGAATTAGTGGCGTTTTTTTTTTTACTTTAAAACAATGCTAAACAATGTTGCTTGTAGTTTAATATGGAAATTCCATGTTTAAAAAGGTATAGAATTATCGAATATGGAAATGATACGACATCATGCATATGCATCGTTAATTATCTTCTTTTGTGGACTTATGGAGAACACTTTAAACGTTTTTTCTACATGTGTAATTCCCAATTATCGTTGGTTAATTAAAAATGCTTACCTACTACTTTGAAAAATTATTCTTTATTACCATTATCTATGTTTAATTTTTTTTTTGCAAATTTATTTCATGACATGTACACACATCTTTTTTTAATGCAAATAATGCTTCTTTTTTTTAAAAGGTAATTCATTGTTCCGGTTATTTGAAAGTTTACGAAGGTTGTTATGAAACAAGTATGGGTTTGGTGGCTGTTGGCCATTCATTACCACCAAGTGCTATTACAGAAATCAAATTACATTCGAATATGTTCATGTTTCGGGCCAGTTTAGATTTAAAATTGATCTTTGTCGATGCCAGGTGAGTATCGAAATTGAAAATAATAATAATAATAATAATAATAATCGAAATATTATATTGAAAATTAATGCTTTTGTTGTGTTTGTTTAAAGTAAGAGTGTACAATTACAAAATCCTCCACCACCACCACCTCCTCCTCCTCCTCCTCCTCCTCCTCCTCCTCTCTAACCATTTATCCATACACAGGTGCTCAATTTCACATTGTCACCATCATAACCATCATTAAATTGATGATGGTGATGATGGTGTAATATGATATTAGCCACTTTGAATCTATTGTTTTTGAAGAGAGATTGTAAAAAAAGCGACCACCAAAGAGTCGATAAATAAAAGCAGGGTGTATACAATTACAATTTTTTGTTTTGTTTTTGCTGTTATATTTATTTTGCAATTTGCAGGGTAACAGATCTAACTGGATATTTACCTCAGGAACTTATTGAGAAAACACTCTACCATTATATACATGGTAATGATATGGGGGCGATGCAATTCGCACACCATCAACGTAAGTTCTTATTGTTATTGTGAAAAAATTTGGAAATCCCGATAGTTTTTGTGCAAAAACAAAAATCTGAAATGTATCATTTACGCATTATTAATTTTGTAAAGTTGGAAATACTCGTGACTGTAGTTGGGCAATTGTTCGTAATAGATGAGGGTGTAAAGTATGGGGCTGAACAAACACGGATAAGGAAATCCATTTAGGGGGTGACTGATGTTGAAACTATTTTACTAAATTTTTAAAATATTTTCTACAGTAAACCGAATTTGACTTGGCCATATTCTATTATCGAATTATTATGTTTTTTTTTCAGTTCTATGCAAAGGACAAGTAACAACGAAATATTACCGTTTTTTGAGTAATGGTGGCGGTTGGGTGTGGATGCAGAGTTATGCAACAATCGTCCATAATTCTCGTTCGTCACGGCCACACTGTATTGTATCCGTTAATTATGTACTTAGGTAATGGATCGAATAATTACATTTTAATCAAAATTAGGAAATAATTAAATTTTTATAAATTGTTTCAGTAAAGTAGAATGTAAAGATTTAATTTTGAATACAGTCCAAGGTACACCGAATGAAGAATCACCGGCATCACCAATAATTGCAACAGCAACCACAACATCATCATCATCGTCATCCTCATCATCACCAAAGAATTCACCAATTACAACAACAGCAAAATCATTACAACAACAACAACAACAACAACAACAACATCATCATCATCATCAAAAATATCAATCGTTACCAACAACAGCAACAGCACCACGTACAACACCACATCATACACCAATCATATCACCACCATCTGGTTCATCATTGATTGATGATGATTATGATTCGAATGGTGGTATTGCTTATCCACCACCAGAATATCCAATGTATATGACGACAAGTTTTAATAATGAAGATGCTTATTATCAACATCATCACCACCACCACCATCATCATCATCACACATCACATCCGGAATTATTTTATACAACAACTTATCAAACACAAGAATCCGAATTAACACAACATACAGTACTGAATGCACAATTAGGACAACAAAGGCCATACAGTACATCATCATCTAGTTGTAGTTCAACAACAGAAAATGAATTACATTTACAACAACATAATTTAAATCACCCATATTGTAGTGGTGGTAATGGTAATAATAGTCATGATAGTAGTGGTGGTGGTGGTGGTGGTGGTGGTGGACATTTCAATTTTACATGTTTCAATAATAATCAAACACAACAACCACATCCAGTTATGTACGGACATGATTTCAAACAATTGAATCATCAGCATCACCATAATAATAATACTACTAATAATAATAATAATCACCAAAATAGTGCTCAATATACCAGTGTTATTGTCGATACACAACAATATCAATTAGCTAATGAATATGTACATTGAGAATATCACATGACCAAAATATCAGGATCAAAAATAAGACACATATATAGATATATAGTATTGATTGTAAATAAGATTTTGAGTGTTGTGGTGCCATAAATAATTATTTTTTGTGTTTGTTTGTCTTTGTTTTAATTGAATTTATAACAATAAACAGGGATATAACACTGAGAAAGGGGTAGTAGTTTTTAGTGTTGCATCTTTTTTTTGTAAGACTATTATTAGTGTATTTAATTAGAGATACCGACAATAAATTAAGACTGTGAATATATGAATGTAAATAAAAATTAACCCATTGTATAATAATTATATTTACGTATTATATACAACCAAATAATTAATTAATTAATTAATTAATTAATTAATTAATCAGTTTATGAATTAATTTCATTTTTTCTTGATTTAAAAATAAATTTATTCAAGTGTATAATAATTGTGTGTTTTTTTCTCTAAAGTCTAAATCATCATCATCATCATCAAAAATAACGCCAAACAATTGCACAAAAGATCTTAAAATAATTGGTTTAGTTTAGTCGGGTTTGTAGAAGTCAGCAAATATATGATCAACTTTAACAATGGTATAAAACTGAACAATAAGGCCGGGTGGACCATTAAACGATATCGTGCTGGGCGTGCGTGTGGCACTTTATGTTTTTATCATACAACCAGCAATAAGAAAGGGAATTTTACAAAGTTAATTCACTTCAGCTAATAAAAAAGTGTCTTTTTATTTTATATGCATCTGTATAGTAAAAGTAGGTATGTACTCGAATATAGTTGAAGAAGACGAAGAAGAAGAAGAAGGAAGGGATGTTTTTGCCAAAAACCATCATCATCGTGTATACTCTCACTCTATAATTGGTATCAAATCTTTATACAAACATATCAGATGGAAGCAGCGGGGTAGTGGTAGTAGTTTGGTGGAAAATCTGAAGCGAACGTGTGCCGTTGTCTTGGTAACGGTAGGGATTCAAAACACAACCCACTTACCACCCAACAATCGAATTGTCATTAACGGCTGTTATACACCAGCCCCCTGAATGTCGTCTACATGAAGGGTGTGTGTGTGCGTGCGTGTTTTGTTTTTTATTACAACTAAAAAAATGAGTAACAAAATTGTTATCAAATTAGATCATTATTTCTAATTAATTGAATATGTTTCAACATAACCGTAACGTTTATCGGTATCTCAAAAAAAAAGTCTAGATATCTATCTATCTACTAAATGATTTATATAGGTGAAAGGCACGTAATTTAAATTTCGCGCTGTAACCCGACCAATCAGATAGAAAAATATAGATATGATCAAGTAAATTCGAATTGTGATTGGTTGAAATCAAGCGCGAAACTGAAACGTCATCAAGTCGTATAAACCTATAAATAAGCAATTGATAAAATTATAAAGGAAAGCCGGTTTTCTCGATATCTACGACCCACTTCAATCACAGGAAATTACTAATCCAATTTAGATAAGAAAGATTCAAAAATAAAAACAATCAAAATACTTTTATTATCAGAAATACAAAAAATATTATAAATAAATAGAATAACGATATATATATATATATATATCAATAAAATCGACTATCCCGTGCCAAATATTCAGGAGTTTCAAAGCTGAAATTGTCATTACTGAAATGAGTTAGTGTTCGTTTCGAAATCGGATTTAAATAACCATCTCTATTATTATTATTGCTTTCATTGTTTTGACAAAGTTTTGGAAATGCTGAATCATCATATCCTCCATTAGAAGTCGATACTGGATGTTTTGATGGGTTTTGTATCAATTTTGGACGTCTAAAATTCGAATTATAACTATCAAAATTCCTTATTTTTTTGCAAATCTCATAGACTTGGTTCATCTGCCCTTTTCTAACGCTGAGCTACATACAGATCGTTAATCATAAAGTCGACTTTAAGGGAAGACGCATCAAGCCTTTGTATACATAATAATCAAATTTCAATCAAAATATATCGTGATTTATGTTTGAAGTGAGGAAAACTTACGCGAATCTAAAATTTGTTAATGGATCTCTATGTAATTTTCTACTCCTATGAATTAGAGAACACCAAACATAAGCACCAATGATTAAACATAGTAAAAAAATATTAAAACCACCTAAAATACTGATAGTAATAATGAAATTGGTTTTTAATTGATCGAGATCTTGTTGTAAATCATTCTGGAATACGTATTTTTATAAATTAACATTATTAGGTAATTTAATTAACATGAATAAAGTTATATATGTATAAGTATAGGTAAGTAGGTACTCACAATATCTGCCATATTTTGGTCTTTTCTTTTACGCAACGTTAAATAATTATTAAAGTATTTATATTGTTGACTTTTTATTTTATCCGAACGTTTTATTGTTATCAATCGATTATTTTTAGTGACAATATAATAAATAATAAATCGGCTCGACGTGTTTGCGCTATTGAAGTCTATATTAAACAAATGTATAGATATAAACAATTTTTAAAACTAACAGGAAATAGATTTAAACAATTTATTAATAATGAACTTTTATAACACAATTAAATTAATCATCATGTGTTTTACTAGAAGAAACATTCATTTCCGATAACTCAGAATAATTGATAAATCCAATTAGTGCAAACGGTAATAGGAATAATAATCGAAATGTTATTATTCCATATAATTGACATAAAATACCGAAACAAATCGGTAAAAAAATATTGACAACATCAACATAAAACAATAATAGATCATATATGTTTGATTGGGCATTATTTAAATTCCAAAAATAATCAATTATTGTTTTTGTTACAACAACTGGACATAATAATAATAGAAAATTACGAAAATTTGTTGTTAAATATAAATTAATTATTGTAATCGTATAGAGAATATAAGCAATTCTGAACAGATTCAATGTTAAATAATTCGGATATAATTGTTGGGATAGTGTTAATAAATAATTTGTTATAAATTTTAATATTTGTTCAAATGCCAAAATATAACCGATCTCAATAAATGTGAATTTATAAATTTTCACTAATAAAAACGGAAATTTCTTATAATAAATTATGAGACTTGATATATAAAAGCATTTTAATAAAATTATATTCCAA
Organism: Meloe dianella; assembly: GCA_028455855.1. Classification (NCBI taxonomy): domain Eukaryota; kingdom Metazoa; phylum Arthropoda; class Insecta; order Coleoptera; family Meloidae; genus Meloe; species Meloe dianella. The sequence goes on along the minus strand of JAPTHL010000055.1, from coordinate 278,584 downwards.
TATTGCTTATGATTGATTTGATGTAAATATCGTAATTTGCCCAATGAATTCTTTACAAATTCTGCAAATGTTTTTGTCATATCATTATTATTATTATTATTTTCACGATAATCACAAGTTAGGTTTTGAATTAATGCTGAAATTTATTTTGGACCTTACTTTTTTGTTTTTAATCAAATGAAATTAATTCAAAAACTTACAAAGATTTATAAAACTTAAAATTGATGCAATAACAGCCACAACATGGAATTCCCCAGTAATAGTATAAACATAACCAACCAACAGAAAACCACCAATACAACCAAGTGTAATTATTTCATTATACAATTTATTAATTGTTGTCTCATTATTTAATCTCATTGAATTTGTGAACGATTTACAATAATTGATTGTACCATTCGTTAAAACTATGTAAATAAAATTGATATTGATAGAGGTTTTGTTCTTTTCTTAATCAATAGAGAATTATATTAGATAATATCTAATAAGAATAATATAATATTACCGTAAATACATCGACAAATAATGAGTAAATCAATTGAATTTGTTATTATTAAAATGAGGAATATGATAAAATTGATAAACATTGAACATAATAACGTGATTCGTATATTGCCATAGAAAGTTTGCTTGAAAATGTCCTAAAATACAAATTAGATCTAAACGATTCAAACACAAATTCGTGTGACTACTTATCTACTAATCACTCCTGCAAATTAGATAGGTACCTGAAATATTGATTCTGAAAATCGTTTGATACTATACATTCCACACGCTAAAAGACCCAAATTGATATGATTATTACATGATCTCATCATATAACTAGGAACAATTGGTAAGAATATAGCATTACAAAATGAATCCTAAAATCGATTAATTAAAATCAACCACTAATTAAATAATCCATTTAACTTACAATAAAAATAATTAAAAATATAATTTGAATATTATCCATAGTAAGTATTTTTTATAAATTTACTTGAAATATATTATCTATTTATTTATGCTACAATGACTTTATTTTACAATTTGTCAAGGCTGTAATTATGTCATTTTCCACATGATTACTCCCTATAGGTATTAGATAGTTGATTCTAACATAATTATTTAAATAATTTCAAATTCCCACTCGTTCTTTGATGCTTTATCAAGATTATCAAATTTACAATAAAGAAAATGACAATATTGAATACGGCGGCAACGCCATGAAAGTATATGTATTGTTGGTTGTATACTTTCAGTGCTATAGTGTATTGCCAGTTATCTATATAAGCCACCCTGTGACAATGCTGTCAAAAGCTAAACTAACCTATCAAAAAAGCAAAAAAAATTTAAATCATGTAAATTATTTATCGACGACATTTAGAAAGAATTATTATCAAAATGTATTTATCGTTCTTTTCAATAATAAATATCTATTTAATTATTTTATTAGCATTAATAGCAATTATTGGTGATTTTATTGTTTATCATGTTAAATTGCATTTGTTTCAAGCATTCTTCGATAATGCTACACACAGTTTAATTGGTAGTCTTTCATGGTTCATAATTTGTTTTAATATGAAATCAACAAATTCAACAATACAACAAAAATTAATTGAAATATTTCTATGTGGTATGATAGCATCATTGATTGACATCGATCATTTTATTGCAGCTAAATCATTAACATTAAAAGTCAATATCTATCTATCTATATATTAATCATTAATTATTTTTCCATAATTTTATAAATAAAAATGTATGAATTTTAGGATGCTACAAATCTTGATAGACGACCATTCCTACATTGTTCAACATTTCCATTTAGTTTTGGTTTAATTCTATTATTTTTCGGATGGTTATTACAATTGAATATAATTAAAAAAGGATCGTTAATCGTTTTAACAGCATTTATAAGTCATCATTGTAGAGATGCAACAAGACGTGGTTTCTGGTTGTATCCATTTGGTACAACTAAACCGATACCATATTTGATTTATATTAGTTTAACATGTTTATTACCGTATTTGATTTATTTTATTAATCTTTTAGTAATGGTAGAATTTGATTATAATATTATACCATCGAATAAGGAATCTGTGATATAGAAGGTTGCCATAAATGAATAAATTTAATAACAATGAAATAATTCTAATTATTGTTAACAATAAGAAATACACGAATCAAGCGAGTTTTCGTTTTGATTCCTTCATAAAATAACATAATATTAAGCCAATAAATGATGGTATTGCTGCAAAAATTAATGTTGTTCTTGTACCGTATTGTTCACTAATTATACCGGATGTTAATGGTGTTATAAATCTAGCTATTGACATTATACTATTTGAACTGCCTGATAATGAGCCACGATGTGTATTTTCTGATTTTTTCAACATTAATTCCATACTAACAATACGTAGAATTATTGTACTTATTGCATATGGTATTAGAATTAATAAGAATACTTCGATATTTGGTGATAAATATAAACAAATTAATGTGGCTGTCATGATTGTGAAGAAATGTAACAGTCTTTGATAACAATCACGATCATCTTTATAAAACAATTTATTGATATAATATAGAAGGAATGCTGTTAATGCACCAATTGTACTAAAAAATGATATAATATAACCGATATGACGTTGTGATAATTGAAATTGTTCTTTCATATAAATTGATTGTTGTGAAAAATATATTGTTATAGACAAACCAAATAAGAATCTTAAAAGGAATGATTGCCACAATGCATGCCAGTTAATATCAATAAAATCTGTTATTGTATTTGAAAATTCTATTATAATTCTCTTTTTGAATGTTATTAAATTATCTTGTTGTTTCATTTTGTTTTTCTTAAACGTTTCAAAATTATTTATTAATAACATTGTCAATATCAAATTGATAATAAATAAGAAACTTGTAATGAAACAAACATAAGTGAAACCATTTGTTAATTCAGATAGATGCCCACCTAATAATGGACCAATTATAAAACCAAGTGTACCGAATGCTGATGATCGTCCAAAAGCACCAGCTCTCTCATCTATCGTTAATAAATCAGCAATCATTGCTTTACATATTGTTTGTGTATGTTTCATCACGCCTACAATTATTTCACTAGAAATTTTATTCATTTATTTTTTGATAAATTCGAAATTACCTAAAATCATTCTAGCAACAATTATAAGAAAAAGTGAATTTGTTAAACCAAGAATTGCATAACTTAAACTACATATTGTTAATGTTAGAATTAATACACTTCTTCGATCACGAATATCACTCCAACTACCCTAGAAAACATTCTATAAATTATCAAAAAAAAAATAAAAAAAATTGACATAATATTCGATGTGACTATTTACAATAATAGGACCAGCTATTACTTGTAAGCCCGAATATAAGGAACTAATTAAACCGATTGTAAAATGTGAACAACCAAGATTACGTAGATGTGTACTAAATAATGGAAACATTAAGCCTACAGCAAATAAATCCTAAAAAATTCCATTAAATCCATTTGTAATTATTAATTAATTTTATAATCAAATCTCAATTACCATAAAAGATATTGCATAAATTAGATTTAAATCTCTATTTTGTTGTTTCAACATTATTATTGATTATACTTATCCAACAATTATTATTTAACACGTTGATTGTAGCACAGATATTGAATTCTAATTGATTTTTAGTTAAAACAATAACGCAACTATATAATGAAAAATCTAAAGGTCAATAATTATTTAATTGTGATTAATAATTTAAGGTTATGTTTACATCTGGTGCAATGACAAAAACGTGACCACATGTGCGCTGACATCTTGAATATTTACGGCTCAAACCAACTAAAGTCGCAGACCGATAACTCCGGGTTTGCTTACGAAATAATCTGAGAAGTATTGTTAGTTGCATAAAAACTGATTGCGAATCATCAAAATAAGACTATAAACATTTTAAAATACAAATATGTATGATATATTGGTGATTTGGTTAAGTTAATTCAACTTTTTTGGAATGATTTGCATATAATCAAGATTATCCTGTTATTTTGTAGTTATTATAATTATTGTTGTTCGTATCTATATCCACATAAAACAAACCAGGGTACCTATTCTTGTATACTTGAAATTAATTCATTGTAAGCACACCTCGTAGATTATAGTGGTAATTATTAGGTATGTTCCCACCCATAATTCTAGATTGTTTGGTTGATGACTAGACTACGCATGTCTAGTTAAAAACTGATCACAAAGTACTTTCAAACAACACCAGCTGGACCGCATTTCTATTGAATTCATTCAATTTACAGTTTCTAATGAGAGTATATTTGATTTTCTTAAATCAATCGTCCCGTTTCCCATTACCATCTGCTGCCGAAGCATATTTTTGGAAATCTATAGATTTCAACCAATGACAGACGTTTTAACATGTTAGGTATTTAAAATTGTGGTTGCTTAGCAACATCTATACATTAATGCAATCGAGTACTTTCGGGTGCCCAACACACGATGGAATGTCGGCTGTATCCGTTGAATCGTAGAAAATCGTTTTCATTTATAGTACACTTTTCATATGAAAATTCACGAGCCGAATGGCTCGACGGTTGACGATAGCGATTTACGCCTAGAAGTCCGGGGTTCAAATCTCGGCACGGTATGAAAAGGAATTTTCCTTCTTCTTATAATTGTTAATTTGTCCATGCCACAAAGTACATGGGCCAGTTAGCAAGATTAGGGATGTCCCTAGCCCCCGCCCCCCTTTACAGGTCCCTCATCGTAGAAAAACGTCTAGAAAAGGGCATAAGCGCCCCAGGGTTTGGTTGAAATGAGCAGTAAACCGTCATCCATCCATAAGTAAAAGGGCATAAGCGCCCGGGATTTGGTTGAAATAATGAGCAGTAAACCACAATCCTTTTTTCCTTTTAAACATAAAGCTAAACACAATAAGAAATATAAAAAAATAATAGTTTAAAAAACACTCTTTAATGGTAGACTGAAGAACTAATAAGTAAAAGCTCCGTCTCCGGAAGGAAATCGTTAATCCTTCAAAAAGAAAGATGTATGCAACTCTAAGAACTTTCAAAGCTTCAGCTGACATCTACTGATTCTCTATGATAGTATACATTAGAGTGAAACAATGATATCTTATGTCTCCCTTTACTGGGCTACGTAGCTTATATAATTCATATGGACTGCGCATTGTAATGAGATGAAAAGAGTGAGACAAACCTCCATATAGGCCCTCTTTTTAAAGCACAGAAATTATAAGCGGTAAGCAGTCTATATACTTCTACGTCATTGATCTGTTGGCATTTCAATTGTTTGAATATTTGTAGCGCTAAATACAATTTAATTAAATCAAATGCAACATATTTGAATTGAGTTTTCATTGGAAATACTTATGTGTATGCCAATTTTAGGTGGTTTTTGTGGTAAATTTAAAAAGCATCTGAGATCTTTTTGTTTTTGTTTTATTTGGATTAGAATGGGAGAATTTGTTCAAATTTTCTAGTTTATGTGTTTATTGACGATGTCCACCTCATCTCGAGGTAGACACTGGATCCACGATTGTGTTACAACTTGATAAAAATTGACATACTGGAACATGTAACGGTATATTACAATGTTGGCATAATATCTTATATATAGATGTTGAAGAAATGGAGGTAATATATGCAGTTTTTCAAAGTTCAATCGATAAAATAAAACCAGAAAACAATAAATCGATAAAAATAATCGGTCATCTACATCTAAGTGTAGATTAGAGTTTTGTTTTTGAAAAAATAGAAACGAAAACCCAACGCCAACATTTGATTCTCTTTTAATAGCAATTAATCGAACTTTATGTGTAATTGTTGACTTGTAACCATCCACACACACACACAGACACACAATTCATCGATAATAAAGATATAAAATGTAAATTCTAATAAAGATTATTTTACAGTTATAAATACGATTTTCAATTAATACAAAGCACGTAGGTAGATATGTGTTTCATTTTTACTTACAAAATTATTGTTATTTCTTCTACTTAATTGTTATTAACTATGTTTGATATATTATTTTTGATTTATGTCTATCTACTTATTTTTGTTGTTATTCAAAATGAAAAGCAGTAAAGTGCTCACATCTACACATACATATGTATACATTAACCTTTTATACACATCTCTCAGATATGTGATTTGATTACAGCGGTTTTCCTGATTTCAAACGTTTAATTGTCATAATTAATTAGAAAACATACGTTTACCACCTACAGTTATTAAATGTAGAAAACTTTTGATTTACGCTTAATTACGTTAAATGCTGTCTATGAAGATGACAAGCTTTATATACATACGTGCATATATTTGACATATGATTGAGTTGTTTGAAGATTTTATAAGGCATACACTTTGATTATTCATTTTCTCTATCCTTAATCTTAATGAATTTTCATGTAATTAATAATAAGATCTAGAGAGTAAAAGTGTGAAATTTTAAGCTTATCGTCGATGTTCCCGCAATTATTACCATAAGATTGAAAATGAATTGCCAATTTGGTCTTTTATTGATTTATTTATAATTTCTATTGGTTTATTTTCCTTTTAACTTCAATGTAATGAATCCATGTGATTGAAAATAATACAATCTTCTGGTTAACGGACAGGTGTTGTTATATAACTATACATGTCTAGTAAGATTGCAATCTAACTTCTAGTTTTATTTATAAGAATCTGTTTAAGTTTAACAAACAGATATGAAATAAAAATTTGTTTCGCTACAAGGTTGTATTGGAATGGTATTCAAACAAAATCTCTTCACAATGGGTCGTTTACTGTTAAACTAGGTAAAGAAAAATTTGTAAGCAATAAACAAAATAGAAATGAACCAATTAAATCAACTACCTATCTAATAGAAGTAATATTAATTTAACTTCCTGTTTAATGAAAACATGTTTTCCAATTGCTCTTTATAGTTCGAATACATAGTGACAGTCGTATGTCTCGTCTATTTAAAAGGTGTTTTGTTATGTTGGGGTGCAGTCTGGCGTGTCGTAAATACTTTGTAATTTTGACATTTGACTAATGAATGAATTACCTACAAGAAGAAAAATCAAATCTACTGTAGGTACGTGTACGTATAGATACAGTTGCAATTATTCATCTATTTAAATCTAATCTTGTATGGAAATCGTTTACGAATGATTGTTAAAGGAATTAATCGTACAGGTGATTTGTTTCGTCAAAATTAAAATTTAGCTTTCTTTCTGACGTTTTTCCTCACCCGTCATCTCATCGAAATAAGTGTGTTGAAAAATCGATAATCTACCTGAAAGGCTTGTATGGAAAGTGTATTTACAAATTTGAAACATGTAGATACATACGTGAAAACAAAATGGGTAAAATGAATACCTAAATAATGCTTTCTAACTACCTACTGCCTAGATACTTACTATTAACAATATAGGTCGCAATTTTATAAAATGGCTATAAGAATTGAATAGATTTTACGCTAAAATTTCATTCTCTTACAAGATGATTATTACTACTATTGTTAGATAATAAATTGACATTATAGGTACACAGTGGAAAATTGAGGAAATGAAAGGAAATTTTTCAAAAGACTACCATTATACTCAACCAAATTTGACCTTTCTAACGTTTAAAACCTATGTATATAGTACCAATATATAATTATATATATATATATATATATAAATTATATAATTATTATTTTAATCTATTATCATTGTTGAAATTATTGTATTTGTAAATATTTGAAAAATAAATAATTAAATTCAAATATAGTAATCATATACTTATACCTCGTTAACAATGAGTATCGACAGGTGTTATTTACATTGATAAGTAGTGAATATACAACTCGTCCACATTTATACGTATATACATGTAGGTTCAAACAATCTTCACAATCATAAATCACGTTGCAAATTTCTACAACGATGAGAAGAAGGAAGCATAAAAAGATGATGATGATGATGATGATGATGAAAGTCATAGAAACACATAAACAGATCGGAACCGATTAATTGCAATTTATTTCAATTAACAAACTGTCAATGGATTGTTTATTAAATTCAATAGATACGGTACACTATTATTAACTAGAAATGAAGGAGGCAAAAACAGAATCAATTATTATTTACTTACAGAACGTATTTACACAAAAATTTCGCGTTGAAAGATGATGTTTGTTCTTTTGTTGTTGTTGTTGTTGTTGTTGTTATTATTATTAAAATAGAAAATTGTTGTATTTCTATAATATAACAACGTGAAAGTAGTATCTGTCTTCTCGTTCTGTTCTATTTCAATTATTATCTATTGTCTGTCTATAGGTACATAGGCATTTATTGTTTTATATGTGTGTATATTTTAAATGAATAATAATAAAACAGGGCATATGAGTTTAATCAAGTGAATAAGAATAAATTTTCGTTTGAAACATGTTATTTAATCAATTATTATCAAAATGAATTATTAATATTTCAACGCCTGGACATGACTGACGTTCCAACAACCATTATTATTATTATACGTATGAATTGAACAATTCCAAGCATGTTCTCATATATGTTTATATGTTGCCTCTTTTCTAGAACCCTACACTTGTTATTATTATGATTAATTTTTGAAAAATTCCCCTTCATAAATTCATCTATACTTAAATACATACATACATACTTACATACTCTATCTATTGAATGGATTATAGTAAAAAAGAATGGTGTATCTATATAGGTATATACACATGTATGTGTGTAGGTACATGTAGAGACACCGGTCACGTTAATGATTTGACCCCACGATCTTTTCTAATAAAATTAATAATAAAACAAAAACGACGCACATAAAGGTCAATTTTAATATTGTTTTAAAGGGATATGATCGAGTCGTCAGAAGGCACGTTCTTATACATATAGGTATACAGATATTGTATGTGATCATCATGCCAATCATTTTTGGTCATGAAAGGGCGATTGTCGTCGTGGTTTACACAGAATCTCATTTCTCATCAATTAGTTCTTGTCTATCAATTTTGTTTTGTCGGTTGGATTTGTGGATAGCCTGAAGCGGCACCATTCAATACCTCCTTTATATTATTATTATTATTATTATTATTATTATTATTATTGTTATTGTTGTTATTGACCTGAACTTTTACTAAATAAAAAATGGCATTAAAGAAGGTGCTGTGTGTATTTTAAAGAACGTGATTTGAATTTAAATTCTCCAATCTTATAGAAACCAAAAGTTGAATTCAATTAGTTGGTTTATCTGCTGTTAAAACAAAAAAAATTCGCCGCGATATACTGTAGGTATACAGTTTCTTCTGCTTGTTTGTTGTTTTTTTTTTTCATTGTGGTAGATCGTGTGGTTTCTGTGATTGTTGTCCACTCTTTGCGTGTATGTAGGCATGCACGCTATTTACCTAGTTGAATATCAACAGTGCAATCTTTTATTATAGTGCACCATTGCCATAGATCTTGTGTCGTGTTGATGTATGGTCAATGCGACGACTATATCGTATACAGACGACAAAAATGTACCTAATGCATGCATGCACAGCAGGAGATTTCGGGTATAATTTGAAAATCACACAGAAACCACAGAAAAAGCATTAGATAGATAGGTGTATGATTGATTACTGTTAAAAAACAGTAGTTATATGATTGGTAGATAGTTTATTTTATGATTTTGACACGTGTCTAAATAAAAATCAAATCAGTTGATAATGTAGATACTAAACAAGTTACTGTTGTAGACATATCAGGAATTGTAAATCGCTGTATGGGGTAGAATATCATTAAACACATTACTACAGTTTTTATTTTCTTCTTCTAATTAAAAACAACAACAACAAAAAAAAAGAACGCAATCATTTCCTTACAGGAATAAGAAACAGACTGCATTAGATAGATAAATTCATATTTGATATTTTGCAAAGTCATTCAAATAAAAACAAAAAACGACACTCTTCCGTTGGATAATAATGGAAAAACTTGCATTTACTCCCGTATACATACGTACATACATAGATGATGATGGTAGCAACAAATTCTGCATGTTTCACATTTTATAATGTTGGGAATGTGTGCGTGTATATTTTAATCGGCGCCTTTAACATTAAAAACTTTACTAATATGTATATTTATCTAGTTATTAAATAGACGGCGCCAAGTTTATGCAATTCACATATGATAGATGTTCATTTAAAATTGCATCTAATCTTTTGTTAAATTTGCATTTCACATTCATCTGCTTTGATGTTTCTATCTTTTGTTTTCTTTAATTTTCCATTTTGATCAGTGGAACAACTACATATATTCACTATAAATACCAATAATAATGTGATGCTTTTATGTTGATTTAAAATTACCTACATTTGATGATTAGAATGGATAGTGGGCGATTATTATGCGTTAAGATATAAATCGTATTAGTTAGATAGTTATCTATCTAATCCATGTGTGTGTGTGTGTGTGTATTGAGTACAATTAGAACTTGATAATGAGGTCAATGATTTAATCAATAAAATAAGATTTTAATTTGATGATTAAACCAACGTCTCTAACTGAACAATTTGTATCACCGGTTATAGCTCGTAGATTTCAAATAAGTGTAGATATAGTTAGAAGCAAATTACGTAGGGAAGAATCCACAGACATTTCGCCGAAATGATTAGAGATGAAAACATAATCTGAAAATCTGAAGAATAGTTTAAAAGACGAGATTGGCTTTTGCATGCAAAACAATACCCACCCCGCGCACACCCATTGTGATAATCGTAGATAGAAAAATTGAATCCTTTTTTTTCCATTGTTAGCAATTCGTGAAAGTTAATAGATCGTGAATCACATAAAGAAAGTGAGAATGATAAAATTTGTTATTAATAACGATATATTTGTCTTATTTGTAAATTTCAATTCAATTCTACTTTGAAATATTTCCATATATCAATATAAAAAAAAATTAATGAACAGGAAATAATGTATGTATGTATTTACAATAGACAGATAGAATAAAATTAAATGTATCCAAAATTTAAATTGTTAATAAGTTTAATACTTATTTAATTATCGATTCACCTTTATAAATATAATCTATTTGCATGTTCTGTATTATAATGGGTTGATGACTTTTAGATATAACAACAAAATACACACGGATATATTTAAATCAATATTAAAATTGTCTCAGCATCTCAATTGCTGTAATATTTACGCAATTCATTTGTTGATTCTTTTCTTTGTCTTTTTTAGCTCTTCTATCATCAATTATTTTAATTAATCGTTTTGAAATTTTAACAGTTTTTGCACTTGTTCAACAAAAAACCAACTCAATCATCATTACGTGTTCTACATTATTATTATTATTCTACGTCTGAAAAATTAATCGGTCATTTTGTTGTAGACAGAATAATAACGATTTTTGTCTAGTTTGAATGCAATTCGATTTTAGACAGAAAAATTCATTGTGAATTATTTCGTAGTGGGGTGAATTAGTAAGATCGAACTTTATTTGTGTACGATTTGCAAGATTAGGTATAAAACATACATTTACGAAGAAATTGGTAGAAGAAGAAGGTTGTAAGAAGCAAGAATAAACAACCACAACAACAACAGCTCAGTCTTTCTCTTCGATCTTTGCTAAGAGAGTAGCAGCAGCAGCAGCAGTGTGCAGTCTCTGCTGGTCCGGTCGTCGCCATACATAGACGGCGTGCGAAAGCAAGAACTTCTTCCTATTATAATAGCAGTGACTTAATAATAATAAAACAAGAAAAGAACAATTTGAAGATTTTTGAATTTTCTAATTAAAACATTTTTGTTTGGAAATTTATCGGAAAAAAATTGTTTAAATTCTACTAAAATAAACAAATATCATCGAAAAAACGATAAAAACGCGGAAAATTCAAAGTGTTTTAATTAAATAAGTATTAAACTATCACGGTGTGCACATATGTCGCTGACCTTCCATTAAGGCGATCTCTTCTCGTTGGCTATTATTGATTGATTATAAATAGTACGCCGACCTTGCCATTGACATTCATATCAACTCCGGAGATGTTCTCTTGAAATTATCTAACGTTCCGCTAGAATCCTTGATTGCTTTATTGTTGAATTTTATTTTTTTTAATAATCCTCTCAACTATCTAACAACAATGACTAATGTTAACAGGATCAGAATGGTTGTATTGGGTAGTCCTAGAGTTGGAAAATCAGGTAAGTTTGATTTTTATTGTGTTTAAAGGATTTAAAAGAAAAATAATAAAAATAAAATTGTTTATTATTAAATTTAAACGAATTGATCTTTTAAATAGAAATATTTAGAAAGTTGTTGATTGTTGTTCAATATGCTAGAATAATTCATTGTCTTTTATATCGTTTAACGTGATGTAAATTTGCAAAAAATTCGCATTTTCTCTTCGATTGTGATAGAATTAAACTAAAATACAACCTATATGTCGATTTTATTTGTATATAAACAAATAATCTAAAAGAAAATGAACATTATTACGAATAAAATAAGTAGCTTTTATGATATTTCTTTTACATCGGCCCCAGTTGTAAACTTGTCCACAATGTTGTAGTTTAAAATTTAAATGGCAAATTAAAACGCTAATATGATTAATATTTATGTCTATCGTAAAATTACGTTACATCTCTATCTATATACATACATACATACATACATACATAGATAGATATCATATGTACCTATGTATTTATTATTTTAACAAACTAAAATCACTACAATTTTAAATTGGATTCGAAAGATCACACACAAGAATGACGATGCTTTATTGTTTAAAAGAAAGAAGATGCCGCAGACAGATACCTATTAAAGAAAAAAGTCTACATCAAATTAGGACACTATTGATATCTATAGCTACTGACCGACACAAGCTCAAATATAGTCAGATAGGCACATCTATAAAAGGTAAAAAACGTAAAGAGTGTGTTGTATCATGATTGATTTTTGTCTCAACAAAACCAATCATCGTGGTGTGTTTTTACGTGGTTTGATTAGATTAAATCCATCTATTTATTATAAATAGGGTTTATTTTTCTAATAGTGTTAATTGGAATGACGATAACGTTTTTAATTAAAATTCATTAATTTTCGATTTAATGAACACCGAGAAATCGTTTTTGTCAATATTTGGCAGAGGATTGTTGGAAATTTTTTTCCCTTTTCAAATAGCAAGACTACACTAATTGGATTTAATTCTTATTTGAATTTACCGATTGATGTTTACCGTGTAAAGAACTGTCATCCGTATGGTGTGTTTTAATGTGTTTGTTGAAGATTATGTCTCTCTGGATGTTTTACTTAAGAGAATATACACCGACATTGAAATAAGAAACGTTTACTTTCCGTTTTATTTATGATAATTTTGCATTAATACCTGTACACTTGAGAGATTTTATACAAATTTATTTAACACAAAAATTTTCACAAAGGGAATTAATTATTTATTTTTAGCTTGATCAAAGTAAAAAAAAATAGTTGACAGCTTTCTTTATTCGTTAATTATCTACACAAAAAAAAGAACAAACAACTACCAGAACAACAGCAAACAAATTATTAGGGTATCGAAAGTGAGATGATTTAGGCATTTCAATCGTTAATTTCCAATTTTGCGTACATGAATCTATCTATGTATAGTAAAACAAAGTTGATTTCATCAACATGACTCCAGGGGGGATAAGTTGGCAATAAATCGAATTCTTCTCATTTTTGTTGTTGTTATTGTTAAGAAACAACGGCAAAATTAACGGAAATCTGAAATTTCGTAACACAAACTTTTATTATTAGGTATATAGGTACCTATCTAAAGATAAAATGAATGTTGACAGATGTGGGTGTAAATCAAGACAACGTGCAAGACATTATGGCAAAATGTGCGATTTTAATCCCGGAATTTATGTAGATATGTATGGTATATGGTGATTATGTTTGGTTTATGTACTCTCATATACCTATGATACATAATATTATGACATTTGTTGAAAATGAAATTCAGGCCAAACAAAAAAAACTGGCCCATAATAATTGTTATTAAATAAAGACATTTCCCGGATTAACATTAGTAACGATTATACGATTAAATTTATGATAGAATACTTTTCCTTAAAGTATACCACCAGGTTTAAGATAAAAATCTTGAAATATCTACCAATGTAAAACACAAGATTTATTACTGTAACGTCTATGGATGTATGTATGGATTAAATTTAGATTGTTGAATTATATATATTTTTCTTCTTCAAATCATTGTTAAATATAGGTATATAAGTATACCAAGTTAGTTTTATCAACAATTTTTTATCGATTATTATACGTAATTAGCTTAAAGGCAAGCAATTTATTTTCTTCAATTTCAAACATTATCTATTATCAAATAAACATATTAAACTCATTTAATTGCATAATGTTAAGTTGTTTTAAAATTGTTTAAACTATCTACACACTCACACACACACACACACACACAATAATATTAAAGGAGAGTTTTGTTCCTTTATCGTTAGACAGATGATTAATTGTTCTTATAATAAATGATCAGATAAACGACAGGAAGTCGTGTACTTTACTAACTTGTCTTAATATTTTATTAATTTGCCATATAGTCACGTAATTCACGTAATTGATATTCCATCTTTTTATTCGAAACCAACAAAAAAAAAACAACAATCGACCTATTGCAGCAAAACCAATTGTTTTATTATAAATGATTAGCCATTGATCATACAGTAAAATGTCAATTTTTGTTTTCATTTACATCCTAAAATAACAGATACACGTACATATGTAAAGTTCATTCAATTATATGTTGAAATGGTAATTCAAAAATGTACAAGAAATGTGCTGGGATAGATTTGAAAAAGCACCATTACAGGTTGTTTCATTGTAAAGTTGTAGAGTTAGTCTGATCATAATGAGGCATTCTCAAATGAAACATCCTGTATATAACTGTGATTAGAAGTTCGTCTGATTCTATGTTTCATTTCCTAGTCGTAAAAGTACTATTTAGATAGATAGATTTTGTTTTTTTATTAAAGCAAATTTCTATTCAACATTGAAATAAAAATAATGAATAACCACCCACATTATCCGGAATTCGACAATGAATAAGAACGATTAATTGTTGCAATTCTTATAGGTACAGATATCTTATATGCACTGTTTACGCACATAATATAATTAATAAAACTCTTTCGAATAACAACAGGAAATATTAATAATAACTATAATTATCTGTTTGTAAAATTATTATAACAATTGAAAAGAAAAATGTGCGATTTCCCCGCTCAAAGCTCGAAAACAATTGTAAATGAACAACAATAATAAATTAAACAAAACACAAAACAAAAAGCATAAACAAAATAAAGAAATAAACAATAGCTACATAGTATCTACTATTCCAACAAATATATAAATTTCAAATTATTATGCAAATTATTTGTAGAAACGTAGTTTTTCATGGGTTTTCTTTTGTATATATACCTACATATAAAACTGGAAATGACATTTTACATGGAAACGACAAGTTGTAAATTACATAAAAAGCAAGAATTGTGAATGAAGTTGGAAATTATTTATCTTGGAATAGTAATGTTGTAATGTTATAAATATGAACATACGAATAACACGTGTTTTCTTGTAAATGACTTGCAGTCTCATCATTTTATGATAACAATCGTTTTGTTAGATAGATAGAAGAAGATACTTTCACTGTTCCGTGTCATTGGTTAATGTGAACACTTTTGCTGAATCCCTCCCCACCCTTTCATCTATCGATTTTGAATTAGATTTTCGAACATTTATAGAAACATTCACTAAATAAATACGTATTTAACTATTTAGATATAGGTATCTATATACTTAAATACATATAGGTGCCGTTAGAGTTTCAGATTAGGATGGTCAAAACACGAAATTGTACCGCCTACGAGACACGATTTTTTGATTTGCAAAAATAATTGTCTTCAATTTTTACAAATCAATATTAGATAGGTATTGCATTGTTGTCCTGTTTTTAATCTCTATTTTGAGAAGATCGTGACAGAGTTGCTTTGTACAATTCCCAATCCATCTATCCTATCTATTCTAAATAGACAACATTTAATCGCAGTAATCCGAATTGACACTTTTCTATTCTAAATTTAAAGCAGCTCAAGGGATCTGTGCTGCTTTCGTTTTGCAAATCAATTTTTTATTTGTTTATTTTTTTTTGTTGGCACAATGACACCAAAACGTTTTTTATTTAATTATTATTGTTATGGTTTATTTTTGTTATTTATTATTTTTGTTTTTTTACAACAGCGCCTCTAACCGGATAAGTGCCAGATTACATATTAGAAAAAAAATCCAATTTGTTTGTCAAAATGACATCGAAGATAATTGTCCAACTTTTCGAACAATACCGACATTCGCGTCTAAATTTCGTTAGATCATTATCGGATTTATCATTGCGTCCATCAAATATAAAACTATTGATCGATTGTGATGTTCTTGAAATTATTAAACCGTTATTGAATGATAGTTGTAAACAAGTTCAACAATATTCGACGATAACTTTAGGCCGTTTAGCACATCATCATGTGAAGATAGCAGAGAGAATTCTCGATTTTCAGTATTTACCAATATTAATTGAAAATTTGATTAATGGAAAACAGAAATTCCAAAAAAGTGCAATTCTATTTGTATTAAGATCAATAGCTAAACATAATCCAGAATTGGCTAATGTTTTAATTGAATCTGGTGCTATAAAATGTATTGTTGGATGTATGGAAGACTTTGAAATTTCTGTAAAAGAATCAGCTGCATGGACAATTGGTTATATAGCACGGCATAATCAGAAATTAGCTGAGAATTGTGTAGATGTTGGATGTGTGCCAATATTGATTTTGTATCTGCAAGATCCATATTTATCGTTAAAACAAATTGCAGCAAGTTGTCTATCAGATATTGCTAAGCATTCAATTCATTTAGCACAAGTTATTATTGATAATGGTGGTGTTGGATGTTTGGCTAAAAATTTAAATAATTTCGATGTGAAATTGAAACGACAAATTTTAATCGCATTAGATGCATGTGCAAAACATTCAATTAAATTTGCTGAAATCATCATTGAAACTGGTATTATACCAATGATATTCTTACATATGGCACATGAATGTTGGCAAGTGCGCCGTAATAGTACAATTTTAATACGTGATATTGTGAAGCATTCATTGAAATTAACCGAATTTATTGTTAGCAATGGTGGTCTTGATGTGTTGATTCAAATTCAATTCAATGAAACAAATCAAGATGTCAGAATTCCATGTATTACAACATTGGGTTATATTGCTGGCCATTCTGAACAATTTGCTTTATCAATTTTACAATACAATGTGATGACAGTATTACATGAAATTCTATTGAATAATACAACGAATGATGAAAATTTATTAGCTGTCACCATATGGACATTGGGACAAATTGGTAAACATTCACCAGAACATTCAGATACTATAGCATCATTTAATTTATTTCCACGTATAATAGAAATTTACGAATCAATAAATTGTTCAGACGATTTGCGATTTAAAATTGAAACAACATTAAAACAATGTTTACAACATTGTTATCAATTATCATCATTAGAACCATTACTTTATGATGGACCATCAAATATTTTAGAATATGTTTTAATACAATTTAGTAAAATTCTACCATATGATCATAAAGCACGACGATTATTTGTAATGACTGGTGCTTTAAGGAAATTACAAGAGATCAATATTGAACCAAATAATATTTTAACACAGTATCGCGATTCAATAAATTCATGTTTCCCCGAAGAAATTATCCATTATTATTCACCTAATTATTCAAAGATTTTATTAGAGAAAGTTGAAAATTATTCACCACAACCAATTGTTGTTGGTGATGTTGATGATGATGATGATGATGATGATGATGATGACAACAACAAATTCTTAATTACATAAATTGGAAAAATTTATAATTAAAAATTGTCATTTATTGATCAATAAACTCGTGAATTCTGCCATCATTATTATTTCTATATACAGTAGTAGCATTTTATTATTGAAAAGAGATAGATAGGTATATCTATATGTTGCCAATGATGGCAAAAATAAATTGTTGTTAGATTATTACTATTATTATTATTATTATAGATATAAATGTCGTCTATAAGGTCATTAACATCTTAAGTAGTCGTCAACTGATTAGAATTTTATTGATATTCTTGGGAATTTTCAGAGTTTCTAATTCTAATAAACACAAATAGATCTATCTATCTATATAGTAAACATCAGGAAATTGTTGAATATCTTGAATATTTTTAAGATTACTCATCTTTTGTTATTTTGATACAAGATTTTTCGATTAGTAATCAAATCTGTTTAACATTATCCATTAAGGGTTCAATGTGAAAGCTCAACCTATAAACCTTTATTGTCGTTGTTGTTGTTGTTGTTGTTGTTGTTACAAACCTTCCAGGTATTGGCGGCATTGATGATGTTCAATTGTTTAGAATTTGCGAAAATTTTAAATAATGAAAATTGGCAATAAATTGTTTTAACCTTTACATAGTGAAATTATCATTTTGTCAATTATCCTCTATATAATTTTCAAACTAATTTTATTTTAACTATCCTCAAAACGATAAAAAGGAAAATATTAAATTGAAAATGAAAGTCAAGTAAGTATAGTGAGTATTAAAAAAAAAGAATAATTGTAAAATAATTTGTTTAAACATTGCAATTTGAAAGATAGCATTTTTCTCATTTATGAAACTCTATATCGAATTTAAACAAATAGCATCCAATTAATTAGATATAGTTATAGTTGTGTTTTGTATATATTATTATTATTATTATAAGAGCACTGGACAATGGATAGTGTGTGTGTGTGCGGAGGTCAGGTGGAGAGTGTTGGCGCCGTGCATGGCTCCGTATAATTTCACATTTATCACAAACAGGCCACAATCTCACATTGCAATCTTTCTCTTATAGTGGTGTCGGTTGGATAATGCGGCATTCACGCCGCAAGATTTAAAAAAAACAAATTAAAAAACTATTAAACAATACAAAAACAAAAAAAAAGATTAAAATTCCTGCGTATCTAACAAGGAGGGATTTGTTCAATCTTTGATACGATACTTGTTAGAATTAATTTGAAACGTGAAATAAGTCCCTCATTATTGTAAAAAAAACAACAACAACAATATAATTAAAAAGCGCACTAAAGCGTTTCTTCTTTTTTATTATTATTATCATCATCAGTAGAAGATAATATTAGCAAAGCTAGACGGTGTAATTATTGGTCTGATTCAATTTGTATCATTTGTGGGTTCACGTCTTGACCGTATATTAAAGTCTCTTTAGATATTTTTATTTATTTATTATTACCCTCTAAATGTAATTTAGGCACTTTCACAAAATTATTACACTAAATAAATCTACAATCATTGTTAAATCAGTGAAAGCTATTACATAGATATACCTAATATAAGCTAATTAAAATTATTGGAATATATTAATAATGATTAATAAAATAATAATTGACTGTAGAGGTAGAATAATTTTCTAAACATTAAAATACCATGTAATCTATACGAATTGATAATAATTTTCATAATGACTATGATATTTCCTAATAAATATAAATAAACTAATCATTGATTATTTATCATAAGACTTTTATAATGAAATACCGGCATCGGCGCCCACCTTTTACCTTATCTCCAATAGGACAAGAAAAATTAATTAATTGATTAGGGAAGCTAATGGCGACGGTAGCACTAGTCTAGTAACGGTGGTGGTGGCGTCATGCAAATTACTTTTTAAACAGGAGATAAATGATTCTCTTCCACTCTTCAATCAAAGTAGTTTTTTTGATAAAATATCAACTATTAGTTTCTCTCTAGATAATAATAAATATACATATCTATTATATAAGTACATATATGGTTTTTAAGAAAATTGAACGCCACGTGATCCATTCTATCTATTCTCCATAAATAATAAGATATATGGGTAAAGACGGTTTTCAAGTCACGTAGTTAATGTCTATATATTTGAAAATTTTTCAATCTTTTCAAATTATTTCAATTTGATTAAATTAATAATTTCCATTTTTATAATAATAATAAAGAAAAAGAAGAGGAAAAATCCGCTTATATTTATAATACCTACTTGACTTTATATGGTTTAGAATTTTTTCCCTTGGAAAAGATCACAAAAGTTCAAGATGCCTATTTCTCATGCATATGTCTTGTCGTAATCTTAATATCGCGCACATCTTGTCTTCTTTTATTTGTTTGAATGTATGGGAAAAAAGATGAGCAGGGAGAAACAGTGAAAAGATCGTGACTAGTGGAGATGTATTAAAAATATCGGGGAATGATGTCGGCACTTTATGATAACACTGATATCTACAAGTATATGTGTATGTACATAACATAGATAGATAGATACATCATTTTTTTCATCCTGCGTATGTAAAGTTCTTTCTCTTTATAAAATTGCAATAAGTCTACAGGTAGATAATACAAGTACAACAGTACATATTCAAAATTGCAGGTTAGTAGGACACACGGTAATTCGACAGATAGGTGGCTCAATCGAATAGTATCTTACAATCTTGGTTGGGTATGTTTAATTAACCATCAAATTAGATGGTTAATTATTGTCTTCTCTCATATCTTTGCTGCTTTTTAATAACTAATTTATTGATTATTTTTATTGCAAACAAAAATCGTGCCCATCTACTTATTAAACAAGTTGTTTACGGTTAATTGACAGCAGATTTTTATTGTTTTATTTGAAAACAATTCGTCTTTATTTTCCTTTAAAATTTCGTCATAATAGATGAACGGTAAACGGATAAATTAATAAACGCAAATAAATATCACAATGTTTGACTATATGTTTCCCTTTTATTGTTTTGTTTAAACACCGTTAACATGTAAATATTAAGGAAGTATTTATATAGTTTGGTTGTTATAACAAGACGTTTAATTTTGACGAATATTTACTTTTAAGTTAACAGGGAACAAAACAAAAAAGAAAGAAGAACAGAAATACAATACGTTACCGTTAATGTACAAATTTTTCTTTTGCGTTTTTTTTTTGAGATATCCAAACACTTACAACACCTTCAAGCTATACACCTACTTATTTGCTTTAATTATTCTCAATTATTTTAATATTGCCATTAAATTCACCTGTAAAATCCTCGTTAAATGTTCGGTGGTAATGCAATTTTTTAAACGATGCTGTGTATATGGCCATAAAATGCATTAACATAAATATAAGATGGTGCCAAATGCACAAAACAGCACACGAAATACGAAACAAAATTGGCATACACAAAAGAAAAATTCACACATGTACGTATGTATATCAGAGGTACGAATGTCTATACTTGAATGTACACCATAAATTTCGTATGTTATTTAGTGAGTGTGGTTTGTTCTTGTTTTTTTTTTGCGTTTCCTCGTTCGTTCTTTCGCATGCATCTTCAATTCGTTCATTTTATTTAGGTACATCAGATCAGGTAATTTAAAAGCGCATTCAGAATTGCTATATAATGAGCTTTTGACGCCATCTTTTAATTTAATTCTTTTCATAAATGCATATCTACATACATATGTATGTAGATAAGAGTGTTATTTTCTAAAGTGATTATCTACCATTAATTTTAACCGATTTATGGTAAGATGTGTCATTTGTAAAAATTTATACGATTTTTTTTATAAAAGCTTAATGAGGACAACTCGAAATTGTATCGAGCTTCAAAGAAGGATTATGTAAGGTGATGCAAAGCTTGTATTATAAAATGGAAGAATTATACTCTGCCAATTCAAATTAAGTCGACTTGACATCTATACGACGACAACAACAATAGAGAATCACAAACATTTATGAACTATACATTTAATAAACACGTAGTTCTACTTCCATAAAGTCAATTTATTAACTATTTAGCTCAAAAAAGAATGCTCATATATCTACCTATCTAATATGTTATTTTTTTCGATAATAATATATTCTCGCTTCAATTAA
Source organism: Meloe dianella (assembly GCA_028455855.1). Classification (NCBI taxonomy): domain Eukaryota; kingdom Metazoa; phylum Arthropoda; class Insecta; order Coleoptera; family Meloidae; genus Meloe; species Meloe dianella. Next base: position 256,507 of record JAPTHL010000055.1, on the reverse strand, counting down.
ACAATAAATTTATAAGACAAAATGTCATTGTTTTTTGCACTTTAAACATAAGCAGGTATATCTGTATGAGATAACAATCACATAATCAACGAATTCATAAAGAAGAATACGCATAGAGAAGAAAAATCGTGATGGGGAAGAAGAAAAACACCCACCACTTTCACTTTTCTTAATTACATAATTTTGACTATTGTCATAAAACAATAAAGTCTTTGTTAACTTATCCACATTTGTTTAAACAAAAAATTCAAATGTTTTACACTATCCTTCTATCCTTTTCCCAACAGGACCTGCTACTAAAAAACCCCTAAAGTTCTCTCTCGATATATTTAATTTGGGATGGTAATTTCTCATTTTACAATGAGGATGAGTCAAAAAGAAATACCACCATCGACTGCATATTCCAACTGTGACGCAACAAATGTAGACATGGCATTTATTTATTTATAGCAAAATTTGATATGACATAAAATTGCAATAAGAAAAAGAAAAATTGGATTTTTTTGCGGTTATTTGGTTGGCAGTTGTTGTTGATTTTTTTTAATACATGAGGTTAAATTACAATTTCATTCTATGAAACTGTGGTGTAAATTGATATCGGCCAAAAATCAATCCCATGAATCAAAGTTGTTCACTTAGCAAACATTGGATATTTGAAGAATTATTGAAATCATGCCGGTAGGATTTAAATATTGCCAGGATAATATTATTATTATTATTATTATTATCATTATTTTAATATCTATTTATTTAGATGGAAAATCTTCTCTTTATTGTGAATGTTGTTGGATGCAAAAGTTTACTTTTTAAATAGTTTTCAAAATAGCTTAAAGCGCAATTCATATTTTATTACAGATCTAAATTGATTGAGCTTTCGTCGGCATTAATAATAATAATAATAATAATAATAATAATAATAACAATAATAATTATTTAATAATTATAATTATAAAATAGAGATTTGTATGTTGAGGGTGTTTTCGATTATAAACTGATAAATTTCCATTATTCAGGTCATTATTAAAATGGACAAAGTAGGAAAAAGAAAAGAGAATCAAATCACCAACATGACTAAAAGATGTGAAAGTGCTAAATATTATTAAACCATCAACCATAATGATTCAATTCAATAACGTATGATCGAAATTTTCTAATCTATACATCATGGGTTTTTTTTTCGTATAGGTATTCAAAATTAAAGATGTAGATGTAGATCACCCGTTATTTACAAATTCGATAATTTCAGTTGTGGAAGATGAAGAGAGAAAATAACGTAAAATTACAACAGTCTTATATTTATCAACCGTTAACTGTAAGATTACAGTTTAAATTTTTTGGTCATTTTTTTTCTTTAATTTTCTTGTACATAGTCGTTTAGCCATTTCTTCGATATTATATATTATCGAGAAACAACAAGGCAACAACATTCGATTATTATCTATATGATTTTATATTGTCGAGATAAAATCAATTACGAATGATATGGGTATACCAACAATTTGGGTTTTAAGTTGTTTATAGCTACTGGAAATTTTGACAAATTCTGATTGAAAAACATTTACTGTATACCGATTTATACGTATAACACTGACCTACTGGTTTAACTGAAAACTTGCATACGACCTTCGAATGTCGTTCTATAAAAGTACACAATGTAAAAAGGTCGCGGTCAATCTAAACTTTCAAACAAACAGGATGAAGTTTCATTTAAAACAAAATTCTCAATAAATTAATGTGACGTTGACAATAATAGAATGATGAAAGGCCTCAAATGGTCGGACGATCATCTTTCTACTTCATAGATCTATAAATTTCGATTTAAAATTGTAATTACAAAGTATTTCGTTTATTTTTCCGATACTATATAGTAATATATTTTCTCTATAATACAGATGTACATAGTCTTTTCAAAAGATACATCAACAACCAAACCAACTATATTATAAGTATTGAGTTGTATAAAATTGGTTTTATTTAAAAAATAATAAATAAATCTCAACTTGTAAAGAATAAATAAACTTTATTGTTGTTATAGAATACAACAACAAATTGTACAGCAGCAACTAACAATAGTTGTTGTTGTTGTTGTTGTTGTTGTCGTGGTGGTTGTTGTTATTGTTGTTTTATACATGTTATTTCTTAACGTCAATTATACATGTTGCAAGTGTTCTTGCCTTTAGGATTTCAACACTTTGATGGCCATCATAATTAACCGTATCGTCTGATGACTGTTAAAACATCAATTGCGGCGCCATTTCTCGACAATAAACTTTACGGTAACCGAAAATTAAAAAACAAAAATCGCACGATTAAAATAATGACTTATATTGTATTAACATAATAACTATGTCAATAAAGAAAAAACAAGAAGAAGATAAGAAAGATGTAAATTTCTATTGTATATCGTGTAATATAAATGAATGAGTTATTGCAAATTGTCGCTATAGGAAATTACCAACCAATTTAACAAAGACTTTTTCGTCATATGTACGTACCTGTGTACGTACATGATATTAAAACGATATTATCGAAATGGAAAATGGCTCAGGAAATTAGAAATAAATCAAATTTATCATTACCACTACTACAAACAAAATGTAATAAAACAAACAACAAAGGAAACAAGTTTATAAATTTCATTACACAATAAATACGATAACTGGCTATAAAGTCACAGAAAATGTTTGAAAAATTAAATGTTATTAAAAACGAGAGAGGAAGAAACAGTGAGAGATAGAGAGAGAGAGAGAGAGAGAGAGAGAGATATGCAGACAATATTTAATAAAAACTGTAAATGATTCAAGTAAGGACAAAAGCAAAAGGAAATGAGATAACTAAGGGAAGACTCCAATTACAAATAAATACAGCTGTAGGGTGATCCAATAAATTGTCTTCTTATGTGTATAATTTTTATATAAAACCAATAAATTTATGCATTATTAATATGTATTTAGTAGTTTATTAACGGACAGATTGTGACCTATCTATAAATTTTTATTATTATTAATAATAAGAATAATACCAATCTATTGTTAATTTGGCCAGATGTGTTTAAATCAATTTTTTACAAATCTGTATCAATTAAAACCAATTAAATTAATCAAACAATTTACACATGGTTTTTGTTGTTGAGTATGTTTTGTCTTATATTGAGGGTGATTAAACTATGCAAGTATTTATATAGGTTGCATATTAAATTCACTATCTAATTGTGTTCTATATAAATTATCGATGATATCTATTTATCTATCTATCAAGAATTGAAACCGGTTGTTAAGTAGATAGTGGCGCATTTTGGTTTTGGCTTTTTTTCTCTTTAAAATATGCGATCAAATCGTTTTTTGGCGTGTGTCACGTTTTCATTATTTTAAAACTTAGAAATCACCTATCAATTCTACATTGTATGTATATATATATCGAGATAAGAGAAAAAAAGTTTTCTAGATTCTAATCTATTAAATATTTTGATAGAATTGGATCGTGTTTCAATTAATTCGCCTGTATTTAATTAATGAAATTCTTTGGTATCGATTTAAAACAAAAACAAAACAAGCCAATCGATTATATAAAACAGCACAAGAGATTCTAATTTAGGTATTTATAATATACACAAATAAGATACCTATTTAGTTATAGGTAGATATTGTGTATACTTCTTCTTTTTGTTTTTTGATCTAATAAAACAACGAATCAAGGAAGTATTTAAATCTTTGTTGGTTCTGTGTTTGTCATCAAAGCATTACGATTACGATTTATCGTTTTAATCAAATAGGTATCAGGTTGTTGTTGTCAAGTGTTTTATGAGAAAAATTTTAAATGTTGATTTGCTTGTCTTATTATTTGTCAGATGTTAGGATAGTAATAACAACGACTATTTATTTAAAAGTAAAAAGCCCCCTCACTTACTTGTTGTCTCTAATAAACTGCCAACAATCCTTTATCCTTGTTGTCACTCGTATAGGTCGACTAGAAGTAGGTAATTGTCAACTATCTAACAGAACGTGTTAAAACATACGGGGATTTTGTATCGTGAGAATGGCCGTTGTCACGATCACTTCACTTTATGTTAATAACGTATTTTGTTTATACGTACATATGTATTACTTTCTTATACTACACAATCTACCTTTAGTTAACGTCAGAAGTTAAAATATAAGAAGAAATCTTTATAAAATCATTAAAGTGGCCAAGTGATCTATGTTTATATCTTTATATGTACACATATAGAGAGGATTTATGGATGTTCTAACAAGAAGAGTATCTAAAGAGATTTTCTATCTAATAAAACCACTTACTGTGAACGTTTAACAATTTTCTACGGAAAAAATATCAAATCGACTGACAACTCAATATTGAATTGCAACAATTTTACAAAACACTTGAAAGGTGATTGTAGAAGAATGGCGACATCTACAATATGCTGTCGATGCATTGTTCAGAAACTTGTGACACAATGTTTTTACAGGAAATTGAGAGATTGAAATATAACGTATTTAGATATATATACATATGTATCTACCTATATAATTTTTATACAAATTACAGTGCATTTTAATTCGATTAAATTATAAATCTAATTTAGATACGTACTCGTAATTTTGTATTTCATTATTGTATCTCTATTAAATTCTATTATTTGATATTTCTTTCATTTCCAATTTTAATGATAAAATGATTGGTGTCTTCTTGATGAAAATAAGAAATTTAATTTGTGCCATTCATTACATTTCTATAAAATTGATAAAAGCGTACATAATTCTTCAATTACAGATTGTAATTTCAATTTTGTTTTTATTTTACAGCTGTAACAGTCCGATATCTAACCAAACGGTACATAGGAGAATACAGTTCAACAAGTGGTAAGTTTTTATTTCAAAAATAAAAATTATATATATATATATATATATATATATATATATATATATGTGTGTGTGTGTGTGTGTGTTATAAATCATTTCCTATAACGATTTAAAGTGAAATTTATTCAAATCAAACTATTTAGATATTTTTTTTTGCCTCTCTCGTTTTACCTACATAAAGTGACATGCGTTAAAGTTTTCCGGTACCGGATTTTTCCTGTACAATTCCGCCTCAACGGCGCCTTGTCATGTATGTTTGAACAATACAACAAGAATAATAATAATGATGATAAACAAATGGAAAAGAATTAGATATTCTATATAATGTATGTATAGCAACATCATCTATTAGTTGAAGAACGTGTGCAGTGTGAAAGAGGCGTCCTTTATTACTCTCTTTCTGTCTCTCTCTTCTCCCGCTCTCTATATGTATGTACATATCGTATCCGTGATGTGTCATTGCTTTGCCATTTCATAATACAAAAACCATTACCGTCAATGGTGAAAGAAGCTTTTACCTCTAAAAATCAAGCCAATAGGTGGTCGACTCTTTTAGAGACCATTTCTGATAAAATATATATCACCTTAATTGTTTTCATTTATTTTTATTATGATTATTATACATATGAAGGTATATAATAATGATCAATATCTATAATTCTTTTCATCGATAACAGCAATTAGTAGTTATAGATCAAATAGAAAAGTGACATGAATTAAATTATGTGCATGTATAAGTTTTCAATAAATTTATATGTAGATAGATAGTTATAATAGAATGCATGAGGGGATTTATGGATAAGAGATTTTACCATTTCCGGTTCCCCATACATTAATCAACAAGACACTTAAATGGCACGATTAATGGGCTCGCCTGGTTCAGGTTTCCAAAGGTCAAATCGTCACAGGTATGTGTGAGGGGCTTGAGAGAGTGATAAAGTGAAATGAATTTTATATCAATATGAAGAATGTAATTCTAATTTTTATAAAAAAAATAAATAAAAAATTAATCATTCCTATATAGAGTTATTCATGTCTAATAAGGTGGATTTGTTCAATATTTACATGCCACTCTGTCTCTAAAAGAGAGTTTTGAGAAATTTTCAGTACGTCCAACCAAGTTTTATTATATTTATCATCATACATAACCAGAAATGGTAGCACATATTATAGTTGTATAGTTATTTAACACAGATAAGAACCAACTCCAAAATAGGATTGTTTCAATCAATAACGCTTAAAGTCTTCTTAAAATGTTGTTATATTATCAAATAAGAGTAATATAAAATAACAAAAACGACGATTAGTTAACCGCCTAATTAGCCCATTTAGTTACCGCATTTAACAGTTCGTTATAAACAACAATATAATTCATTAATCATAAAATCAAATCATGTTGTTATCATTACAAAATACTAGTGGTTAAAATTTTGAATAGAAAATTAATGGTTGTAATGTTAAAAATTAATTTAATGTCTGGTGTGTCGTTCAAATTGGAATTTTTCTTAATCTTATTCTTTTATTTAGAATGCGTTTTATTTACGATGCCATTAAAAGGAATTGTATTGAATTTTATCCGAATAGTTCTTTTATTGAATGGAATTTGTCTTGAAGCGATTTTAAACAAATCGAAATCAATAATGATAAAAAAAACACCACCACCATAGACTAATAATTTACCTATCAAAAAGCGATAAATGAGGCTGATTCATATTAAAATTAGGGGGTTGGTTGTTAACCTATCTTTTAAATTGCCAAAAGAATTAAAAAAATTGCATCTGTTCCACTTTCATTTGATTTTATTGTTCACCATCATCAATGTGAATGATGTTATTATCTATAATAAATAAGCTTTATAAATTGGACAGTTGTGCAAAAAAAAATTTATTTAAATTTCGAATAAATTAAATTAAATCTAAATGCGAAGATTAGAACGCGATCAATCAAAATAAATGGAAAACCATGGAAAAGCCTGTCTGTCATTCATTCAGTCAGTCAGTCAGTCAGTCAGTCACAGTCTAGTTTGATAAAATCCACATTATTTATGCAATTATTATATAGGTGTACCTAACGTTAATCTGTAATTATTTTTGTTTAAACAAAGAGTGAAAGGTGTATTTGATCTAATACAGGTTTATTCGAATTTTTACAGATTTTCTTTATCGCCACAATGTAACATTTGATAATGTAACAACAGAAGTTGAAATTTTAGATACCTCAAAGTGTGCGGTAAGTACATATTCATTTAATTGTGTTGAAACATTTAAAAATTAATTTTGTGTATGTGTGTGTGGGTATGTAAATGATGCTTCTATGTATATATATATATATATATATATATATATATATATATATAATAGTAAACATCATTTATTTATTTACAATGTGTCATCGAGACTTTATCTTTACACACAAACGTCTCTGGGTTTAAAATTACAGAAATCAATCCCTTCAACAATTTATCTAAATGACTTGAAATTCTAACAAAATATTTAATGATAATTGTCATCATTCATGATGTAAATCATTTATATTTTCTTGTCATATTGATTTACAACGCAAAATTTTAAAGATTTTAGCCACTGTATATAAATAAATAGTTATTTGATCATTACCCTTTCACCTATCAAGACCTATTTACAACAACCACAATAACTTTATGTTATTTTATATTGTTAACATGAAGAAGCAAGTTATAAGACAAACTGATATATAAATACTTATATTTACTAATTGGTTATTTTCATGCAATACACCTTTGAGAATTAACGAAATAAATCCATTAAACTGACTATTTCCGTTCATCATCATTTTATAAGTACATACAGTTCATTGGCATGATCATGATAAGTTTGACAAGTTATTGATTGGTCATTAATTGTTCGTTATACAAATATACCAATTTCCCAAAGTCATGTAATTTAATCATTTAACATATAAGGTATATATATATATATATATATATATATATATATATATATATATATATTCCGATATATTATATAGTGGAAATTATTAGAAATCATGTAGGTATTTTGCCTGTAGTGACGACCATTAAATGTTAAACTGTAACTAGAAAACGTTTATTATACAAGTCGTTGTAGTTGTCGTATAGAAAATTGCTTCTATATAGGATCAATTTTATCTTCATTTATTATTATTGGCAAATCATTTTTGGAAAATATTACCACATTATCATATATGATAATATTTTAAATTAATGAAATTCAATCAATAACAAAAATAGCTGGCGTAAACAAGCACTTGTTTTCAAATAGGTGCGTATACAATATTGTATCTAACAATCAATCAAGACCTTTCCAGAGATATTCCATTACAAGAAGACCGTCTCTATTCATAGGAAATATTTCATGTTGTTTAAATCCGATACCATGAACTTTAATTAGAAAAACATAACAATTCTAATAGGTTTCTAGTCTAATTGATCATTGGAGTCTCTTTGTTTTTTTGTTGATTTCCCTCCTAAATAATTGTGTAAATTTACGCAATGTGTCACATAGTGTTGTTTCGATTAAGCTATCAGCTTTTCGGATATATGTATGTATGTATGGTTGGGTGAAAGTTCGACAATATCCCACCGACAGAACATCACACAAAAATCTCGATGAGCTTATCAAAATTTAAAAACAACACATAACTTATCGTCGTCACGTCAATTCTTGTTGTTTTATAAAATAAAACAATTGTTTTTTTTCTAGTTGAATGAACATATGTCTACCTTGATTAAATTGACCATTAGAAATAAATACAATCGCTATAGGTAGAAATAGATAGGTAGATCGATGTATACAGCACACTATATCTACTAATCTTGAAATAAAATAACAATTTTGTCTGAAGATTTGAGAAAATAATCCATCTCCATAATAATACAACATCTATGACGTAATATAGAATAGCTAGAGGGTAATGTCTTCACTTAAATATATGTTTGTCTAGATCAATTAATGTCACAATTTCGCACAGTTGAAATTGCTGACCATTCACGCGAGAAATGTTGCATTACAACAATTTTCATGGTGTTAAAATGTTATCTAAGATAAAGTCATATAGCTATATAGATATACATACATTAATAGGTTAGAGATTTTTTTCCATTTTTCAGGGACAAAACCAATGGGGAGCTCGATATTTTTGTTTTTACTATAATCGATAAGAATTAATGTACATCACGACAAACATAATTCACTTTCGATTGCACAACAAAACAATTATTCCATTAGTGCAACTGTAGTTTCTTTGTTCTTGTTGTGGTGGGTGTCTTTATGTCTTTCTATATGTGTATACCTCCTGTGTAGGTCATTGTATATAATATAGTGAATCGTAAAAATACCAATTCCTACTATGAATCATTAAAATTGTGATTAATTCAAATTTAAAATTAGAAGAAAAAGAAACGAAATTAAGATTCTAAATATTTTTGATAATTAAGGCTATAGTTGTTTACAACAGAAATTTTTATTGCATACCTGGTTGTTGTGTGTTGACAGGTTTTTTGTGTTAACAGGAAAATAAAGATTTATTATTAAAGCAGATGTAGTGATTCTAAAAATGTTTCGTTCTTAAGAGCTTTTGTAATTTTTATTTGAATACAAATGTCTTTTTTATCATCGTTTAATAAAGTTTCGAAAGAAAGTAGAAAACTTTTAAAACTAATGCCCTCTTCTTTCCAAAAATTGACTACTGTACAAATATATAATGTTCAATGATTCTTAATGGCAATCTGGTAATTATTAACAACTATATACATAAGTCTATAAATATTTAGATGACTACTTTGAAATCTCATCATCATCATTGCTTCCACAACACAGATCATTTCATCTTAAGAATTATACATATATGTATAGATTCTGTATAGTGTTAGAACCAAACACCTTTTATTTTTTTAAACGGTACATAGGATAAACTGGACTTAACAAATGTGTAAGAAAGCAGCAAATATTTCACATATTTATTTTATGATACGCCATAACAACAATAACAACAACAACAAGGTGTGATCTTATTTTCTAGTCACTGACACTTATCTTTTTCCACTCACTTAAATGCCAAATATTCCAATGATAGTAATTTTGTACATATATAGTTTTCGCGTATTTATTAGAATGTAATATAAATAAATAATAATAAATACCTACATGTTTAGTGTAATTAAAATTGCTATTACTTATTAATTAATATTTGAATTGCCAATAATAATACGAATATTAGTTAGCATGAAATGGAAAGTGTGAAAATTACGACTGTACAAATATTGTAAACACAATGATATTATCTGGCATGTTTTTTTATTTTCATTTCATTTTGTGTATCTACAACAATAAAGACGTTGAAATAGCCTAGAATCATTCAAATAGCAATATAGATACCTATTTAAGCTCAACAATAGTGTTTATAAAGAACTCAACTGTTGATTGGCGTCTATCTATCTATCTATCTATCTATCTATCTATCTATCTATCTATCTATATGCACATATGTGTATGTGAATACCTATGTAAATAGATACCAAATCAATTTATAGAAATTTTATAATTTTCGATACACTAACAAATTTACAACAGACGCCTATATTTAATGGTATTGTCACTAAATCTTTTAAACAAACATTTGTTTATAGGTTTATGTGATTTTTCATATAAACACACTAAAACGATGTTTAAGAATTTATGAAATTTATAATAAAAATTTACGACTTCACGCTTTCTTTTCATGTTTTTCTTTTTCTATTTAAAATTTTCTTTGAGAAAATCTCTTTGATTTATCGTTGCAAGATTACAAAAATTTACATAATGGTAACTATAGTACCGTTGCATACCTATCAACTAAAAAAACTGGTTCATCTTGCAGACTTTTTTAATCAATAAACATATTTTGGTGGGTTACAGTATTTTTTCACCACCGTTAACACTGCAAAAGCAACAACTAGAACAACAACAACAACAACAACCGACAATTTAAATTCCTCAAGGCTAAAGAGATAATTTGCCAGTGTGCGTGGATCAGTTAAATCCAATGCCTGTTTGTGTAACTCTTTTTCTTCACTGTTAAAATAAAGCAGTCTCGCCTGCTAGAATCATTCCAAGAAAAATAATCATCATGAAGCACAAATGCCTTTAAGTAAAGATGTGCGTCGTTGTCGTCTTCGTCTTTTCTATTTTATCTACTTTTGTATATCTATAATAATTTATTTATATTTATCTATGTCGACTTTATCAAAAATTAAAGTTGTACCTATTTACTACCTATACCCTATAATTCTAGATATTTCTAATAGACGCCCTAGGAGTTCAAATAAAAATCGTTGTATGGTCATTAGAGGTCAGTAGTATAAAGTTGAAACACAACATGAGCTTTTATATGTTCAAATAATAATCTAATGGTGGCTTAGTTTTTATTCAATGGGCGGACAAGTGAATACTATGTCAAATGAATAGATGCTAACCAAGATAGTAACAGGAATATTAATGGTTATTTAGAATATATAATAAGGCCAGTTGTAAAAACAATGATAGAGTCGCGCTTAATTAAATCTTTGATATTGGTCCCGATTTGACAACAACTGAACTTTAAAGTTATTCTAAATAATCAGTATATGTACTATGTATATACTGTTCTTACTAAGCATTAAAGTCTCCTAGTTATTCATGCATAATTCACAACATTTCCATTAATAATTATGTTATAAGATGTTGTTGTTTTTTTTTTATTGCTTTCTTTTTATATAAAGTCATTATCTGTGTTAACGATCATTTTAACGCTCTGTCATGTAGAAATGCTCTTAAAATTTTAACAAAATGAAATAAATCATTTTCAATAATACTTTAAGGCAATATTTGAATCATTTTATCAATGTAAACGAATTGCAATTATCGATAACCTGTAGGCATGAATAAATTCTATGATCCTACAAATGTCAATCAATTTACAAATGTATGTGTGCCTGTGTTTGTGTGTTTAGTATGTACCTATATGTGTATATAGAGGTATATATAAACACAATTGTAAATTGAGTGGGTTGAATCGATAAAAATAAATAAATAATGAATTTCTATAATTTATCTAAATAATGCGTAGGTATGTTGATTTGTGTTATTTTTTCATTAGTTTTTTTTACATATCTACAAAAAAATTGTGATTTATAACAATTGTTAAATTTTAAAGAACATTTGCACGATTTTATCAAGCCATACATCACAATTACCACCAGACTTGAGGCTAATTTTTTATTTATTTATTTATTTAATAATGTAGTTCTATAAATGTCAATCAAAACAATGTAATGTTGAAAATTTAAAATATCAACTATGAACTATACAATAGAACAAAAAGTGGTCGTTTGAATTTATAACACCTCCAACATGTCAGGTGGTTGTTTATTGCTTTCAAATATATAAATATGTGTGTGTGTGTGTGTGTGTGTGTATATATTTTCTTTTTTTGTTGTTGTTTAAATGGCCAATTAGTCTTGTTGTCGCAATATTTATTCTATCTACATACATACATATACATATATTACACTCTTTATTTTTCCATCTCTTACAAAATAGATTATTGTATAGATTTTAAATAATGGATGATCGAGTAGCAGGTTGGTGATTGCGCTCTGTTTGACTAATGGTATTCATTGTTTGGTCAATCAACTAACTATAAAATATCACAACAGATAAGGAGAAAGTTTATAATAATAGAAACAGTGTTGGGTGTATGTGTACCTACATATAGATACCTACCTATATAGAATTCATTATTATTATTATTATCATCTGTGTTGTTTGGTGTTGTACCTATATAATAACCACCAAACCCTATTTCATTGATATAAATGACCCAACATATACAATCTTACTGAAAATAGTTTTAAACTGATAATGACCACCTGTAGATCAGTGGTATATAGATACCTACAACCTCATCAAAACATTTAAAATATATCTAGAAATATAAATCACAATATGCATGAATAAATTAAGATATTTTTGACTGAAATTTACAAGACGGAAAAAAAAGAAACAAAAGGCCAACGTATGGGCATAGTTGATTTTGCAATAAACCCTAATTTTTCCACAATAAACGTGTTCTACTTAGTCCATTATTACCTGTTATCCTCTTAAAAAGATTGGTTTCAGGGAATCTACGAATTAGCTCTAGGACACTATCATTATAACGTTGGTATATTAAATTACTTGATTTTCAGCAAACAGTATTCAGGCAAGTTTTTTTTTGTTGAAAAGTAACGCCTTGAACGAAATTACAAAAAGACTTTTTTTACGGTCAGTCATTTACTAGGTAGGTAAAAACACGAAACACTACAAAGAACGTTGTTTTCATATGCAAAGATAACATTTTGATTGAAACAAAACATCTCTCATTAATTTTTAAGAAAATTTTAAACAATTTTAAAATCCAAATTAACAAAATCTGCTACTTATCTGCAGGTGTTGAATAATATCGGAACAATTCTATTATTTGGTTATCGATAATTGAAAGCAAGTGTACCTGAAAATTGTTCAATTGTTGTTATTTAAAATACCATCATCAAATCGATTGTAATCAAAAGTGCAGGTGTATTCATCATACCTATATACACGCATACACACATACACATAAGGTATATAGGTATACAATACATAGACATTTCAATTCTTATGCACAACATAAAACTTTATAGCTTCTATGGGTTTAATAGTTCAAGTATCAAACAATGGTTTTACACTTTAAAGAGTTCAGTCGATTATTTTTAATTAGACTTTTTAGCATCACCGTTACCGTCGTCATCGTCATCATCATCTATTTCATATTATTTAAACAATATACAGCCCACACCCGTTCAACAAAGCCTTGTATATTCTTCCTCTCTGGAAGTAGATTGTTTTCTTTTTCTTCACATATGGTCCAAGTATTGGATTCGGTGTGGTTCTGTCGTCTACACTATACTATACGATCTTATCGTATAAACTATACACATCCGAGTCAATTAAGGTTGAACAAGATAATGCTATTTAAGTACATATGTGAAAAGACAATATCGCTCTAACATATAAACACGGACATTTTCTCAGTTTCCTCTTTTCTAATCGGTTCGCGTTCCTTCTTTGATTTTATAAGGAAAATAAAATCAAGAATACAACACCATAGTTAAGAATGGTGAAAATAGAACAACAACGGGATGTCTGCAAGCAATATTGGAGATTCTATTTTTTTTTTTGTAAATCTACTCTTAATGAAGAAAAACAACAGTAACAACAATAGGAAAAGAAAACAAATAAAAATGTATGAACTGAAAACACAATAAACTTCCTAGATTGCCACTGGCCGAGCACGATGTTCGATTAGATGTTGGTGCGGTAAATTTTGCATTTAATATTAAAGATTGAATAGTGGTGGTTTTGGATAACTTTTATTTTGAGATTTAATACAAAACCAAAACAAAAACAACAATAACAAACAAATAACCCTAAAAATGAAAGAAAGAGAACGGTATGTTAATTAGAAATCTAACACTTGTTTCATATACCGCTATAAGGGAAAGATTTGTATTGGATGAAACTTGAAACTTGAACGAATATACCTATGTACGTAATTATTTCAATATTTATTTACTATTTGTTATTTATTATTTATAACAGTGTGACTAATTATCTATTGCATTTTCTATGGACGAAAGGCGCCAGTCATAAACATGTCGTTATATACCATAAATGAATGACAGGTGGTCGTAATCTTATAAAGAAAAACAGTTCAAAATAAGTCCAAGGAAAGAAAGGAAAATGTTATTTCTGTATGCATAGATAGTATAAGTACTTATTCCTTTAAACTTCAATTTAATACACATGCCTATATCGAATTCTATACTATTTAGAATAGTAGATAATTACTATATAGATATATAGCTAGAAAAGCGATAGATATTCCATTCGTATGCAACTGGTTCAAAGAAACTACACCTCCAATGTTATGTAATCGAATGGATTACGATCAAAAGTGCTATAGTGAGAACACGATTTTTGTTGACAATACCAAGAGATGTTGTCATAATTGTGATTTTAACAAAATTGTATTTAGTAAAGGAAGAATTGATAATCTACTGCATAGATAATAAACCTTCATACTTTTAGCTGCCTTATAATCACAAAACATTAAGAAATTCCAATGATTCTTGAGAAATCATTCAATACAACAAACTACGATCTCTTTAATTGAATTTGATAGCTATTAAAGTTTATCGACAAAAAAACAAATAGGTACCTTCTCTTATAGCCCATATTAACGACAACGACAACTAACAAACAACAAAACGAAATAATAGTAGGAATAAATGAAATCAAAAAATAAAAATAAGTAAATCGACAGCGATCTACAGAGATATCTGTTAATAATAAACTACCGGTGAGACAGGTCATCCATTATCAATTACGATGATATCAGTTTTATCTTATTCTCTCAGCTTAAAGTCCTCCGCCCAATTGAAAATTGTAGTCTTAGCGCCGTTTCTGTTGTATACAACAATAATAAGAACAATAATAATCATAATGTAAATTTTAAAAAAAAATGGTATGTATTATTCTTTGTATGATAAAGAAAAATGGTATGGGTGGTATTATTGTTAATATTTATTATATTATTCGAATTATATACATACGTACGATATTTAATGGAAGATTATATTTAACAATGGGTGGTTGAAGTGGGTGAATTTTTTATATTAAAACACCTAATCTTTCGTTTAGATTTTAGGTACAAATTTAATTTAAAAAAAAAATGGATTGTAAATGATTAATGGGCTTTTGAATTGGAAATTCCGCCCCAACTATTTACTTCTGCCTTTATTTCCTTTTCAAAAAAATAAATAAATAAAATGATCATAATATTTCTACCTACACCACAGCCAAATGTTATTTTAATTCAATATGGCACGTCATATCAGACAATTAAGGACTGATTTATATTAGGAATTGTAATATATTGCCTTGTCATTCACTATATAGATAATATGACACCCTCTATGGGCATTATGGAACTTTATTAAATATATATTTATAGATAGGTATTTACCTACGATTTTACATATGGATTGATCATTTTTGTATAAAGAATCTTTTTTATAGTCAAAATTGGCAATTAATTTTTTTTATTGATTCTTGTCCGAAAAGTCACATAAAAACATGATTTATATGATGTTTGGCACAAATCATATTGTTGATGGTTCGTTAAACTTCAATTATTTAGAACATAAGGCGACTTCTTTTTATGATGATACATGCAAAATATAGAAAAATAAATATAAAAATGATCGTGAAAGCTCGTTTTGTTGTTGACTTTTATTAGTAGATTCACTCGTTAAAATTTTTGCAAATAACTCAACATGCAATTCAGTTCCGGTCCATGGAAGTTAATAAATACATACCTACTACATTTTATAGTAGTAGTAATAATAAGAATAATTATTATTATAATACAGTTGGCGAAAATCCAATACAGATTATTCTGTACTGATAAGACCAATTAAATTTGTAAACTTACAACCCACATAAACTCAACAACAGTAACATGAAACATTGGCTGAACTGAATGAAATTGACAGTCATTGGCGTAACAGAAAAAATAAAGATTCCACATAATAAAACTCGATAGATGTTTGGAATATCCTCAAAAACATAATCATTATAGTTACGCGCTACTGGTCTTACAATAATTGATTAATTCGTATACCGATTTAACATTACAGTGACCAGAAAAAATGTTCCGTTTTATTTGTTATTGCCAACAACAATTTCGATTTTTTCAAATTCAATCTTTATTTATCAATTACAGAAAAATGGTTGCCTTTATGAACATATTCGATGGGGTGAAGCTTTCGTTATTGTTTATTCAGTGAATGATCGACATAGTTTCCATGAAGCTCAAGAAATTTTAAGTCAACTATCAAAATTAAAATTACCATCATATTACACCAGTCTCCTATTAGGCAATAAAAGGGATCTCGACCATTCAAGGTAAATTGAGTTAATTAATCAAAAAACCATAAAAAGTACACAATTCAGCAAGGTACTTAAAAAAGTAGATCAAGATGTTAAGTATAGTTATTATTGAACGATAAATTGTCAGGTGACTTATCTTGAAATATTGTGAAAGTGAAGAGAGATATCTTTTTGTTTATCCTGATCCTGTGAAAGTGTGTTATATTTATAGGTACGACAGTTTTAGAAGAATAAAAGAACGAAGATGAAGAAGAATAAAAAAAAAACAAAGAATATCATTGTAAGGAAGTATATGTATATAAGATTGTATCTAATCAAGATTAGTATTTGCTTCAAATAATTCCTAATGATTAGTATCAAACATGACATTCTTTTATTTATCAAGATTTCATAAATATCCTTTCATCTACGAATAAAATTGATTACACAACATCCTTACTATTTAGTATTTGACTATACCTGTGATAAAAATCGTATTAATCATCTATAAAAAGAAATACAGAGATTATTAAATAGCTATGGGTTTTAAGCTATTTAAAATTACAATAAGTCTTTGGTATTTCCTAGAATACTGACTGTCTCGTACTGACATTTCTCTGATTAGCGCTTCTACATATGCATATGAGGTCAGATCTGAGGATCTGCATATTCCACAAGTAAATACAATTTATACATATAGGTGTCACCACTTGTTTTCGCTACAAGTTACGCATACAACATTTTGGAAACGCATCAAATTTGGGAATTTAGATACTCACGCAAACATTACGCACAAAACACAACAATCTATTATATACCTATGTAGTTTAAGAATTGTTTTTGGACAGCCAACTTTGAATTATAAACGATTGCTGGATACCAATAGAGTTGATAAAAGTTATTAAAACATTGAATTATAAATAATCAAATAAATTAACAATTAAATCAAATTATTGTTAAAAATTATACATTTACGATCAACTGATGATAAGGTTGAATGAATTCGTCCATTGTTATATTCTGAGATACAAGTTGAGGTTATAGAAGGCCCGAAAGTATTAAACCGGCAATACAAATACAGATTCAAAATTATTGAATAATTTTTAATAATTTCCCTTACCTTTATGTTCATTGCAGATATTCTTAGTTGAATTTCCTCCAAAAAACCATTAAATAGAAAACACACACAGCACAAACACACACTAACACTAACACAATATAACACTGCACAATAATCAGTTCTAACCGACTTTCAATTGTTTTTAAACAGCACACTTTGATGCACCCTATGGAGGACTGTTCGCTAATTTCACACTGCATTCCTACCAACGGAATTGCAAAAAATTTCTCATAAATAAAGAAATTAATTATCTAATTAATTAATTACACAAACAAATAAATAAAATGATGGAAAACATTATAAAATAGCAGTTATAATTAAAACAAGTTAATTAAACGTAAATAGAAGAACAAAATCGATAATCTTAACCTAAACTAAATAACATTAAAATTTTCAGTAAATTTTTGTGTTTGTTATTTTTCAGGTGAGCAAATAAATCCTAAAAATATTAGCGTTTTTAGTTAAAAAGTTAATTTTTCATGATTAAAATTCACTTATGCAATATTTCTTCTAATGCTGGGATTGGTATATGTTAATGGAAAATCTATGCAAATCTTATAATCTCCCGAATTATCCGCTTGAAAGGTTACCAAAGCGAACAATAATTAGATAAAGATAATAATGACGACTTCAAACACTTGTATCATTCAAATCTAACACTGCTGCTGATTCATTATTTCATTTAGATGGGGAAAAAAATGCTCCTATCGCACCATCACAATTAACGAAAAAGATATTCCAACGCTATTGATTGTGCCGGTCAAGCTGAAAGAATTTGTGTAACGAAACACAAAACATTCTGTAGGTGTCTAATTCATTTCAATGATAAGATAAACTTTTTAGATAAAGACTGAAGAAATGGAAATAATAATTAAAAAAAGCAGCTGCTGCCATCTTTGTTGCTGCATATCAAATTAGAATCATATCTTATAAAGGTTTTTTTTGTTTAGTTTCGTTTTGTTTATGAATTATTATTGGCTACAATATGATGATCAAGTCTCAATTGTATGGTATTCTTTCTTTCAGTTATGTTTTTTTCTCTTCAAGTTATTTACTAGATGATTGATATCATCGTGTTATCATTCAGGTTGATCTTGGACAAAGATTCTGTGTTGAGAAATAAAATAAAAATGAATAAAGAATTAAATATATAACATGAAATGGTACGATGACACACTGGGACGTTCAATATAATTTACGATTGTCTAAATATATACAACATGGGCAAATATTATAATTTGTTTTTTTCAAAATCCGATTGTTCAGATTTATTGATGATGATAACCTGCTGAATTGTGAAAGTGCACACCTTTTTGTTATTACATCGTATCTACCATCATTATTATTTTGAATTTATTATGATTTGTTGCTGTATATGTGCGTCTTTTTGTTTCTGTTTCAGACAAATCTGTGTCGATGATGGTCAGGAATTATCATTGCAATACGGTTGTCAATTCTATGAAGTTAGTGCTGCTGAAAATTTTGCTGGTGTATCATTAGCATTTCAATCATTATTACGTGAAGCTAGATCTGTACAATTATTGAAGGCATTGCCTATACGAAGAAAATTGGGGGTTAATAGCGTTTCGAAAGTTTTAGGCAATATATTTGGTAAAAATTCAAAAGGTGATCGAAAGAAACGACCATCACTTAGTATTTAATTTAATCAAATAAAACCACACACAAAAATCAAATACATATATCAATTTCAGAAACAAACGAAAAAAGTGAAACAGTTCCTTATTTATTTTCATTTTGAATAAACCAATTGAAATTTTTCGTTTTTATATTGTTATAAAATAATTAAATGAAGACTGATTTGTCGTCGTGGAAATTCTTAGAAAATTTATACGTGCAAAATTGATCTGCTAATTGATGATCTCAGTAAAACAAACATTTATCGATAAAAAAGTTACACTTTTTTTATGTAAATAGTAATTTGTAATTTTATAAAACGCATTTTATCAATAAAACAACTATATTCTATATAAAATTGTTAGTTTAATCATTTCAAATATCCCTCGCAATTTTAGTGATTTTTATTTGATTTCTAGTGAATTCTCCCAAAAATTAAACGCTGCCAAGTCTATCGATTTTCGGCCAGCCTACTGACTCATGATGCAGATATATAGATTTTTGGTTTATTATATTAAAAATAGCAATTTCTTTCGAAAATTATTCACTAAAAGAAGCCATTGAATTGCGGAACTAAGATCACTAAATTATCTTATATCAAATACATACTCGCAAGCCTAGGTGTAACTGATAGATTGACAATGACTATTATTAATATAAGTACTCGTTTTTATTGGAATCAACTCAATTAAGCTATACAATTAATGATTATTTCAACTGGAAAGTAAAACAATTTCCTTTTATTCATAGTTTTGTGGAATCTACTGATTTTTGTATTCGTTCTGCCGATTTTCTAATGAGATACTTGGCAACATTGCTGCAAATAAATCAACATAACCTCAACTAACCTATATTTGAACAATTATGAAATTATTAAATTTTCTTAAACAAAATTCAATTTTTCTCCAGAAATCTAACTTTCTACGTTATTATAGTCACGTTATCGAACAAACTTATCAGGTTGAAACGTTTTGTAATGTAAAAATTAATGTTCCATTTAATATCACAATACAACCATTAGATGTTCATCAATATCCTGAATGTAATCAAATTAATATTAAATTATTAGGTCAAAATGTTGATTTTAATTCAATGATTAATTATCGACAAATTGGTAATCAGATAAATATATCTGCGGATATTCATAAAATCTCCAAAGATATTAATTGTAATGTGGAACTACCAATCAAAGCTAGTTAGTGCTTGTTATCATAAAGTAATTTGGATTATTGTTCTGTATTCGTTTTTCTAGATTTAGATGTTACAAGTGATGGCAACATTAAAGCTGGATTTTTCAATGGCTCTCAATTGATTTTAACATCAAGAAATGGTGACATTGACGTTGAAAAATATCAAGGCGATATTATTCAAGTAACAACATCAAATGGCAATATAAACTTTAACAATTCTATTGAAGCTATTAATTTGAAAGCTAACGTTCTTGAAATTGGTGTAAGATTGCTGTTTTTAACAAAGGAAAAAGATTTTCTTTAATTTTGTCACTTTTTTTTTAGTCAATTACAGCCAAAAAACTATTGGCTTCAAATCTTGAATTTGGAACAAAAATCGGTAATATTTCACTTAAATCTTCGTATTGTGATAATGCAAAATTCTCCACACATAATGGTGATATGACACTACAAAACTTACACAAATCTAGCTGTATTAATATAGAAAAAGGCAATTTGAATGTAACCGGATTAGATGGTAGTGTGGATGTAACAATAGAAGAAGGTAATGGTGACATTCACATTTCAAGAATTTCGAATAATTCAAAAATCGATTTAAAACAAGGTGATCTAATGTTGAAAATTTCCGAAAATTGCATAAATACAACCTATGAAATTATTGGTAAAAGAATCGATACAAATCATATACCAACAAATTTAAAATCATCAATTAAAGATGATGTTTTATATTTAACACCATTAAATGATTTAACAATTCATCAAATTCGTATCAATTGTAGTGATTCTGTTAATTTACAAACAGTTACATGGGGTGATATTTTTAAATTTAAATGAATGAATTTACTTTGTGTTTTTGTGTGATTTTCGTGCAGGTTTGCGTTTCTGTCGATTCTGCTTCTTCTCGGCAATCTTTCTAGCTTTCATTATTTGATCGGTTGTTTTCAATTCGGATCGACGTTGTTTTGATTTTAATTTTTCATTATGACGAATCCATCGTTCTTTTAATCGCCCATGTTGTTTATTACCTGTTAATAAATTAGAAAAATTACCAATTCAAATAAAATAATTGTTAATTATTAATAATACCAGTTGGTTTATGTGTATTTTCATATCCATCATTATCATTGTCATCATCCATTTCGGCAATTTTTGATTTTTCTTTCCATTGAGCATAACGTGTACCTTTATAACTAGCTGGTATCCATACACCGGATTCGGTTTGTATTTTACCAACACGTTTATCCTGCATACTGACCATTTTCTTCTTTTTCCTGTCCCATTTCTTGATTTGTGCACTACGTTTTAGCATTTCTTCAGAATCACCAGTTAGATCGAATTGGACACGATTTGCTTCATTTTGGAAATTCTTAACAGCTAATCTATAATAACAAAACAAAACAGATTTTCCAAATTTTATTATTAGCTAATAATAATAATAATAATGAGAAAAACCAACCCTTCTTCTGTATGTTGATCATTTGGTACATATGGTATGTAATTCTCATCTTTTTGTTTCTTTATTTTTTTATATAAATTCTCCAATTTGCGTTTTTTCGGTACAATAACTTTATTGAATGTATTTTCAATATCTTCAACATTACTTTTAAGTAATTGTTTCTCATTATTGTCATCATCATGATCATCATTATTAGAAGCGAATTCTTGTTGTTTTTGTTCAACAATTTGTCGATATACTGAGATCTTATCTTTATGCAATGAACGTTTCTCTTTCATTACTAAATATTCTTGACTTTTATTTTTACCACAAATTTCAAAAATTGTCTAAATTTATCAAAAACAAAAACAAAAAATGTATTTCAATTTTCTTATAATTTGATAACAACAAAATACTTACACCTTGTGGTCGATAATTTTTCATTGAATCAATCATATTTTCACGTTTTTCTACTAATTCATCATTGTTTCGTTTGAAAATTGTATGTATTGAACATGTATTAAATGGCATATCTTTAATACGTCGATTACTATCAGCTGATGCTGCTGGTCGTGATTTTAAATAATGCTGATAAGCATTTTCTGTAACTTTCCTCATACTAATCAAATCAGTACGATTCTCATGTAGTGTCAATAATGTTGTATGTTGATCTTCTAATAAATGTTGTGGCATTTTACCAATTGTACCATTTCTATTTGTTGTTGTTATTATTGACAATGGCCGTCCAAGGAATAGATGTAAATCTAATAAATGTGCATATTCATCAGGACCAATAAGTGAATAAGCTGTACCAGAACGGCCAGCTCTAGCACAACGTCCAACTCTATGTACAAATAATTTCGATTTCGATGGGAAATTGAAATTAATAACATTATCAAGTTGTGGTATATCGATACCGCGTGCTGCTATATCGGTTACAATTAAAACTTTCACTTTTCCTGTACTAAATTTAGCGGCATGTATTTTTCTAGCTGATGCATCTAAATCTGAATAAATATATGTATTACTAATACCAACACAATCTAATATCATATGTAAATATTCAACATGATGTTTAGTTGCTGCAAAAACAACAGTCTGCTGTCGATTGTCAATATGATTCTTTAATAAAACTAATAATGCTGCTAATCTCTCTTCGGCACGCACTGTAACAAACCACAATTGTAATTCTTCTGGTATTTTCGATTCAACATCTAAACGTATCAATGTTGGATCACTTAAGCCAGCTTTAGCAAAATCAACTAAGATCTTTGGTAATGTTGCAGAGAACAATACAGTTTGTTTTGAATCAGGCAAACGATTAATAATCTCTTGCAATTGTTCACCTAAGCCCATTTCAAATAAACGATCAGCCTCATCAAATACAACATATTCAATACTGTCCAATTTTAAATCCATCTCAATGCACACATGTAAGAAGCGACCAGGTGTTGCAACAATTATATCAGGATTACCATGTATTGCTGAGAATTGATCATCCATTGAATCACCACCTAATATAACTGATGCTTTTAAATTTGTAAAACGGCCAATTTCTTTTATAAATTTCAATGTTTGCAACGCCAATTCTCGAGTCGGTGAGAAAATTAATGCTCTAGCACCAGCTTTGGCACTGCGAATTTTCAATTTTTCAAACATTGGTATCAAGAAACATGCAGTTTTACCACTACCAGTACGTGCCATTGCTACAACATCTCGTCCTTCCAATACCAATGGAATTGTCTACGAAATTTACAATTTTCTAATCTCTTCTCTATTGGGAAAATTATAAATATGAATTTACCTTTCTCTGTATAGGTGTTGGTTGTTTATAGCCACGTTTTATAATACCACTTAAAATATTAAAATTGAGGCCCATTGATTGAAAACCACCACCACCAGCCTTTTTATACGTCTTTTTCTTAACTCTATCATCAACACCATTACGAATTTCAATAGTTTTATTCGGATTTACAAATCCAGGAAGATCTGACATGATTTTCTATTAATTTTACTACAATAAACAATTATAAATAAAATCGAGTTGAACGTGGAAAAATTAGGTTATGTTTAAAATCTGATAGCCATTAAATCAATCAATATTCGTAATCCATAAATTTCATTACAATAATGTTAAATTGGTAAATTATCATAAATACACGAATCTAACATTTGAAATAAATACCACAAATTGTAATTGATGTTTGAAAAATACTTGGAAATATTTGTAAGGTTATGGTAATTTTAAAGTTCGCGGTTTTTGTGTTCAGATTTTTGACAGAAGAAACGAAGATGGTTGCGTTTCCGAACATGCGTATTCTCTTCATGTCAGGACTGCAGCGGCTGTTAGGTGCCTGTTAGTGTCTCTGTAGTGTTTATATTTTCTATTAATTACTAAAAATGGTAAGTAAATCATTGAAAATATTAACAATTTTAGAAAGTTTAAACCTTTATCTTTGGAATTATATATAATTTTTTTTAATTTAATGAAATTTTCATTAAGATGATTGTGGATATTTTCAAACTGTTCAATATCAACATGTTGACCAAAACATGGATATTGTTCACAGGTTTTACATAAACTTTGGAAATATTTTTAATTATTGATGGTTTCTTTGTGATTTTTTTAAAATTTATTACTCTTATTCTATCAACAATTCTCATTTATTTAGCTATAAACAATTTTAAGGTTATGTTATGAAAATTGTTGTTGTAGGGTTTTGTGAAAGTTGTAAAGAACAAGCAATACTTTAAGCGTTTTCAAGTGAAATTCAAGAGGCGTCGTGAAGGTAAAACAGATTATTATGCTCGTAAACGTTTAATTGTTCAAGATAAGAACAAATACAATACACCTAAATATCGTTTAATTGTACGTTTATCCAATCGTGATATAACATGCCAGATTGCATATGCACGTATTGAAGGTGATAAAATCTTATGTGCTGCATATTCACATGAATTACCAAGATATGGTGTTAAAGTTGGTTTAACCAATTATGCAGCTGCTTATTGTACTGGCTTATTATTAGCAAGACGTTTATTGAAACAATTAGGTCTTGATAAATTCTATTCTGGTACATCTGATGTTACTGGTGATGAATACAATGTTGAAAACGTTGAGAAGGGACCAGGTGCCTTCAGGTTGGTAATAAGCAATTGTTATTTTATTTTGATTTGTAAATAGTGAAATAATGATGATTAATAGACACATGCGCGTCATCTGATCGATAATTTTTTGGTTAATAGAAAGACTCGATCACATGTTCTATGTCGATTAAGTTTCTTGATATTTTCCCATAAAATTATTATTAATTTATGATTATAAAGTGTCTCTGATTTTGCTCTATACATATCATTTCTGTAATTGAGTATAGATGTAAAGAAAGGCATTATTTAATTCCCTTAATTTTTACAGATGTTATTTGGATGTTGGCTTACATCGTACAACAACCGGTGCACGTGTCTTTGCAGCAATGAAAGGTGCCGTTGATGGTGGTCTAAATATACCACATTCAACAAAACGTTTCCCAGGTTATGACAGTGAATCGAAATCATTTAATGCTGAAGTACATCGTGATCATATCTTTGGTAAACATGTAGCTGAATACATGAGAAGTTTAGAAGAAGAAGATCCTGAAGCTTTCAAAAGACAATTCTCTAAATATGTCAAATTGGGCATTAATGCTGACCAGGTAATTATTTAATTTTTTTTTTGTACAGTAATATTTTTACGTCCAACATAATTACTACAATTGTATTGAAATTGCATTGTAGTGTCCGCAGTTGGACAACATTATCACATAAAAAATTGCTATTTGTTTCTCTTTTTTTGTTGTTGATGTATAAAATGAGAATTAGTATAAGATGTGTAACATTTATTTTTTAGGTTGAGACAATTTACAAGACCGCCCATGATAAAATCCGGGAAGATCCATCACCACAAAAGAAAGAAAAGAAAGATAAAGCAGAGGCAGCAGCAGCACCAGCGGCTGAAGGCGCTCGTAAGAAAATTGTTAAACGTAGAAAACTTACATTGGCTGAACGTAAGAATAGAATTGTCCAAAAGAAAGCTTCATTCATTGCTAAACTCCAAGAAACTGGTCAAGCTGAAGCTTAATTTAATACTTTGTATTATATATTAAAAAAATCAACACAAAAAAAAACCGATGAGGGTGTATTGAATAAAAATAATACACATTCTAATTTTGTTTATTTTATTTAAATATGTACCTGTTTTCCTTCTACTGTTTGAAACCTTTATAATAGATGGCGCTATTACTATAGGAGGTTATTTGGCAACGTTGATATCGTCATATAATTGTCAAAAATTCCACAACGGTGCAAGCCAGTGATACGTCAATAACATTTCAAAGAGAATTAAAACAATGAGTTTAAGGTTAGTTCCCACATCGTAATCCAAGTGTATTTTATAATAGAAACGAAAGCATAGTGTGAGACAAATATGTTTTAGTTGTAAACTAGTACTTCTGCACAGGGTATGAGTTAAGTGTTGTATAGAAAAAAATAAATAAAGTACCTTACTCTCTACACACAATGGCTGAATTGGTACGTACAGGAAGTGGTGGTCATGGGGCTGCTAGTGCTATTGGTGGTGTTATAATTAAAGATAAATTAGGATCACCAAGTACAGGCAGTGAAGATGGCAATGATCAAGATCAATTAAATGCTATAAAACCTACCAATAATAATAATAATAATAATAATGAAGTTGATGAGACCGATTTAGGTGATTCAGCCCGATTTGCACCACCTGAACAATTATGGTATCATGGTCGTTTGGACCGTTATCAAGCTGAAGAACGTTTATGGATTGCTAATAAATTAGGAAGTTATTTAGTACGTGAAAGTGATCGTAAACCTGGCTCATATGTATTATCATTTTTTGGACGGACTGGTATGAATCATTTCCGTATAACTGCTGTTTGTGGCGATTTCTATATTGGTGGTAGACAATTTGTATCATTAAATGATTTAGTTGGTTATTATACAGAGAGGAGTGATTTATTGAAAAGGGAACGATTGGTACATCCGGTACCACCACCTGAACCAGTCAATGATAAAAAGGTGAGGAGGGCAAATGTAGATTAAAACGAAAAACAAACAATTTTAAAAATTCCCATAAAACAACAATAACAAACAAACAATGGAAATCTGTTTAAATTACTATTATTTACACAACAGATCATTAACATATTGTAATCATTCTAGATTTACGTTTTTGTTTATTGTTATTTAATTGGCTATTTTCTAAATAACTAAATAAACAGCGTAAATAGTTCTTTCCCCACTTTTAAGTAATTCTCTATGTATCACAATTGTTGTTGTAAATGATTGTGTGTGTGTGTGTGTGTGTGTTCGTTTATTTGTTGTTTTGATAAATCGTTTATTCTCGACCGGATGGACAACTGTTTCAAGATGACTAACAGCCAAATTATTTTTAGTCTTCACCATAATTCTATATTTGTATTTAATGTTTAGCAGCGATACGGGTGGTTTTACCAACATTCCAAAAATATATCGACTCTTTTATCAATTCATGTGATCTCTATCATACTTGTAAAGAATTGTAATTCGTACAACAACAAAGATATCAGATATTGTTCCATCTATATTAAACAATTATTATTTTACATTTGAAATTATAAACTCGATGATATGCGATTCTGTTTACTCATTTCCTGTACAATGCCTCTTTCGTGTTATTGACCATTCTTGGCCCCCTGTTTCCTTTAAATTGTCGATCTATAATAAAATGATACTGTTCTAATTAGGATAAATGGAAAGGAATTTAAAGTTTTTTTTTTCCGTTTTATTTCTTCTTCTTTTAGAGGGTTGTAGCCATCCTCCCTTATACGAAAATGCCAGATACAGATGAATTAACATTTAAAAAGGGTGACATCTTCTTCGTCCATAATGATATGGGTAATGATTGGTTATGGGTAACAGCACATCGTACAGGTGAACAGGGTATGATCTTCCGTGAATTAGTTGAAGATTTAGATGATAGTATTGATCCAAATACTGTATTCCCATGGTTCCATCCAAACTGTACAAAGAATGAAGCTGTTGATTTACTAGTTAAAGCCGGTCCTGGTAGTTTCTTAGTACGTCCAAGTGACAATTCACCTGGTGATTATTCATTATTCTTTCATATCAATAATCAAATACAACGATTCCGTATTGAAAAGAAAGGTGTACGTTATTTGATGGGTGGTCGTATATTTGAATGTTTAGATGCTGTCATTAATCGTTATCGTAAAGAACAGATTGTCGAAGGATATACTTTACAACATCCTGTAAGTGGCATTATTATTATTATTATTATTATTATTACATAGTTAATTTGTTTTATTTAATTTTTATTCAGTTGGTAGTTGATGGTAGTAAACAATTGGATTGGATACCGGATAATCCGAAAGTAAAATCAGAAGCTGAAAAGATTTATGCAACATTAAGGGAATGTCGTGATCAAGCTGGATTAAAAAAGATGCGTGGCATAAAACATCAAGGCTTCTTACATAGGAAATCTGATAAGATTGCAAAAAAATGGAAATTATTATATTTCGCTTTAGTTGTTGATGGTACAGATACACATCTGTATTTATATGAGAATCCAAAACGTACAAAACCAAAAGGATTAATCGATCTATCCTGTGCTTATCTCTATCAAGTATTTTATCATTATCATCATTATCAATTATTTTCATCAAATTCGAATTTATCTATTAAACTATTATTATTTTTTCTTTAGGTACATGATAGTCTCTGGGAACGTCCACATTGTTTGCAAATTGTTGAAAGAGCTCTACCATGTTTAGCAACGGTTACACATCTAGCTGCACCGTCAACAGAAGAATGTTCAGGTTGGGTGAATGCATTAAAACCATTATGTGTACCACAATTAAGTCGTGCCACATGTAAAGTACCAAGATTACGTGAATTGCGTTGTTTAACATTGCATATATTGGATGCCCATCGATTACCATATAAATTAGTACCACAACCATATGTTACAATACAATTTAATAATCAGGTACGTGTGGCACGGACACGCACTAAATCCGGACCTGATCCGGTATGGGATGAAGAATTCGTATTTGAGTCAGTATCAATAATAATTTGATGAATAAAATTAAATTATTTATTTATTTATTTATTTATTTATTTTGTAGTGATGTGCCATGTGATGTAGTCTCTTTTACATTAACTATACATAATAAAGGCAAACGTGGTAAAGATACCGAAGTGGCCGAATTACATGTTGATTTAACAACATTAGGCAATGGTGATGAACGTGAAGAATGGTATTCATTAAGTGGTTTGACACCGATGGGTGAATGGGGCTCATTGCGATTACGTACACGTTATTTACATGATTTAGTGATGCCAGCTGAAGAATATAGTCCATTGCAACAATTATTAATAGAGAATGGTTTAACATCTGTAAAGACATTAGCTGAAATTTGCCATGCTGATCGTGCACCATTAGCAACAGCATTGTTAAGAGTTTTCCGTGCGGAAGGACGTGAAACTGAATTATTACGTGAATTAAATTCAGCTGAAGTATTTGTTTTGTTTGAAAAATATTCAAAATGTTAATGTATTGTTAATTTTTTTTTGTTTTTGGTAGATTGCTCGTGAAACTGAAACATCAACATTATTTCGGGCAGCATCATTAGCTACAACATTAATGGATTTATATATGAGAGCTGAATGTCGTACATTTCTACAAGCTGCAGTTTTAGAAACTGTTTTACGTTTATTAGATAGTAAACAAAGTGCTGAATTAAATCCTGCCAAAATGGATTCATTAGATGATGCATGTAATAATGCTGAATTTCTATTACAAATTTTAGATCAAGTAACATTAAGTATATTTATGTCACCTGAGGCATGTCCACGTTCAGTACGTTATATATGTGGTTGTTTACAAAAATCTGTTGTATCAAAATGGCCAGATGAACGTTTTGTACGTACACGTGTTGTATCTGGTTTTATCTTTTTACGTTTATTATGTCCATCATTATTAAATCCACGTCAATTTGGTTTAGTTAGTGAACAACCATCACCATCGGCTACACGAAGTTTAGTGATGGTAGCAAAATGTTTACAGAATTTAGCAAATTTAATTGAATTCGGCGGCAAAGAACCATATATGGAAGTTGTCAATCCATTTATATTGAAAAATAAAGAACGCATGGTTGTGTTTTTAGATCAATTATCAATGATTGGCGATCCAGGTGAGCCACGTATACAAACAAAACCAGATACAGCCAAAGAATTAGCCACATTACATCATATCTGTGTGGCACATTTAAATGAATTACAAGCTGTTGGCAAACTGAATACACATATTAAAACATTAGTTACTGTCACGGATATGTTGGCCAAACATAAACAAAAATATCTTGAAATGATAAGATAGTAAGAGTTTTTTTAGAGGGCATGTGTGTGTGTGTGTTGTATGTCTGAGGTTTCAATCGATTATTTCTCACTCTCTCTCTCTCTCTCTCTTTGTTTCTTGTATGTCAATTTTTGAATAGACATGAGAAAAAAGTCAATAATCTCAAGATTACGCATCTAAAGAACACCATCAAACAGCTAATTTGTTTTCTTCTATTTCATGGATGTTAGCAGAAATTGATGTGCACACATTCATATATTTTTGTTTATAAAACAATCAAAATTAGACTGTATTTTTGATTAATTTTTTATTATTACAAGACTGTTATTTAAATTAAATTCTAAGTCAGTAGATTGCCTAATGTTAGTAGAGATGGTTTATTGATTGATTAGTTGGTTGGGTAATGCCAACAAATAGTGTCAAACTTTCTAATTAATTAATGCATTTTTTATCTATATATCTTAACGTATTTAAATATAATTGAATAGAGATGCCATAAAAACATCACATAAATTCTATATAGATTACAAATATGTTACTATTTCCACTACGCTTTTTTTGGAATATCTTTTTACAATAATTTTTCCTATTATAAAGAAAAAATTAGAATTAAATCAACAGATCAAAAATTGTATTGTTTCAAAATTAAAACTAAGTAGTTATGTTAGAAACTTTTTGGACATTTTTGGCTACTTTTATACGTTTTTTTATATATATATATATATCTATATACAAATGAAATTATTAAAGAAAAATTCTCTCAGGTGATAAAATTCGTATGAAACAATACAATGATTTGATTGATAAAAAAAAACCGATCCTTTTTTACCTAGATCGCTGTATACTCCATTGATATTTATATGTACTTTTATATTAAAAAAAAATTATCCTTCTCAATTATTTATTTGTTAAATCACCCATTCATTATAGAATTTATTTTATTTTAATTAAATACAAAAAAATGATATGAATGCTTCTCATCGCATAAATAATATAGAAAATGCCATTAACAGACAACTGATTGCAACCCATGGTGATTTTCGTTCACCAATTCGTGCACATTTCCAAAACGTACCCATAGCACTATTAATAATTTAGACAATTTTTTAATCAATCAAAATTTCAACGAATGAATATACTTACCCAACTTTATGACGATCCATTATACTTGGAAATAATGCTCTTAGATAGGCACACGTACATATTAACAATATGACCACAGTTAGAAGACTTTGGAAGTTGAATAGTGCTGACTAAAAATGTGAAACATGAATACGTTTTTGTTATTTATTTAGAAAGTAAAACGATTTTACCATATTTCTTTGTAATATTTACAAAATAATCATATTACACGTCAAACTTTTAGGTTAAGTCGTTGATGTCGCCCTCTATTAGCACGTGCTTCCAACTTTAAACGACTTGATTAAACTGTTTAATTTTTGAATGATAAATAATTTCTATAATTATCCATTCGAAAATGTTAAACTGTACAAAATGGTATTTTTATCGATTTGAATAAAAGTGATAAAAGAAATTTTTGTTATAAATTTTGCTAAAAAAGCTACAATTAATGGTGCATGTAGATTCCTTTTTTATATGCGACATTTGTGACATTTACGACCTCAAAAACGAGGTTATGTGCCAATATTAGAAAAATGTTTCATCTTCCAGTGATTTCGAAATAAAAATTAGCACATTCCAAGTTTCACTCGCTAAACAAGGCTTCTGGGGGGTTTTGTTGAATCATCAATAACCACACAATCTACCCTACTTTCTATTATTGCTCAAAAATAAATTTGAAAATTTTGTTAGAAAATGGCTTTAAATGTATGTTTAAGAAACAGTTTTAGTTTGCAAAAGTTTGTTAATGGTTATTCTAGAATAAATACAAATCACTTATATCGTTATTTAAATAGTGGCATACCTGCACTCAACAAAAAAGAGTAAGTCTTTATTGTGGTATTAGATAATTTGTTTTTCATTTAGTAGTTCTTCTTTTTGAAATAGGATTAAAGTTACGTTTATCAAAGCTGATGGTAAACGTATAGAAGCGAAAGGTAAAATTGGTGAATCTTTGTTAGATATTGTTGTGAATAATAATTTAGATATTGATGGTTTTGGTGCATGTGAAGGTACATTAACATGTTCCACATGCCATTTAATATTGAAAAAAGACGATTATGATCGATTACCAGAAGAGAAAAGTGCTGAAGAAAGTGATATGCTAGAATTAGCGTCCGGTTTAACACCCACATCTCGACTAGGATGTCAAATTATTTTAGATGAAAAATTAGATGGTCTAGAAGTACAAATACCAGAAGAACGCAGTGATTTACGAGAATAACACAACTTTTATTCTAAACGTTATTTAGAGAAATTATACAATCATTTGTTAAGAAATAAATTGAAATATTTTTATAAAGATATTATCTAAATTTATGTTAATAGTAATGAATTGACTTGCAATTAGATTGTTGTTTGTTATTGATTTTTATTGATGAATTATTTAATTTGAATTGTTAAAAAGTTGATTATCTCAAATGTTAGGTGGTACTCAATTACAGTTTCGCCATTATGGTGATTTTCTAATATATTTTCAAAAAACAAAACAAGAAACCCTCAATTAATTTTTGTTTTCTTTACAAAATCGCATAACAAGCAATGGTAGAAACAGTCGATTTTCCACCTTTATTTATTAATTTTGTGACGTCAGTGATTTTTATTTTATGGGTAGTTCAACATATTTGGTAGCTCAAATGGTGATAGTTTACACAGGCACAATGTTGGCAGATTTACAGGAGAATAAACGTAAATTTTGAAAATTGCAAAAGATTTTTTGTTGTATAACGATGTGAATGAATTTAAATTAAATTAATTTGAGAGAACGTTCATTTGCGGTTTTGTGGGCTTAGAATCGATGCCAAAATATGAATAAATCTAACGATTATCTGTTATCACAAAATTAGAGAATTCCCACACTACGTACAAATCTGTTTACCAACTAGATTGATTCACATAAAATTTGATTAATTTATAACGGACTAAGGTTGAAGATTTACATTTATCATAAATTATATTCCATTATTTTTTTTTTATACTAATCATAAGAGGATTATGTTGATATAATACTGAATAAATATACGAATTATCATTATCATTTTCAGCAAACGTAATTCTGACGATTCTCATTCCATTTTTCATAATAGTCTTATTAGCAAATCAACAATTGTGAATGTAATTTCATTAAAGAAATAATGGCAAAATTAACAAATCTGTGTGTAAAACGTGCCGTACCACTTGAAGAAGCTGCAAATTTAACCGGTAAAAACATTTTAGAAATATTGAAATGAAGTATTTATTTTTCTAAAAATTAACAAAAATAGGATATGGAATTTACAATATTTTGATTCTACTAGCATCCGGTGGTGGTTTAATGTGTGTTATAATTGAAACAATGAGTATGATGTTTATAATACCAGCAGCACAATGTGATTTAAATTTAACATTAACAACAAAAAGTATCTTATCATCAATTGGTTTCTTTGGCGTTGTTTTTAGTTCATATATGTGGGGATATATTGCTGATACGAAAGGACGGAAATTTGCATTATTATTAAGTTTAAGTATCAGTGCAATAACATCATTAATCTGTTGTATTGTACCATACAATTGGTTATTTATTCTAATCAGATTTATTAATGGTTTCTTGTAAGGATGGGAAATGGTTGTAATTAAATTTTCACTGACTTCTGTTCATCTTGTTTTGTAGTATTGGTGGGGCATCATCAGTAGTTTATGCTTACGCTGGTGAATTCCATAGTAATTACCATCGACCAAAAGCAATCTCATGGATGTCAATATTTGTAGCATTGGGTAATGTGTATTTACCAGGTATTGCATGGTTGATATTACCTGATTTATGGTATATAGATTTGCAATTCATACAATTCCGGCCATGGAGATTATTATTAATTATTTATGCATTACCAAATATATTTGCAACAATTTTAATATGTTTCCTACCAGAAAGTCCAAAATTTCTAATTACACAAAATCGCCATAATGAAGCATTAAAAGTTTTACAAGAGATATACGCAATGAATAATCGAAAATCAATTGAACAATATCCAGTCAATCAAATTCTATGGGACGATGTTGATTTGACAAATCAAAAAACAATCAATATTTGGCAATCTATATGGAAACAAACTGTACCATTATTCAAAGGACAATTATTAATTAAAACATTATTAATGTGCTATTTACAGTTCGGTGTATTTGTTGCGTAAGTTCAATAAAACAAATAGATCGTTTTATAATAGCCACAATGAAACTGCAAGCACGCAGTATTTCCACACTCATTGTTGGTTGCCATTGAAATTCTAATCTATGGTACACTTTGATTGGAAAACCGGAAGTACTTACCATCTACCATATTACTGTAGATACAGATGTGGCTATTATGAAAACGTTGTATAATTTATAAAAATTAGTAATTAATATGTAATGAGAATAATTTTAAAATCAAATAGAAATGCTGGAATAATGATGTGGTATCCAGAATTATTAAATCGTATATCGATTTACATTATGGAAATAGAAGACAATAATGTAGGATTATGTGAAGCATTATTAGAAGAGAAGGAGATTTATGAGAATTCTACTGTAAATAATAGACACGTTCCATTCATCCCCTATAATTACAAAATTAAATAATTAATAATTGATCATTTTAGGCCAACTTACCGATTAGCACTTGTCAAGATGAAATCAAGACTGATGTCTTCTTAATCTTGTTAATTATATCAATAGCATATGCTTGCATATTCTTAATTATAGGAATGATAATCAATGTGATTGGTAAAAAGAAATTAATGGTAATTGTCATAGCTATAACAACAATAGCTGGTTTAATATCACAATATGTTACTGGTTATGGTTTAATTGAATTATTAATTGGTATATTTTTAATGGGTGGTACCAGTATTAGTTTAACAAATGCAATAGCTGTCGATCTATTTCCAACACAGGTACGTGGTATGGCATTAGCTATATTATTAATGTTTGGTAGAATTGGTGGTGTTGTTGGTACAAATATTGTTGGTCCAATTTTATATAATCTATGTGATTATTTATTTCCTATTGTTACCATTAATAATTTATGTAAGTATATTGTATATATTATCAACCTACTTAATTATAATTATTGTTCAATATTTGTTTCAGTATTAATCATTGTTGTTATCTGTTTACCAACGAATTCTAATTTGGCAAATCCATCAAAATAATGTAAATTTTTATATTTGATGTTTTATTAAAGTTTCATTAATTGAAATTTCTTGAAATACTTTTGAATCTCTTCTTTTGGATATGGCTTTGATACTAAACATGTTGGTATATTTTCTGGTTGTTCTATCCATAAATAATGATCAATTTGATTTTCAATTAATTTCTGTTTTAATTTAATTAAATTCTCTTCATCTTCAGCTTCTAATACGACTTTATGCATATTTTCTAAATTATTTAAATATATTTTAACATTCTCATCGTTGTGGTAACGATGCATACAAGCAGTTACACCGTGACATGCTTGTGTTATTATAGCTCCTACAGGCCAATTTAGTTTTTTCAATAAATCACCACGCACAACAACATATTGCACAATTGTTGAACTCATTATTTTTAGTTTATTCTAAAATTCAAATTATAATAAAATTATACAATAAGAATTAATGGAAAGGGCAAAAATATTAACTCAATCCGGCCCGCGATATAACTGTCATAAAATGAGTGTCTAAAGTTACCAATAATAAGCTTAGCCACATCCACGGTCCGCGTTTTTTCAATACATGTCTATGGTACGTCCATCTGGGTTACTTAAGAATTGTCTATGGTTGTTGTAGAGTATGCGCTTTTCCATATTTTTCAATACATGTCTATGGTATGTTCATCTGGGCTACGTAATAATCTTAAACGTCATTAGCAGGTGGCACTAGTTTATGAACGCAGCTCAAAAATATGTCAGTTTTAGAAGAGCAAACTTGAAGATTAAAAAGTCACTAATGTATCAGGTAACCAATATGGAGGAATGAAAATTTCCTAAGAGCCACCATTACATATTATTATCTATGATATTATTATTTTCAAAAATTTAATTAAACGATGATATTACAATTGTTGAAAAATATCAAATAATGTTATTTTTCACAATACTCAGTTATATATCGATTTTTCTACAATTAATTTTTATTACAATTGCAATTGGTATGTTTATTTATGGTTTAAACACAAATAATAACATAACCTTAAAATATGGGTATTTTTATTTTTCAGCTGCTGGTTTATATTATTTAGCTGAATTAGTTGAAGAATATTCAACAGTAGCAAAAAAATGTATTTGGTGGACAAATACAGTAAAAATGAAACAATATTTCTTATTTAATCAATCATATGAATAATTCTAACTGTGTTTGTAGATCGTTGGAATTTTGTATGTTTTATTATGGATTTTTGAAGATTTCCCTAGTTATATGATAATTTGTGGTATATTAGCACAAACTGCACATTTTGTTATATTGAAAAAATTCCCATTTGTATTGTTTACATCGCCTGAATTTATTTTGTCAATAATTTTATTAGTAATTAATCATTATTTTGCATTTCGTTATTTCGGTTCTGTTTTTTATCAATTTTCAGAAGTAAGTGTTGCTTATATTGAATTTTTAAATAGCTTGTATTTGATTGTTGTTATTGTTTTGTAGGTTATTGCATATTTTACCTTATATTTATGGCTAGTTCCATTTTCTCTGTTTGTTTCATTATCTGCTAATGATAGTGTATTACCTACAACAATACCTGGTCAAGATGGTAAATTCCAAATGTTATATTATTATAATTCTTTTAATCTATCACTATTATTACAGATGATGTCGTATCGAATTATTTGCAGAAAAGTAAAAAATTAGGATTGCTGACAATGTTTAGTTATGCCAAACAAAATATTTTACCAATGAGAACGAAAAAAGGTTACTAATTTATTTTAATATAAATAAGTAGATCGTAAACAAAACAAAAAAGAATTATACGTACTAATGTTAAGAATGATTTGATTTTTTATTTTTACAACGACTACAACAAACAAAAATACGTATTCTTGTATCTTCTAAACATTGACTGAAATCCTCTTTCATTTCTTTTACTTTAACTTTAATATCTTCTCTCATTAAATTATAACACATAGCAACTAAACCAAGACCAATTAACATATAAATAAAATTAATGACCAATTTTGAATTGTTTCCAGTTTTTGATGTTGTACCAGGTACAAAATCACCTAGGCCTAATTTACATAAACTTGTTACACAAAAATACGTACTATCTAAAAAACTCCAATTTTCCCATTTAGCAAACATAATAGCACCAGTTAATATATAACCACCTATAACCCATAAACATGCAGTTGATGGTACCACGATACGTTTATTTGATTGATTACCATATTGTCTTGCGGTTGTTGTTGTTGTTGTTGTTGTTGTACATTCATATAACCATGTATATAACCAGCGGAAACAACCGGCCAATACTTCGCCCATATTTAAAAAATATAAAACATATAATGGTATACCGATAACAGCGTAAATAACTGTCGCCAATTTACCCCATGGTGTTTTTGGTACTAAATTACCATAACCGATCATTGTTATTATACTTAATGAATACATTAATGCTGCTGAAAATGACCATAAATCTTTTGCTTTACGTCCATCATAACCGTATTGAATTCTCTCAACTAAATTATATTGAAAATGCAATAATTTCTTTTCAGTTTCATAATAAAATAATGTTTTATTAAACACATTATTAATTCGTGCTACATCCCATAAATTATTAGCAAATACCATACGTAAATCTTCAACTTCTTTAAATGTTTTATCATCAACATTTGATTCAATCTCACTAAATCCAAATGCACCGATCAATGTATAACAAACAATCAAACCACCAACACCAACTTGTGTACACATAAATGCAACAAATTTACGACAACAATCTTTAATCCTCTCACGTGGATCAATCATTTCACTAGAAGTTGATGATATTTTACTACGAAATGAACTACGCGAATAACGACTACGGCGACTCATTTTTTATCTTTTTTTTTTGAAATTTTGTAAATGAATTTACAACAATTTCATTTAATTCTATCGAATTTTATTAGTAGTTATGGTGAAGAATTTATGTTTTGTTTTTTTTCTTTTTTGATTTGTTGTGCTATTTTAAGATAGATTGATTTGGCAACGGGCCATTATTGCTTGTATTTGATTATTCTTGAATTTTCCGTATGTGTTTGTTCTATTTATTACAACAGCAATCATTTTACGATTCATTGAACCAGTTGAATAAACACAATAGTAGTAATTAAAAAATAGGACATCATCTGTGGGAGATAAAACAGGGTAATAAAGATAATAAATTTTCAAGTGCCTGTATGTATATTTATCAAATTTCTCATTCAATTTGTATTTCTACAATAGATTTCGTCTTAAAATCAAATTTGAGATCTTTCAACTCATTGCCATGTTTATCCTTTTTGTAAACAACTTGATTGTATATTCCAGGATTATCTGAAAATATGGTTTCATATAAAAAATTGCATCCCCCCAGTATAAACGCAACGTTAACATTAACAGAAGCGTAGAAAATACAGATCAAAGATAGTCGTGACTATTTCGTTTACTTACAATTTTTAGTTATTGCTTTGTATGAATTCACTACAACACTGTCGATGATAAAGTCGAATCCTTCATGATTAGAATCATCAATGCGTCTAAAAATTTCCAATAGAATCAAATGATAATCATTAAGCATATAAAAATGACTTACGTAATCGTGATCCGTGATCCAACTTTAGTTATATTTAAATAAAGATATTGTTTGTTATCTCTATATTTGAAACTGGCATAGTCATCTATATAGACTGTACCATAAGCTTGATTATACTAAAATTTAATGATATACAATTATAAATAATTGGCTCTGTCATTTTTAATATCTATTATTTACTTACTTTATCAAGATTCACATGAAGTGTATATCGATCATGTTGCATATCTTTCGATGAACGTCTTTGTGTATCTTTCCTTACAATAACACTTCCACCTCTGTAATAAACTGGGATCTACAAATAAATAATGAGGCAGATTCAAAGTATTTAACACATAAATTTTGTATGGGCTAGATAAACTTACTGATTGTAAATTAACAGAAATATTTCGATAACCATTTCCTTGATAAACATCTGAATTATTTAATGAATACCAAAATTCATTATCACCACCTGGGAAATAGACTTGAAGTGATTCAACACCAGGTTCTGTAATTGCTTTCACTAATATATCACGACCAACTAACAATTGTGTATCAATTTTATAAACATTTGTATCATTAGGATATTGATAGAATAATGGACGTATTACTGGATCTTTATTTCTTGTATGTTCATAGAATAATGTGTACCAGACAGGTAAATGTTGGTAACGTTGTCTTAAAGCATTTCTAATAACTTGTTGGATATCTTTTGGATAAAGATATGGTTCACGTCGTTTTGTATATTCATTAGCATGAGCGCGATAGAATGGTAACCATACACCTGCCTTTTATATTAGAAGGAAAAAATATTGTTGTTTTTTTGTGATATCTTTACATACTTGATACCATCTTTGTAGTAATTCTTCATCAGGATTACCATTAAAACCACCAATATCAGCACCACAAAATACCACACCCATTATATTAGAATTGATACATTGTGGATAACTGATGGCCAAATAACCCCAACCGACTGTATTATCACCTGTCCAAATTGCTGCATATCGTTGTGAACCAGCGAAATGGGATCTTGTTAGAATGAATGGCCGTTTTGTACCATTATCACGTTCAAGTAGACCTTGATGGGTTGACATTGTCTAAAATTCGATTATAATTTTTACTAAAATCTCTCCGATTACAATTGAAACAAATCATATGTGTATGGATATATAATTATTACATGAAGGAATCCATAAATATTGTGGATATCTCTATGTGCGACACCACCATGATGTACAGCATCACCTGGTAATGTTTTCTCTAAAGAATCATCAAACACTGATGGTTCATTCATGTCATTCCAAATGCCGGCAAGTGTAGCTGTTGAATTTGTGAATTTCTCATATGAATACCAATTAGCATAATAATCACGTGCTATAGGATTTAAGAAATCCATATAACTACTCAATCCAGGCCAACAATCACCTTGAAAATCACTACCATTCGGATACTTTACAAATAAATCATTATCTTTAGCACCGGTATAAACTGGATAATCATCATCAACTTTAATATGTGGATCAATAATTGTTACTAATTGACGATTTGTTGACGAAATGAATTCTTGCATTTCCACCGAATTTGTGAAATTCTCTGGATTCCATGTGAAATAACGTTTACCATCTGTATATTCAATATCCAACCAAATTGCGTCTAATGGGAAATCGTATCGATCAAAATTTTTTATTACATTCTCTACATCTGTATCATTATCATAATTCCAACGGCATTGATGGTAACCAAGTGTCCACAACTTTAATTTTTAATTAATTAATTAATTAATTAAATTCTCTTAGAAATACAGTGGGAAAATTAGTCATACTTGTGGTAAATGTGCTGTTCCGGTTAACGTAACATATTCACGTACAACTTCTTCCGGTCCTGGTCCAAAGAATACAAACAAATCCAAACTACCACTCTCTACCATTATATAGGCTTCAGCATCACTATTATCACCATTTGTAATTTCATACCATTGTTCAGCAGCATTATGGAGGAAAATGCCGGATGTATGTGACGGTCTAAACATGTATAATAAATAAAACATACAAATAAAGTCATCTTTTATATAGATAGATGATTGCCTTCATAATAACATACCCATGACCATATAAAACTGGTATTGCCCCATAAACTGCCATTGGTGAATTCAATTCATAATCAGACACATCTAAATTACGTAATCGATAAGGACTAATTAGATTTGTTGTATTTTGTAATGCAATATTATCAGCATGTTCGTGAATACCATAAATTTGTATTGCTTTTGGGAATATTGCAGAGTATGCAAATGCTTGACTAGAATTATTCTAAAATGTTGAACAAAATCATGTTATAATTAGAACAATTAATCAAGATAAAATTTCATTTACATTTTGTAGTATTAAACGACTTCCATTCAATGTCATAATATTATCATCATGATGGAACATTTCAATCTTCAATGGTGAATTACTAACAATAACTTTGTTATTATCAGTTGCAAATACATTTCTATCTTTTAATATGGAAGTATTTGTAAATCTGTGGATATATTATTATTTATTGTTATTATCTAATGCTGATTGTGTGTGTGTGTGTGTGTGTGTGTGTGGGGGTAACTCACGGTTTCGTTATAGGTTCACCATCTAAAACATGAATTAATTTGTAACGAAATGATGATTCTTCTGTAATATTCAATCGAAAAGTATTATTCGCTAATGATGTAATTGTTAAAATTAAATTTTCTGTATCATTATTCGATGTTAGTGTTAATACAGCTACAGATTCTTGTAGATCAACATGTGCAACTCGATATCGATCTTCCGGTTGGCGATATCTTAAATTGTTGCAAAATTCAACATTTGAACAATTTTTGAACGTTTTATGATCAGCTGCATAAACCAACGTACTACTTCCAAATAAGCACAAAATGATTAATCTATTATTCATGTAATAAGAATGAGAATTAATTAAAAATGTCAGATGATGATAATAATATAAAAGTAATGAATGGATTTTACCTGATCATTTTGTTGTTTAGATAATGATGTACCTATCTACTTACTCGAACGATTATCACTGTACGTTCAATTGGTGTTTATATACAGTTTCAATGTTGTTTAATT
Organism: Meloe dianella; assembly: GCA_028455855.1. Taxonomy (NCBI): domain Eukaryota; kingdom Metazoa; phylum Arthropoda; class Insecta; order Coleoptera; family Meloidae; genus Meloe; species Meloe dianella. The sequence continues at coordinate 213,884 of JAPTHL010000055.1, read as the reverse complement.
AATCTAATTATTGGGGGAAACCTTATCGGTTGCGAAATCTAATTAGAATAAAAAAAAAAAATTGATTATAATCAAATCGATTACCTACCTGTATCTAAGCTGGGTTAGTTCATATAAAATCAATGGAAAATTACTGAGTTGTTGTTATATCTGCTAGTTGTCTTAAGTGTTTGATTTGTTTATTATAGGAAAAAAAAAGTAACAATTCCTAACATAAACAACAAACTACTTCATTATTATTTATCAACAAAATGTAATTAATAATTTCAATGTAAAACTAGTGCGGTATTAGATTGGAAGGCTAATCAGTATTCTACTCAACAAGCTGTTCTATTCCTAACATAGATTCATTTTAAATCAGTGACGTCCTGTATCTTCTACATAGATATACCATTACTCCTTTTCGCCTAAAATTTTCCATTTGCTTCTGCCATCAATATATTTAATAAAAATCCACATACTTGAAACTATTTATCAGATTGTAAAATATTCCTTGATAATATTCTGATGATAAAATCAGAGTATTTGTCCAAATTTACTATTATTATAATTATTATTTGAATTGAAAGATAAGAGGAAATTTCAATAGGAACTCTTGTGATAATTACGTTGTTAATGATTGGAAAGTTTCTTAATTTTTGTATTGATAAGCCAACAGGCACATCAAACGTAAACTTTTATTAATTAACATTTATTAATGATAGAACTAATTATATAAAAAAAAATTAACTGGAACCGATTAAAAAATTAGAATAGAAATAAATTAATTATATATAAATCATTTTGTTTACAATATAAACGAATAATATTACGAAATTAATCATTTTTGTCATTTAAATAAAACTAAAAGCTATTGTTGGAAATTCGCTAAAATAAGCTCAATTGTGTTTGGTGGAAGGCGTCAGGCAACAACAATAGTAATACTAAAATTGATTAAAATTTGTTAGATAGCTTCATATGCAGCATCCATTGATGGACTTGCACTACTGCCATTTAAAAATTCTTCTAATTCATCACGTCGTGAATAAGTTTCATCACGGGAACGTCGTTTATTTTTCTTATCATTTTTATTTTGTTTATTATCTTTGGTTTTCTCTTTACAATTCTTCTTTTTATCAGATCTCTTCTTATCAGCCTTTTCTTTGTCTTTCTTCTTTTTATCTTTTTTTATAGAACTTGAAGTTTGTATTTCATCACTATCACTACGTACACTGCTCCCACCATTGATAGGACTAGGACTTTGTTTCGAACTTAATAATTCCATATGGACATTTGATGATGTTACACTAGTACTATCATCATATACTGTACTATTACTATAATCTAAAGTTTGACTTACCACTGATACATCTTCACCACCTGTTTTAATTAATTACACAGTGATTATTTAATTGATTAGAATGAAGAAAATTGAGATTTACCTTCAGGTGATCTACGCCATTTTGTGTCAGTCCCCATCCATGCATCATAAGCATCTGATGTTAATTCAGAAATTTCTGAATTTATAGTTGAATCAAATTCATCATTTGTTTGTTTCATATCATAATCTTCTGCTGTTTTATCAATTTCTAATTCACTACTTTCATCAGATTTACCTACATGTTGTTGTTGTTGTTGTGCAACAGAACCAGGTGGTTTTAGTTCTAATTTTGAATTGATATTAATTTTCAATGATGATGATGTTGTAATTAAATCATTAGGATCGAAATCTTCTTGTAATTCAGAAACTAAAGGATTACCAGTATCTGTATCAGAATCAGATTCATTTTCATCTATTTTACTACTACTAGTCTGTACACTATTATTATTATTATTATTATTATTATTATTAAATTGGATATCTTCAAGGAAAGATCGATCAATTTGTCCACCATCAGGACAAAATTCTTCAACTGATATTATTGGATTGATTTCTAAGCGTTTTAAATCATTTATTGAATTATGAATATTTGAATTTTGACTAGAACTTTTTGGAATTTGTTGTGTTGTTTTTTTATTATTCATTATCATTATTGGATTATTATATGGTATTGGTTTACCAGCACCAATAATTATTGGTCCACTTTGTGAACGTTTCACAATATCATTTTGTATTGTTGTATTTGTACCAATTGATGATGCTGATGATGAGATTTGTTGTGATGATACTGATTGACGTATCTGTTGTTGTTGTTGGTGTTGTGGTATATTTGCATTAGAATCAGCAATTTCACGACGTTTCTTTGATAAATTATCTAAAAATTTATTATAATCAGCTTCATCAGAATCACAAAACATATCCAATTCTTGTATTGTTGCATTAATTTCAATTTCATTACGTTCTAATTGTTTTAATAAAGTTTCCTTTTGTAATTGCAAAAAGGGTAAATTGAAGAATTTATGTAAAAGCTTCAAACCGAAACCATTGCGCATCGATGATTCAGAATAACGTATCTGTGATGAACGTGTATTAGTAATTGATTCAATATAAAATACAACATGATCAGTTGTTATAGTTCTATGATGTGCCATATCACAATGATTTGCTAATATAATCACTGGTATATGTTCTGGTATTTTTGGTAATTCCCTTTGTATATAATCGAATGTCCAACTTTTCGTTAAATCCATCATTATTATAACACCATTTGTGCCTTTATAAACATCTAAAAATTCAGCATCTAATGCTGTCTCTTCTGGTAATTCAATTTGTTTATTGTTTTCTAATTTTAAACCATCAAAATGTTTCTTTTTTTTACCACGATCAACAACATCCCATACCTCAACTTTGACAATATCATCAGTTGCTTTATAATTCCATTGTATCGATGTTACTTGAATTTCATCAGTTGGTATATATTCTTCTATGAATTTCTTACCTTGTAAACGATGAAATAGACAAGTTTTACCAACATTACGATCACCTTTTATAACAATTTTCACTGGAAACAAATGGAAATACAATATCAAAATTTTATCGTCCGTGGAATGAATATAACGGGATTTTATTACTGTTGTATTGGACACCACGGGCAAATTTCCGTTGTAAAGATGACGACATCGTTTGATGACTTGGTGGCCGTTGGAGACCCATAGAATTATTCGATGAAACATCCCCTTTACTTGTTAATCGTTTAATTGCAGAAAACATATTAATTATTTACTTTATCAACAATTAAATTAACCATCCATATGTTACTCGACAACCAATAAGATTGTTATTTTATTAGATAGTAGGATTAATTAAATAAGTAATTGATAAACGATTGGTTAATTATTTAACAAAAACACATACGTTTATAAACATTTTGAAAAGAGAAGATAGATAACATTAATTTTGTTGATCACATCACCACTTGTCCGATTTTTAACACTTGCAGTGTGACCAAAATGCACAAAATAAAATCACTAGAAATGAAATGTATATAATCTCGTATTGTTGCATTCAATAAAAATAACTAAACAATGACAAACAGTTTGGACAATATTGTAAATGTAATATCCCTATAATTTATTAGAATTTGTAAACAAATGTTGGAATTTGTTCTGTTATTTGTTTTTTATTTAGATTAATTGAAATATGAGTGAAGAGACAAAATCAATAAAAACCAATCCAACATATAATAAAGTAGTGAAAAATTATAATAAAAGTTTTAGTATGTATGCCGAAACTGATTTAGATCAACCAACTGATTATTCATTACGTTATGCTGAAGATGATTCAGACTCATCAGATACAGATGAATGTAATAAAATTGATAAAAATGCATCAGCAGCAACAACAACAACAACAGCAGCAGCAGCAGCAGCAACAACAACAAATGAATTTCTACAAGACACGATAAAAACATATTGTACAGAAGATACACCATATGAGACACCATTTAATTTCTCAACAGCTACATCAATGTCTGATTTACGTATTGATGATAAAACAATTGATAAATTAGATGATAGTAATGGCATAATAACAACAACAACAGCAGCAGCAGCAACAACAACAACAACAACAACAACAACAACAATACATAAAGAAGATGTATTAAGTGAGAATAAAATTGTTAAATCTGAATATAGTTCAGGTTTAATGTCACCAGAGAAACCAATCAATTATTGTGAAGAAGGTACACCTGGTTATTTCTCAAGAGTACCTAGTTGTAGTTCATTAAATTCAATACAAGTTAATGAAAATGAAACAACGAAAACTGAACAAAAAACCGAAACGAAAATTATCAAAGAAACGAAACGTAATAGTAGTGAAGTTAAAGCCGTTAAATTTGAAGAAGTTGTTAATTATGCTGAAGAAACACCATTAATGTTCTCACGTTCAAGTTCATTAGCATCATTAGATAGTATAGAACAACATTCTATACATGATGATAGAAGCTCAGTTATTTCTGATTTTAGTCGTTTAACTAGTGGCTTAGTTTCACCAAGTGAATTACCAGATTCACCAACACAAACAATACCACCTAGTCCTAAATCACGGTTATCATCGAAACGACAACAACGAAAAAATGAAAATTCAACGAATATCGATGTACAAACACCACAGAAAATTAATATTTTTGAAGATACAATCAAGAAATTCAAATTAGAAAGTACACCAATACAATTCTCACGTGCTACAAGTCTTAGTAGTTTAACAATTGATGAACATGATGGTAATAATGACCAACAACAACCACAACCACAACAACAACAACAACAACAACAAGAAAATGAACAACAGCAACAAGAAGAATCACAACAGGAACAACTACACGAGGAAGAAGACGAAATTCTAAAGATTGATGAGAAACAAGAAGAGGAACAACAAGAGAATTCAATAATCGATGAGAAATTAGATTTAAATCATGATAATTCTGAAAGTGAAGAAGAAGATGAAGATATATTGGCAGCTTGTATCAATATTGGCATACAGAATAATAGGTAATTGCTATAGCATGATATTAAACACTTTTAACTGATATTTACTGTATATTTATAGATATAGCCAACAGAAGTCCAATTGTTCATCCCCGGATTTACCATCATACAACTATTCTCAAAACAAATTGAATAATTTAAATCAACGTTGGTTAGATGATGATGATGAGAAGAAGAAGGCGAACAAAATAAGAAGAAGATTACATCAAATTCAGTTATTGAATCAAAAAGTATTTATTATATTTTATTGATTTAATAATTTTTTTTTAAATACCAATTTTTGTCAATTTCAGTTGATTTAAATATATCATTAGAGACGAATCTTAGTAATTCATCAATCAGTGATGATGATACATCATCAGAATCTGGTGAGGCTGCTTTATTAGAAGAATGCATCTTGGCTGGTATGCCAAAGAAATCTAATTTGTTTTTAAATAATAATAATAATAATAATACACTATCAATAAAATCAAATGAATTAACCGAAGCTGAACAAGTATTATTACAACAGTGCATATTAGATGGAATGAAAAAAAGTCGAGTATCACCGAAAAAACAATTGATAAGCGACAATCATAAAAATAATAATGATTTAACAGAATCTGAACGTTCATTATTAGAACAATGTATAATGGTTGGTATGCAAAAGAATAATCGACATAATCATCATCATCATCATCATCATCATCATCAGCATCGTCCATCAACATCGAAGGATACAACAACAGCAACTGAATTAACATATGCTGAACGTCAAATGTTAGAACAATGTATTTTAGAAGGGATGCCAAAAGCGAATCGTTTAATTAATAATAATAATAATAATAATAATAATAATCGTCCAATACGTCGTTTTCGTGATTATGAACGTTTAAATCAAACGACTGCCACAACAACAACATCATCATCAACAACAATAACACCAACAAATGAACATACATGTTGTATACATTGTCCACGTAATCAGCAGAAACAATTAATGTTAAAACAGAATAATCATTTAAGAATCAAGAAGAAAAGTCGAAATCATGAACGTATAAAAGAGAATAAAGATATTAATATTTTATATGTAACAAGCCAGATCTTAGCATTAAAAAGAGATGATCGATAGATCACATGAAGAATGGGTATGATATTAATTTACAGAAATTTACAATAAAAGAAAAATAAATGGCCTAATTCAATAACGTAGATAATAATATAAGGCTGTGGAGGATTATTTGCATTAAAAGAAGCAGAAACAAGCAAATTCATTGGAATTGAAATAATATTTTAATAGTTTTTACGATTTTGTAATTTACAAATAGATTGTTAATTGTTCTTATAGAATAATAAAAATATCAATTTGCTATTAAACTTTTTCGTTTTGTCCATTTCTGGTCAGACGTGCTTTTGAATATACCGCGTTAATTCATCATACCATATGATCTAACTAATACTTACCATAATTACAATGGTAACTGGAAACGTTCGAAATTTGGTTGAAAATTTCGATTTTGTATTAGGTTATTAGGAGTGGATAGGAGGTACCAGGAGCCATGAGATTATCATCATTATTATTATTTTTATTATTTAGAAATGTTGGTGATAGATGTCGCTGTAATTACAGGTATTCTTATCGACATAATTGTCGGTAACTGTAAGCATGCTGTCTAAATAATTAAGCGCCATCTAGTGAGAACAAATCTAAATAATAAAAAATAATAATAATGATGATAATTGCTTGGGTTCTGGTACCTCCTATCTACTCCTAATAGCCTAATACAAAATCGAAATTTCCAACTAAAATTCTGGTTGGTTGCTTACCATTGTAACTATAGTATGTATTAGTTAGTCCTTGTAGTATGAATTAACGCGGTATATTTAAAATATCAATTAATCATAACGAATTTACAGAACAGAGTGTTATGGTAATTTTAAATGTACTAAAATGCTATAATGATAATTAAAATAATCAAATTTTAGTAAATTTGAGATGAAAATCTTTTCTTTAAATGTGTTCCCATTTCTTCTACGGCCGGTTGAAGTATGCAACACAATATACACTAAGAGTATACATTATTCAAATCCTTGGATATGTATAGTATCATTACAGAACGGCATAGTGTTTCTGAGAATACTAATGATTTTTCTATGATAAACATCAAATTTTTATTATCCAGAATTAGGGATTAAGATAAAAAAAGAAAGAATATTGAAAAGTAATAAAGTCGATATGAAATACATAAATTGCACATCTGGATAGCTGCTAGCTGATTATTATCAATGGATAATAAAACTATAAATGAAATAATCAATAATTATAGTGAATAGAATAATAATATTGTTATGAAATTACATCACAATTTCAATTTAAAACACTTTAAAAGGAGTCTTTGGTATTGTAATGTGCAATGTAGAATCAGCCTGTACCATCTATATATATATATATACAGAGTGTTCCTCTCTAGACACATCTTTTTAAAAAGTTTCAGACGATTGTATGCAAGATAGGTTAATGAATGGAAACTGATAAACTATCTAAAATGTAATCAGACAGACGTCCTCAATTGTATTGTTTGTAAATTATTTTTTTTAAATACTAAATAAATATAAGCCTTAGACATAAAGTTGAAGGTCTAATTAACTACAAGTACACACACACACACACACATGAACCAAAAAGGCTTCAAACAATGTAGCAGAGACACAGTTTGATGTGGATCATTCTGTATATCCTACATATATATATATATATATATATATATATATATATATATATATATATATATATATATATATACATCTAATACTCCTAAGTTTTATTTAATCCTTGAAGTGTTTGGAAATTTCGTTATCTTAAATATTAGCAACAATTAAAAGCTTATTGCAATTTAAAATAAAATTATTGACTCTTATAAATATAACAATCATCATATTGTTGATGAAAATATTGTTATCACTCTAGTTGTAACTGAGAATTATCTTATCATTATTAATATGAATTTATATAAGATGTCTGCTGAAATTCCTAAATTACAGTCAATTAAAATTCAGCTTAATGATGGCTGTTTACCAATTCACATTGATTCTTTTAATAGTTTTCGTGTTAAAACCATTAATTGCATTACCAATTGAAGAAAATGATGTTGATGATGATGATAGTAATAGAAATTATCGTTTACCAAAAATTCTAATACCAGATAATTATAAAATTGATTTGAAATTAACAGAAGACAATTTAAAGAATGCCAATTTCTCTGGTAATGTTCAAATAACATTTCATTTAATAGAAGATATTACAACGAATAATATAAAATTACATGCAAAAAATTTAAATATACTATCAATTACATTAATGGATACATTTGATAATAAGTCGATTGGAATCAATGAAAAATCATATGGAAATGATTCAATAACAGATATTCTATCATTAACAACACAAACAAATTTAACTGTTAATAATAAATCGCAATATTTATTAACTATTCAATATAATGGTATTTTGGATACTAAAAGTATGGCCGGTTTCTATAGAAGTGAATATATGGAAGATGGTACGAAGAAGTATTTAGCTACAACACAATTTGAATCGACAAATGCTAGAAAAGCATTCCCATGTTTTGATGAGCCATCATTCAAAGCCACTTTTGATATATCTATCACGTATCCAAATGGTTATAGTGCTTTAGCTAATACACCACCTAAAGGAAACACTATAATTGTCGAGTAAGTAGTGGTTTATTTTAATTTTTTTTTGGTCTATCGTTGTTGTTGTTGTTTGTTTTTCTCAAGTGATGATTTGATTAAAACCCAATTCGAAACAAGTCCATTAATGTCAACATATCTTGTGGCATTTATTGTATCACAATTCGATTGTACTGAACGTGTTCTGGTTGATGTTGATGTACCAACAAGGGTTTGTTCACGAAATGGCTTAGAACATACACGCGAATGGGCACAATTAATTGTACCAAAAGCATTAATAGCAATGGCAAATATCACACAAATACCATATAAAAATGATGGTATCAATAAAATGGATGTAATTGCCATACCAGATTTTAGTGCTGGTGCAATGGAGAATTGGGGTTTAGTTACATACCGTGAAACAGCATTATTATATGATGAGAATGAATCATCAAATAGTTATAAACAACGTGTAGCCACTGTGATTGCACATGAATTTGCACATCAATGGTTTGGTGATTTAGTTACATTGGAATGGTGGTCGGAGATCTTCTTAAATGAAGGTTTCGCTACATTATTCGAATATCATGCAGCTGGCGAAGTGAGTTGTTTTGTTTCATTGATTGTTGTTGTTGTTGTTGTTGTTGTTGTTGTTGCGACTTATTTTCGTTATAGATTGATGAATTGAAACATTGGGAATTACCACAACAATTCGTTGTTGAACAAGTACAAACAGCTCTTGGCATTGATGATACAATTACATCAAAACCATTATCATATTATGTTGAAGCACCTGATGCTATATCGGAACGATTCGATTCAATCTCTTATAATAAAGGTGAGAAATAGCTATCTAAATAATAATTCTATTATCATATTACCCACCTATAAATATATATCTACTATTTTTACAGGTGGCAGTATTTTGAAGATGACTGAGCATATTTTGACAACAGATAAATTCAGGAATGCTTTAAATGCTTATTTGAATACATTGTAAGTAGTAAATCGGTTTTATCAATTACACAAAAACGAATAGACAGAAACAATCTTAAACTGTCATCTTCATTATTATTATTATTATTATTTAGTAAACATTCAAATGTTGATTCGAATGATTTATGGATGAAATTCGATGAACAAGCAATTGATCAAATTCCTAACGGTGTTAATTTCACAACAATTATGGATAATTGGACACATAAAGCTGGTTATCCTGTTATTACAATTACATCGGTTGGTAATAATATTACAATTACACAAGTAGGTATTTGAATTGATAAATTCGATATATATATATATATATATATATATATATATATATATATATATATATATATATATATGTAGATAGATACATTAGAAGTTATTTCCAAATAATGTTGTGTTGTAGAAACGTTTCTTAAGATCCAATACAATTGATGATGGTATGCAATGGTATGTACCTATCAGTTATTATACATCAAGTGATGCAAATCTTGATACTGAACCGAAATATTGGCTAACACCTGGCCAGAGTCTTACAATTGTGAATGTTTTATCATCTGATAAAGATTGGATTATTTTCAATACAAAACAAAGTGGTATGTAGATAGCTATACAATATAAAAGTACAATAATGCAGGTAAGTATAGGTATTAATCGATAATTGATGCGGATTGTATGTATTTAAGGATATTATCGTGTAAATTATGATGATGGATTATGGAATAATATTTTAACAATATTAAATACCGATTTGAATAGAATTGATGTTTTGAATCGTGCACAAATCGTTGATGATTTATTTAATTTTGCTAAAAGTGGTTTAACCAATTATGCAAATCTATTTGGATGTTTGAAATTTTTGAATAACGATACATCTTATTATCCATGGTATGCCGGTTTTAGAGGTTTCACAACATTATATCAATATATTAATCAAGAACAAATTCGTACAGCTCTCAATGTACGTACTGATTAAATTAATTAAATTCAAGATTCATTGTCCCTTTTTTGTTTGTTTGTTTAGAATTATACCAATAATTTGATGGTGAAATTGTATAATTCTGTATCATTTGATGACAATAATGATGATGATGATGATGATCAAATCAATTCGTTAAAACAAGTATTAGCATTAAATTGGGCTTGTAAATTAGGCAATTCAGATTGTATTAATAAAGCAACAGATATATTGAGAGCTTATACAACGACTAAAGCAACAAAGTAGCATATGTTAATTAATTAATTTAATAATTATGATAATTAAACAATGAATATTTTAGACCTAGTCGCAATTTGAAAAGTATCGTCTATTGTTATGGTTTACGTTATAGTGATAATATTGAATCAGATTGGGCATTTCTATGGGATAGATATTTAAATACAACATTAGCAACTGAACAAGTCACAATACTTACAGCACTTGGTTGTGCATCAAATACAGAAATTCTAAATAAATATTTACAATTAACAATTGATAGTAATTCAACAATTCGTATACAAGATGCTGCCAAATATGTATTCCAACCAATCTATTCGAATACACCGGATGGTGTTGATGTAATCATTGAATTTATTCATGATAAACATCAAGAATTTATTGATCAGTAAGTTTCTCAATAGAAGAAGCTGATGAAATACTTGTCAATAATAATTGATGATGAATTATGAATTATTGATTTTTAGTTTTGGTGGTACAAGTCAACTAAAATCGTTAATTAGTTCATTAGCTGATTATGTTATTAATCAAAAGCAAACAGATAAAGTAAAACACATTAATTAATTCTAACTAGTATAAAAATAATAATAAATGATTTCATTATTGATTTGTTTTATGTTTGTTCTAGCTGCAACAATTAGCAAATCTAAGTGGTATCGATGATGATGTGAAGAAATCAATAAATGATGCACTAAATAAAACAATAACAAATCGGGAATTTACACAATTGTTAGAAGAACAATTAGTTCGTTATTTTAATGATGATGATGATGATGATGATGATGGTGGTGGTGGTGATGGTGCAAAAATAAATTCATTATCAATTGTTCTATTGTTTGGCCCATTATTAGTAGGATTTTATCGAATGATTTGAAGTGTTTCAATGGAGAAAAAACAAACAATCGATAATGTATTAAAAGAGTAAATAAAAAACAATTTCGTTTATCTTAAAAATCACTTTTATTTATATACCTAATCGTAAATAATTGTGCAATAAAGACAATTATTATCTTTTTATCGCTTCATTATTTACAAATTACTAGAGTTCTTTTGTTAAATTAGAATTGAATTAATCCCATTCTATATTATAAGTGTTGTTTTTTTCTTGTCCTACATGAATTTTTTCACATGTTCTTCATGAAATTACGCTCCCCTGCTTTTTCTGTCTGGGATGACACCGGAAAGACATTATCAACAACAGTTTGAATTCTCTTGAAATTATCAGAAAACGGAAAAGGGCGAATTCCAAATATATTGACAACAATAAGTGATTAATAGAGAGAAGTCAATAATAAGATTAGATAATGCTGAATTATATAAAAAGGTAACGAGAGATAAAAAAAAATAAAATACCAACAATTGATCAATTCGAGTGATATTAGATTAAATTTTTATTGTAATTAATATAGAAAAAAATAAAATGAACAATTGGCGATGCATTTGCCTTCTTCCGGTTCTTCTACATGTTTTTTGTTGTGTTAATGTCGTACAATCAACTCCGTTAATACCAGTTGATGCGAAAATGTCGGATTACCGCCTACCAACATCGATTACACCACAACGATACGTACTAAAATTGAATTTCTATGAAGATGTCTTCACATTTAGCCAATATTCCGGTGAGGTCACCATCTCGTTGACTGTTAAAGAAGACAATATTAAGGCGATTAAATTACATGCTAGTGATCGTTTCAATATCGTTACAACGAAATTATTACAAGATCAACAGAAAGTAGAGATCCCATTAATTACACGTGATTACAATGAAACAACAGAGATTCTAACATTGAATTATGAGAAATTAACAAAAGATGCTTCCTATTCATTATTTATTGAATTTATGGGCAGTCTAGGCAAAGATGATATGTACGGTTTCTATCAAAGTACGTATTTGAATGATGAGAAATTGGAAGAAGCTTTAGCATCCACACAATTCGAAACGGTTTATGCACGTCGTGCTTTTCCATGTTTTGATGAGCCATCATTCAAAGCCACATTCCAAATCACAGCTACATATCCATCAACAATGACTTTCATCACTAATATGCCAGGCAAAACGAAGTAAGTGTGTTCTGATTAGTTTTCTTTTGACAATTACCTATTGTTGTATTTTAATAAAGTAAAGAGAATGGTGCACAAACGACAACAATTTACAATGAAAGTCCAACAATGTCAACGTATCTTGTTGCATTTCTATTATCAAAATTCACAATGACCCGAACGCAAATTGATGATATCACAGTGAATGTGTTATCACGGCCTGGCACAGAAACGAATCGTAAAATTGCCTTAGATATTTCAACAAAAGTACTAAACAAATTGGGTACTTATTTGGGTAAAACATATAGCGCTTTAGGCATAACTAAGATGGATATTGTTGCAATGCCTGATTTCGCTGCTGGTGCTATGGAGAATTGGGGTTTGGTCACATTTAAAGAATACACAATACTTGATGATGGTGATGATGGTACATCTAATGTGATGAAACAGGAAATTAGTTCGGTAATTGCACATGAATTGGCACACCAATGGTTTGGTAATTGTGTAACATTGAAATGGTGGTCGGATGCATGGTTAAATGAAGGTTTCGCCACATATTTCGCTATGGATTCTATTAATCAAGTACAGTATAATTACACATTTAACTATTGTTGACCAATTTAATAAAAAATATCTATGTTTTAAAGATAAATGAAGCATTTGAAATGGATAGACAATTCGTAACAAATACACTACAAACAGTTTTACAAATTGATGCACTCTCATCAGCATTACCATTATCATCAAAAAGTGAAGATATTAACACAGAAGCTGAAACTTTTAGTAAATTCGATACAATCTCTTATAATAAAGGTGCATGTATTATCAGGATGATGAAATCGTTCTTAACTGACGATGTCTTCAAAACAGGCTTAAACAAATATTTAACAACAAAGTAAGTCGATTTAAATCGGAAATATTAATAATTAATTGAATTTAAAAAATTTAAGTGGACATAGTAATGTGGGTGTAGAAGATTTATTGAAGAGCTTTAATATATCTACGTCTAAATTACCAAAGACATTAGAGGAAATTATGAAAAATTGGGTGGAATCACCTGGATTTCCAATTGTTGCAGTCAGCTACAGTAATGGGAAATTGACACTTACACAAGTAGGTAGTTTCTTCGTGTCTTCGTCTTCTTCAACATTGTTATGCTTGTTTTAGACACGCTATTCAATCGATAGCACATCGACTTCCTTATGGCATATACCAATTAGTTATACAACAAGTAAAGATAAGGCGCAATTCACAGATACAACACCAAAACAATGGTTAGAACAAAATGAACAAACATATGATTTAACACTAGATAAAGATGAATGGATCATACTTAATAATCAAATCACTGGCTATTATCGTGTCAATTACGATAAGAATTTATGGAAATTAATTATGAATGCATTGAAAATGGAAAATTTCGATTCAATTGATCATTTGACACGTGCACAATTAATTGATGATGTATTTAATTTGGCAAAAATTGGGCATGTCCATTATAAAGATGTCTTTCAATTAAGTGAATATTTAATTAACGAAATGAATTATCATGTTTGGTATAGTGCATTCAATTCATATGGTTATCTATTGAAACGTATTGGTGAATCTACACAATTAGGACAAGCTATTTCTGTAAGAATTAAAAGCAACACAATTCTCTCTCTCTCTCTGAAAATCATCACCCACACAATTGTTTTGTTTTGTTTTGTTGTTTAGGCAAAACTCAAAGACTTGATGGCAGGATTATTAAAATCATTACCAATCAATACAGATTTATCATCGAAACATATTGATTCATTAAATCAAGCACAAGCACACAAATGGGCTTGTAATTTAGGTGACACTACCACGATCAAAGCAGTTAAAGAACTATTCGAAAATTATAAAAACACACCGACTAAAAAGTAATTGGAAAAATCCAATAGAATTAATTAATTGAATTGTTTGTTATTTTTTTACAGGATAAAGCCCGATTTACGTAGTACTGTATATTGTTGTGCTATACGTAATTCTGATAAAACGGAAAGTGCAAGTGCAACAAACGATTGGGACTTTTTATGGGGACAATACGGTAGTGCTGCAGCCGCTGAAAAGAATACAATTTTACATGCTTTGGGTTGTACGAAAGATACAGCAATTTTAGAAAAGTATTTCAAAACAAATGACAATTTCAATTGAATTCAAATTAACAATAATAATAACAATAATAATTTTATAGATATTTAGAGAAATCAATAGACTCGAATTCTGGTATTAGGAAACAAGATGCCAGTAGTGTATTTCAAGCAGTCTATTCCGCTGGCAATACGGATGGTGTTAATGTTGCACTCAACTTTTTGCAAAAGAACATCACAGAAATCACGAATTAGTAATAATCAATCATTCGATCATTTTTTAGATTCAATCAATTTAATTCCAACAATTTCAGTTATAAAGGTATGATGTCGTTGTCGAACATCATTTCAGGCTTGGCTGACAGTTTTACAAATCAAAAACAAATCGATGAGGTGACTGTTGTTTTTTTTTTTGATGTCTTTAAAAGCTTATTCTACACTACTTTTGTTTTGTTTTGTTTTTTTTTAATAGTTAAAAGAATTGATAGAACGTGATGATGTTGCTGATGAAATTAAAATTGTTGGTAAACAAGCTGTGGAACGTGCTGCACACAATATTAATTGGTTAACGAAATTCGAAAAGGATCTTAATGCAATTTTCGATATTGATACGGATGGAGGAGATGGTGGTGGTGCTGCTTCCATTCAAATTTACACTACGTTAATTCTAACAACATTAATAGCTCTATATGCTTTATTGTAATTGAATTTCAAATATAAATAATTAATATTAAAAGGGGAAACTATCTAGTGAAAGATTATATTTTTGTTTATTTACAATTAGATACAGGATATTCATTGATCAACATTTAAAGATGATGAATAGAATAATCCATCCAATTTGTATTTCCTCCTATTTAATAGTCTTTTATTTAGAAAAAAACAAAAAAAAATAAAAAAATAAACCGTAAGTATCGTTGTTTCTATTAATTAATATTAATAATTAGCCATTTTTTGATATCATCGAAATTTCTAATCATCCATTTAACATTGAATTCAGCTTTTTCTAAACATTGTTTTGCTGTCCGCAATGCAATGCCCACTGCATTTTCTTTCTCCTTTAAGAATTGTTTAAACTAAAATAAAACAAAAATACAAACAGAAATTGAGCAAAAGTCTTTCAGTAATAATCGTTTACATCATCAACTTCAAGTGGTGTGTTGAAATTTGTTGTACAACTACGCACAATTCCACTTAACGACATTGAAGATGATCCAAGACTAAAAAACAATCATCATTATTATCAATAATAGTAATAATAATAGTAATAGTAATTACTAATTTATGATTCGGTTCCAATTTGTTTTTAAAAATTTGTAAGCTAAATCTTGTCCAATTGGATTTTGTGCCACTGATGCAAACACACGTACAGAATCATGTTTTCTTATACCTGAATGTTCAGTAATTGCCCATTCTAAATAACGACGCAACAACCATATTTCTTTTGTACAACCCAATGACAATAATAAAATGTCCTTTTCATTGCCAACATTTGTGTTTAGATAACGTTGCCATGCAAATTCCCATTCTTCTTGGCCACCAACACGTATGGCTGTACAATAAACGATCTCTCTCATATTCACTGGTATCCTAGAAATCAAATTATTATCGAATTATTGTTCGAGCACTACTTTCTATGATTGATTGATTGATTGAAATTACGTATTGTAAATGTCTGGATTCCGTGAATTGCGCCAATTATCAAATTGTTGGATGGCATTTATTAAACAATCACGCACACCTAAACGGCAAGCTCGACTGTAGATTTCTAAACGGATATAAGAGAGAAGTGGTTCATCTGTGTCGAATTCATTGAATCCGATCACTTTATAGAAATCATCGATTAAATACAAAATGTATCTCTGCAAAATAATTGAACATTTATCAGACATTAGTGCAACAACAACAACAACAACAACAACAACAACAACAACTATTCTTACTTTGAATTTGTCGAAATGTGCCGTCCGTACAAACATCTCATAAAGGAAATCAAGATTCTCTAAGCCAGCTTTCCATGGCACATAATCACGTTCGTGTTTTAAATATTTTGTAATATTCAATGCAACATCATAATTTAAATAACCAACAGCAGCTAAATTTAATGAATCATCTAATAATTGTGCACGATTCTTTGGATCAAACATCAAATGACCATTATTATCTTTATATAATTGTTTAATAATTAAATGCCAATTGTTTGTATCGTAATTAACACGATAATAACCAGTTTGATTGATATTAATTAATAACCAATCATAATTGGAGATTTGATAATTGTCAATGTGATATGAACGTTCTGGTGGCATCCAAATTACTTTCATACCATCATCATCATCATCATCAGCATTAATATTCGTTAATGTTATTGGTATATACCATAATTCCTTTTCTTCGATTGCTCGATCATCCGAATCGATTAGGAAACGTTTTTGATTGAATTGAATTGAATTATTCATATGATTGTAGTCCCTTAAAACTGTTACAATAGGATAGCCAGTCTGTAATGTCCATGTATCCATGATTTGTTTAATTGTCAAATTCACATCCAACACATGATCCTCATGGCTTTGTTCAGTTAACATTTGCCATAAATCATCTTGTTCAGCATTGCGATACATGCGATTGATTAAATAGCGATTTAAACCTTTACGGAAGACGGTCATTGTTAAGAAATGTTGCATCATACGTAAAATGGCTGCACCTTTCGAATATGAGATACTATCGAAAATATCATTGATTTCATTTGGATTTTGGACTTTCATTGAAATTTGATGGGATGCACGTAATGCATCCATTGCGAATGCACCATGTAAATCATTGATCACAAATTGATCATCTTCCTTCAATTCCGGATTGACAGCATCTGCACCAAGTGTCTCGATATATGTGGCGAAGCCTTCATTCAACCACAAATCCGACCACCATACTGGCGTCACTAAATTACCAAACCATTGATGGGCTAATTCATGTGCAATCACATGTGCAATACTTTGTAGGGCTTGTCGACTGGATACACCATGTGCATATAATAAGACCGATTCACGATATGTTATCAAGCCCCAATTCTCCATTGCACCAGCACTAAAATCTGGCAAGCCGACCATATCGATTTTCGGCAATGGATATTTGATATTGAAGAAATCTTCATAGAATTTCAAGATTTTCGGACCAATCTCTAAACTGTATTTGGCTTGTGATAAAGCACTATGTCTTGTCCATATTGAGAAATTGCCATTTGTGATACATTCAAAATCAGAGATAACGAACGCGACTAAATACGTTGACATTGGTAAGCTTTCCTCATAATGGTCCCAAACGTAATCCGGCAGGCCATCACTGCAACAAAACACTGCCAACTAACAAAACAAAAAAGATAAAAGACAACACTTACACTGGTTGTGGTGGACCAATTTTGCGCATATTCGATATCGAATTCATCGATTTCAATCGGGCCAAACTGATTTGGAAGCGTGCTTTCATTGCTGGCTCATCAAAACATGGAAATGCTTTTCTAGCATCAGTTGCTTGGAATTGTGTTGCAGCAATCCATCTATTATTAATTAAGAAATAATTGATTAATGCCATGAAATGCACTGTGTTTACTTAATTTACCTGGTTTCATTGCCTACACTGTATGAACTTCTATAAAAGCCTTGTAATAAATCATTAATAATTCCACGATATTTTACATAAATATAATATTGTGCATTGGCTGAAAGTCGTTGTTCTAAAAATATAATCAAGAAATGTCGTTTTCTATCATTTGTTAATTGTTTAATTAATAATAATTGGTTTTTTAGATCATAAACAGACACATTGTCTATGATTAATTCATCAACATGTAATGTTATATTATCACTATTACTAGTAATATTAATTAAAATTGTTATTTCACCATGGAATGTAAAGTTGTTCTCTTTAATAAATGGAATTAATTGAATTTTATATGAATGTGGACGTATTGAATTTGGTAATCTTAAGTCACTTGCTTCTTCTAATGATGATTCCCCAACAATTGTTGCTGTTGTTGTTGTTGTTGTTGTTGTTACATCTCCATTATCAACATATTCAATTGTTGTGTTTCCATCATCATCATCATCATCAACAGATGTTGTTGTTGTTGTTGTTGTTGTTGTTATATCATTACCATTAAATTTATTGTAAACAATTAATGTTGATTCTTCGAAATTTTGATTACAATTTGTAAATGTTAAATTATAAACCAAAAATCCAGTTATCAATAAACAACCAATAAATAATACAATAATTATTATTGCGAATGTTTTTGACATGGCAATATAATTATGATTATCATCCATATTATTATGTTTATTGTAATTTGTTTCGCAATCAGGTGTGGCATTATTCATCATTGAACGTTTACGGAAATGGATCATAGCCTGTAAATTGAAGAGCAAACCAAATATTTTAACACAACAATACGATTTTTACAACCAATAAAGAATGATAAACATGTGCCTTGATATACTTTTTATTTTTTTATTTTGGGCAGTATTAAATAGAGCACGACCCATATAAACAGAATTTATATATATATAGATAAATATATAGATTGGAATATTTGCCACCATGTATTATTAACGTGTAATGGTTTTTTTTTTATTTCAATTAAATTAATAACCAATTATTGTTGATTATAATGAATAAAAACGAATTAGATTCTCGCCAGGGATCGAATATATTTGAATAGATAGACTTTGATTAGTTTTTCTTCATCTTCTTCGTGTTCTTCTTCTTCTTCTTCTTCTTCTTCTTGTTGTTGTTGTTGTTGTTAGTGATTTGTTGTAATTTAATACAATTTAAATAGAGGCACATTTATTAGCCCGCATTTCCCTTCTATTCTATTAAAAGATTATATATTGTGGTAAATTCAAATGAGACCATAACAAACATTTGATTGATTTGGAATTTCTAATTCTAAATATAGAATTAATTTCGTTAAAAAAAAAAAAACGTCAACGATACTTGTTGATAATATTTGGAGATCAAATCTTTAGAAAATTTCACAACTATTTAATGGTGATTTTCATTTCGATAACCTTTAATTATTGTGTGTTATCAAAATATTGCGTAAAAATTGTGTAAGTAGTAGCAGCTTAATCGAAGATTCTTCAATTTCTCATCGTTACCAACAAAAAAAAATAATTGTCTAAATCATTTCTCCTTATCATTATTCTACAAGGTGATGAGAAATTATTATTGCTGTTGTTGTTGTTGTTGTTGTTGTTTTTTTGCTTTATTCAATTCAATTATAAATAATGGGATGGTTGATTTGCGAAATTCTTTAATAATTACGGAAATGATTAAAGATTGAGAGGGTGACAACACTCGATTGAATTCTTCTACACAGTGAAATTCATTGTATTTTAAAACTATTCAAAACTACTTATAGAGTCTCAACAGTCTCGATTTATATAAAAAGAAACACTTACCTACGTACTTTATCTGGGGGAATCCTTAATTCGTCACGAAATGATAGTTGAATTCACTCATTCATTCATTCATTTATATCAAAATTAGCTTTTTCTTATAAATAATGTAAATACAATTATTGTTTATTATTATTATTGATAAGCGTGTAAATGTGTGTTTTAACAAGCCCCGCTATAACTCTACTGAATTTAAAGCTTGGCGCTAGATTGCGCATGGTCTCCCTAATAATTTTCAATACATACATACGTATACATACATCTCATTATATACATCTATATAGATGTATAGAATAGCTAACGAATGTATATAAAAGATATCAAAACGTGACAGAATTAATTCATAAAAATAAGGGGAGCTTATTGTTCACATACAAACAGACACACACACTCAACTCAACTCAACTCAACTCTATATGTAGGTAGGTAGCCCAGCCCTTCCCCCATCAATGGGAAAAATCTAGTAAAACTAGACACGCACCCCTATGTTCATCGAACAATAACTTTTGAAAAGATTGCGGACTATTTATCATAGACAGAATTAGGGGATGATGTTCCGTTTAAAATACGTTATACAATGTGATTTAAGTTTTCAACAGTTGCACCAATACAATTACTTATCGGTTGTTGTTTCAAAAGCGAACATCAAATGGAATTTACGAATTATATAGATGTAAATGGTTATTGTAATAGAGAAAGGGACTTAATGAGCTAAAGATGTAAGTACATTAGATAGCAAATAGCCATACAAACTGCATAGTTCCAGTTTTAATTAATTGTAATTAAACGAGATGTAATTATTTAAATTGTACTATCGTTTACATTTTCAATGGTTTGTGGGTCCCTAATCGAATAATTAGAGTACCTACTACGCAACTAATGCTACTGTGTAGGTACTTTACTAACAACAAATAAATAGTTTGTCTTAACCTTGACCTGATGTGGTTGTTGTTGTTGTTGTTGTTGTTGTATGAATATATAAATAAGCGGAAATCTATTAAAGACAAATTGTTTTATGTATTTGTTTATTTATTATATTAATATACGTAAATCAACATGGAATCAATAAAGTTCGATTTGATCGTTGCTGGGAAAAGAACCAGACACTTCATGTTTGCCGAGTAGACGTATTTCCAATTATAACTCAGTTGGACTGTCCCATCATCGTATTAAATATAATGGGAAACCGGTAAATCATCCCTTATGAAATACTGTTAAAATTAAATTGTTTTCTTAAAATGACATACATAAAAGAAGGTAATCATAATAACACCATTAGTAATTGGAAAAAAAAACTAACAACAACAACAACAACAACAACATTGATCAATATCCCATCAGAAAGATCGGAAACAAAATGTAATTCAACTTGGAAATACCTCACTGAATTCAATTGTTATTAGGAAGGAATAAGGATACATAAGCATTAACGGTCAACATTTGGTGGATGCGCCGGGCAACGTGAAATTTTCTAATTTCCATTAAAACTTGCAAGAGAATTGCTACCAACTCATTATAATTATCTCAAGTATTACCAATTGATTTGGAGATGCAGTGTGTTTCTTAATTAAGGCCAAAGAATAACAAAATCTTAATAAATCATAAAGAAACGATCAAATTTACTCTAATTATTTATTTTTACTGCTAATATTTCTGTAGTAAGATACTTTTTTATAATGATAATAATAATAAAACAATACGCATGTGTGTGTGTGCGATGCCTTTATTTCTAATCTTCAGCATTACCTTCCTCTTCTAATATGGTTTTAAAGCTAAATGGTTGGAATGGATAACCTAAACCAGTATAAAATTTACTCATAAATTCAACCCAATGTAAACGTAATGTGTGTAAAAATGCTGATAAACCTTCCATTAATACTAGAATTGCAATTGTAAATAGTGCCCATGGTGCAAAGAATATAAATGATGTTAAAGCACCTAAATAACCAGACATAACTAAACCTTTACTAAATACCATAGTCCATAATACTTCTGATAATTCTACAATCATCAACACAAAAATATATCGATTGAAATTTTATTAATAAATAAATACTAACGTGCATGTGCCAATGATAATGCCCATAAACGTAAATAAGAAGCTGTATGTGATACAGTACTTAAGACATATTCAATTGTATGAATAGCTTGATGGATTAGAATCTCGCTCATTGGTTCTTCTTCTGCTTCAATTTTCGCCTCATCTCCACCGGCTGTTAAGCCATGACTATCATTATTGTCATGTACAGATGAATTATGATGCTGTTGTTGTTGTTGTTGTTGTTGTTGTTGTTGTTGTGTATTCAGGCATCTCATTTAATTCAACACCTTGATTAATATCACCATTACTCTTCATTTGCGGCTTGTGTTTTCTTGTGAATTTTATATATAATGGTTTACCAAATAACATTACCGGTATGCAAATTAATGCAAATGCCAATAGGATTTTCTCTAATTTCGGTTGAAATTCATACATATAAGCATCACAATTTGTTGCTGCCTCTGTATTTTTCAATAACATCATATTTATGAAATAGATTAGTACTGATGGGGCACATGATGTGCCATGTTTTGGATCTATAAATGAAACAAAACAAAAACAACAACAAAAAAGTATATTCATTCGTGTATTCATTTTTTCATTGTTTTATTATTGTTACCTTCATCAATATTTGGATAATACCATGCCCATTTCATGAACATCATAATAACCATATATAAAAATAGACAACACAAGAATATAATTTGTGGAATGAATTCCAATAGAATACTAGCATAATTACGGAAATGTACGAAATTGACAACACTAACACATACACCAAATATCATATGTGTTACACCAAAGATGATTGATAATTTCATTTTGAATGAATTCAAAAAGATAATCTTATTCGTTGCTAACTGGAAATTTTTATCATTTTAATTCAATCAATTAATTAATTAATTAGTTAATTAATTAATTAATTAATTAATGATTGTGTGTGTACCTGCCAAGCTGGATCTACACCAAATATATATGGTTCACCACTATATTGTAATGCTGGATTGAATTCTAAATATTCATTTGTCAAAACTGTTGATTTATTATAATCTGTATACCAACTTGTACCAAATATATTCATTGATTTTGAAAAGACATCATTATAAATGAAGCCTGTATAAAATGAGAATATGCCCATCATTAAAATTATATAACGTCCAGCGAAGAATATATTGAAAATTTCACTATCAATCTTCTTCGACATTAATTTCTTCTCAGCCAATACTAAATAAAGACCAAATGCTGCCATTATTATTGCATGTCCACAATCACCAAACATTACAGCAAACAGAAATGGGAATGTCACGATCGTGTATAATGCTATAGAAACAAAACAAATAATTATATTATTAATTGCCAATTAGAAATTGCATTAAATGGCAGTATAGTAGCCGTAGAGAGTGTAAGTTTCAAAGGTAATTTTTGATAAGTTTCTATAACTATTCTGTAACTATACAGATTCAAGTGTTTTATTCAAAGTACCTGGATTTGCTTCACGATAGGTCGCCATTCCATATGAATCAATCAAATTTTGGAAGCCTCTGGTAAATTTATTTGTACGATTAAATGTTGGTGGATCTTCGTGTGTGTTGATAACATTTAAGAATGATGGAATCGAACTGCCACAGGCTTTCTAAAAATTTGAATAGATTCCAATTTTTGTTTAAAAGAAGAATGAATCAAGTCAAAAGAAAGAGAGACAGAGAGAGAGAGAGAGAGAGAGTGATACACTTACAGAACCATCAGCTAAAGCACCTTGTACAACAGATATATCACGACTTGGTACCCAACATTCACCAATTAAACATTTCTTCGTCACATCCATATTGAACATATTCAATGTATGATAGATTGCTTTCATTTTACTAACCATAATACTCCAATTTTGTAATTCTCTAGCAACACTAACTAATACACGTTGGCGGTGGTCTTGTGTTTGATTTAAAACCAAATTTAAATCTTCTAAACGTGTACAAACACCTTTTAGCATGTCTTGACGGTCCTGCAATGAACTGGGACAGGTGTATAATGATGCATGGAAACCGGCACACACTTTCTTGATGCGCGTCTTCAATTGTTCACCTTGGAAGAATGCAACGAAGACAGTTTTGAAGATTGCATTACCCTAAACAAACAAACAAACAAACAAACAAGTGATTTATATATTTATTTCGTTTATATCTTCGCTAACGTACTGTAGCTGGATCTTCTAATGGTTTCTCAATTTCAGCTTGACGTAAAAAGACATTGCCTCTAGAAATTCGCCATAACATGCGTTCAAAGCCAGGCACACGTTCCCGACTAATAACACCAGCAACAAAACCTAATCGTCCGCGTATTGATAGATTATGTGTCTCATCTGGTAATAATTGTTTCTCCAAGCCATTAACATCTTCTTGATCATTGAAAAATGCCCGAGTCTTATCTAACACCTGTTTCAATTCAGTCAATTCCAAATAGTTCGATTTCAAATTGACAGCACTCTCTGTTAGTTCTTTGATTTCACCTTCAGTTTTCTCTAAATGCGCCTCCAAATCAATAATTTCACGTGGATTTGGTGCTTTTGGCAATTCATACATATCAGGTATCATTACATTATCTTTACGTACTTCAGCTTCAATATAACGTAATTTACGTTCCATTTCATCACAACGTCGAACTTCATTTACGAATTTCCTTTGGAAAGCGTTCACATTCTCGTTCATCTTTTTTTTTATGTTATTTTGAATGTGAAAAAAAATATTACAAAAAATTAAAAAATTAATTCAAATAGATATTCAAAATTGAAAATTACATCACGGAATTGAACTGTACCAGTTTCACCTAATTCAGAGATGGCAAAATAGGCAGCCTCAGGTTGGATGAACACCTGGGCCAGGACCATTTCTTCGCTACGGAATAGGTCCCCCATTGTTTTTCTTTTTTCTATTTATTTTTAACTGGATCAAATCAATACAGAAATCTGGAAAAGACAGAAGAAAACCAAAACGAAATTTAATACAACACAGAAATCTTGAACACTGGATAGATAACAAATGATATACACGAGTCACGAGTCACGAGTTCTTATCAAGGACAATATTACAAATCAAAATATACAATTATTTTTCTCTATATTAATGAATAATAATAATAATTATTATTATTATTATTATTATTATTATAGTCTCTCTCTCTTTCTCAATCTTTCTGTAAATACTTTTTATAGGTAATTAGAAAAATGAACCACCTTTTACCACCTGTAATGCAATTGACACACACTCACTGTAGCACAGAGGACTATGTAATAATGGACCCACCTATAGTTTCGTGATGTTTTTGATAAAATCACATGACAAACCTTATGTCAACGCTAATTTACAGGGTAAAAATACGTAATGCGTTCTGTTTCTGATAAAGAAACGACTCAATCAAATAACAATGATTTCAATCAATCAAATCACCTCTAATTCATTACCTTATCAGATAAGATTTATAGCAATTATCAATAATCATACAGTAATTAATTAATAAAATCGATAAAGGGGGATTGATTTTTTATTGTGTGTTGTAAAAAATTAATTTAAAACAAAAATAATAAAAAAAAAACAAAATATATAGAGGATTTAACATTGATCCACGTCACAGTCACAAGACTCTTTAATAATCATTTGGAAACTCAAGGCTCAACTTTATTCATTTAGAAATATGATTGAATCGTTGTGGTGATAATAGATTTGTTATTGTTGTTGTTGTTGAATTTCTATTAATTATCAAAATACCTGAATAATTAGTAATTCAATATTCTATGAATGATTGTGAATTTTATGTATATTCAAACAATTACTTCTATCACTTTATTTATTAATATTATACAACACACAAGTTTATATTATAATCATTGTTCATATTTACACGACTTGTCAGGGGATAATTTATCAAGAAATAGAAGAAAAACAAAGATTGTTTATATAAAAAGTTGCTTTACCGTTTAAGAAAGCATCACAATTTTTGATTTATATACTGATCCGAATCCGATTTGACTTGAAAACAATAGATCCATAACAAGAGGTAAATGAGCCAAATCGAATTTGATTGATTATATAACATATCGAAATGTTAAAGCTTACAGATTACAAGGTCGCAATTGTTTGGCTGATTGTTGTTAACGCACAAAACCACAGACAGGTAAATAAACTATTTGGTATTTGAAGAGCACAACTGTGACTGTACGATTATTACATCATTGCTGTTCGGTTTGAATAATTCCAACTATTTAATAAAAACAATGAAAACGTTTAATTAAAAACACACACACACACACACACACACACACAACTTTAAACAACCATAATCGTTTTTATTATTATAGTTAGCCATTTATTTTTAGTGTAATTATGATATTGTTATAGACAATACATTTTAATGTCTATACACGACCACCAACAACAACAACAACAACAAAATAAACTGGAAAAAAGATGAAGGAAAGCAAAATTATTATACGTTAAAGATTAGAAAACAAATAAACAAACATATACAAAATATGAGGAAATTTATTTTTAAATCACCATTTCTGTTTTGCTTTTTGGCTTAAATATTTACCTTTAAAACATTTCGATTACAAATTATGAAAAGGGGTAAAAAAAAAATGATGAAAATACTCTTCTCAAAATATTAATAAATATTTAATGCTAATAACAGACAGGTAAAAATAAATTGCTAATAATAGTAGGTACTGAAAACATATAAAATGAGTGATTGTTGGCGTTTTCAAATAGTTTTTTTTGAAATAATAACGTGTGGATATTATAGTCAGTCCGGCAATTTACTAGATTGGAAGCAATAAATAATAGCAATAAATATTGTTTCAAATTGAATCTACACACAGATTCCACGATAACTGCGTGTAGTATTATTTAACTTATGTTGAATGAAACATTATTAATCCAATCAGATGGGAGGAGATATGGGAAATCGATTAAATCTGAACACGTGCAAAAGTGGAAACACATCGTCCTGCTAAATGTCCACGTTGCAATCGCTATTTACCATCAGTGGCATAGTCAAACGTTGAAATTATTAATGCTTTGCAAAATTACTGAACGGACTATACAGATCCTGTTGTTCTTATATGTTTAAAACTAAATTAAAACAACAACCTAGACAAAATAAAAATAATTATATATCTGATAATAGCAAAATATGAAAATGGAACAAATGGTAATTTATTTATTTATTTATTTATTTATTTATTTATTTAACACACTAGATAGTCTCTTATTTCAATTGAAATGAAAACATTCTCAAAGATGAATTGTTGAAGACGTAAGTATACAAATTATTATATAAATAAAACAATATCTCACATTTTCTGATAAATATAAAACTGTAACAATAATAAAACACAATTCTGTTGTTATAATAATAGCATATATGTATACAGTTGTTGTTTTAATTGAAGTCAATTTACAGACACAATTGAATAGATATTATATAAATGATGACACAATTTATTTCTTTTGCAAAACATAAATCACTGTTCATAATAATAATATCAATATCGAATATCATCTATCTATTGTATGTCTGTCTGTCTCTCTTTATAATATTCTATTGAGGCACTTTCGTTCAATTTTTATACGTTGTTGTTTTTATATCAATTGACACGTAAAGTATATAGAGTTGAAAACATTGACCGCTTTATCGTAATATGTCAAGGCTTATCGATCAACAAAACAATTATTCATCTGTGTGATAGATATTAAATGCAAAATTTATTACTTAATATTGTTAATAATCAATAAAACTAACAAGGAAGAATTAAAAGAACGAAAAGAAATCCCCACTTAACAACAACAACAACAACAACAACAACAAACTATACCTAAATACTACTCTTATTGTTATCAAAAAACATTTGTAAAATTGCCAAGATTATGTAATAGTAATAATAATAATTGACTATCATTAATAAAATGACTTGAACAACAATAATTACACCAATTTTATGTAGGAGTTACTCGAAAACATCTGATAATAATCATTGAAAATTATTAAGGGGAAAAAAATTGAAATATTTACAGTTTTGTTAACGTATTTAACAATAAAAAAAAGAGTTATTTATAAAACAAAAAATAATAGATTTCCGTTCTAGAAATGATTTCCTATTTACAATAGAACAACAACAACAACAACAACAATAAATGTTTAATATTTTGTAGGAATAAATAAATTTTAAAACATAGAGCGAAATTCAGACTTAACCACCTTGATCTAGATCGTTATTAATTTCAATTATTTCATTATCATAATTTTTTTATATTAAACAAGATCCGTTGTTAAATCCATTAACTAAATTAAATGTGATATTTCTCACACATATACTATTCTCTGGATATCTAATTATAGTTTCCCATCATACAAATTTACTCACCTATAAAATGATTATTACGTTAAAATGAAACAACACAACAGCAACAACAACAACAACAACATAGATAACAAGCACGTGATTGTTTAAAAGTTTGGTTTTTTTTTTGTATAATAAAAACAAGTTTCAAATTTCTACACACACACACACACTACACTGCGAACAACACGATTCTACACTAACAACAGCAGGAATAACACTACTAAATAATTTGTAGTTGAAATAATCTATTTTTCCAGCTATCTAATGGCAGATAGTTAGATAGAGAAGTTTTAAACGACGGTTAGCATCAGAGAGAGATTATTGTTAAATAAAACTTAAAGCTAAACGACTATATAAACTCTATTCTGCTAGATATAAGTATACGAAATATGTATTTTAACAGCGCGCACACCACATTTCGCGTTTATAAATTATTAGATATATAGTTGAATAGGTATATTTTTATAGTCGCTGTATTATTATGGTTCAAATTCGTGTCGTTGTTGTTGTTGTTGTTGTTATGCCAACAATTTATCGGTTCTTTTTTTTTACTTTGATTAAAATTTGACGATTATTATTGTTGTCCTCGTATATGTATGTACATTCATTTAGTCAATATTAAGGTCTCATTGACTTGATTATTGCAATGCGTGGAATAAAGTTAATTTGTGCACTACACTTTTGCATGCTTGTTAGATAGTGTGGAGATGGGGGGGGGTCGTCGTCGTCGTCGTCGGGCTCGACATTTAAAAAGTAAATTTATTATCATTAAAGCGTTAATAGTATACGATCAGACTCTTCTTTTGGAAAACTTTCATAATAACAATTAAAAATTTCACTAAAACTATTCAAAAATAATGGTAGTACCTCTTCAATTGTAACATAACGATCTAGTTCTTCCGAAAGACTTGTAACACCTTTCCCTTCAATACCACAAGGTACAATATGTTTGAACCAATTTAAATCTGTATAACAATTCAATGCTAGACCATGGGATGTTATGAAACGACTACCATGTACCCCAATAGCACACAACTATAACAATTAAATGATTTACCTATACAGGTAACAACTATTCGAAAAGTAATGATGTGTATATATAGGTTGTGTATCTACTTTATTATCATTGATCCAAACACCTGTATGCGGTGATGTTGCAGCTTTCAATTTATATTTTTTACACAGATCAATTATAGTTTGTTCAAGATTACAAACATATTGTCTCATACCATATTTGAATTGTTTTAAATTTAAAATTGGATAAACGACTAATTGGCCAGGACCATGAAACGTGATTAAGCCACCACGATCTGTACGATAGAATTCAGCACCTATTATTAATCAATCAATCAATCAATCAATCAATCAATGAATAAATCTATTTAAAGAAAATTACCCACGCTTTTCAATTTCATTTCATCCGCATCTGTATAGACCTTTGTACGTATACCAGTTGTATAAACTGGTGGATGTTCTAAACATAATAAAATATTTGCTGTTGCACAATCTGTATTTCGATGATGTGAATTCACTAAATATTTCTGTAATTTTAATGCTTTACCATAATTAATCTGGCCAATTTGCCAAACTTTTATTAAACGATCCATTATTGAGGTTATGTTTTAAAATAGTGCAAAGTTCTAATGAATTACGCAATTATCAAATTCATTTACATTTTTAATGTGTTTAAAATTCCATTTAATCAATGTGGCTTAGAAGTATATAGATGTAATTGTTATTTTTATCATTACTATATTTAAATGGAATTTATGGTTATTATTTTAAAATTGGCGC
The DNA here is from genome assembly GCA_028455855.1 of Meloe dianella. Lineage (NCBI taxonomy): Eukaryota > Metazoa > Arthropoda > Insecta > Coleoptera > Meloidae > Meloe > Meloe dianella. Next base: position 183,265 of record JAPTHL010000055.1, on the reverse strand, counting down.
CAACAGTAGCTACTTTTTTTTAATTTGTTAATCAATTTGACCTACTACCAATTGTGCATAAGAACTACGAATTTGACACATTTCTAACCTAGAATTTGTGATTTATATTTTCAAACAATTTAAATTAAAACAAATAATTAAAGCAATTGTTTTTTATTATAATTTGATTGTAAGATGAAGAAAAAGTCTTAATTAGGTTTAGATGCTTAAAAATGTTGGAAACTAATAGTGAAGGTATGATAGATAGTTTGATTTTGTTCAATTTTTCCTGATTGAAAATTAAAGAAATTCAACATTTATCTAATTTATTATTCATTAATTAATATCTATTCAAATGGCAACGTTTCAATGTTTGCACTAATTTAACATCTTTCAACAGCTAGATTTATTTTCGTTGCTGACCGCTCTAAAAATAACTCTGCACCACCATTTCAATTAGAATATAGTTTGTTTGTTTTATAAATAGCCCGTTTTTTATTATGCCATTGATCTTATGATTTCAACAGTTTCAGGTGATAATTTTCGAGAAATGCGACTAAAAAAGTACATCCAACAAGGTGGAATTATCCATAAAGAGAAGCCGTTTGTATTTGTATTAAGTGCAAAAGTGCGTACAGAATATTGTGATTATTGTTTTAAAAAGTAAGTGTGTATATGTATACAGATTAGTTGATTATTATTAGATAATCCAATCAATTGTAGCGGTAGATTATTGAAATGTTCCGGCTGTCGATATGTTTATTATTGTGGCAAAACTTGTCAGAAGGATGGTTGGAAATTACATAAATTCGAATGTTGTCATTTGAATCGAATAGCGCCAAGAATTTTACCAGATGCTGCAAGATTTTTAATAAGATTAATAAGAACATTACAGAAAGGTGGTGATTTATTTAAAAGTTACTATTTGGATAATTGTTTTCGAATGTATAAGGATTTAATGTCACGTTAGAAATTTCCGATTTATATAATAAATTGATTTTCATCAATTATGATATGATATGATTTTTAGATTATCCAAATATAAAGAACGATAGGAAACGGATGGAGCATTTTATATCGTTGGTTGGTGTTTTAAATGGATTTCTAGGTGATGATGATAATATACCAAATTCAGCGGAATTAATGGGAATGTATGGAAGGGTAAATTTTCACATTTCCACTTATCAATAGTATAATTAAATCATTTTACTTTTATATCTATCTATAGATGTGTATCAATAGTTTTAATATAATGAGTTCTGATTTGCAATGTTTGGGTACTGGAATGTATTTAGGAGCATCAGTTATTGATCATTCATGTAAACCGAATGCTGTTGTAATTTTCGAAGGTACAACATTATATATACGTGCATTAGAATCATTCCAATATTTAGATTGGTCACAGGTAAATTAATTAAAAGAAATCTAATCTAATCAATTAATTAATTATGTTGCAGATTTTTATAAGTTATATTGATGTTTTAAATATAACAAGAGATCGTCAAGATGAATTGGCAAACTTATATTATTTCACATGCCAATGTCCGAAATGTATAACACCTGAATTGATGGAAGCATGTGCAATTGCTTGTCCAAATGCCAATTGTGATCATCCAATTGATCCGGAAATTTTACAATCTTCTATTGATAAATGTACGAAATGTAAAACTATTATTACAAAAGAATTTTTACAGAATTATCAGTCCGTTATAGAATTGACTGATTTACATTTACAAAATATGAAACAATTAGCATGTATGTACGTTCTATAATTGTTATTAACTATTGTTTGTTTGTTTTTTTTTTTTTAATTTTTCTCCTATAGATTTTGATGTGTGTAAAGTATGTTTGGAAAAACAGAAAGGTGTTTTATATAAATTCAATATAAAACATATTAAAACACTCGATTTAGCATTTCAATCAAGTATCGATTTTCAAAAGTGGGATTATGCAAGGAAATACGCTTTAAAATTGGTAGATGCTTATCAGTAAGTCCCTTAACACATTGATTTATTATTGTTATTATGGAAAAAAATAATAATTTCAGTAAATATTACGGAAAAATCCATCCCCTCACTGGTTTGATCCATCTCAAATTAGGTAAAATATTATTGTTTGAAGAAGACCCCAAATCAGCGTTTGATCATTTACAAATTGCTTACGATATTTTAAAAATAACACATGGAACCAATAGTGTTTTATATAGAGAAGAATTAATGCCTTTATTGCATCAAGCCAGAATTGAAAGTTCAATTAATTGAAAAAAAAAGAAAATCTTAATCATTGCGTTTTTATTGAAAAATTCTAGTTACAACACAACAAAGTCTAATAAAAGTGTACAAAAATTATAAATTACAATTGTTGTTTCTTTGTTTGTCTTTCACTTCTTCTTTTAACTATATTACAAATAAAAATCGTACACTTATATTTGACAATGACCATAATAAATAATAAATTTACCAATAAATAGGTAAACATTGCGATTATATTATAAAAAACAACATTTTCCACTTTATGTTTCCTTTGAAAAAACTGAAATTTGTTGTAAACTTTGCAGATTAATAGTGGCAGTTAAAAGAAAAAGAAAAACAAATTGGGCGATGGATAATTATCACTCTCACACACACACATGAAATAATACACATACATCCACAAACTTCCAAACAAACTTTTTATGAAATTTTTCTATATCAGTCTTGTCTATTATACACCACTATTGTTATTTTGTTTTAGTTTTAGTTTTGTCTTCAGTTTTATAATTCATCTTTAAGTTCATCATCCTCATCATCATTACTACTACCACCAGTTGGTGGTGGTCCACCAGCTCCACCACCAGCACCTTGATACAATTTCGCAATAATCGGTTGTACGACATCTTCCAATTCTTTCTTTTGTTTTTTGTATTCTTCAGATTCAACATCTTGATTCTCTTCTAACCATTTAATTTTCTCATCAATAGCTTCTTCCATTTTCGTTTTTTCATCATTTGTTAATTTGGCACCTAATTTATCTTTATCATTTAATTGATTCTTTAATGAATATGAATAGCTCTCTAATTCATTGCGTGCTTCAACGCGTTCTTTCAATTTCTTATCATCATCAGCAAATTTCTCAGCATCACGTATCATACGTTCAATATCTTCAGGCGTTAAACGATTTTGATCATTTGTTATGACGATCTTTTCACGATTGCCAGTACCTTTATCTTCAGCTGATACTTGTAAAATACCATTTGCATCGATTTCAAATGTCACTTCAATTTGGGGCACACCACGTGGTGCTGGTGGTATACCAGTTAAATCGAATTTACCTAATAAATGATTATCCTTTGTCATTGGACGTTCACCTTCATAAACTTGAATTGTTACAGTATGTTGATTATCTGATGCTGTTGAGAATACTTGTGATTTTTTCGTTGGTATAACTGTATTACGTGGTATTAATTTTGTCATAACACCACCAACTGTTTCAATGCCCATTGTTAATGGATTAACATCAAGTAAAACAATCGCATCAGTATCTTGTTCACCAGACAATACACCAGCTTGTACAGCGGCACCATATGCAACAGCTTCATCTGGATTAATGCCACGTGATGGCTCTTTACCACCAAAGAATTCCTTGACTAATTGTTGTACTTTTGGTATACGCGTTGAACCACCAACTAATACAATTTCATCAACATCTTTCTTATTCATATCAGCATCTTCTAAAACTTTTTGTACTGGCTTCATTGTTGATCTAAATAGATCCATATTTAATTCTTCAAATTTGGCACGTGTCAATGTTTCAGAGAAATCATCACCTTCATAAAATGATTCAATTTCAATACGTACTTGATGGCTGGATGATAATGCACGTTTAGCCTTTTCAACTTCACGACGTAATTTCTGTACAGCACGATTATCTTTACGTATATCTTTGCCTTTCTTCTTTTTATACAATTTAATGAAATGATCCATAACACGTTGATCGAAATCTTCACCACCTAAATGTGTATCACCATTTGTGGCAACAACCTCAAATACACCATTATCAATTGTTAATAATGATACATCAAATGTACCACCGCCCAAATCAAATACTAAAACATTCTTTTCACCATCTTTCTTATCTAAACCATATGCAATAGCAGCAGCTGTTGGTTCATTAATAATTCTCATAACATTTAAGCCAGCAATAACACCAGCATCTTTGGTTGCTTGTCGTTGGGCATCATTGAAATATGCTGGCACAGTAACAACAGCATGTGTTACTTTTTTACCTAAATATGCTTCAGCTGTATCTCTCATTTTACCAAGTACCATTGCAGAGATTTCTTCGGGTGCAAATACTTTTTCACCTTGACTTGTCTCAACTGATATATGTGGTTTAGAATTCTTTTCAATCACTTTAAATGGGAAAAATTTGATATCATGTTGTACAGTTGCATCACCCCATTCACGACCAATTAAACGTTTTGCATCGAATACTGTATTTTCTGGATTTGTTGTTAATTGATTCTTTGCAGCATCACCAATTAAACGTTCACCATCAGCTGTGAATGCTACATATGATGGGGTAATACGGTTACCTTGATCGTTGGCAATGATTTCAACACGACCATTTTTATAGACACCAACACTATATGTGGAAATTGAAAAAAAAACAGCCGTTAGATAAAATTTTACAGTTAAAATAGAATTCGCTCGTTCATACCATGAATATGTGGTACCTAAATCGATTCCAATAACGGTACCAACTTCGTCCTTTTCTTTTTTATCATCCTTGGCTGAAGCAGCTAGAGCCAAAAAACATATGGCTCCCAGTGCCAAATAAAGCCGCATTTCTTTTCTTCTTCTCAATTCAATGAATTCACACCGTTAAATTGTTTTACTACAAATAAAAATCAAACAATATGGAAAATTAGAATCAAGATGGTCAAATACTGGTGGGCGTTAATTGAAAAAAAAGACACGTCAACCATTTAAAAGATAGCGAAATCTTTAATGCATTGCCAAAATTTATACAATAAAAACAACCAACGGAACTAAATTAATAAATGATGAAAAACTATGATATTAATGATTAAAATGTTTAAAAAAACAAAACTCAATAAACTTAATCGATTATTATAAATTAAATTAACGAATATAACTTTGACTATATAAATAAACATAATTTATTTATAAATTAATTAATTAAGGAACTTACTAATGAAAATGTTGAAGAAACTCGATTAATTATTAACAATTTTACAAAAATTATAAAACCTCAAACTTTGAATTCTCTTTGGAAACTGAATGAAATTATTTGACACGCCGAATATAAGTATAGAATTTGTCGTGGTATATTCTGATTGGTTATAATTTAAAAGCTTCATAATTTGATTGGTTAACAATACATTCGTTGGCCGTTTATGATTGGCCCACGTAGATAAAAAAATCAAGAAAACTACTGTAACTCTCATCTTTTTTCCAGACGTTTAATAAAACACAACGTATGTTCTAGATCAGTTCTAATAAAAAAGGCGGGAATTTTCAAAAATTTACTTATATAAAAAAACGTTGTCAATTAGTAAGTTTTATTAAAAAAAAGAAACAGAGAAATTGTTAATTTAGAGGAGACCTTGACGTTTGAGATCCTCGTACGTTTTCCTGTTGACAACATTGCCCTGTGAATCTTCATATTCTTCTTCAGTTTCCGGTTGCCAACGTTCACTTTGTTTTTGTACTTTCAATTTCTCCCATACTACAAAATAATTTTGGTCAAACAATTTGCAAAACAAACAAACAAACAAACAAACAAATAAATAGCTTACATGCTAATGCATCTTCAATTTGTGTAACATTAGCAAAATGTGCAGTATTCGGTATACCTAAACATCGCATACCATGTGCATGTCGCCATTCAGCAAAATGTCGTTGAAATGCTTTTGGACCTTTATAAACATAATTTCCACAAATCTCACAATTATAACTAATATTTAAGCCATGTAATTTATATAACCAATATGGTATTGGTTTACCATCCCATCCAAGTGGTAAATTTTTCGGATTATATGGTACATCATCATCAGCTTCATCTAAACTGTCTTCTTCGCTCTCCTCATTCTCACTATCATCACGTTCACCATCTGTACGTGCTTGTTTACGTTGTACATTCTCTTTAGTTGCTGCACGTTGTACTGATACTAATTCAGCTAAACGATAAATTTGTGCTTCTAAATATGCTAATTCACGATAACGTAATTGATCTTTTTCTTTACTAGCTTTACCAGATTTCTTTGTCATTAATGATGGATCCAATGTGTTTTTACCTTTTGTTGCAAATAATCGTTGGGCTCGCTCCTCCAACGTTCTAAAAATTAACAACAAAACTATAGTAGTGAATGTAAGTAAACTAGGTAATAAAACATTTATTTATTAATTAATTAAAAAATAAACACTAGTAATTACCCTCCACATTTTAAACCTAATGCCAATAATGCTGATTTTAAACGATCTAAACCTAATGATGCTAATTCTTCCCAACTGGAAAATGCTGATAAATCTAAATGTGCACCAACGTTGGCTAATGCTGATCCGGTTTCTTTCTACAATAATATCGTTACAACAAACAAAAACAAAACAATTGATTAAAATCCCATTTTGTTGCAATAATAATTACCGGCCATCCTGGTAGAGTTCCTAAATCCCATTGTATCATAACATTATCGACTTCATTTTGTAATAAAGTGTCTAAATTTAATAATGGTTTAATTCTTTGTACAAACCAACTTAAATATTCAATTAATGCTAATAAATATTTACGATATTCACCAGTTTTACGTTCTTTTGGTATATCATATAATTGATCAAACATTCCCAAATATGTGATATAATCAAGTTTTTCAATACCTTTCAGATTTATATATTTTTCATAGCATTCATGTAAATCTAAATATTTACCATAACCTTCTTCATCGGTGAATTCGACTAAATCTTTTTATATAGAAACAAAAACAAAACGAAACAAAAATCAGTCAAGTTTTGTATATTTTCTTTTTAAAAGTAACCAAACTTACTTGACATCTCTTCTGTTGGATTCTCACGCGCTTTTGCGAATTCATCAAATTCAACCGACATTGGTACACTTATCTCATTTGGATGTTTACGATAGAAGTCTTTAATTTGTTTTAGGCGATTATAAAATTCTTGAAATTCATTTGGACCAGTTAATGCAGCCACTTCAGCTTTACGTTGACCATCTTTATCTTCATATAATTCAACTAAACGATCTGTTGATGTTATATATCGATCTAATAAATATTTTAAACGATAATCTGAATTTATGGCTTCTCTATACTGTAATTGAAACAGAAAACAAAAACAATTTATCATAAATCAAATGCATGTAAATAGGGTGGAACGTACTGAAGATTTCTTGTGAAGCTTTTCTTTAACCATAGCATCAATTAAACGCTCACGTTCCTCATGATATCGACGTTGTTGTTCTAAAATCGTCTCCATCACTTATTTGCCACAATTTTGCCTGTTAATAAATTATTGTTTGTCGTAAATTAAACGCAAACTATTTTACAGTTAACCTCAATCACAAACAGAAAATTGGGAATATTTTGTTAAAAAAAACCACAGACTGGTACAACTGTAATTTCCCTAAAAAATGCGGTAATTTCAAAATTAAACTGGAGCTTTTTCGTTTCAAAAATATATATTGGTACAACTGTATTATATACCTAGAAAAAAGCGGTAATTTCAAAATTAAACTAAAAAGAAAACATATATCAAGATGAAGATTTATTAAATAAAAATACAATAAAGCCTTAATTATTGGTTTTGTAAATGTTTTGTATTACGGTGCCGTTTTAATTTCTGACTATCAACAAACGATTTCCCACAATTTGGTATTTTACAAACGTATGGCCGTTCACCTGTATGATATCTTAAATGGATAATTAAATGGTGGCGTTCAAAGAACGTTTTGAAACATTCATGACATTTGTAAAGTTTCAATCCCTAAAAACAAATTATTGATAGTAGTAATAAAATCATCAATTGTTTTATGCTAATTATTTGTTGTTTTGTTCTATTTATAATAATAATAACAACAACTATTTGCCCATTCGTTGAATTGACCATTCTTGTTGGCACAATGGACAACGATTATTTTGTTTCACCCATAATGACATACAACAATAATGAAATGAATGATTACATTCACCCCATACAACAACACAATCTTGTTTGCCATACGAATCTTTTTTACTTTCAGCTTGACAACGTAAACATGCATCCATTACTTGTACACGACATATAGCACACGTATCACATTCAACATCCCAACTCCACATTGCAACGGCATTCCATTTTTTTAATGTGAACATTTTCTCATTTTTACCACATTCAGCTTCCATACGTTCATTATGATTTTCACTTTCATTTGCCATTATTAAAGTCAATACGAATTCAACACAACAATAAATGGAAACAAATGAAACTGCTGGAATGCCGACAATGTTGTCAACCGAACGAATACAAATAGTACAAATAATAAAAGCGCGAAATTCAATTTATCAAAAACTTTTCAACAAGTAGAAAGTACATATACATTATACGAGTACACACATATGGTAAAAATTAAAAAAAAAACCTATTATCTAGCTATTACTATTAAAAATAATCTCTCACCTGATGATACCTTTGATGTTTGAGTAATTCTTTATTTGTATAAAATGCAGATGGACAAGATTCACATAGGAAATCTTTAATGCCTGTATGTAACCGTTCGTGTCGTTCTAAACTGCATTTCGTAACATATTCTTTTGTACATTTCGAACAACCAAATCGTATACGTTCATGGTATTTTTTCTCATGTGCACGTAAATTACTACGTACTGAAAAACCAAGATTACATACTTTACAAATATAACTTTTGATATTTGCATGGGTTTTTTCATGACATGTTAATGAGTTTTTTGTTACAAATCCTTTACCACATGTAACACACAGATATGATTGTTTACCATCATGTTTCATTTCATGTATTTTTAAATTAGAAGCTGTTGTATAGATTTTACCGCAATTTTTACGTTTACAAATAAATTGTATTTTATGTGACCTTTGATGTATATTGTAATCATCTTTATCGATAAATGTTTCATTGCAAATGTTACAAATCTGACTAAATGTATCTTGTTCTTGTTTGAAATCTCTATTTTCAATTTGATTTTGATCGATCTGCTTTAGAAGTGTACGTAAAGATTTATCAATTTTTTGAATATGTTGTTTGTAATTGTAGAAATTATTTATTGTCGTTTTGCATAAAGTACAAATTTTCGTTGGTAGATATTTTGTAGAATCATCTGTGATCTATATAGATTGAAAACAATACAACACAAAAATTGTAGACTTTGTAATATTATTGATATTAATAAAAATTGGTTTTACCGTAATACTGGTACATTCATAGATTTGTTGAATTAAAGATTCATTTGTTACAATTTCTACATCACCTTTATTCTTATGGCAAAGTCTACAATTGCTTGATTCAATATGTTTAAAAGGAAACATTTTCAAATTCATCTCATCCCTTTTTTTTGCAGTGTTGCTTCATAACCTTCAAAATAACCTCACATTTGTTGTTGGCAAAACATTTCCTACAATTATTTATAGATTGAAATCAAAGAGAATATGAAAATATTTGTGATTCTATTAACAGTAATATTAAAATTGTTTAATTTAATATATAAATTCTCGAAGAATATTCGTTTGAAATTTATAAAAGAGCGGCAATTTTGAAATGTTCTCAAACAATTATGACAACTGAATCTAACAAAACTCCCCTAGATTATAGGTTAGTTATTTTTGTCCGGATTTGGCAGGCCCAAAAAGTTTCAGGTTAATTTCAGGCTGTCATTTTTATGTGTGTGTGTATATGTGTACCTATGTGTGTGTCTGTGTGTGTGCGTGTGTGTTGATTTTTTTTAATTATGTCGTCTAGTCAAGAACAGAAAATTAACGATTTATTAGGGCGATTACGACAAGATAATAATAATAGGCCACAACAACGTCCAACACAAATAATTAGTACTGATGGTAGTAATAGTCCACGAAATAATAATGGTGATATACTACCATCACCATCACCACCATTAACAACAACAACAACTACTACTACTACTACTACTACTACTATAACAACAACAACAACAACAACAACACCACCTGGACGACCAAATCTTTCATGTAAGACAATTTGCCATTTACTTATTTAGATTGAAATTATTAAAAGCATATTATTATTATTATTATTGTAGTAAATATGAATACACATAATACGAGAAAACGGCCACAAGATTTATCATTTACAGCAAAATCAAATGAGAATTTAGAGACTGATAGAAGATTGAAAGAAATAATGAAAATTAGTGGTTATTTAACAATAAATAATGTCTTATATAAGACTGATATTAAAGATATGGATCATATAGAAGTATTGGGTAATGGTACTTGTGGACATGTTGTTAAAATGCGACATAAACCAAGCAATGAAATTATAGCTGTTAAAGTATATAAAACAATAACAATAATAATCTATTTTTATGGATTAATAAAAATTGATTGTAGCAAATGAGACGATCAGGTAATAGTGAAGAGAATAAACGTATAATAATGGATATTGAAGTTGTTTTGAAATCACATGATTGTAAATATATTGTTAAATGTCTTGGTTGTTTTATTACCGATTCAGAAGTGTGGATTTGTATGGAATTAATGACAACATGTTTTGATAAATTATTGAAACGTTTAGGTAAAGCAATACCAGAAGAGATATTAGGCAAAGTTACAGTTGCTGTAAGTTATTTTCAACATTTAAATAAAAATATTAATTAATTAATTAATTAATTAATTAATTTGTAGACTGTAGAAGCTTTATCTTATTTAAAAGATAAACATGGTGTAATTCATAGAGATGTAAAACCATCAAATATATTATTAGATACTAAAGGTTATGTGAAATTATGTGATTTTGGTATTAGTGGCCGTTTAGTTGATTCTATGGCAAAAACAAGAAGTGCTGGATGTGCTGCTTATTTAGCCGTAATTTTATTAATTATTATTTTTCTAATTAAAATGAATCAATTATTTGTTTGTTTGTATTTTAGCCGGAACGTATAGAACCAGATCCAAAGAATCCAGATTACGATATAAGAGCTGATGTATGGTCATTAGGGATAACATTAGTTGAATTAGCAACTGGTGTATTCCCATATCCAGATTGTAATACAGATTTTGAAGTATTAACAAAAGTAATTGGACAAGATCCACCTAGTTTACCTGAAACGTTCGGTTCTGAATTTCGTGAATTCGTTAAGAGTTGGTAAATTTGACTTTTTTCGTTCTTTCTTTTTTTTCGAACAAAAACCCAACAAAAAAAATTAATATTTAATTGATTTCGTATTAATGTTATTATTTGATTTTTTTTTTGTAGTTTAATTAAAGATCAAAAACAACGTCCAAAATATGCTGAATTAAAAAGTTTACCATTCATTAAGAAATATGAAAAGAAAAATGTTAATGTTGGTGAATGGGTGGTAAATGCGTTGCAATCGGCTGATGCTATAGCCGAAAAAGCAGCGCCGAGGTATGTTGCATGGTTAGTTTCTTTTTCTTTTTTGTTTTGCGTTTTGTTTCTTTCATTTATTTTACACCAATTTATATTTTGCATGTTTTAAATTTGTTTTAAATCACATAATAAGTAGTAATGATGATAATAATAATAATGATAATTTTCTCAAAATTAATATTGTTTAGATGGAATACCTCTCAATCATCGATTCGTCGTTTTTTTGCTTCACGTCAACAACAACAACAACAACAACAACAAACATCAATTTCTCAAAATCTTGCTCAATGTTCATTACCAATAACAAATGGTAATCCACAATCAATTTATAAACAATTAATGCCTGAAAATGGACATAAATCAAGATTATCAATGTTTCAATCGAATAATCAACACCAAAGAGATAAACATAGTGCCCATCAACAATTATACCAAAGGCTTCATGAATCAGCTAGTAATAGTAGTCATACATTTTTACCGTATCAAAATCATACAGTTACCAAAGCACAACAACAATCAACAAATAATTTACCTGATGTAGCTGATATGGCTGAAGCGAAATTTCGTTCAACATCATCCAATATTAGATCACCACCATTATTACATGAGAATAATCGATGGCGATCACCTAGTGCTTCACCATTACCATTAAGACATCAATGTCAACCGCATACAAATCAAGAACAACAATATAACAGTGGCAATACTAGTCCGATAATTCTACAAAGATTCTATCATCAACAGAAACAACAACAATTGGTTAAAGATGCTGAAGAAACAGGTTTGTGTTTCTTTCAATTATTTAAATTGATCATCAATTAATTAATTCATCGATTTATGCTTTTATAATAAAACAAAAACAAAAAAAAGGGAAAAAACGTTTTGCTTCTTATATCAAATTACAATTAAGTGGTGAACGTAGTGGCCGTTCATCACGACATCAAAGTCCTGACCCACCGCCTCGTTATAATCGTACAATTAGTGCTGATAGTAATCAAAGTCCATTAGCGCTACATCGGAATTTTCTTGATAGTAGTAGTAGTTCAACAACAAGTCCAACAAATTTATCAAGACGGTTAGTTTAATTATTATTATTATAAGTATTTTAATGTTAATATTGAAATGCGCCGCAACAGGTATATCTCACCGACGCCTCCAGTACCACCGCCACGGCGACTATCAGAAAGTACATCCGTACCAGGTTCACCACAACATCTACGGACTAGATTTCATTATACACCACAACCACAAAGGCGTTTATTTCGAAAGAATGATATTTCATAACGATAATTACGTACTTATTTATAAATTTATTATTATTATTATTATTATTATATAAAAGAAAAACGCCAGTTGTAACTATTAACTATTTTCTTGATGAAAACAACAACAAAAATGATTGCCTTCGTAGTATTCGCTAGATAGTAATGCATTATGCTTAATTTTTCGTTTTATTTTGATAAGCGAATGATATCCAAAAATTTAAATCAAATTGAACTGAATCGTTGCTTAACATAGGCACTGTCTTGTTCGTTATTTGAGAATTTTTGGAATGACTTGTGAGGTATTGATTTTTATGTTTGTTGGTTTTTGTTTGTTAAGTGTGTTCTATTGTGTTTTTTTTTCCCCTCCCATAAGAAACACGAATATCATTGCTAGTCTTAATTGTTCAGGATTCAGTTGGTGGCTGATTGTTTATTTTTTTTTTTAACAAACTTTCAACAAAACTAGTGTAATTGCGCCAAAAATTTTTGTTTGAATCTCTGAAATTTTCAATTGTGTGTTCGTTTTATTTAAAAAAATAAATAAAAATTAGCTTCTTTCTTTTCTCAATGAAAATTGTTGATGGGATTGATTTGTGGAAGATTTTGATTAATTTTGTTCAAATAGGACTTTTATTTATTATTTTTAATGTGGAATGATTGATAATTTTCGAACTAAATAGAAAGTCTTTCTAATTTGTTTTACAATTTAAAAAAAAAGAAGAAAAGAAATGGAAAACAAAATTGTAAATATTTTCTAGAGATGCCATACATGATATTATTGTATAGTAAAAATAATTTAAAATAATGTAAATATACACACGATTATTTGAAATATATCTATTTTAAATTAATAGTTTTAATTTTTATATAGAAACACTGGATCCCATATCTTTCACGTGAACATATTGTTGATTCTTTATGATTTTAGAATGCCCATCACAGATAATTACTTACTGAACTGGTCCTGTGTGATGGAGTGAAGGTTTTCCACAGCGACAATTATGTAAGTTTTCTGTTTTTAATAATCTTTATCTGTTCACTATGATGTAATGACTGAAACAAGCCTTACTATTGTTCTTTTCAATTATTCTAAAGTTCAATTTTGCTTACATAATGGCAGTCTCTTTAGTTTTTGAATAGAAGATTTGCAAATTCATTCATTCATTCATTCATTTATTGATTGTTTTCAGCAATTAACGCTTTCATCCAGTCAATTGGAGCCATTTATCTGAAGATAAATACATCGTTGAGTCATCACAAAACTTAATGTCTGTTTGGAGTTATGTTGAGAATTAAATTATTTTATTTTAATTTTTTTTTTAGATTTATCAAAGTATGAAGACACACATTATAAAGATTCATTAATTTTGTTTTATTCAATTATTTACATAATAATAATAATAATAATAATAATAATAATAATGCTAATAACACAAATACAGAACAAAAACGAGATGAATGATGTAAAGTTGAAATTGTAGAGTTTGTACTGTTTCTGTTTTCAACAAAAACATTAATTCTATAAAACAAATTAAAATTGGACTTATGTAACTGCGACACACACAAACAGTTTGAAGAGAAATCTTCGAAAATATTAAAAGTCTTTCAAAAAAAAATTAGTCTTGGAAACTTGTTGCAATGACTCTTCAAAACTGTTATATTAATATCCCAATTTTTTCATTGCTTTTATATCTACATCTTTGTAGTAATCTTCGCTGTAGAAGGATAGAAAAAAAATAATCTTTTATTTTTGGATTGTTGTTATAAAATTATTCCATTTACCCAAGTTATTTACACAAATTAGTTTACAAAAATTATCACCAAGTGGAAGAAAAAGAAGAAGAAGAAGTCGTCCTCAACACATACACAGAGAGAAAAGGTTAAACAAACAAGGAGGAGTTATATGAAAGAAAACAAATAATAAAGTATAAAAACAGTATGTTTTTATTAAAAAAAAAAAAAATGATTACTTTTGTACCCTATTTTATAGAATGTCAAGACAATGTGCGACAACTTGCTGGATGTTTTCATTTTGTTAAATATAATGAGAAAAGCTAATTTTATAATTGTTTGTTTTTCTATTGTGTAAAAGAAAACAGAAGGTCAATCGGTTAAATTAGATACACGATAAATTCACTAAAATTCTAGTTAATAACAATTAAATTATAATACATGAGAGTATCTCAGTCATCCGAATGACAGTCTGCCGTTATTTATATCAAATCGAGGTTGATTTGTTCCACCTCATTTTGTATCGAATATAACTGCTTTGTATTTTGATTAATTTGTTTCGTTTGTTCTCTTTATGTGTTAATTAGTAGCTGGTTCTGGAGTGTTGCGGGATACAGGAGCCGGTCTTGGTTTCTTTGGAGTATTTGGTGTTGCTCTTGATGATCCACTACTTTGTAAACCAGCTAATAATTCACTCTTCCTAATACTCTTCAAATCCAAATCACCATAATAGTCCTCACTGTGAATACCGGCAGACATTTGTATGTATATTTAATGATAACGTGGGGCAGCGTATGTGTGTGTGTGTGTGTGAGGGAGAGAGAGAGAGAGAGATAGTGAGTTGGGCGCACATTTTGACATAAAACAATCAAGGTAATTAATTGATTAATTAATTAAAAAGTGAATCATGCAAATTATTAAAATTACTCTTAGGTAAATGTGGGTGGGTGTGTGAGTGTAGAATGGAACTTACCATCCGGGTACATCTTCTGGATCTTCACAATTGCCAGTACCATCAGAATCACCAATTTTGAAGACCGTTCCAATTGGACAACCATATTCACGGGCAACACCTTCTAAACAAATATAATATTTACGACAATCTTCTGGGTGTGCATGCCGTGAGAATGTTCCAGAATTGCTGACTTCTCCTGGTGCTGGACATGCAAAACCACCAGCAACTTCTACCAAATTGATAACAAACATTTATGTAAATGGAACATTTTTGTTTTTGCTTTATACAATTTGACTACCAACCTTCATTTCTACATTCAGGAACTTGATCGGCCCACATACATACGCGTGCATCACGATCATAAGCTAAACCAGGTGAGCATTGATAACGTGATGCTTCACCATTCCAACAATTCCAGAAAACGTCACATTTTGCACCATCAGCAAAAATACCATATAAACGTTCACAATGTGGTGATGAAATTGGTGGTTCTAATTGTGAACGTTCACCACAATCAACATTGTGAATATAATCACAATTTTCTGTTAAATATTTCGGATCACTAGCATCAAATGCCAAACCATTTCCACATGTTTTCAATTCAGCTTGATTATTATCACATTTCCAATATTTATCGCATGAAATCTGATGTGGATAGAAACCGAAATCATCCGGACATTTGAAATTCTCTTGGCCAGCAGCTATTCACAAACAACAATCAACCGGGAAAAAAAGAAAGAAAGAAACGATAACAATAAATTCTTTTGAGAATGAGAATTGAAGATAAAGGTTGAGAAGGAAGAAAACTAATCAATAATAGTTATAAAAATAATAATAATTATGATTCTATTAATGTAGTTTTTGTAGAATTTATTAAGTGAAATTATCGATGCATAAACTGCATAATCAACAACAGTTATACTTTCTATTGTTCTTAATTTGATTTTTTTTCCAAGAAGGTCATTGGAATTATTCAACACGACACAACGACAAGAGAGAGAAATCAAAATTTGAATAATAATCGATTATCCAACAGAAATATTTGAATTTTTTTGTTGAAATCAACCAACTAAATGATTAAGTAATACTTAGATTTATGCATAAATCAATGCGTATTTAACCGAATATAGAAGTAAAGCCACACACACACACACACACACACATATTATGTGAAAGTGTAACAGTGTGATGTAAGTATTCGAAAAATTTTCTATCGTGAACCAACTTGTATTTGTTCATTAAAGTCAACTTGTACTTGTAATTATGATGAAATGTGAATGTTGTATGGAAAATCAGGAATAAACTTGTACAGACAAGGCTGACAACTACTGTAAGTTGTTGTTGTTGTTGTTGTTGTTGTTGTTGTTGTTACAATATAAAGGTCATATATTTAATAAAGAATGCACCGGTATTTATTAATAAAAAAATTATCTTGACTTTCACACCATTAAATATTTCATTAATAAGATTTGGCTTAGATATTCATATATGCAGTGCACTGTTAAATTGTTGAAAAATTAAAGAAATTTCTCAACCTACTTATTCTTGTCTATTTCATGCTTGATGCACATGAATTTATTAGGAAAAAAAAACTACTCTACAGATAGAAACCGAATTCAGGTGAGAAAATCGACCATCTGTTGGAATGCATTTCACTTAATTTCTAAAATATTTGGTGTTTTCTTTTTAGGTAGAATCAAAATATAAATCACAATACAAGTATAGTGGGGTACGTACCAGAATAAAGGAGTGCACTAAGTAGCAAAAAACACAACTTATACATCATCTTGTTTGATTTTCGTTTTTCCTGTCACTAAAAAGTACGATAAACTGCTTAACAGTCAGGAAACTTGCTTGTTTTATACCTGTCCCCGGTAAATTGTGTATAGCCCCCCATTTACTATATTGATGTATAAATTTCAATCTGTGTTATAATGATTAGAGAATGCATTGCTTTCCAAATGTACGCCACTGTTTCTTGGAAGAAAAAGAAGAAACAAAAACCAAAACGAATAATTCTTCGCCAATCTAAATAACTATTTTATTATGCAGTGGAGTTTTTTTTTTAGAATTTTAAAAGTGTTTATATCTATATCACAACTACATTGATTGAATTATTAATTTGTTTTTCGCTAAATATCCAAGAATTCCTCAAGTTTCTCTATTTTCAGAATCAACCATATCTATCTATCTACCTGCTAGAGGATGTTTACAGAGGATGAAGATTCCAACAAGAATTCTTATAGTGCAGTACCTATCTTATTATAGACACAATTCGACATGTTACTATAATGAAACTGTAAGTCGAATCACAAATTTGCTCAACTAGAAATTTTAATTTTGTTGAAAAAAAAGAATAATTACGAAAACAGGAACCGAATTCAATGTGATAAAGTAGATCAAGTACAAATACCAAGCCTTTTTCTCATTTTATTGACGACATTGCGTTTTAAATCAATTGCCCACCCAATTATTTAGAATTTCTGTTGAAAATTTTCTAATTTCAATATATATATATATATATATATATATATATATATATATATATATATATATATACATATATAAAATGTAAGGTCAGCTTTCTATTAGTTAATTTTCCATCTTATGATTTCTTTTATTAATTGTTTTTTTTTTGTTTGTTTTTGTCCCTACAAAATGAGAATTGATGCGTAATGTCGCCAAGGTAGGTATCCATACACCACACCCATCGTCGTGGCTGGTAATCTACCTTGATCTGATTCTATCATCAATCTTTTAATTAATTAATTAATTAATGTTTCATATAGGAGTGATAAAGAGGAAAGTCGTCCGTTATGTTGACACAATACACAAGGGCAGATCTGCTCAAAAATGCGATCTTTTTATAATTGTTTGATCGATACAATCGACAATTTGTAATAAGATGGAACCGATTGTAGTTTTGAATATTAAAAAGGTTAAATTTAAATGTTATAATAGTAAAAGGTGAATCTTTTAATGATTATAATAATAATAGTGAGAATTGGCAAAAAGGCAAGGCAATATATGGAGAAAGTGTCAACTAATAATTAACAACAACAACATGGGGCACATTTTATGAATAGAGTTGCCCAACTTTCACTTTCCTCTAGGGTTACGTTTTATTATTACCATTATTGTTATTACAATTGTTGTTGTTGTTGTTGTTGTTAAATAACTGATAACGGAATTGTTGAAAATTTGACAAGTTTCACTTCTTTGGTATGTGTGTGTGTGTGTGTGTTTTTACATATAATTCTTTGAATTGGAAATCCTCAAAGATCTCTTTTGTTTGATTTTTGGTAATCACCAGCATGGTCGATTTGATTTTAGAATCAATTTTGAAGGTCAAAAAAGTATATTTTCGGTTTGATGGAAAAAAAGGATGAATTATTGATCAACTTTCTCATCGATCTCTTCTTGTCTTGCCTTCAAACTTCCTCCAAACTAGTACACATTTGTTGGTTTTTGCTCCTCTCCTTTTTGTTTTTTGGATCATTTTTTATTCAGCACACAATTCTGATATTCTATGTTTTCAATAATAAACAATTCACGTCTATATCAATTATTTTACATATTTTCGCTTGAACAAAATTTTTTTTATTGATTCTAGAAAGAATCTCGATTAATATGGTTGGTGGGTAGTGTTCTATTATTATTGGATTTGATCCCTAGCATCTCGATCCATCGGTGATAAATTGTTTTCCCTTTCAAGGTCCAAATGCGTGTATGTTTGTATGTGCATCTGATTTTAAACGTTGTCTACTGAATATTCCAGTTTTATTCTTGTTAATTCACTCACTTTCACTGTGTAGTGTGTGTACACGCCCAAACAGTCACTACGTGCACTGTTGTCAGTGTGTAACGCCCATGGATATGTAATGAATATGGAATGCACCATTCGTTTTTTTTTTTTGTTTGTTTGCTGTTGTTAAATAGAAATACCTAACTTATGAATTATTATTGTCTCTTTAGATAGAAGAGATTCTCCTATAAGATTTTTTTTGTAGTACACCGACCAGTTTTTCGGTTGGGTAATCATCAATACACACGACTGGATTCTAATGGAAATTTGTTGAATACAAAAAAAAACAACGGACAACAGGCGGCGGTATTTTCTTCTTTTAAAATATTGTTTTATGTATTGGGAAATGTTTTTTTTTTGTTTTTTTTCGTAATTTTCGACTTTCTCCTTGTCTGCATGTATTCACATTGGTATATGTATGGATTCGTCTTTGTTTATTTTAAACCCATTGAAATACCGAAAAAAGTGAAAGTGTCACTGTTATCATACATTCGATTTGATTAATTTTGGTAGGTATACTGATGGTGGATTAGCCGCGACACAACCCTAAATCGATGGTGATTGGAAGATAGACGAAAAAATTCGTTTCTAATAATGTCTCCTATAAACTACAATAAATGAAAATATTCGATGAACTTGACATGATAAACACAATATATCAAGGTTAGAAATGTTGAAAAACTTGATCACTTTCTCGATTTCAGCTTTTTCGATCATAATTATATACAGCATATTTTTATGTGTGTGTGTGTGTGTGTGTGTACCTATTAATTGTTGGAAATATTGGACACTTTCGATTTTTTTTACGATCGTTTCGTTGAAATATAATAGAATGGAAAATCCGGATTATAATTAACTGAAAAACGAGTCGTCTAAAATACTTGAATGTTGTTATCTAGATAGTACGTTTGTTGATAATAGATTCAGTTGAAGATAAGCTTCTGTTGTTAGCTTCCTCAACTGGATGAAACTATCCTGAAATAGTTACTATTGAGATACACTGTGTTGTAAGATGGAATTTTCCTATATGAAGACGAACTATTTCTTTGGTTCTAGGTACACATTTGGAGGCTTATTAAAAATATGAGCAAACCTTCAACAACATGATTGGAATAGACATCTCTTTACTTCCAAATCTAGATGTTTCTGGCTATTAGTGGTGGAATATTAAACTCATTGCAGCATGAATTCAATGAAATCCATTGCACCCTTATATAATTGGACGCATATAAGATAAAGAAGAATGTACCTCAAGAACATTCCAATTTTCCATATTTAAATGAATAGAAACTTATTAAAATTTACAAAAGATTTATTCAACAGTTAAATTTGTCATTCAGACAGAAACGAAGTAAGTACAGTTTTTTCCAATCCAAACATGGGTGAATATACTCAGGTTAATATACTGTGTGTGTGTGTGTGTGTGTGTGTGTGTGTGTATGTTTGAACATATCTACATATTAGAATATTCTTCCGTTGTATTTCTTCGAATTCGTTTACGTCACAATTTATTACATCAATTAATTTGTATTCATAATTGATAAACAACAATGCAATCAAAACTCAATATGCATTATGGTCATAAATTGTAGGTTGAATATTGGTGTGTGCGTGTGTGTATGTGTGTGTAATAATACTTAATAATAATAATATTTTCTTTTTGTAAATCTTAAATTAATGAGTCACACTCCAACCTTTTTGAGACTTTTACAATTAAAGACATTTAACGGTCCTTTTGTTGTTATTTACAGCAAACAATTGAACTGTTAGAAAACGCTCTATCAAATTTCGTACATACATACAATACAAGTACTCTTCAAGCCGTTATTTTACTAAATATAAATATATATATATATATACACATAGAATCAAATAGATTGATTCGTTTTTTTTTATTATTATTTTAAAAGGAAGTCACGGTTCAAATAAACGAACGTCTTGTCGTATAAAATAACACTTATTGAATTTCAATTGAGGATGGAACAGAAATAAAATTTTCAAAATTTACTCAACAAATATTATTTCATCAAAAACATAGAGAGCAAGCAAACAAACAGCGATAAATGTTGAAATCTCAACAATTAAATTGAACTTTTATGCCAGTTTATTCGTGATTTAATGTCAACGTAACGATAGCTAATTACAGTGAAGGTTGTTTGAAAGAATCCATCCATCCATCCATCCATCCGTTCTTGTTTCTTCTACTACTGTTACTACTATATAGTCCATCTTCATTTTGAAATCGTAATAATTTATTGGTATGTGAATAGGTTATTTTTAATTAGTAGGTAGTCGTTAGTTGATCTATAGAAATAAATTAAACATTAATTAATCTAATTTCTTCTATTGTTTATAAATGAAAAATGAACTATTTTCTTCTATATTGTATTTATAGAGGATATCCTTTTTGTTTTTGTAAAGTTTACCCATTTTGAGAGTTTCCAATAGCCATTGTGTTTACAATTAATTAAAACCAAATCAACAATTTATTCATCATTCGATTAATAAACGAATAATAATAATAATAAACAATAGTAGTAGCCATAAGAAAAAAAAACTAACGGATCCGGATTTTTTGCCATTTTAAAAGAGAGAAGAGGATGCATTTTAACAAATCATCAAAATACCATCATAAACAGAGATCCCACCACACAGTAACAACCACAAAGTCACCTTGATGTTGAAAGAATTCTTATAAAACCAACCTTTATCAAGGTTTAATATCAAATAACTAAAAAGATGGAGAAAAAAATGATTATAATTTAGTCAAATGTCACACCCAATCATTTCATTATTATTATTATTATTATTTCTATTTCTACTCGACACACATGTACCTGTCTCTGTATAGTGTAAAATTACAATTTTTCTTGTCTTAATTACTCATCAAAAAAAAAAAACGAAAGATAGCAACGTGATAAATCCTTGGACTAATTGTGTTTGTTGCATTCAAAACAAAAATAAATTGTGAGAATTAGAGAGTGCACTCGATTCTCTTTTATATTTTATTGTGATAAATATGAGAAAAAATGATTTGATCTTGATCACAAAATGTAATTGTTACAAGTATTTCGCATAGTTTTGTTTTTTTATCAAACATCATTTTGGCCATTTCAATTAAACATGTTATAAGTATAAGACAGGATTCTGCATGGTCTCAAACGACAACATCAACAGTTATGTAATTATTTATAAAATTAGAAAGATTGAAAAAAGTTTACAGACTTTAAGTAATGTTGTGTGTGTGTGTGTGTGTGTGCTACTTTATTAAATAACATAAAAATAAATAACATCTATTCGATCAAATTATGCAATAGTTGAAGATGTTTAATAAATAGTGAAAGTAATACTGAATTGATGAGATTTTTGTTTTGTTTTTGTTAAGATGCATGAAGATGAGTCGCCTGTTAATTAACAACTATTACAACGATTTCCAATTAAATTACAAGAATCTTTTTTTTAACTTGTTCGTATTATTCTTTTAGATATACCTAAAAACAAGACAAACATATCGTTACATACATATAGGTATTATTTGTCTTGGTAGGTAGGAGGTACCTCCTGCTGGAGGATAAATTGCAGTTTCTAGAATAAATATCACCTTGAAATTCTATTACTCATCGGATTTATTGTTCAACCTTCATTGTTTTATTATCCGTGTGTCTGACTTAATTCGTGTTTATTAAATTATTGAAAATTCCATCCGTGTTGAAGTACTTTCGTGTCGCATCACCGTTATGTTACTATCAGATCACCCATTAGATTGTGACGTCATACGGATAACAATTATAGGCAACCAACAATACATTACAATTCAATAGTAAATACGGAATGTTTTTTCTCGTACTTCAGTGATTGTGGATAGGATAAAATATAGGTAGGTATATAGATGTAACAATTATAAAAAATTTAATATTTTATTATTAATTACCATTTCTCCAAAGATTTTACCATCACAAATTCCCATATTTACACAATTTAATAACCCAAATTAAGATAATGTTTAGTAGCAGGTATATCTCTTATTATACTTGTAATATATGTACAATGTTTTCACTGTTTCAGCTGTAAAATAAGGTTAATTGTTATAATTAGAAAATAGATTTTATTAATGAAACCAATTACCATTTGGCTATGTGGGACAATACACAATTATTACTTTCAGTATTATAAGCTAAACCATCTGGGCATACAACAATTTCTGAAAGTGTATCACGGCATAATGACACAATAGTGCATTGTTGATTGAGTTTTAAAACCGTCCCAGATGTACATTTCAGAATTTGTTGCATTAGATCTACAAAAGAATTAATGAATTCAAAATTATTCTCTTTATAAATCAAAATAGAAAACTCTATACACCTTTAGGGATATTGTCGAGGAAATTTCTTGAATTATATGACGATGTAAACGATGATACTTTCATACAATCTACTCGATCTTCATAATCACATACACCAATATTCTACAACAACAAAAAAATACAAAATGAGAAAACTAATCTATTACGAACGCAAGAAGGCTTTGAATTAATTTTACATCATTAAATTTGAATCCTGTTGGGCAGGTGTATGAGGCTACAACTTTACCATTGTTACATGTAAAATAGTTTTGGCAATTCGTTTTATTTCTAAATGTTCCATAATTTGATGGGCACTCATCGTTTGATTCGTTTTTATTATTTAATTGGTTTGGCAAATTGCGATATTGACAATTAACGTTATATGGATAATCACAATATCCTTTGGATGAGAATACAAGTCCTTCTGGACATTCTTGCTCAACAACAAATTCATCCCAACAATTCACATATTTATTACAATCATCAGTTGGAAATTGTCCACGTGTTTGTAGACATTTTGCTTTCAAATAGGAATTTGTTTGTGGGATTGTGGCAACCGTTGTTGGAGTGCCTATTGTTGTTGTTGTTGTTGATGATGATGATGATGATGATGATGATGATGATGTTTGAATTGATACACCATTTTGTTTACAATCAACATTGAAAGCATAATCACAGTAGCCTTTCGGGTTAAATAGGAGACCTCCAGGACAAGATTCTTCAAAAGCTTGACCATCCCAACATGTTATAAATTTATCACAGGAATCACTTTGAAATTGCCCTCTTGTTTTCAAACATTTTGCTAGAAGATTCTTTTCTAAATTTGTAACTTTTTTTTCATTTGGTAGTAGTAAAGGTTGTTGAATTGTAGGTTGTAGAAAGCTTGGACTTACTGTAAAAGAATTATACGAGGTGTATCTTTATTAATTTTTATGTTGTTGTTAAAAGTTGATTATTTCTTAACAGTTTGAAGTTTGATTAGTGTACAATTTTTAGACTTCTGCTATTATTATTAATCATTTCTGAAACATTAAGTTATTGTTAATTTTGAAAAATTAATTATAATTAATGTTAAGCAAAATAGTAACAGAAACTCCTTACCTCTACTTGTTCGACTGTGAACATTTCGAAGTATACCACAAATTACAACATAAATAACAACAATTCCATATCTTGATATAATCATTTTTATAATAACTTAGGATGATATTCTTATAATACAAAATGGCTTTATTGTGCAAAAATCTTTATTTATACATTATTCAAACATAATCCCCTCTTTTTAGACAAAAAGAATTAGGTAAAGAAACAGATCAAGTTTTGCCACCTTTCTTCTACATCATCAAATAAGATTACACCCTGAATATGGTTGTATCTATAATACGAAAGACCCATTTCATATAAAAAAAAATAGGCGCCCATACCTAACATGGTAATGCAAAATGACTCAACCAACCACAGTTAGTGTTTATACATTTAGAGAAAATATAGCATATACTTCTTGGGCTATTAGTGTACCGTTAACGTCTGAAATCGGGAAGATCGTAGGTTGTAAACGTTAGGATCAATGTACTCTTTAAAGAAGACAAGATGGTACAATATAATTAAGTACGGACCTGGTTATAAGTGGGTGACATTTCTAGAAATCTGTAATGCTTGCAATTTTGACTGCTAGAGTGCAGCACGCATTCTCAATTTTTTTATTAGTATATTAGTCTGTATTTGAATAATATAAACATATAATGATATTTATAACAAATAATTATTCTATTATCGTGATAATGATTGCAAATTTAATATTCACTTGTATATTAAATATCATAACAGACTTTCATTGATAGCACCATCTAGTGATCACAAGTATAACTATATTAGGGAACACCGCCTACGTATGAATCTGTTTACATCACATTTCCTAATTGTAATTAAATTTTTTCAATTAGCGATTCTTATATATATATATATATATATATATATATATATATATATATTTTACTTTATGTTTCTACCAATAATCGTATTGGCTATATTGTATTTACTGATTGATCTTCGTTATCTATTATGCGTGGTCTAACAAAGAAGTTTATCTTCCCTACAAACAGGACTGTAGCAACACTCTAAGTTCCACTGCTTTTTAAAAGTTTTAAATAAAACTTTTTTTTAGTGGATAGTGTAAAATTAAAAAAAAATAATAATCAATCTGTTGTTTATTTAATTCTTGTTTTCTTTACACGCTTTATATTAATTAGCTTCACCTGTATGTTTGCAACGGAATCTTCGAACGCGATTTTCACCCACTTAAAAAGCGTCAGATTCATTTGAAATTTTGTCCCATTATCCTGGCCAGGATCATCAGGATTAACGATTTCCTTCCGGAGAGGGAGCTTTTACTTATTAGTTCAGTCTACCATTAAAGCGTGTTTTTTAAACTATATTTCTTATTGTGTTTAACTTTATGTTTAAAAAGGAAAAAAGGATTGTGGTTTACTGCTCATTTCAACCAAACCCCGGGCGCTTATGCCCTTGTATGGATGATGGTTACTGCTACGATGAGGGACCTGCAAATGGGGGGGTCTAGGGACATCCTAATCTTGCTAACTGGTCCATGTACTTTGTGGCATGGACAAATTAACAATTTAGGTTTATAAGAAGAGGAAAATTCTGAAAATCCTTTTTCATACCGTGCCGAGGTTTGAACCCCGGACTTCTAGGCGTAAATCCCAATCGTTAACCATCGAGCCATTCGGCTCGTGAATTTTCATATGAAAAGTGTACTATAAATGAAAACGATTTTCTACGATCCAACGGATACAGCCGACATTCCATCGTGTGTTGGGCACCCGAAAGTACTCGATTGCATTAATGTATAGATGTTGCTAAGCAACCACAATTTTAAATACCTAACATGTTAAAACGTCTGTCATTGGTTGAAATCTATAGATTTCCAAAAATATGCTTCGGAAATGCTCATTTTCCACACGGTAGCAGATGGTAATGGAAAACGGGACGATTGATTTAAGAAAATCAAATATACTCTCATCAGAAACTGTAAATTGAATGAATTCAATAGAAATGCGGTCCAGCTGGTGATGTTTGAAAGTACTTTGTGATCAGTTTCTAACTAGACATGCGTATTCTAGTGATCAACCAAACAATCTAGAATTGTGGGTGGGAACATACCTAATAATTGCCACTATAATCTACGAGGTGTTCTTACAATGAATATATTTCAAAATAAATACTGTTGAGGGTAACCAGTCCACTTCTGCGAATATGACAAGATTGAAGAATTTTTGAAAAAAATCAGACTTATTTGTGTAAAGGTTTACAATCAAATTGAAGTAGTGTTAAAAAAATATTTATTTATATACGGTTTACTTAAATGTAGTCAACTTTAAGGCAATTAAAGCAATTGAAATCGAGCCACAATTGTCAATTTGACAACGGTCAAGTCAAGTCGCACAGATTCAAATCGTCAGAGTATAGATCGCTTCTGGTATTTTAGAATTTTCTGATTGTTCATATAGTGTTTAGAAATGTTCTTCATGTTAGAATAGCATTCTATTTCCGAAATTCATCAATAGTTTAAATATAGGTGTATACGGTAAAGTTTATTTCAGCTGTCTAGACTAATCGTGTTCATTGAAAATGAGCCATTTGTATGATAAGAATAACCTGCCAACGTTTAATCGTTTCATGATATGTGCCATAAACGTCAAACAAGTTTTACTTCAATCGCCCGTAAAGATTACACGCACACAATTTTTTCTATAAATATAATACATTTGTATTATACAAATAGTATTAATAGTCTAATGGAGTGATGCAAACTTAGTCAATCATTGAGGTTTAGGGATTTTATTCTTTCAAGTTGGTGATCCTTGTAAACTGCCACGAGATGACAGCTGACAGGACGCCATCACGATTTACGATACCGACAAAATAAGCGGTGTTATTTTTTTTGTTTTTTGTTGAAAATTAATGAAATAAATAAATAAATATATATATTTTTTATAAACAAACACTGCTCCAATCATGGTAAATATATACATCATTCATTAATTCAATTAACTTTACATTTATCAAATTATATTGATAAGATAAGGGGCGTTTTTTTTTATATCGAACTGTTTGTTATAACCTGTTATAATCTAATAATAATAATAATTAGGATTTGATTAATAAATAAAATTGACCAGTGATTATTATTATTATTATTATCAAATTTCCAGACAGATAAATGTAATCAAGAAGATGGCAATAATATACCATTAATTGATAATACATTGATTGTTGATATATCAGATGCATTAAGTGAAAAAGATAAAGTTAAATTCACTGTACATACACGTACAACAATGAAGAATTTCCAAAAACCGGAGTTTCTTGTTGTACGACAACATGAAGAATTCATTTGGTTACATGATCGTTATGAAGAAGATCCAAAATATGCTGGATATATCGTATGTATTCTCTTTTATATTATTTTGGAGTTTTTGTGATTATATAAATCAATTTACGAGATCAGATACCACCACCGCCGCCCCGTCCAAATTTCGATGCTTCCCGTGAGAAATTACAACGTTTAGGTGAAGGTGAAGGTACAATGACTAAGGAGGAATTCACAAAAATGAAACAAGAATTGGAAGCGTATGACTAAAATCTATTTATTTATGTTAATTAAACAAAATGAAAATTGTTTTCAGTGAATATCTAGCTACGTTTAAGAAAACAGTTGCTATGCATGAAGTTTTTTTAACACGTTTAGCTAGCCATTCAGTATTCCGTGAAGATTCACATTTACATGTCTTTTTGGAATATGATCAAGATTTATGTGCACGTCCTAAAAATAAATTACAACAATTAGGTGGTTTAGTTAAATCAATTGGTAGTACAACTGATCAATATTATTTAAATGCAACTGTACGTGATGTTAATGATTTTTTTGAACAACAAATGAATTCATTAACTGAATACCATGGTCAATTGAAAGAAGCCACATTACGTACAGATAAGATGACTGAAAAACATAAAGGTCTGTCAATTATAAACCAACACAAATAAAGCCATAATAATTAATTAATTGATTAATTACAGAACTGGCTGATAGTTATATCAAGATATCTGCCAGTTTATTACAATTAGCTAATAATGATCCAGGGCCATTGGATAAATTTCTAGCAAGAGTGGCTGATACTTTTGAAAAGGCTAGAGTAATTTTTCTATTTTACAATCGTTACACAACAATTCCATTTGATTTGACAATGATTTTTGTAGAAAATTGAAAGTCGTATTGCAAGTGATCAAGATTTAAAATTAGCAGATACATTACGTTATTATATGAGAGATAGTCAAGCAGCTCGTGCATTATTAGTACGACGTTTAAGATGTTTAGTAAATTATGAAAATGCGAATCGAGCATTAGAAAAAGCTCGACATAAAAATAAAGATATACATGCGGTAAGTATTTTATTTATTTATTTATTTATTTTAATTAAACGTTAATCTACAAAATGTGTTTAATTAATATTTTGTTGTTAATTATGCTGACAACAACAAAACAATAATAAAAAAGGCACCCGAAGTACAAGAGGTATTTATTTTATATGGTTTTTTCTTTTCCTTACAATATGGAATGCTAGAAAAATTGGTGCATGTTTCAGCTGATATTAACTAAATACTTACTAATTAAGCTTAAGCTTAAATGTTGTCGGTTGGTGGTGTGCAAATTTAGTAATAATAATGATGGTGTAATTTTACAGGCTGAAGCAGCACAATCGCAAGCTTGTGAACAATTTGAATCAATATCGGCTCAAGCAAAAGAAGAATTATTAGATTTTAAAACAAGAAGATTACATGCATTTAGGAAAAGGTAAGTTCACTATTATTATTCTATCAATAATTTTTTTTTTACATACACTTTTTTAATAATAGTTTAATTGAATTGGCTGAATTGGAGATAAAACATGCTCGTACCCAACAAGACCTATTAAGGAAATCTATACAAAGTTTAAGAGAGTTACTCTAATCTTGGTGATAATCATTATTATTATTATTATTAATTTCTTGAAATATCTATATACATATACAATAGAAATATATTTGTTCCATTATTTTTGTTAAGATTACATTCCTATAATAATGATATCGAATTTTTGTATGGAGTGTTTTTTGTTTTTTTTTTTAATTAAGCTTTACTGTATTTTTTTTATTCCTTTTTTCTTCCCTCTTGGTTATATCAAATTCTATCAGATAAACAAAACAACAAAACAAAAGAAATAGTGTAATGTATTTGAATATATGTTATTTATATTTGAATAAAAACATTCTCAAGTTGGATTATTTTGAAGGCTAGTTTAAAAAGCTCTTTAGTAGATACTTAGTATGTACTGATTTTTAGAAGTCGTTTTAATTACAAATACATATATGTATAGGGGTACAATTAATGGTGTCCTCTAAGTGAAATAAGATTAACTAAATGCCAAATTCAGATCGCATCGCAACTATTCTTCTTTAATTTTCTGAGGCGAGCTTTGACCTCTCGCCAATAGAGAGAGTGCTATGTATTTCAAACAGTACCGTATTCAAATTATTTTATATTATAATAATATTTTAACTAGATCAATAGATAAAATTATTAGCGTTAATTTCTTCTATTTTTCATATTAATGATATGTTAGTGAATATATAATAATAATAATAATTATTATATATATATATATATATATATATTATGATTTTTACAAAAGATTCATGCGTGTTAGAATATTATTTTTGTGACAATAATTATAAAATGAAACCCCTACAAATGTAATGAAATGATGCAACAATTTGGAATGTTTCATCGATGAATCCTTTTCATTTAACTTTTAATTAACAAATATGTAGACAGTTGTGCCAATAAAAAGAAAACGAAAAAATCAACACAGTTGATAGAGAGATGATCCAAATCATACAAATAGAAAATATAAACAAGGATCTACTAGTATCTAGTTAGATGTTTTTCGAATTGTTTTTTATCTAATAAGAAACAGCAAGGTTTCTTTACTATTTTCAGACATCTTCAGCTTTTATTATTTGTAAACCAGTTGTTTTATACAAAAGTGTTTTTTTTTTTTTGGTTTCATTGAACTCTTCTCATACGATGATATTGTGATGTCTAATAGATCTTCTACTGAAATATATTTTTAGATAATAACTGCCACGGATTGTTAATGATTCATTTTATTTTAATTAATACTAATAATATGTGTCTAACGAAAATTGATTGTAAACTTTAACATTGGCCTTATAACATCGAATTAAATTGTTACGATTTTAATGTATGCCATTTTTTATTTTTTTAAATAACGTAAGCAAAAAGAACAATACTTTCGCCTGCTGTAATATGAATGAAGATTTCATCAGCCAAAATTACCAAAAATTTCTATAATTGCTGCTGGCATAACAAAATAATAATTTATTATTATTTAGAAATTTCAATCGTGATTGATAGAAAAACCAATTCTAATATAACTGTTATTAAGTATAACAAGATAAAGATACAGATTTGTCACAATAGTTGTAATAATAGATTCAAATAAGAAACACCTTAGAAACTTGTCAGGCAGGTGTTTTGATTGGAATTGATCATTGTTGCACATCACTTTATGTCATTACAATTATTTCAATAATTATCACTCCTCTTAATTTCTCTTATTATTATTTTATCAAGAACCCAATAATAATAATAATAATAATAATAATCTTGTGGTAGTCTCTAATAGTTTTTTCCCATTGATTTCATTGAAAAACCAAAAAAAAACCACACACAAAACGTGTAAATATTAATCTGATGCAACTGTTAATAGAATTACATTAGATGGTAAATTCATTCAATTTGATGGTGGTTAAATCATTACAATTAAATGGAATTGTTTTATTTATTTTTTTTCGATAAATACGAGGTCAGATTTGAATTTGTTTGAAATTTTAAATGAAAAACGGAAATAGTGTGTCGGTGGGAAAAAACCCAAAAAATTCCCTTCATTTGTTATAGTTGTCTGACGTCATTTCGAAATTTCGTAATTTTCATGAAAAAAATGTTAACAATTACAATAATTTTTGTTGTTGTTATTTGGTGGCCAATTAAATAATTCTCTAATTTATTGTTGATGGTCACAAACTGGTTATTTGGAATGCAGATGAAGATCTCTATGGTTGTCGATTATTTAAACGAAAATACATAATTTCTTCAAAAACAAATAAATAGTGCCTTTGTTAGAAACTCTGTCTTTGCAAACTGTTTTTTTCTTCTTCGATTATCCACACGTTGATATAATTGTAATGTCTAAAGTTATTATGCATAAACATCACGAAATCGTTGCATTTCTGTTGGTTTTTAGATAGATTTCTCCAACAGGATCTTGTAATTGTTAACAAACTACAAGTGAATGTTTTTTGTTTTTTTTTGTTAACAGTAATAATGATAATAAGAATTAACATAACTTTGCATAGCCAATAATTGATTATACATTTATACTTACTGATAATTAGACTTAATTTTGTTGTAATTAACAAAAATTAACTAACTGTGTGTATATGTTCACCACAAAGGTCAAGGATGTTTCATGTAAAAGAGAGAAAAAAAATCAATATTTCAATATTTTTCAACAAATAAATAAACAATAGTCATATCAATAACTGTATGTCCTCAATTTTTTATTTGTTATTATTACTGACAAAAGCAATTCGACATTCTTTCTTACAAGAACATTGCTCTTCTATTTCCTCAAATTTGATGATGATGATAATATTGTTGATACTAATAATTAAATAAATGATAAGTTTCTTCATTTTAATACAGATTTATCAAATAAATAAATAAATAATAATTATCTAGATTGGTTAGTAAAAGGTTATCAATAATTTTTCTGTTTATTTTTACACTGTTCAATTGTGAAAGAATTAACAATCAAAATTTTTGGCCAAAACTTCGTAAATATTATGCTAAACATACATTATCACAAAGAAAAAGGTTATCAATCGCATGCTTTTTCTTATGAATTTTTTTCCACCAAATTTCCAAAATCTCGTAAAAAATTCTCAACTACAAATCGTTCTAAAATGTAAGTTATACGCAGATGCGTTACTCAAGTTTTGTAATTGACTGTAATTTCGTTGGAAACTCACAAGCTTGCTACATTGAATTTGATCCTCTTTTATTATGTTAAAGTAAAGTGGATGGCAGTCGACTATAATTAGTAAAATAACATCTACAGTCAGGTTGGACAATTCCCAATAGATTGAGTATAATTTGTACTAGATAGAATCGAGTCTATTAAAAACAAACAAATTTTTGTGGGTCCAGACCAAAATATCAATATTACAAAATCGTATTAGTGTCAATGAAAGGAAATTAGAGCGCATCTGAAGATGTTGTTTTGTTGTTGTTCTTGTTCTTATAGAAAAAATAACATGTTTAATTATTTAAATTTAATGCTTGTTGTTTCTTGTTTTCTTTCCTCAAATCAATTTTATTTTTATTGTATTAAAAACGACATTAAAGTGACTTTGCAGATTTTCTCTCGTCATCTGATGTAATTAAAACTAAAATTGAATGAAAAAATATTTATCAGAACGTTGCAAAGAGAGAGATTTTGCAATAATTAATTATAAACGATTTTGTGTTGTTATCTACAATTTCTTTTTGTTTTTAAAATAAATTAGCAACAACATTCATTTATTATTATAAAAATGATGTGATTTTGTAATTGCGGAGGGTAGATTTTTTGTTTTTCTTTAAAATACAAAAACTAAATTGTATCTAAATGACGATCAAAACTGATCAAAACCATTCAAAAAAGAGTGGGGATTTTGTACTCGTTTATAACAAGTTCGCTTTTAGCAAAAAGCTTCAGTTCATTAAAAAAGTCACTATACAACAGTGCGTTGTTGTGATTGTTGTTGTTGTTGTTGTTGTTGTTGTTGTTGTGTTATAAAAGTGAAGGCGCGAAATTTGACATTTATTAAATCGTGTGATTATAGAATTTATTTATTTAAAAAAAAAACAAACAAACAAAACTAAACAAGCGGATTTTATGTTAAGGTAATTCTTTACGAAATTATTTACATAAATTTCGAAGAATTCTTGTGGGAAATATTGTAAATTTTAAATAAAAGTAAAAGAAAGAAAGGAAGGAAGCAGGTACATTGAAAGAACCCTGAATTCTTAGAAATTTTCCAATAGATACACATTCAAGGCGATAAATTATTTTTTTGTTGTTTCTTCACTACAACCACTTGGTGTGTGTGTGTGTGTGTGTGTGTGTGTGACCTTTAAACGACAAAACTTGATAACAAGATATAGGAAAAGTTTCCAAAAAATTCTCCATAATTTAACATAACTGGTAGAGCTGCGAGATTTTGACTAATTGAATTAATTAATTAAACATTTCTATCAATCTGTATAGAAGAAATGTCGCCAATTGATAATTGTAATAATTCACCACCACAACAACAGCAACAGCAACATAATAATGATGAGAAATTGAAACAAATTAATGAAGAAGAACAACAACCATTGAATCAAAATAATGATGATGATGATGAGATTATGGAAGATGCTGATATTGTTGTACCACCAGATGGTGGTTGGGGATGGGTTGTTGTATTTGCATCATTTATGTGTAATATGATTGTTGATGGTATTATTTATTCATTTGGTGTATTTTTAAAGCCAATCGCTGAAACATTCTTAGTATCTGAAGCACATGTGGCCTTAGTTGGTTCATTAATGTCTGGTTTCTATTTAATTGTTGGACCATTAGCTAGTGCATTAGCGAATCGTTATGGTTTTCGTTTAGTTGCTATTGTTGGTAGTATTTTAGCATCAATTGCATTTACTTTATCATATTTTGCAACGAATGTACAATACTTGTGTGTCACCTTTGGTGTATTAGGAGGTAATTATTTATCAATAATAATGATTATTACATATTAATCAATTCTCTTCTCTATATATTTAATAATAATTTTCGTTTTTCATTAAAAAGGTATTGGCTTTGGTTTCATTTATATGCCGGCTGTTGTAACTGTTGGTTTCTATTTTGAAAGATGGCGAGCTTTAGCTACCGGAATTGGTGTTTGTGGTTCCGGTATTGGTACATTCTTATTTGCACCAATTACGTCGATTTTAATCAACACTCTTGGATGGCGCACAGCTTTATTATGTCAAGCTGGCGTAACAATCACCTGCATACTGTTTGGTTTGCTTTTTAGACCATTGAAACCGATCAAAGTTAAAGGTGTGAAAAGTAAGAATTTAGATTGTGAGAAATTGAATGAGACACGCTTGAAAATGGAGAAAGCATTAAAAGTATTAGATACATTAAAGAATTCCAATTATCCATGTGTTTCTGATGTTTATCATACAATTCATGTGCCACAACATTTGAATGATTATTCACGCGAGAAACGTTTAAGTATACAATTTGTAACAAGCGATGATAAAGTTAAAGGTGATGATCAGAATTTATTAATAAATACATTAAAAAAACCAAAAATATCACACCCACAACAACAACAACAGCACACTTGAAGTGAATCGTCCAATGTACCGTGATGATATCTTCTTTAGTGCAAGTTTAACACGTCTACCACAATATCAATCGAAAACATCAATTGGTTATAATTTGTCTGTAACACGATTACCAACACGTTGTGATTTAGATGAAGAAAAGAAGAAATCGTGTAAATTATGTCCGGTAGCTGTACGGCGCACATTGAAAACAATGTTAGATTTTAGTTTATTGAAATCACCAACGTTTCTTGTATTGGCCTTTGGTGGTTTCTTAACAATGATGGGTTTTTATGTGCCATTCATGTATTTGAGTGATCGTGCCAAAATCAGTGGTATCGATCAGAAATCGGCAATCTTTTTAATTTCTTCAATTGGTATTGCTAATACAATTGGACGTGTCTTGTGTGGTATACTCAGTTCATTTCCTGGTGTTAATGCATTGTTTGTTACGAATTGTGCTCTCACTATTGGTGGATTAGCGACAATTTTCAGTGGATTCTCTATGGAGCCTGAATATCAATTCACTTATACTGCAATATTTGGACTTTCTATTTGTAAGTATCAATCATTTTTTCCTTGTTTTAATTAATTAAAAGAAAAACAATTGTATATTTTAATTAATCAATTATTTCTGTAGCATGTTTTGCATCGTTGCGTTCAATTATCGTTGTGGATTTGTTGGGTTTAGAAAAATTAACAAATGCCTTCGGCTTATTATTGTTGTTCCAAGGTGTTGCTGCAGTGATTGGTGCACCATTAGCTGGTGCATTTAAAGTAGCAACTGGTAGTTATGATGCATCATTCTATTTATCTGGTAGCTTAATATTAGCATCGGCAATTATGTGTTATCCATTGAATTTTATTAATCGTTGGGAAATGAAAAAGAATAATAATCTTGATAGAAATAATCAATCTGTACCAGTTTAATTAATTAATTGATTAGAGTTTATTTATTGAAAATATTCGAATGAATATTCATATTTTATGAATTATTTATATAAAATCAATGATAATGATGATTGGAAAAAAACAACAACAACCAAACGATTAAAACGTTCCTATTTGAAATGGTGCTAAATAGATATTAAATACGTCATTTATTTATTATTCTATCAAACACAATATTACAAATTCTAATTTATTTATCAATGTCGTTCTGATGAATAATTGTTGTAAATTGTTGTTTTTCAAAAATGATGATGATGATGATGATGATGAGAACAACAATTTGATGGGTCCACTGTTTTCCTTTTTAATCTTAAAATAAAAGACTGATTTAGTTATTAAGTTTTTAGGTAATAAACCTTAATAAACATTATTGTTGTTGTTGTTGTTGTTGTTGTTTCTTTTTATTTTCATCTACTGCAACTGTAATTTTATTCATTATCTAACATAGGAAATTTCTTGAATTTATTAAAATATTAAATGAATTTAAATAATTTGCCATTTATTGAGCAACATTCCAATGTTGAAATCAATGTTTTATAAAAAAAGGTACTATGTGTATATGTATATATAGAAATAAATATTTTTTTATTTTATTTTTATTTTTTTTTGTAATAATTGTTAATAATATGCTATGAACCAAATTTTCAAATATATATATATATATATATATATATATATATATATATATATAATATGCATATTTTAATATGTATTTCCATCAATTTATTGAACCAAATTATTGTTTATCTCTCTATCCATTTGAATGCAGTATTACATACATTTGTCCAGCATTGGATCTATGCTTACTAAGAGGCACAAGGAAGGACACAATGGTCAAACAAAAGTGATTGAGAAAGTTTCGTATTGGATATGTCTATCTCTCTCTGGACGTGATATTTGTGGTACGGAAGAGATTGTTGGGCAAGTAAAATGAATCACAATAGGTCTATAATTAATGATTCATTCCATTCCACGTTTAATTTAATCCACTTGAAAGTGAAAACTGATCTTCCTTTTTCCAGCAACCCCGACGAATGAATGAATATGGTAGAACTGCATGGTGCAATTAACAATCAAACTGTGGCTCCAACATGTTGGAGATCGTTTTGATACAATTAAAAATAGTTACTACTATAATTTACTAATGTAATAAACTATTTTATTTCGTTATGATGAATTATGCAACAATAATGTAGTATTTACTATTTACGTATTGTAGATATCCCATAACAGTAGCGCTAATCGTCGGCGCACAAAATATTATCGATCCTTCTCGTCTACAGCTGCTTTAGCGCAGTTTAGTCATTGATTCTCTTAGAAAAGTTCCAAATTCCTAATTTAATGTGTTAAGTATATAATTTTTGTTGTTTGACTTAATTACGTTTGCTAACAAAAGAGAAGCAAAATAAAAATGGAAGACAATGATTATCATCAGTATTCTAATAATGGCCCACCTAAACAACCAGCACCTGGTGTACGGCCAATGGTTGATCCAGATGCTCAAGGTGAAGTTGATCCATCCATGTAAGCCATGCAAATGTTATATTCTTTACCATTAACGATTTTGACTGAATTTCTTTAAACAAAAAAGGTACCCACAACCAAAGGAAGCAACACATAAAATACGTGGCAAATCTGATATACTTGAAATAATATGTGGTCCAGTTGATCAAGAATTATTAGTTGTGAAAAGCTTTTATTTTTTCTTTTATTCAGCATTTGGTTCATTATTTCCATTAATGGGTGTTTATTTCAAACAAATGGGCATGAATGCAAATCAATGTGGCTGGTTGATTGGTACACGGCCATTTGTTGAATTTCTATCAGCACCATTTTGGGGTAGTTTAGCTGATCGTTGGCAAAAAGGGAAATTATTATTGTTGGCATCATTAGCTTCATGGATTATATTTACTGTACCATTAGGTTCAATACAACCACCACCAACATCATGTATGGAAATTAGGAATAATTCACCAACATTAATTGCACCAAATATCAATAATATTAGAATGGTAAATAAACGATCAATTAATAATAATCCATCAACAATGTATGATGACACTACAGAAATGTCAAGGTATTTATATATTGTTCTTCAAATGGTCGATAATAATTACTATTTTATTGTTTCCAAATTTAGATACACAAGAATGATACGTGGCACAAGACCGATCTTTAGTGCTGGCCAATCACCAATCACAGTTGATTATGCATCAAATTATAAACCAAAAGAGCACGACAGTTGGGTCCAACCAATCATATCATCAATTGTTTATCGTACACAAGACATACAAAAAGCATTCTTATTACTATTTCTTTTAGTGATAATTGGTGAATTCTTTAGTGCACCAGCTGTAACATTAGCTGATTCAGCTGTCATTACATTACTTGGTGAAGATGCTGACCGTTATGGACATCAGCGAATGTTTGGCTCATTAGGTTGGGGATTGGCAATGTTCTTTGTTGGTATTGCATTAGATCATTCTACGGCATTCCCAAATCATCCATGTGATCCGGATAAGAAAGAGAAGAATTATACAATTTGTTTTGCAACATTTTCCGTTTTAATGGGTGCAGCCTTAATTACAGCAACGCAAATTACATTTAAATACGATGAACCATCATTGCCGCCACCACCACCACCACCACCAGGTTCAATTAATGATATAGAAAAACAACCACCACTACCAATGTCACATGAGGAACAATTACAAGCACAACTAGCTGAACAACTTCAATTGCCATCTTTAGCTGATACAAGAGCAGCACCAATACAGCCACCTCCACCTAAAGAAGATAAGGTATTTATAGTTGTTGTACAACACAAAAATAATAATACGCTTAAATTAATTATCGATTTATAGACGAAAATATTTGCTCAAACAACTAGAGAGATGCCTGAATGGGTGACTGTTCTGCAACATTTTAAAAATCTTAAATGTGCCTCATTCTTATTCGTTGCCTGGTTTATGGGCTTCGGTATTGGCTTAATATTCACATTCCTCTTTTGGCATTTACAAGATTATGGTGGTACACCGACATTATTTGGTGTTGCATCTGTTATCAATCATATATCGGAGATTTTCGCTTATTTCTTTAGTTTCCGTTTAATACGTCAAATGGGCCATGTTAAAGTGTTATGTCTTGGATTGATTGGTAATACATTACGATTTTTATATATTTCATGGTTATCAAATCCATGGTGGGTATTACCATTTGAGTTTATGCAAGGTATTACACATGCAGCTGTATGGGCTGCATGTTGTTCATATATTGCCCATAATACACCACAACAATTACGTTCATCGGCACAAGGTGTCTTACAAGGCCTCCACCATGGTTTAGGTCGTGGTTGTGGTGCTGTTTTTGGTGGTATGTTGGTCAATTCATTTGGATCAACTGCAACATTCCGTGGTTATGGTCTAATATGTTTATTTATACTTGGTGTATTTATTTTTATTAATTTCTATCGAATTGATCAAGGCTTTGTTTCGGATCTACCACAAACCGAAGATCCACGACAAGTAGCTGAAGAAACATCCCATTTAGCACCACATGGTGTTCCAAGTAATCCAATACCACGGGCTCTATCTAGTACGAAATTACATGAACTATCACAACAGGATGGGGGGTATGGGGCAACATATCAAATGGGACAGGGTGGTACTTTAGATATACCCGGTGGTGGTGGTGGTGGTGGTGGTGGTAGTATAAACCCATTCACATCACAATCTAGCGGCAATCAAAGATATAACGGGAATCAGGTAAGAAGTATATTGTTGGTTTAATAAAACTTTGTACAATTAATTGACGATTTAAATTCATAGATGAATTCTAATCGAATTCAATATCCATGTGGAATTAGTTCATCGATTACGGTCTTGGAGACACAACAACCTATTATTACCGGTAATCGCACTTATGATTGGTAAGTAAGTAAGTTTCTTTTATTTTGAATTATAAAATTATCATGAAATATCCTATATCATCATTAATTGCTCTCAGCATATCATTTTAAGTAGTAAATTCTATCATTTTATAAACAGAATAATAATAATCATAATAAGTGGAAATTAATTTTCGAAAAAAATATCAGCTCTTTTATCCAATATTGCAATATGCGGAGTGGCGCGATAATCTTAACATAAATAAACTTAGTAATCGTTCCAAAACATTATTTCTTTTAAGTCTTATTGTTAGATAGTGGTAGATACTACTTATGTCTTGGAACGACATATAAGTGCTGTTAAATTAAATGAGAAAAAATAGTAATAAGTTCATCTTCATTTAAGATATCATAATTATCATTGTAAATGTTGTTAAATAATAGTTGATTATCGATAATAATTTTATTAGGTTTTGTTTTAAAAATCTAATCACGATAAGTCGTTTGTTTTGTTTTTGTTCTATTTATTAATCAAACATACCTATGTACCTATATAAGTATTTTAATAATAATAATAATTATTATTATTATTATTGTTATAAATATTGTTGTATGTTAGCGTGAATGTTGTTTATACAACAACAAAATGCTTCATCACCATATTTTCATTTATAATTTTCAACAAAAAGTGCAATCATTAATGTTTATACATATTAGTATATATAAAATGCATCCCATCTAATTCTGAGATGGAAACAGTGTATTGTTGGTTTTCTATATGGGCGGGCGGTTTGTTTCATATGACGTCACAGGCAAAAGTATATACTTATGTACTTATCTATTTGGTAATTAGATGGGACGCTATGTGTATATATGAGCTGTGTAAGCTTGGAACAAAGAGAAAACTATACATATATATATATATATATATAACATATAAGTGAAATCCTTAGCCAATACATATCCAAAATAAAACAAAACAAGAAAAAAATACAAAAACTATAAACATGAGTAATTTGTTGAGAAAATTGTTGTTATTTATTAAACAGATAATATTTCTAACATATAAATATATCTATAATTGAAGCACTCTGTAACTATTCTGTATATGTGGAAAAATAATAAAAAATAATAGTCGCACTAGAATAGTATTTAATTATTTTATTGAATTTCTTTTATCGTACAATTATTTTAGATTTGTCCGCCTATTTGATAAACACATTATGATCGAGTTGCAAACATATAAACAGTATAATTATAACTATCTAATGACTAGTATTATTAATAACATCACGAATACTACCAAAGCATTCAATTATAACCACTTTCAATCGGATTATCTGGTATTTTAATGATAATTTTTTTCATTTTACAATCACCTGTTTCACAATGACAACAACAACAACAACAGCAACAATCATCTTTTTCAGTAATTTTTGGTGTTGTTAAATATGTATCGATGAATATTTTTGGATTTAATAGAACTTGTAATAATTCATTGCCAGTCTGACATGATAATGTACGTTTTTGTGGTATTGCTATCAATTCTTTTTGTAGTGTTGTTGTTGTTGTTGTTATTGATGATGATATTGTTGTACTATTATTATTATCACCACCACCAGTACGCCAACGATTTATTGTTGAACATTCATCAATTAATGCTGTTGCTACTTTACTACCAATATGACAACGTATCTTTTTATTTGTTGTAAATAATGCACGATTATTGCGTTCCGGTTTCAATAAAATGATATAAAGTTTTGGTATAAATAGAAACGTCCATGTTACTGTTGCACTTAATGTTATACATATTGATAATGTTATCACTTTTGTATCACTACCGAAATAAATTGGTATAAATGCTATCCATATAACGCATGTTGTATACATTGAGAAGCCAATAAATTTGGCCTCATTGAAATTCTCTGGAACATTACGTGTTTTGATTGCATAAATTGTGCATAGAATTATTAAAATGAAATCAAACACCAATGGCACCAATATACCTTCAGCTGTTGTATTACATATTAATAATGTTTTAATATCGTTATAAATATATGAAATATTTGGATATTGATAATTTAACATACTACAAACAATAAACACTTCAATAAATACTAAAACACTAGTAATGATCACTTGTGCACCAGCTGACATTAATATTGGCTTTCTTATTGGGAAATGCTTTTTATTAACAGCTAAAATACGTGCAATACGATTACTTTTTGTTAATAGTGCAGCATAGATTAATGCGAAACTTAAACCGGGCAATAGACGACTTAAGCCGCATGATATAATCGATGGTTGTGCTAATACAGTAAATATTGAACCATGCGATACAATCA
The DNA here is from genome assembly GCA_028455855.1 of Meloe dianella. NCBI lineage: Eukaryota > Metazoa > Arthropoda > Insecta > Coleoptera > Meloidae > Meloe > Meloe dianella. Next base: position 140,842 of record JAPTHL010000055.1, on the reverse strand, counting down.
TACCAATTAAAATCATATAACATAATTCTTTTGTTGATGATTTCACCACTGGCGTCTCCTGGTATTTGATAAATACAATTAATGTGAATGTTGTTGTTAGAAAACCAACTGATGCAAACAATATTACAACAATAGCTTCCGTATCTGACCATTTCACATATTCAATAGGTAATTGACGACAACCTGTAACAAAAAAACAAAACAATAACCACAGTTGTAATGTGATATTTATTCATTTACTGCACAATCTATTTACCATTCTTGGTCTGATTTGGAACTGTACCTAATGGACAACGATGGCAAGCATTCTCATTGGTCTTGACGAATTCATGATTTGAACATGGTACACACACCCAACAGCAACGTTTCTCTTTACTACCTTGTTGGATATTCTATAAATCCAATAGATAGATAGATGGATATTATAATAATTGTCGTATCTATTTCATTGTATTTGAAAAAAGACATACTTTATAATATCCTTGTGGGCATTCTTCTGAACAAATCGATTTAACATATTCCTTTCGGCCGAATTGTACAGATTTCGAATGAATAAATGATAAACTACCATTAATCCAATTGCCAACATGAACATAAGCAAAACTACCATTCTCTAACTTTTGATAATTCATTATATCATAACGAGCTGGTGGGTCACCATGCTTATCAAATGCAATTATTTCGTTCTCATATTCAAATGATGCATTCATTAAATAACTCTGTTTGAATTAATGGCAATAAATGATTAATTGTTCTATAATTAATTGATAAATAAATTATGTACCTTAAATAATGAACCATTGAATGGTAATAATTTATCACATACACCAATTGATCTATTCCCACATAAATCGTTTTGCATATAATGTAAACCGTGTGCAAATGTATAAATTGCTTTAATTACAAAACTTAATTTTGAATCTTGTTGATATTCATCAGACAAATTCTCATTGCCTAAAAGATACAAAACAAATAAATAAGAGGGGATAAAAACAAAGACAAGATCCAGATATACCTGTACACATCTTTCTTATTATCGCATTTGTTGTTCTATTCCTATTGAAACTTTGTTGTCTTTTATTCATTGTGATTGTCTTGTCTTCTTGTTTTAATGAGCAATTAAATCGTGACTCCCAAAATTCATCAAACCATGGATTTCGTGTATTATTTGTTGGTTTTAATGACCAATAATAATCATCAAATGATTTCACATATTGTGAATGGATACGTATTGAAAATGAGCCCCATGCTTCTTCATTGTGATTCACAACAATTTCACGTCTATCCGCCCAACCATCACTAAATATATGTAGAAAAAAATATATAACAGGAAAGCATGATATTCAGATTTATTACTCTTTATCTTATCGAACAAATTACGAATAGTTTGCAGAAAGGATTTTCAAACAGGAAACAACATCACAACTGGATCACATTTCTAAAAGGATATTGGTGATGATTTCAAGATAACACACTAACATTAAACTAAACTAAACTAACTACTACAAAGTTTACCCTTCAACTACACCATTTCTATAGATGGATATCGATTAATGATCATCTCAATTTTTAAATATCAATCGCGTTAATTGACGAATAATAAACGTAATTATTTCACTTGACTTTTCTAATTAACTCTAATTCGATCGGCAGGCAAACTGATTAAACTAATTACTAAGGTCTGAGAATTGATTAAAAATAAAATAGATTACGTGAAAGATTTCTAATTTGTTTGAATCAATAATAAAAACTAATTACCAAAACCGAGAAAAAAACGGACAACGGTTTCCACTTTCATTATGGCAATTAATTCAATTTTATTCTTATCAAAAAAGAAACAAAAACAATCAATTAAATACCCAACAACAACAACAACAACAACAACATGCAATACCTTGGATGGATAGATGGATGGATGGATGGATGGATGGAGAGAAAGGTCATCACATGATTTGTGTTTCTCACCTTCCAATAAATAGAAAATAATTGGTCAGATTCACTCTTCTAGTGGCTTTTAATAGATTCTGTACAGTCATTCCTTCACAAAAGCAAACAACAACATTTGCATTTTCATCTTCTTTCAAATCCAAAATGACTTTATCGAATACTTGATCGGCTGCATCACTTAAAACAGAATATTCACGAGCTATACAAACATTGGCTTTTTCAGCTAATTCACGGAATGCTTGTATACCAGATTGACCATAATTCTCTAGAGAGAAAGAAAAATACATCAATAATTAGATAATAATTATTTATTTCTATATTTATATGATACGTGTGTGGTATTATTTATTAGCTCTATCCTTTTTTTTTACCATCTGTATTAACTGTTGACACATAGGTCCAGCCATATTTTTTTACAATTGACAAAATGACTTGTGCTTGATAATAATCCGATGGTACAACTCTCATAAAATAATGGAAACGAGTCTTATCAGAGAAATCTTTTGATGTTGTTGAATATCCAATTTGTGGTATATTAAAAAGTTGTAAAAGATTTTGTACTTGTAATGCAATTGAACTAGCACCAGGACCAATAACACCAATTAATTGCCCACCAACATTACGTTGTTGTTGTTGTTGTTGTTGTGGATGTATTTTCTTACTTTGATTTCTCAATGGACAAATATGACGGTCCGAAATTGGTGTTATTGTATCACGTATTAATTCAATACTTTGTCTTAATGCAATTGGTGCATACCAACATTCATCACGTATTTCAATACCTAATTGTAAATTTGGTAATAATTTGGGATTCGTATTGATTTTATCAATTGTTTGGAATGTAACCTCAAGTCTTTGTATGCCATAATGTTCACGTATTTGACCACATTTAATACCGAAACTAGTTGGTAAACGTTTCGCTGTTGATGGACGATTATGTATTGGTAATAATACACCAATGATAAAATCACCATTTATAAATGCCGATATATGTTTTGATTCATTTATAATCTCTTCATATAATTGAAATTGTTCGAAGTTCATACATATTACAATAGTAGAAATAATCAATTTTAATAACATATTGTTTTTAACAAATATTCTTTATTGTTGTCTTTCAATTTTTCTAAAACAAAACAGAAACAATACAGCATTTGTAGCATGTTGACAGAGAAAGAGAGAGAGAGATTTTTGAGGTGTAGTCGGAATGTTAATTCGCTAAATAGGTAGGTAGATAGTGTCATTATTATCAAAAGTATGTGCTGCCCCTTCCCGGCACCTCCACCACAATTTGCACGCCACTCATTCTATGTATGCCTACGTTCTATTCATAAATAAATCAACAACAACAACAACAACAACAACAACAAAAGTCTATTAAAACACTTTCATACACATCTATTGATTCCAACTTAGCACATAAAAATAATAACAACAACAACGCACTGCTGAAATGTATTGTTGATAATGTCAATACCAATAATGTCCATAACATAAACTGAATACAATTTTGTATAAACGTTTCACTACTATTACTACAAATACTATAGTGAAACATTTAACACAATAATTACAATTATTCAAATTTAATTAATTAATTAATTTATTATGAATTGCAAAAGAAGAGCAGCCCCTTTACTGTTTTGTTTTGGTTTGCTGTTAGTTTATCCAGCAATTATTATTTAATTATTTAGATGTATTGCCAACAAATAAATACAACGTACAATATTATAATAATATGTAATAATAATAATAATAGAGTTGTCGTCTATTCTGTCTTTTGTAAATATATATCAAACTAATTGTAAATACCTAATGCCAGATGATCGTACAAAAACGCAAATATTTACATGTGTTTTATAATGGCAAAGCTTCAAAATCCTGCCAACTGTGTGTACTTAATAAAATAATTACAGTATATGAAACATTTTACAGTTTGGTTGAGTTCCATTAGAAATAGATATAGATTTTGCTTAAATTATTTCAGTTTATGTTGTTGAAATGGAACATTTTTGTGATATAGAAAAAGAAGAAGAAGAAAAAATCGATACTAAATAGAGTGATAATAAATTGATTATTATAAAACAGCCGGAAGGATTTACATTGGCTTTGAATGTCGTCGTCGTCGTCGTCGTTGGAAAAGCAAAAAACAAAACTAATAGGAAATGACACAATCTAGAGAACTTCCCATGGAAGATGGAGAAGAATTTCGAAAGAAACTGTAATTATAATACTAAAAATCAATGTTTGTTTTCTTTTTCGGCTTTGTTATATCACACCGAATATAAAGCAGACAGTGTGTTTGTTACTATTGTTATGGAAATTCGAAAGAATCTTGTAAAAATATATGCTTTAATCTCTTTTGATTTCTTGTTTAATGGTGTTCAAACTAACTGATTTTTGAACGAAAAGATAACAATAAAAATCAAATATCGACACAATGTCCAAATTGATTTCAATTGTCACGTAATGTTATAAAGAAACAATTCACCTTGTGGCATTCTTTGTTGTCTTTCTTTTTAGTTATTCTTTAAGTTATTTTCAAAATTTATCAAATCCATCTTGTTCAAATTTTTATTTTAACAATAACAACAGCATTATATATATCTCTCTCACACACTCTCACTCTTGTGGGCGAATTTTGGTGGAGGCGCAGGGAATAGTTACCGATGGATTTGGAACACTCAAATAGAATATTTATATACTTAATTCGATAAATTTACATATTTTTTATTCTATTATAATGGGAAAATTCACGACGATAATTTGAATACGGAAAAGTAGTGTCCACAATTTGGATAATAAGGAAATTGTCGATTTGTTAATGAACATTATTGCATTCAAAATATTCAAATAAAATGTCTCCTATTCCATGTCTTTTGATTTGCACAACTTGTGTAACAACTTGATGTAACAATGGAATTATTGATGGAAAATTTAATAGAAGGAATTTAAAAAAAAACAACTTGATTGACAATAATAACAATAGCGGCATTTCACTTTAGCAACATTATAAATAATAGAAGTAAAGGAAATGGAAGAAATATTAACGTTGAAATGTTAAAAATATTTTATCATGCGATTAAAAATACACACAACTTAAGTAAATGTTGTTGAATATGTTTATAAATTGATTAATTTCAAGACACCATGTCCAATGGGATTGTTGTTCTAATTTTGCCAACAAACAAAAAAAACATTTATTTGCTTTTCATTCAATGCGAAATCATTCGGCCCTAAACGATTCGTTAAACAAATAGAAGAAATTCAATGAAGAAATCTCAATGGAAAGAATTTATCCAGGGGCTGATCATTAATTGTCTTTGTTAACGGATAATATGACATCGATTATTGATATTCTAACAAACAAAGATTTAGATTTGTTTCATATATGTGTGTTAAATGTGTTTATCGAAAAATGTAATGAATTTGTTTTTGTGTACATCTGGTTGAATGAAAATTAGATCACGTATCGAATATCTTTCTCTTTGGAATTGCAACTAAACAAAAATAAAAACCTTATCAGGACAACTAAAAATAAATGTTTTTTTTATCAATTTAAATTACAATATTATGGTCTTTATTCAGTTTCACTAAATAATTTTTTTCATCAATAATAATAATAATAGCAACTTGTCAACATTTGTTTGGTTTATTAATTGTAATAATTGCTATGGGAAACTTTTGAAAATATTTCTAACACGTTGTAATTAGGTACCTTTCAAAGAACTTACAGTGTCGAAATGATAATGAAAACAACATTATCGAGACCAAGTTTTTCTTCTTCTTCTCCAATAATAAAAACATTTAATAATACCACACACTACATGTAGCAGAAACGCACTTCATCTGGATGCTGTTGTGTTAAATGTGAGAGGCGCGAATTTTGCAAAACAATAAAAATATTTGCGTCGACGCTATGGAAATCGCACAATTATTCTTTATTTTTCTATGTCTGATAATCAAGAAGAATTTTTATGCTATTGATAAATCAACGAACGCGAAATATGATGTGGATTTGTAGAAAATCTTTTTGTTAATGATGAAAGGAAGTTGAAGAGTTTTTTCTTTCCATATAAAAATGATATTAAAGAATGCAACAGTTGATTGAGGAACTTTTACAAATGAAAACATGATCATTATTATTGTCGTTTTTTTTACTATTTCTTATTGTTGTTCAATGGTAAATAACGAACATGGCTGATTGTTTTTTTAAAGAATTCTCATTCATTTATTAACATTTCAACTGGTTTTAGTTAGTTTTATTTATTATAATGTAAAATATTTAATAATAGAATATGATAATAATAAAAGTGATTCATAAAGCATAAAAAAGATTAAGTACATCATAATGCCACAATTAATCAACAAAAAAAACTGGGAGGATGTAGGAAGTTTTTATTCGTTAACTTGCACATAATTCGCTGGAAATAAACCATATTTTCCTTTACATAAACCTCGCCACCAACCTTCATCAATCTGCAATACAAACACAATTATTTATTATTTCTAATAGTTGGAGACATTCTGATTAATTGATTGAAAGAGAAAAACAAAACAAAACCTTTTCTATATGTGTGATAACATCATCAGGATCAAACGAAATCTCATCATCAGCTGCTGCTTGATAATCATACAATGCAATTGCTGATATTCCTGTATCAATAATTTCATCTTGATTATAATATTCTGTATCATATTGTTGCTGTTCGTCTGTTTTTGTTGTTGTTGTTGTTGTTGTTGGAGATGTATGCTTAATTTCTTGTTGAGTTTGTAGATTTTCATAAATTTGTTCTTCTTCTTCTTCTTCTTCTTTTTCTTGCGTGGAAATAGTTGGTTGTGTATGCTTCTCTCCTTCATCTTCTATTGTTATTTTTAATCGATCTTGTTGTTGATTTTCAAATTGTGCAATTGTATCTTGCTCCGATTGTGTGGACCATTCGATTTTCTCCTCTTCTTGTTGTTGCTGCTGTTGATGTGTTAAGAAAGCAATTCTTGATTCATCTAATTTTTGTCGTGTTGTTGTTGATGATGTTTGTAAGTCTTGAACATTATTATTATTACTATTATTATTATTATTATTATTCTGAGCAGTAAACTGAGCAATTTTTGATTGATCTAACAATTTCGGTTGAGTTTTTTGATGCTGAATTAATTCAAATTGTTCTTGTTGTTGATTATTTGTAAATATTGCAGCTTTAGCATGTACAGTCTTTTTCGGTATAGAGCATTTTTCAATATCATTTTTTGTAGTAGCAATACTCATTTCTTCAAATTTTGCTCTCAAATCAGATGGTTTAGCACCAGCAATATCTGGTTTAACTTTCATATAATTTGTTCCAACTGTGGTTGGTTCATCATTAAATGAAATTGCTGATTTATCAACACGATCCGTTTGTAAACCAAATTTACCACCAAAACCAATTTTATGATCAATTTGACTTTCATGTTTTTGTGGTGTTTCATGATGATCCCATCCAACAGCTGATTTATCTTGTCGATCTAATTGTACACCAAATTTCCCACCAAAACCAACAACATAATCTAAAAAACAAAAAACAACAGGAAAATTAAAACTATACGATAAGAGTATAGTTAAGTTATTATTTTGAATTTTTCAACCTTTTTGTGATTCATGTTTTTCAACTTTCTCAACATGATCCCATCCAACAGCTGATTTATCTTGTCGATCTGATTGTACACCAAATTTCCCACCAAAACCAACAGCATAATCTTTTTGTGATGTATGTTTCTCAATTTTCTCTTTATGCTGCCAACTAACGGCACTTTTATCAACACGATCCGTTTGTATACCAAATTTCCCACCGAAACCAGTTGTATAATCTTTTTGTGATGCATGCTTCTCAATTTTTGCAATATATTCATGACCAACAGCCGATTGATCCATTCTATCTGTTTCAATACCAAATTTACCACCATATCCAAATGATGGATTGTTGGGATCTTCCATTAATTGTTTCTTTTTACGCATTGCATCAGCCTCTTGAGTCTCTCGACGCAATTGACACATACTTTAGACATAGAAAAACAAAAAGGGAAAACAATTAAAATGAGAATGTTCTTAAAGGAATGATTGATTGTTTTTTTTTCTCTTTTATTTACTCAATAGCTCCTGCAGTTCTACCAGAACCAGCAACTGTAGTTGAGCCCCAGCGTTGTTCTTGTTCCGTAACATCATTAACAAAATCAGGATCAGTTTCCCATTCATCATCTTCAGATGCTGGAATATCTAATTTAATTTGTTGGCCGGCTGCTGCTTTCCACATTCTTTTTTAGGTTATGTTAATTAATTAGATTAAAATAATTAAAACACACACACACACACACAAACGCAACAGTACTCGTTAAAATAAAAATAAAAGACACACAAATACTGAATTTTTATATTTTAATCATTAGATTACGTGGTGGTTATCTATCAGCAAGACAACACCCGAACAGTTCTATTATGATTAATTATGGTAGTTCAAATGAACCCAAAATATATGATAGATAATATCTTGTATATATATATATTTAGAATAGATAGAAAATATAAGAGTATTATTTATTTTTGAAAGAACCATCTTAATTAGAAAAAAGAATTTTAATAATAAAAGATGAAAATAATTTGTTTTTTTTAATTTTGAATATTCCGCGCTATTGATGATACCATATAAGCTTACTAAAACGCTTACTATAGTTACAATGGTTAGTAACCGCCATAATTTTCGTCGAAAATTTTGATTTTGTATTAGGTTATTAGGAGTAGATAGGAGGTACCAAGAGCCATGAGACTATCACCATTATTATTATTTTTTATTATTTAGAAATGTTGTCGATAGATGACACTGTTCTAGCTGAAAATTTAATTCAATAATTATCGATAATTAATTAAATAATTTTTCATTATAAATTCATATAAGGTGATATTAATCATAAATTGTATAATTTATTATTTTTAATCACTGAATAAATGTTCAACAAAGGCAGTGTCATCTATCGACAATATTTCTAAATAATAAAAAATAATAATAATGGTGATAGTCTCATGGCTCCTGGTACCTCCTATCTACTCCTAATAACCTAATACAAAATCGAAATTTTCAACCGAAATATGGCTGATACAAACCATAGTAGCTATAGTAAGCGTTCTAGTAAGCATTATGGTATCAATTAATAACGCGGAATATTCAAAATTAGAAAAAACAAATTACTTATTTCATTTTTTGTATTATTAAAATTGTTATTGTTATTGTTTTTCAATATAAAATGCGTTTTTTATTGTCGTAAGTGTTTATATTTGAGATGTCTATTCAAACAGCACTGATTGATAATTGAAAATTCTTTATTGTAAAGAAAACAAAAGATTAAACGTTACAAACGGCTAGTAATTCAAAAGAACAAATTGAATTGTACTATATCTACTAAGATTACATGGCAAAACTGAAAAATTCATAGAACAATGATTTAGGAATGAAAAGTATAAAAGTTAGCTATTAGATAGTTGTTGTAAAAAAATTCTAAAATAATACATATATCTACTCTACAGTGTCTAATTAAACATTAAATCTAATTTTATTTAAGTGCATAACAAAGTGTTCGTCTTAAATTTGTATCTATTTTATGGTATATCTATTTGTTTTTCATTATTTTGGTCTTTTATTCAAAGGGGCCCTATACGTTATTGTGTAATTTGAGTTGCCTATCCTCTAGCACACATTCCATCCATCCATCCACCCACACCCCACCCCTTGCAACCTATGTAATCAGCAATACATGTTCTATACATTTTAAATGTTTATTATATAGGTACAATATTATCTATCTAATACAATTTTATAGGAAAATCAATAATAACAATAAACAAAAATAAAGAACTTATATTGATTTAACTGTTGATGAATGTGTTATGAGATGTGATCGTAATGCATAAGCTTGAATAAAACCTTTGTTACAAATCGGACATGTGTGTGATCGTTCATCTGTATGGATTTTTGAATGCACTTTTAAACTACTTGAACGATTAAATGATTTCGAACAGACATCACATGTGTATGGTTTTAAATTTGTATGAATAATTGAGTGTCGCTTTAAACCAGTAGATGATGGAAACGCCTTGTCGCATATCCTAAAATTAAGAAAGACAAAAACAATTTATATTTAGAAATTAAATTAAATGTTATAAATAAAATTACGAGCATTTAAATGGACGTTCTCCTGTATGAATTCTCATATGTTGTACAAGATGCGATTGCATTGACATTGTTTTACCACAAACATTACACATGTATGGTTTTTCTTTTGTATGTGAACGCATATGGTAGCCTAAATCCGGTGCTTGTCGAAAACCACGTGCACAAATTGAGCAAAGAAACGGCCGTTGTCCAGTATGTATTCTCATATGTGCGGTTAATGTACCAGACTGTTTGTATTTTTTACCACAAATCTTACAAGAATATGGTTGTTCACCAGTGTGACTTCGTTGATGGTAAATTAAAGAGCCACGCTGTTTAAATCGTTTACCACATATTTTACATGAATATGGTCGTTCTTGTGTATGATTTCTCATATGGACACGTAAACTGGTTGAAAACTTATATGATTTATCACATAATTCACAAGGATACATCTACAAAATTATTATTCATTGGTATTATAGAAAAATCACAGGTATCTAAATAGGTATTAACTTTTTCCACTGATTTTGTAATCGATTTTTGTCTAGTTTCAGTACTTTCAATTGGTTTTCTTCTAAATTGATTGGATTTTTCATTAGTTTGTATAAGTAATTGCTCGTTTACTGTATCTTTTATTGTTTTCACCGTTGGATATTGTTTCAAATAAGCTTGAAACATTAATTGAGATTCATTGCATTGTTTTTGAAATTTGTATGCAATATGTGCTAAATCGAAACATTTCATACAAATCATTGATGGTAAACCATCATTAATTTGTACCTACAATTTATAAATAAAATTATTAATACAATTAATGGAAATGATTATAGATAGTATCCACACATACATCGATTGATGAAATACACGTTAATATTTCATAAATACATGGAGAATTTTCTTCTTTTACTGTATTAACTACCTCCTCTTTATCTTCTTCTAGTCCATTATTATAAATGGAATACATTTGACTTGATACATTTAAACATACACGACAGATCTTATCAATATTAAATGCAATTACATCATAATCAGTAATTTCCATTATTTTATTGTTATGAGTATTACTAGTTGCATAATCATTTCTAAATGATTCTAGTAATTTTCAATATTTTTGCGTTGGTTAAACTGATAAAAATGTATATATCTATCTATCTTTGTTTTCAATTTGTCTAAAATTTGGTGAATAGAATTTTAGAGTGGCAGCAGTGGTTCTTTGGCATTTGACAGATGTAAATATAACCTCGACAATAATTTTATTGATTTTATTAATTTCATTTTATGTAGAACGAATATAATGAAAGTAAGTGAATTACACAAAATAAAATGGAGCTGGCACAATTCGTAACAAAGAAAAACAATGCAAATCATCAAGCTTTCATCTTGTGAAATTCATCAAACATTTACAAGGTATCGTACATCCATGTAAATTGTTTATTATCTTAAAATATCGATGATGTTGATGAATATTACCAATTTTAGGTGTTTCTGTGATGTAGCAGATTCCATGAATTGTCTGGAAAACAACATGTTAATATTGTACGGGAATGGTGACGTTGATATGGAAGGTGAATTGATATCTATTTATCGACAACTCTAAATATATGAAATATGTTTGAATATTTATATGTGTAGTGATTGATTCAATTGTAAGTACGACTTATAAAATTATTAAATAATAAATAATTGTTAATTTTCATAGAAAAACAAAAACCGGAATTAAAGCGTCATCTATTTAACAATGTCCAAACTAATTTTGAAAACAAGATGGCGTCAACTTACAGGTTTCTGTAATTTTTGAAAATACATAGTTCAGCACATCGTAGAGAGATGACGCTGTGGTGAATTTTTGAAATTTTTTAAAAATTTGCTTATAATTTTTAATGGGCAACATTTCCTGTTATTATTAATTGTATTTCTCATTGTAGGTTGATGGACAATTACAAACTAATTAGTAATTAATCATATCTGATGGAAATGGTATTGAATTGATTGTGAAAAATTTGATAGAAACATTGAACATAGTAAAAACGGGATCATGTTTTGTGTTTAGTTATTATCAAACAGAAATGTGATTACTATTTAGGAGATGCAAGTGTAAAATTCATTGAATGCCTGTAATTTATGCTTACAGTAATTTGAAAATAATTCATCGGTTAATTATGGATGGCAATGGTATCTTTCGAAGTTGTTGTTCAACAATTATTGACAGTTGTAATTCGTTCTCAGGTGATTAAATTATAGTGTTAATTAATTATTGTATAAATTAATTGTTTTCCCGTTGTAGATTGGGATGTGAAATAGCTATCATTGTTTATAATGAACCCGAAATGAATGGCAATGGTATTAGATATAATATTTGTTGATTGTGGGTGAAAACATTGATGAAAACATAAGTGAAATGCTGCGAGACGACATCGTTACCACAAAGTAGAAATTTAAATCCACTACATAATGTGGATGTGAGCTTGCCAAGTTCGATGTGGTAGTATATCAAGTATATCAGATACATTAGATTATTGGTACGAATTGGCCTTTGTGGAACAAACACAGTTAATCTATTATTATTGTTCTTCGTATTATAGATACATCCAAGATGTCTGCACCTGGAAGCCCCTTCAGTACGTATACGACAGTACTACTTCTTAGTGGTCTCGATCATGTGGTACAGATCGATAATGGTTCTTTGTGAATCAATGCTGAAATATTACCATAGATAGAGGGGAATAGTTTATTATGTTGATAGAAGAACTATAGAGGGGCAGTTAGAGGTAGAAGACTTATGAAAGAATTAAAAATTAACAACATCTAACTAATATTAATAATATTCTTCTAGGCCATCATTATCCAATGAGATTTTTCTGGTTTGAAAATGTAGACCGACTAAAGGAGTAGATATTTATGTATCATTTCAGAATATTTTACAGCAACTATCTAATAGCTAACTTTTACTTTTCATTCCTAAATCATTGTTCTATTATTTGTAACGTTTATTCTTTTGTTTTCTTACAATAAATAAAACTTTCAATTATAAATCGGTGTTTTTTTTTTGTTTTTTTGGATAGACATCTCAAATATAAACACTTACGACAATAAAAAACGAATTTTATATTGAAAAACAATAACAGTAACAATTTTAATAATACAAAAAATGAAAATATTTTTTTTCTAATTTCGAATATTCCGCGTTATTGCTTGATACCATAAATACATATAAGTATGCTTACTCTAGTTACATTGGTAAGCAGCAGCCATATTTTCGTCGAAAATTTTGATTTTGTATTAGGTTATTAGGAGTAGATAGGAGGTACCAGAAGCTATGAGACTATCACCATTATTATTATTTTTTATTATTTAGAAATGTTGGCAATAGATGGCATTGTTCTAGCTGAAAATTTAATTCAATAATTATCGATGATTAATTGATTAATTTTATATTATAGATTCATATAAAGTGATATTAATCATAAATTGTATAATTTATTATTTTTAATAACTGAATCAATTTTCAACCAAGACAGTGCCATCTATCGACCACATTTCTAAGGAATTAAAAATAATAATAATGGTGATAGTCTCATGGTTCTTGGTACTTCCTATCTACTCCTAATAACCTAATACAAAATCGAAATTTTCAACCGAAATATGGCTGATACAAACCATAGTAGCTATAGTAAGCGTTCTAGTAAGCATTATGGTATCAATTAATAACGCGAAATATTCAAAATTAGAACAAATCAAATTATTTTCATTTTTTGTATTATTAAAATTGCTATTGTTATTGTTTTTCAATATAAAATTCGGTTTTTATTGTCGTAAGTGTTTATACTTGAGATGTCTATTCAAACAGCATTGATTTATAATTGAAAATTCTTTATTGCAAACAAAACAAAAAGAACAATGATTTAGTAATGAAGAACAAACGTTATATCTATTAGATAGTTGCTTTAAAAAATTCTGAAATGATACATAAATATCCACTCCATTAGTCGGTCTACATTTTCAAACCAGAAAAATCTCATTGGATAATGATGGCCTAGAAGAATATTATTAATATTAGTTAGATGTTGTTAATTTTTAAGTCTTTCATAAATCTTCTGCCTCTAACTGTCCCTCTATAGTTCTTCTATCAACATAATAAACCATTTCCCTCTATCTATGGTAATATTTCCACATTGACTCAACAGAACACCATTATTGATCTGTCCCGCATGATCGAGAACACAAAGAAGTAGTAGTTTCGTATACTGAAGGGGCTTCCAGGTGCAGACATCTTGGATGTATCTATAATACGAAGAACAATAATAATAGATTAACTGTGTTTGTTCCACAAAGGCCAATTCGTACCAATAATCTAATGTATCTGATATACTTGATATACTACCACATCGAACCTGACAAGCTCACATCAACATTATGTAGTGGATTTAAATTTCTACTTTGTGGTAACGATGTCGTCTCGCAGTATTTCACTTTTGTTTTCATCAATGTTTTCACCCACAATCAACAATTATTATATCTAATACCATTGCCATTCATTTCGGTTCATTATAAACAATGCCTGCTATTTCACATATCAATCTACAACGCAAAAACAATTAATTTACACAATAATTAATTAACACTATAATTTAATCACCTGAGAACGAATTACAACTGTCAATAATTGTTGAACAACGCAACTTCGAAAGATACCATTGCCATCCATAATTAGCCGATGAATTATTTTCAAATTACTGTAAGCATAAATTACAGGCATTCAATCAATTTTAAACTAGCATCTCCTCAATTGTAATCACATTTCTGTTTAATAATTACTAAAAGAAAACACGATCACATTTTTACAATGTTCAATGTTTCCGTCAAATTTTTCACAATGAATTCAATACCATTTCCATCAGATATGATTAATTACTAATTAGTTTGTAATTGTCCATAAATCTACAATAAGAAATACAATTAATAATAACAGGAAATGTTGCCCATTAAAAATTATAAGCAAATTTTTAAAAAATTTCAAAAATTCACCACAGCGTCATCTCTCTACGATGTGCTGAACTATGTATTTTCAAAAATTACAGAAACCTGTAAGTTGACGCCATCTTGTTTTCAAAATTAGTTTGGACATTGTTAAATAGATAACGCTTTAATTCCGGTTTTTGTTTTTCTATGAAAATTAACAATTATTTATTATTTAATAATTTTATAAGTCGTACTTACAATTGAATCAATCGCCACACATCTAAATAATGAAACAAATTCCATATAATTAAAATTTTAAACCAACAACATACATACAAACACAACCAATCTTCTTCAATGTGAATATATATTACAATTGTGAACAGTATTTACAGGGGAGAACAGTCCAGTCAATAAAGAAGTGGAACTTTAGGTTTTTATTGGGAAACGACCGCCATTATTCTGATTGTGGACAAGACCAGATCCAATGTTCGTTCAAGTACTTATAGTTGCACACATTCTGTATGATTTGATCGCTGACAAAACGGTACGCGAGTAGTTTAAATGTGCATAATGGATAGTAGGGTGGGAGTAGTTTAAATGTATCTGTCATCGAATTGTTATATCTAGTAGTTGGTTAATTAAATAAAATAAGAAACGTAAGTATTCTTATTAGATACTAAATAGATAGATTGATAGATAAAAATATATTTGTATAAAACGTAGTAAGTTTTTATTTAATGTATTTGAAACAATTCTCAGCATTATTTCATCTTGATAAAAATCGAATATTTCGTAATAATTTCTATTTATCTCAATACTGGTTTTCAGTAAATGATAAAATGTCGAAAATGATTAATAATCCTAACGACCATCATCAATTATTACAACCATGTGAGAATGTGTATGGCATGATGAAATTAGATAAATCGAAATTCGAAAAACAAATCGAAATACCATGTTTGAAATTGAAAAATATAAAATTATCAATAATTCTGCCAACATTGAAGAAATACCTTTTGAAAATTGACAATTTCAAACCGATTATTAATAATCCAAATGACAATGAGACAATTATCTATTTAAATCCGGTAATAATTGGAAATTTTAATGATTTATTATCGGATCAAAAAGATGAAGAAATTTTAAAGAAATTATCAATAGATTCAATAAATTTTGAAAAACATACACACACATTAAATTATAACAATTTTCCAATGGATGTAATATTAAAATCTGTCTTACCAAAAGATCAAGAAGGATTATCAAGCTTTACAAAAACTGGCCATATTGTTCATATAAATTTACGTGAACATTTATTACCATATAAAGATATAATTGGTCAAATATTATATGAGAAAATACCAAATTGTCGTTGTGTTATTAATAAAATTGATACGATTGATACAACATTTCGTAATTTTAATATGGAAATTTTAATCGGCGATAATGATATGATAACACAAGTGAAAGAGAATAAATGTTTATTTGAATTCGATTTCTCTAAAGTCTATTGGAATTCTCGATTATGCACAGAACATGAACGTATTGTTAATATGTTGAAAACAAATGATATATTATTTGATGTATTTGCTGGCGTTGGACCATTTTCAATACCCACAGCTAAGAAAAAATGTACAGTCTATGCTAACGATCTAAATCCAGAATCATTTAAATGGTTAAATCATAATAAACAATTAAATAAAATTGATGATGATCATTTAATGACATTTAATAAAGATGGTAAAGATTTCATATTGAATGAAATCAAAGAGAATTTATTAAAATATTTAAATAAAAATGATATTTTTATTGTAATGAATTTACCAGCATTGGCTGTTGAATTTCTACCAAATTTTATCGGTTTATATAAAGACAATGAATTAGACAAACAAATTGATAAAATACCTATGGTTGTAGTTTATTGTTTTGCTAAAGGTGAAGACTATATTCATATAACAAAAGATCTATTTATCAAACATATCGGCTATGATGTTTCCAATAAAATTATTGAAATATTTCGTGTACGCACTGTTAGTTCATTAAAAGAAATGATGAGAATTGTTTTTAAATTAGATAGAGATTTATTAATTGGTAATACTGGGAATTGTTGTGTTAAACGGAAAATTGACCAACAACAACAACAAGAGCAAGCAAAAAAGTGTAATTTTAATTAAAAAATTATGTGTGTAATTATTTCAATGTTTGTTTTGATTCCTTTTTGTCTTTTAAAGGTAATTATGGGGAAGAACAAAAACAAGAAACTCAATAGTAGTGTTTTCAAAGTAGCTGGAGCTAAAAGTTTAAAACTTAAAGCTAAAGCTAAAGCTGTGAAAATTGAATTGAAACATGTAAGAGTGCTGTTATTTTCTTTCGTTCCTTTTTAATATTGAGAATTCTGTTTGTTTTTCAAGATTAATGTGAAAAATAAGAGAAAAACCGAAGAAATCGATAAACAATTAAAAAATTTACAAGATACAGTTAGGACAAGTGTGAAAAGTGGGGAAAAAATGAAGTTGTTAGAAGTAGTTTACCATCAAAAAATGATCAACAAGAAGAAAATCATAAAAAATCCCAGCAAGTTGTTGAAAATATGGATGCAATGACGTTGTAATAATATTTGTACGTTTTTTAAATGTTTATCTTCATTATTTGAGTTCACATGTTTTCGTTTCATATAAATAAAAACCAGACGCAATTTTTGCAAATCAACTGAATTCATTCTGGTGTCAGGCTTCCGCCCAATTCATCCTTGATGGATCACGTGGATAATTGGCTTATTTTGACAGATTGTCAAAATCCACAACAACCAATATAACAAAAAATTAATACCCTAATTGTATTCGTTTATATATTGGTACATCTGTATTGTTGACATCTGTAAAACAGCACGTGTGCTATTTCGATTATTTTTTTAAATAATAAAATTAAGAAGAATACCACAGAAAAATGTATCTTATGTATTATCTGGATAATGAAGGAAATCGAATTTATACTTTAAATGTAAGAATTAAATATAAATTACTTATTATTCTAATAATAATGATTGTGGTCTTTTTGTAGAAAATTGATCCAAATGGAAGACCTACATGTTCAGCACATCCTGGTAATACTCGTTTTATATCGCTCTCTACTAAAACATGTTGAACTTTTGTTGTTCTTTTAGCTCGTTTCTCACCAGAGGATAAGTATTCAAGACATCGCATAACAATTAAACAACGTTATGGACTTTTAATGACACAACAACCAGCACCTGTTTACTAGAAACAATTGTTTAATGTTGATTTTTTTGTACGTTAATGAAATAAAATTGAATATATATAATATATATATATATAGTTTATAATACAAGAATCAGTCATATAGTCAATCATATACACATAAATATTTGCAACAAGAAAAGAGATAAATTACGACATTCTTAAATATAGGACAAGAGAAAAATCCCAACTTTTAAGGACAAATCAAACTTGTATTTCTCAAAGATCTTTTTTTAAACTTGTACACAAATATATTTAAATAACTATTTATAAATTTCAATATTTATTGATATTGTAATTAGGATATGAATTAATTACAATTAAAGCAACTATTCGATATGCCCTCCGCCGTCGCCTCCTCCTTCTCTTCGCTCTTTTTACATAAAATCACAACAAAAATATTACTTTTATTTTGTTTTGAGTACTTTGTCCTTAAAAGTGTCTTCAGGCCAACTTCAAAACAATACACAATTAACTCCTATTGGCAAAATATTAATTATATAATTAAAATAACTTAATGACAATTCAAATTCCCTCTAACTGTATATCTATATAGGCAATTTTTTTATTGTTTTCCTTATTTTTATATAAAAAAAATCTATAAAATTACCATTATTTTTACATCTATTCTTTAAAAAAAAAACAATGTTTTCACAGCGAGCTAATAATTGTAAATATTAGTAATTGGCATAACGATGTATATACAACAATAATTAATTAATTAATTAATTAATTTACGATGAAATCAGAAAGATTAAACGACTAACAATTCTCCTCTATTGACGACGATTCAATTGTGCTGAAAGCAAACAAGTTTATTGCATTTGAGAAGAAAACGAAAGAGAAGCTATTTATTATATTTAAAAATAGTAATGGATTGTGTTTTGATTAATATTTAAATTAATTAAAATGTTGTTCCTATGAGCTTCTTAAAAACTAAAAACAAAACAAAACATTCAACTAAAATACATTATGACTGTGTGAGCAATTTGTTTGTTTTTCTCCAAAATATTTGACCCTCTTTTAAAATAATAAATTAGAATTAAAAGAAATTATAAATAAAAAATACAAAAATATGTTTCTGTTTTATAATTTTTTGATTAATGTTTTTCTTTTTTATATTGGCAAATTATTTTCGTTTTCATGTATTTAATAATGTTGATTCTATATAGGAAGTTGGTACGAAACCTTCTTCAAAGTCACCATGCATCCTCCTAACTCTTGTCCAACCATCACCTTGATCTAATTCTATTAAATGTAATTCTTCATCTTGAGCCATTGGTATACTACCTTCACTTGTGGCTATAGAAATATATATTTTTTATAGAATGATGATAAAATCGAAATAAATATTATTTACCTTCAAATGGATATAATGCTTTACATGTACCTATAGTTGGTAACATATCAGCTTCATAGTATTCACTTTCTGGATCAGCAGCAGCACCACCACCACCACCATGTCCATCATATTGATCAGGATCTGAATCAGCACCTGGTAATGATGTCCGTGATGTACCCAAACCACTTTCAGGACTGTTTGAACAACTATATCAAAAAAATGTAAAGTGACATGTAAAACTAAACTAAACCAAATCAAAATACAAACAAACAATAATAATAATAATAGTAATAAAAAATTAGGAAATAAGTGAAATTTTTACAACAAAATTAGTGATTATTTAGAAAAAAAGAGCCATTATTATTACAACTACATACAACCCACCCATGATTATTAAGCTGTGGAGTACCAGGAGCTGATTGTTTATTATTATTGATAGTAGTAGTAGTAGTAGTAGTAGTAGTAGTAGTAGTAGTAGTAGTAGGATTTGTAACACTACTATCACTTGCCGACCTGCTTAATGATTCCTCTTCAGCTCCACTACCACCAGAATTACGATGATGACGCCTTGAACCATTTACTAATCTTGGTGAATTTGTTAATGAGTTATTTTGTATGCCTTTTATTGCATCTTCTAAATAATTTTGATAACGTTTCAATTCAGCTTGAAGTTTATCTAATTTATGACTACATTCATTCAATTGACCTAATAAAGAAATAAATCAATAAATTATAAAAGGGGTGGGTTTTCGATAATTTAAAAAAATGTATATATATATACCTTCAATTGTCATAGGATCACCTAATGCAGGATTCCCTTCATATACACCTTTCATTTTCATTAAACCATCTTTAGCTGCCATTTCTTGAGCAATTTTACTTTTAAGTTCTTCAATTTTTTGTGTCAATTTCTTTCGCCTTTGATTTGGTGGTAGATCACTTAAATCCTCCTTTCCATCAGAAATTGCAGCATTCTATTATTAGATAGAAAATTCTAACAATTAGTTTCATTTTTAATTCATTTAAATTAAGAAACAATTGAATTAAAGATTAATTAATAAAAATTAGGAACAAACAACAACAACAACAAAAAAGAAGTAGCAAAGCCACATACCTTGATTGCGATACAGACTTCTGTAAGCTTCTGTATGCATGAAAATAATAAAGCATTAACATAATATACATATGCTTTATATGTATAACACAAAATGGATGAAAATAATAAAAAAAAGCTAAATAAGCAATCTGTCAAAAAAGCTTTAACGTTTATAAACAATATTATGTACATATTTACTTAAATATCATAATCATGAATATTTGTTAAGCCCCACCCACTGTAACCAGTTGACTCAATAATTAATTAATTATATAATTAACCTATAGAATACTTTCATAGGAGACACCTTTCTTTATACATGAATTAATTAGTTGGGGGGTGGGACATGCTAATTTTGCATAAAAAGAAGAAGCTTTCAAATAATAAATAAAACTTTTGATATATGTTTAAACAAAAAATACATGCTCGATTTGTTTGTTGGTGTTTATCTTTCAGTTTGGTAATTATTTGAATTACTTACTGGATTTTTTGTTTATGTTTTTATTTATTTTTTATTTTATGAATTGGTGATAATTCAGTCCATACATCAATCATCCATGTCATCACACACCATCACCAAAATAGAAGAAAGAGAATAATAGAATACAAATAGTTATTAATTAAAATGCAATTATAATAATAATAATACTAAATAAACAAACAAGACAATAGAGAAAGAATAATAATACAATATAATAGAAATATTTTAATAATAAAACTTATTATATTGTATTATTAAGAAATTCATACTTTCATTTAGAAATTAATTAGAGATAGAATATTCCTTTTGTTTTTCTTTCACTTAAATATTCCCATACTTGTAGCAAATTTAATTCAACTCTATACAAACACAAACAATCTCTAATCAAACCTATCAGCAGTCTATCAGTCTGGTTCATGTAATTGTGAATGCATTTTAGCGTACTTGTGTGATTTTTGATAGCTTTTTGGCAGCATGCATAATACAATTTGATTTTTAAATACACACCCCTTTACTTCCAAATATATGGAAAATTCCAGTCCTCTTCTTCATTGCTTTCCCAGTAACAGTGCCTTTCACTGTATAACCACCATCTTTCACTAATTTATTATTAACTTGTATATTATTTATATTATTAGTACTGCCCGAATCACTACCACCTTTTGATAAATCTTCAAATGGGAAGTCTTCAGGTGGCAAGAAACCAGATTTATATTTCTCAATCACCAACATAGTATCCTATCAATAATGAATTAAATAGAAAAATCATTTTAATTATAATAATTGCTCTACCTCCTTTTCATTAATAATATCAGCAGCTTTTAATATACCATCTAAACATTTATTAATAATAGGAAATACATTACGTTCAATATTCACTGAACTGCGTATGAAGTTTTTGATATTTTTTATACGTTTCTCATCCAATTCTTGCAATTGTCGGAATACTTCTGGTAAACCAGAACGGAAATGTTGTCGTTGTAATTCATTTGTCCTTTGTAATTGTACAGCATATTCATTTTTGGCTGTATCACATAATTGTGTTTTATATGATAGATTTGTACGTTGCTTTTCAACTTCTGCTCTTGATAAATTTAAATCGGCATCAGCTTTTTGAAAATTCTCCAATGCTTTCTCACTATCACGATAAGCTTTATCATATGCTTTCTTCGAACGTTGTAAATTTTCTAATTGTCCTTGTAATGCTTGCGATAATCTTTGTCCTTCTTGTAATTGTTTCTAAAATTAAAATAGATAAATCAATAATTAAATATACATATTTATAGATAGATATAACTTACTTTTCGTTCTTCACGTATATCTTTTACTAAAGCATTCAATTCTTTTATAACGTTCGCTTGTAAATCTTCAGCAACTACTTCATGTTGTCCAGCTAAATCATTTATTTCATTCATAAGAATTCTGAACGCTTTACATGTTGTAAATCTATAAAACATAATAAGTAATTAATCAAATTAATTCTCATTGTAATTATTATAAAACTTTTGTAGATAATCATCAAAAATTATGTAAATCACTTATTTATTCAATGATTATACAATAAGGTTGAAGGAGTTTGCTTCCTTTATAACAATAAAAATTATAAACACGTGAATATATTGATTTAATTTAAACAATATACAAGACTACACACACACACACACACACATATATATATATATATATATATATATATATATATATATAAAATAAAATAAATCCTTGAAATTGATATAATAATAATAATAATGTGTACATGCTTTTACAATTAAAGTGGCTTTTCTTTAGAATCATTACTACTATTTATTGTGAAACATTTATTGAATTTTAATGGAATTTATTTAATCAGACAGAACATATAAAACTTCTGTTCATCAATTAATAATTTTTACATAATCATCATAATCTGTATAGTTCCCAATTTTAATAGAATAACACAATATCGTTACGAGTTTCTACATTTTTTTTGTTGCTGTTGCAAAAATAATGAATACAACTAATTATGGAAATTTTCTAATTCAACACACAACATATCTAACGTAGTAGCTGATCTAAATTGTTGTTTTTAACACTTAATCAGTCACGAGAAATATACCATAATAAAGATATAGATCTTGAGTATTTTATTAACATTATTCAAACTTTACTATCTATGAAAGAGAGAAACGGTTTTATATGTATATGTATATGCATGTATGTATGTATCTACATACAGTATTGGGAGGGCGTCGTTTAACCGAACTGTATACATAGATAGTTATATAGAAACGTTGGAGTGAAGTATCAACGATTTTACACATCAGTGATTCGTTCGGATAGTTCAGGGTTTATATATTAAATATAAATTAAAGTTGTTATTGAAGAAATTGAAACTTACTGGTTGTCGTCTTCATCTTTTTTCTTCGGTTGATAATTCTTGACTAGTCTCCTATAACAAATGACAAAAATAATTAATAAGTATAATCAATAAAACAAATGAAGCATTTATTTATATTGATTGTGTGTTAAATAAATAAATAAAAACCGAAATAATTACTATATATTAATTTAATTTAATTTAATTTAATTAATTCTTATTGGGCCTTATTTTTAATTATCAATGAACACACAAATTGTATTTGATTTACCAAATCACAGAGACATGTGAAAAGAATAACGACTAAAGACAAAGACAAAGAAACAAAAATCACAGATTTCATATTTCTCTCCTTCACAGAGAGGTTTAGTCATGTTGTCCATTTTCATAATAAATATGTATTATAAAAAAAATTAATTGTAGTCAACTCCTTCAATACTAATAATAATAATAATAATATTAAGATAAGAGAAGGTCATTAAATCTTAATCATATTTGTCATCCTTTAAAATTCACCAAATCTTTTTCTATCTAAATGACTCATTTCCCATTTAAATACAATTATGAAAATCTATTTTTATTTCAACTAAACAACTTTTAAAACTGAAAGAAACCAAAACAAGTAGCTCAAAAAAAGGAATTGGATATTTTTGCATTTGCTTTTCGTTTTCCAATAAATAAAAGTAAGTAAGTAAGTAAGTAAGCAATGCGGAAATTACAAATTCTTCCTTTAACACAAAATATCTAGATAAAATAAACAAATTATCACATATATGTATCTATATATCTACTTACATATTCGATAACTATATGTATGCATACTATTTAGATATTCATCTAGATCTAGTTTTAATTGTAATTATTATATTGAAAGAAAACAAACACAAACTTCTGAAAATTAATGTTTTTCTTAAGGAATTTAATGAAAGTTTCCAATAGCAGATCAAAATATGAAGACAGAAAGAAATACAAAGGGGTGGGAATCCGGTGGGCCACATACACACAATGTCATCATCCGATCAGAATAGCTAAAAAGAAAATGCACAGATAATAACTGAAATAAAAACAACAACAACAACAACAACAACAATATTGTCGGTCGCTTCTCTCAAAACCATAAAAACAACAACGAAATAATATTCAAAGAAGGGTTAAAATTTCATTAACAAAACGAAAAAAAATTGGAAACGTCTTAATTGTTTATCATCATCATCATCATTATCAATATTATTTAGTTGAAAACTCACCTTAATTTTGATGCATATTCATATTCAATATTTGCACGATCTTTAACGAAATGTCCATATCTTTCCAAAAAATCTATACCTTTCAATGTGTGAAGTGATAAATTATCGTATTGATCCTGGAAATAATAAACATCAATGATATTCGAAATATGTAAATTACAGAACATTTCTTAATTAAAATATCAAAGAATGAAAATGTTGTATTCATATATCGTACATATGTTAAAAAAAACAAAACAAACAAAAAGAACAACAACTACAACAACATTCATCTATAAATTTTTGTGATTATATTTATTTTTAAATTGTAACAAATTTTATTTCAAGGATTCATTTTAATAAGGAAGAGAAGAGAATAGAATGTATGTATGTATCTACTAATCGTAGTAATTTAGCAAACATCTATAAATACAATATTTTTTTTAGTTGGATTAATATTTGAGTTGGTTGTTTTTTTTTGCTCTGTGCTTTTCTTTAAGCGCATTCCATGAAAATTTAGGTTGTTGTGTATTTGACCTGAAGACGACGTGCCACTATTTCTCATTCGCTTCTATTTAATTAAAAAACAAACAAAAAAAAGTAGGTAAAAATGTATTGAATAACCGGAAATTGATTATACATTCTTCTTTTTTGAAATACTTTTAAACGATAATTAAGAAACTATCTGCCACAATTTTTCCACACACACACACACAATTTACAGAATTTTAATAAATGAAGATCACAACAATATGCCAATGGCTATAAAACAGAAACTATAATATATCTGTATATATGACCAAGGTGGTTCGGTTAATCAAATAGTTCGTATATAATCAAACAGCGATAAACATGTATCTACCCAGTCTATAAATTGCTATTATCTAAGTGTAAAATTGTTTATTGATTAGAGGGGGGGGGGTTTGGTGTGTGCCGTAATTATTCGGATAATCGTAATTGTAATTGGATATATTTACTCAACATTGGATTGGTTTTTTTTCCATGCAAAAACAACATGGATGCTGTATCACTAAACAACAACAATAATAATAATAATAATAAACACATAAGTAAACGTCTGTTTTGTCTGTCCCTTTTTGTTAGATACAATTAAATAGATAACTATCTAGAATGTTAAATTCAATAAAAAGGTAGAGTAAGTTTTGGTTTTTAAAATGAAAAATGTAAATGTAAATTGAAACCATAAAAAAGACACCTTCATTATTATAAATTCAATTATTTGAATGGTTTTAAATACAAATCAAATTAGAAATATAGTCAATTTTAAAAATTTCAACTGCACTACGAGTAAAACACATTAACAGACAGATATTAGCAAAAATTTGAAATATTTAGATGGATAAATTATTTCTTTGATTATTACTTTGCAACACAAGTTGATCAGAACAATCAAACGTTTTAAAAAGACACCTAACGAAAACCCGTTGCAGCAAATTTTAAATAAAACGAAAAAAGAACTTTCAAGTGTGGAAAGTTGTTCTATAATAAAATAAAAGATTATTACAAATTCCAATGACGAAATTGACGATATATTCAAAGAATATAACGACTATTATAATGGTTTGAAATCGTTAATTTATTCGGATTTTTTCTTCTATTTTAATTAACATAACAGAAACTTGAAAAGATTTATAAAGCACCATAATTATGATTTCTACAATTATTTAACGGACAAAAAAAAACACCCAAGTTCTAAAATTAGTTTTAATTGTACATAAAAGAAGACAAACATATGCAAAATTTATTTACTAGAATAGCCTATATGTATAAAACCAAACAACGTTTATTAGATGGATATGCACAATTATCCAGCAAACACATAACATGACGACTTCACCCTCTCTTTCATCTTCAAATAGATATTCACAGATTATTTAATAATCATGAAGAGAAGACAACAAGAAACGTCTATTGATTTCTAGTTAAATATACGTATATCTACCAGGAATTCTTTATTTGTAAAACGAAATGGGTATCTATTTAGTAGGCGGTTTTAAGAATAAATCAAGCAAGACAAGACCAGCCACCACTAAATTTGGTTTGAAATGTGGGTGTTTTTGCTGTGTAAAAAAAGAACTCTTAATCTTAAAAACTGAATTTCTACCAACAATTATATCAAACTTATCTGATTTCAATAGCCATGTGATTGTTTACATTAGTTTTTTATAGGTACCTTTGTCAATGTTGAAAATGAAAATCAATAAAAATGTTACCGTTTTTTTTGCATAAAATGAGTTCATTGCCGTTTGAAATGAAATTACCCATTAAATATACATATAGTAAGTAATAATGTAAATTAACTACTACTAACTATATAGATACATACTTCCAACAATGAAAAATCTATTCCTTATTTCTTGTAATTTGTATAAATGTAATCTATCTAATACAATAGAAGAAAGAAGAAATAAAAACAAAGAATTTGTTATAAACATGATTGTGTAACATGACCACAATAACACTTTCAGTTCTATATTATTATTAAAAATGTTAAATGTTAGAAAGAAAAACCAAATCTAATTTTTTCAAGGTAAAAATTGTATTGTGGATATTTAGTAAAAATTTTATAATTTTTTGTTTGTTTTGTGTTTAGTAACAAAAAACAAAACAATCACATTTTTATAAGTTACACAAGTGAACGTTTATAGATAATATTCAATTTCTTATACTTGCTAAATATCTAATAATGGTTGGATGTATTCATTCCAATAGAAATTATTTATATGCAGAGCACGCAATATAAACAATTGTAAAAATATTTACAACGAAAGAAACGGTTAGAATGCAAATTAAAAGTGAATTTCAATTTCAACAATGTCAACCACAATAAAAAAGTAAATATGTAGGTACCTACCTACTACGTAAAAAAAAATGTAACCACGTGAAATTCTATTATTTTGTTGTTTTGCACAACTTGCAATGCAATGCTAAGTATTTACCTAATAAATTTATTTTTTAAAAGAGAAATTTTTTTATTCATACAACCAAACAATTAACAAATACATAAATACAATATGTCATATATACTCAAACAAATATGACTTGACTATTGTTATTCTATTGGTGTCATCAACTAAACGAACAGAAATTCATTAAAGTCCAAGTTTTTTCATAGAATCAAAACCATTTACCATACATGCTTCTAAATGACAAATTCATTGGATTGATTAGATAATTAAACAATTTCTAAAGTATCTAACAGTAAAAAAAATAGCCATATAGATAGATATATATATTAGAAATGCAACTGACATATCTAACTACTCTAAGTCTTGGACAATGATATCTTGTCCATCCGGATATGATCACCCACATATACATTTCATTATAAAAAAAATGAAATTCAAAAAAATATGATAAGACGAATATAAACTTGCCAGAACTGATATATTTACATAGATAGATAGATAGATAGATAGATGGATAAAAGATATATGTATGGATTTCTGTTATTTTCAAATAATTAGATATGTTATAGAAAGAACTTAAATGATAGAATTTTCTAATAATCATCATTCATCATCATTTTATGTAAAAATTATTATTATTATTATTACGATAATAAGTGTTGGTTGTATATTTATGGACAGTGAAGAGGTGGAGAATTTTTATAGTCTTGCTATAAGTTGGATACCTTCTCTACAACAACCCAACCACATGGCAACAACAACAACAAGTGGACGACCGAAAAGCAAAAGACTTGTTTTTGCTATGTATGTATAAGAAAAATCTCTACGCACCCACCAAACCGGTATTTATGTACTGACATAAATATACACAGTTACGAAAATGCAAAGACTTTTTTTTTGAATTTAACAAAATATGTACCAACAATTTCCCCCTAAAACTTAAATCAATTAAAAAAACAACAACAACAACAACAACATAGATGATAGTAACCTTCTTTCTACTATCTATCGACTTTTTTCAGTTATTTTTAGAAAGTCGAAAGAGACATCCTACCATAGAAAGAAAACACATTCAATCGTTACAATTTTCTTTTTACCTAATAATATATCCACAACATATTGTATAGTATACACAAACATACACAGAGAGATCATTATATGGGTTAACTATTCCCATATGTACATATAAGCACTTAATAATATAAATCGGACTTTATTTAAATTGATAGATAGATAGATAGATATCTTCTACTACAAGGGGACTATCTAGTGAAACGAATAGCAAGAAGTGTTTTTCCATTATTAATAAATGATTGTAAAATGAAATAGTGCTGAATTTTCACGAGGGAAGAATTTGTCGGTCACAGAACTGCACACAGGTCATGGCCAAGTAAAACTTCTTTCTCTATGTCATATATAGATATGTAGATATTATATATATATATATACATATTATCTACAAACGTCGTTCGTTCATCGTTGACAACACCAATGACTGGTTGGTTATTTATTCATTTTTCTTATAGAAAATTATAACTCATTTATAATCATTAATTTATTATTTATATTTATAGATAATACATATACATTTACTTCTACATATCTACATAATATGTAGGTACATAGGTGGATAGATAAATAGATATCAATTCGATTGTTGTCGATAATAATTATTGCAATAATTTCACTTAAATTCGGGATCTATTTCTGACTTGGTCCACTAATGAATGCATACTTATACCATTATACTATTTATCATCTTCATTTAAATATTATTTATAAATTGATTGCTATCTAGATAACAAATGTTTTTCTATAAATCTAATGAAATCTTCATGTTTATGTTATCTACGCTATAATCATCAAAATGTTTTAATAATTCATGCATGTACCCAACTTATAAGTAAGTACATATAATACCATTTAATTCAGAGAGTTTAAAGGACGAAGTTTAACTAAGGCACAATAAATAGATGTGTACCGTCGCCATCTAAACACACATCAATCGCTCACCGTTTTAATTCACCATCGAATTTAATTAGATAGTCAACTCGCCCAATGTTAATGAGCCCTTGAATAATTTTTCTTTTTTAATTACCTTAATCATCATCATCATCATATTAGTTAGAAGTTTCACATACAATTTACTCATACTTTTATGACTTTTAACATTTCAAACATAATTTCATAAATTTTCTGATGAACAACAACAGACATGTAGATGGATGTTGTGTTTCTTTTAGTCTGTTTCAGTATCATTAGATTTTACCTATATAGAAAATAACAAACCTGACTAAATATACCATGACATTATTTATTTATTTATAAGCAAATTCCATTATTCGTCATTATTATTATTATTATTTCACATAAAACAATATAAAGATTCCTGTATTCATATCGACATTTTATTTATTTATACTCTCCCACTAATGTACGACCTATTTAGAATTACTTTATTTAAATAAATAAATAAAAACATCATCAACTTTTCCCTAGGTTTTAGACCGTCACTTTAATATTTCCCGGAATGTTTTCTTTTTGTTTTATTGTAGTATAGGAAAATCCAAACGTCAAAAACCAACAAATTACACTATATGTGTATAAGTATTAACAAAAAAAGAAATGAAAAAGAAGAATTCCATCCACAATGAAATACGTAGATAAGTATTAAATGCAATGAAATTTCTTCATATTTCCGTTCTAAATTGATAAATGATGAATGATTGTTTTTTCTATTTATGAATCATAAATAACATAAAATTCTCTTGAAATACATTGAAATTTTTATTAAAAAGAAGGGAAAAAACAACAAATTAATTAAAAATTTATGTATGTATGTACGTATGTAATATACTACAAATACAACACCTATCTGTATGGAATTTTAAATTTTATCAAAACCTAACCCAACTGAAAACCTTGTCTCTAGTTAAATATAAAGGTAGATAAATAGGTACATAAATGACATTAATATCAAATATAATTAATTTTACTAACAAATATTTATACATATGTAGATACTACTATAATTAATTAGTCCAACTTCTATATGTATGTACCTATATGAAATGAATTATTGTATATGTAGATAGAATTGTTCCTATTAATATTTCAACCCTTTTTTGTTTATCCAACCATAGTCTTTTAATAATGACAGACATAAGAAACAAGCGAATGTTACGCTTCAGAAATACGAAATTTTAACCAACAACAATTTTTATTTGATTGGAATAATACGCAATTAGATTTTATGGTTTTCTTATATGTAATATGTACATATACAAATAGTAAAAATGCCACAAGTCTTTATATTCTATTGTTTTTCATTGTAAACATGTGAGAATTAACGTTTGGTTTATATTTAGTTTTATTCAAACGATAAACTAAATTAACATTAATTTCTATAATGTTTATAGTATGTATGTATATTATTATTGTATGGAATAATGTACATATATGTATGTATGTATGTATGTATGTATGTAATACATTATTATACAAACGAAGTATAGGCGTGGTAGTAAAAATATATGAACATTGACCCCAAGAAAATGCACTCTCTAGAGTACTTGGTCTAGCAGAACCTTCCGGTAGAACTTTGCACAAATACATTTATAAACAATTACACAAATCAACAGTAACAAACAACAACAACAACAACAACAACATCCACAGCAAAAGAGAAAAAACACACACACACACACACCGTCAGATAAAAACGTATGTATTACATCCCTGTAATACAAACAATCGCAACCTTGTACCATAATGATGATGATGATGATGATGATGGTGATGTAAAGATGATTAATCAAACATTTTAATCTTAAAACAATCCAGATAAAAACAGAAATCACGTCATACATTTTATCAAGAAGAAAAATGGTATTTTTATTAAAACATTTCTAATTTAGGGGGATAATTAAATATAACTTGATTTGCTATTCTATCTATATACAAGTCAGGTAAATAATGCAGGTTAATAACGCGTAAATATATCGATCAATTCTTATCAAAGTCTCTACCTACTATCTACCTATTTACGTATTGTTGTACATACATACTATTTATGCATATTTATTCAATTATAAAATATATTAACAACTTTCAACACTTTCCATTTTAATTATTTAAAATTCAATTTCACAGTAATCAAAATAATTAAAAAAAGAAATTTTCTCATTATCTAATAAGAGCGATAAATAAAATTTCGTTTTTACATTTATTTGTGCATGATTTGTCCAGTAGATAGATAGTAAATTGTAGATACAACACCACCTGTGCTTTTTTCAAAACAATTCAGAAGGGAAAAAATACTGTAATCGATCACTATATATGGTAGATATATCACACACACACCACACCATGTGTATAAACGTATGTAACTAAAGCCATGTTTCCTGTATATAGCAGACAATGTAACCGGAGGGGTTAAACAATCATAAAACAGGGGGAAAAATTCATAGAAACAAGTGTGTCATTTATCAAATATGTAAACCAAAACAGAACAAATGAAAATGCAAACGAAAATTCCTAATTATCTAGTCTCACTAAGTATATCTATAAGAAGGCAGATTGTTTATTATATTTTCGTTCAAATAGATTAGAGAATCACCCTTAAAATGGGGACTATATACATACAAGAAACAGGTCATCCTATAATTAGAATTGATGTTTCTATATACATATACTCCATTTAGTAGGGTGATGGATTTAATTTGAAAAAAAAAAGTGAATCATCTCGATATACCTACCTACTTATGTACGTAAATAATAAAAACATTTATCTTTTCAATAGATAATAGATAAAAATTAGATACTTATATAATTCAGTATTATTTCACGTTCAAAAACAATAAATAACAATACAATATAGGTGCCTGTATTAACATTGAATAAATAATGATTGCCTGTAAAATTATTTAGTTGATTAGAATTTTTACCTTTCTAAAAAATAATAAATACATAAGCTATTTAGTAGTACTGAACACCAAATTATATATACATATATATATACTATATATATATATATATATATATATATATATATAATTGAATCAACAATTAAAGAATTAGATCTTTGGAATTTTTATTTAAAGTATCCAACTGAAAAAAGAGAAATCAAATTTGGTTAACTATCATCACATTTTATTCTCTAATTTAGATTCCATAGAAAAGAATTCTCTGAATACTCCAAGTACACCTGAGAACAGTCTGTACTCTGTAAATTCATTAAAGAAAACGAAATCCATCAAACTTCAATATAAAATAATAATGAGAGAACATCAAGAACACAAAAACAAAAACATTGTTTTTGCTATTATCAATTGAATAAATCAATTGTTTGTAATACATATGATACCTATATATATATATATAGAAACAATATTTACATATTTGAGATATCCCTTCTCACATGATTTCCGGGAAATATCTAAATTTCTAACAACAACGACAACAACAACAACAGGTGAAAATACCGTATTAAAAGGAAAGAAAAATGATCGGAAAAATTAACAATTTTCTAAAAAGAAAACAAAAATATTTATAAATATATAAAATTATGCAATAAAACTCTTATCAATTACTTTATTTGTATGAGTCACTAAAATAAACATACCTATATAAGTACTTAGGTTTGTGTACAAATATCATTATTGATGCGCATGCCACCCCTGTAATTCTTAAGATATATCCACCCTTATATTTACAATGTGTGTAATATGTACATCAATATATATATATATATATATATATATATATATATATATATATATATATATATATATATATAGATGATTATGACAAAAACAAAAGCATAATAATGGATAAATAAATTCAATTTTTTTTTTAATTAAACTTAATTTATCATAGGGGCTTATGGTATACAACTGTCTATGTAAACAAATGAAAAATGCTGTTTTTATTACTATTTTTGATTGTTGTTGAATAAATTAAACAAATGAATTGTTTAAAGGCGACAAAAAAAATTCCACTTGGAATGATTTGATTTTTATTATATTTATTGAAATCCAGACATGCACCTTGCATTTATTTATCAAGACTGGTTTTTCGATTTCAACTCTCTCACAACTGTCGTCATTTCTACCTGTGAACTGAGTCATAACTGCAAGGTATAATAGATTGGAGAATATGGGTATGATCTACACAGAGGTGGACTTAACCGTTTTGGTCCAAGTGCCAACTGGTACGATCGTTTCTTTATATCATTTGATTGATTATTTGTGAAATGAAAGAAAATATAAAAACACTATATCCTATATGTATATGACATTTGACCTCAACATCTGCTTTTGAACATAATGGACAACACTTACTTATTAAATCTTACAAAGACAACAAATAAAAAATTGTTAGTTTCACGTATATATGTAGAGAATGAAATTACGGAGGACAGAGAAACAACACAACACTTACCCAAAGCTCTGTGCCCCAATTCATTGTTTCTACTATTGTAGTCATTTAATTCAACAAAATTTCAACACAAATCTGTTTAAAACAAACACAACTAAACGATTTTTACTAAGAAAACTGCACTAATTTTAATTTATAACGTTTATTTTTTTGGTTTTTTAAAATTTTAACCGTCACAACCCAACATGGCTGGTCAACCAGTTCTACTGAATCACAGATAAACATGGGCGAGTAGTAGATATAACAAAGATAGAAATATAAACAAAAGAGATGGAGAGTACGTTTTGACAGTGGTACAGTACTATTACAGCATCATCTATGATTTTACTACATATACTACAAATATCAATACCAATCAAGATGCGACATACGTTCCTCTCTTATAAGAAAATCAAAGAAAAGTCTTTGGGAAATTAAACGAAAGAATTGAAAATGCACCAGCAATTGTATATTTTCGAAAAATTGTGCTTGCTTGATGTACTATAAAATTGTTCTCTTCAAACAAAACATTGATCACATGATATGCACCAACTACTATACATTTGTAGAAAAGCTAGCAGAAGAAAAATTGCTTATTTACAAATTGTCTTATTATTATTATTATTATTATTATATATAAAACAACTGAAAAAATATCTATTTTCATAATAGCTTTAAAAGCTTAATTAAATTTTGGTATTTGACCTATATAAGCCTTATAATTATATACAAACATGCAAATGTTATTAACTATCTAACAAAAACAAATTAGAAAATACTGCGCAATTCTTTGGCTACTAATCTCATCCTAAAAGGAAAAAGAAACCTAAATAGATACATCTAAGAAAATATGAATAATGGAAGGAATGCTTTTCTTTTTTTTGTGTAAATAAACAAATGATGCCCAAATTACTCATCAGCAGCAGTACCAATACAACAGCTAGTTCGATTTTCTGATTGTTTCTTTGTTAAATCAACAGTATCATTATAAATATAATCATTCTTGTCAGCTTTTGTTTCTAATTTCAACCAATATTGTACAGCTATTATAAATGCTTCATGTACATTATTAGCATTTTTTGCTGATGTCTCAATACAAGCCGATATGCCATTTTCTTTACACCATTCATCCATTTCTAATTGTGTTACTTCACGTTCCTTATTCTCAACATCTGACTAATTAAGTACGTTTTCAATTAATAATTAGTTTTATTTCAATTCAATTTCCATTTAATTACCAACCTTATTACCAACAACAATAAATGGGAATTGTGTATCTTGTTTAATATCAGCATAATATAAAAATTCGTTCTTCCACATTTGTAAATTCTTAAAACTTGTCTTATCATCAATTGCATAAGTTAATATACATATATCACTGCCACGATAAAATGGTGTACGTAATGTTTTAAAACGTTCTTGACCGGCAGTATCCCAAATCTATACAAAACGACAATATTAGAAATAAAATAGAATGTAAACAATAAACATGATATAATAGTTATTTTTTACTTGTAACGTATATGTTTCACCATTAATTTCAATATCTTTATTTAAAAATTCAACACCAATTGTATGAAATGAATGTTCATCAAATTGATTTGATACAAAACGATTCATTAAACAACTTTTACCAACACCACCATCACCTAAGATTACAACTTTTAATAAAATATTCTTTGCTGTTGTTGTTGTTGTTGTTGCTGTTGCTGGTCTCATATTAAGTCTACTCGTCATTATTATTTCTAATTAACACATAACGGAAAAATTACCAAACATTGGTAGTTTACCTAGAACAAAAATAGATAAATCAATAAATAAATAAATAAATAAATAAATAAATATGAAAACAACGAAGATTGTTTTGTAATGAATGAGTCATCATCACAAGTCAATAATATAATTATCAAGTTATTACGACCAAACTACTATTACTAATAATTACTTACTTTCTTGTACGAATATATAGTTATTGAATTAAGCAAAATTATTTTTGCTCTAGTGTCAATTATTCAATTATTTTAATGTTTTATTTCTTTTCTTTTTTAAAAGTGTTGCAACATTAATTACATCTGTCAACTAAAATGTCAATATTAGACTTATCAACGACGTATGTTACTAGAACTGATCATGTTAGATTCCTGTAAAATTTTGTTAATTCTTTTTTCCCTAGATGACTCTTACTAACTTTGCCTGGCGCATCCACCAATTTTATGTGTGCTTTTATAAGTGATTTTCTTTTTCTGTTTTTATGAAACTTGTAATATTTTAAGGGCAATACACAGATTAATCTGATTAATTAATTAATACTTGTCCATTATATGATCGATACTAAAATGGATTGTGAAACTGCGTTTTACATTTACATATATTTATTTATAATTTTGAATAGATACATTGACTAAAATCAACATTTTTAACAATTTTTGATAATTCATCCTGCAATAATTGATGTAAACTAATATGATCATGTTTATAAATCCATGTATTATTAATAAAATCATAACGTTTTGGTCCTGATGTTGGTGAACTTAACCAAATTTGTCGATTTGGTGATTGACGATTTATTACGTAAATACCATATTTCCCACCTAAATTCACTGTTAATACACCATCCTAAAATGATTGTTGATTTAAACGATTTATCAAAAAACATAAATTTAATTACACTTACACTAAATGAAACATCAGCTGATATTAAATCATTGGAATCATCAATTAAACCTTCAAAATATTCAGTTAGAGATTCTAAAGTTTCATTACACACTCTCTCAAATGTTACATGATCAATCAAATCGGATTCTAATGTAGAATTTGATTGGAAATTATTTCTATTAAAACATAATATTGGAGTGTTGAGGTTAGATTTGAAAATTGTCCGTTTTGAATTTGCTGAATTAATACATACACCACATTTGATTGGATTATTTGTTGAATAATATGAATTATATTTTAACAACTTGATATAATTACGATTTACAATTCGATGCATTATTCTATGAATAAAATTGAGGTTAAGTGTCAAACGGTTCGAATTCAGTAAATGGCACACATGTAACAATAGATACCATATGGTATGAATATATCAGTAAACAGATGTGTGCGCGCAACTTGTAATTTTCGTGCAGTCAGTACACATTGCCAAGTTGTAATTATAATCAAAATTACAAATATTATATTTGTGAGATATTACTTGTACAGATATTTTGAGGTTCTAATTCTAATTAAAAAACCAAATTGCGATAAATATTCACAAATATTTATTGTTTGTACATGTCAATTCAGTTAATTAATAATCCATATTAATGTCGATGGACAAGATATTGATAACAGTGGCAACCGTGCAAATCTATCTACATACTATGGTGTCGTGTGGTTATCACGTCCCATGTACAACTACGACAAGGAAAGGGAAGGGGAGGGGGCGTTGTGTGAATTAAATATAGCGCCATTCAATTATTTTTAAAATAAATTTAATTCATTTTTTAAACAAAGTTTTTTTTTACATTATAAAGTAGAAGAGACCTTCCTGTACAATTTAGTATTCTTATAGAATCAATGCAATACTGACACTTAAAGGCAAAAAAAACAATAATATATAAACAACATGAAAGATGAGAAATAACTTAAAACAATCAATTAATTATTAAACACTACGCAGACACGCACACACGCACACATCCAATTTTCGTTTATTCTACAGATGTTTCTTGTTCTATATCTAATTCAAACATATCTTGTTCAATTGGTTTTGTTGTCCAGTTACCTAATTGTGCTTTCGAAAATGCTTGATAAAGTGATTGTTTGGCGATCTATAATAATATTATTAAGAAAAATAAGAAATAAGAATATTAATTTGCAGTATTCGACAAAAGAAAGAGAAAAGATTATTTAGTTACTTTATAAGACGTGACAGAATTTTTTGCTTCACAATACAATACTGGGGGATGCTGTTCAATATTTGTAATACTTGACAATTTCCCAAGAAGACCAATAAAACGTTTCAATAATAGATTTTTACATACTTTCGATATTGATCCATCAATTAATTTACTTGTATTAGCATCGACAATTTCTGGTGTTTGAAAACCTTGTGCCCATATAACACTAAAATTTGGTGCTTTACCAATCTGTCGTGTCTCTGGAGATGTTGACAAATACATTTCGGGACGATTTAAACGATACGGCGGTGGAAGACCTTGTAATGTTGTTTCTATTCGACCATAAAGTGCCCTATGATATTTATTAAAACACAAAATTTAAATAAATAAATAAATAAATAAATAAATAGAGATTTAATGAATTTACCGTGATAGATGTGATTCACGTAGTAAACTGCCTAATACAATTGACTTTAAATAGATTGGTTCAATGAAATGAGATAATAGAGCACCTTGGAGACCGACAATGTTCCATCTACAGATTTTATCTGAACAGGACATTGTCAAGAGACGTTCACCCTACCAAAGGACAAAAAATTAATAAATAAATAAATATATACATATAGATAGATTATATACATACAAGTAATATTCCATCCCATGTTTGTATAATTGTAGGCCCTTTAACTGGTATTGTACCTTCACCAGATTCAATTTTCGTACGTAATTGACCACGAGATCTACGATTTGGATGTCTATCAATTGTACCACATTCTTCATGTGGTCCAAATACTCTAGCATCACCACATGGTGCTGTATTTATGTACAAATGAAATTCGAATCCATCTTTTAATTGATAACCACAACCATCTGTACGTAATGTAAATATCGATTTATCAGCATCAATTGTTAATAATAAATATAACTGATCATAAAAATAATTAATTAAACAACGACGTGATATAATTTCAGCGTGCATATCATTTAATGAATAACCATTCAAACTTATATATTCACCAGATACACATTTTGTACCAGTTGTTACCGATATTATTTCTGAATTATTTAAATTATTACCACGTGTCATAACAATACCAGCTAATACTTTACGTTTTGCATGTCCTTCATCATTTGCCATTAATTCAGCAAATTTTTCATGAATCAATCTACAAATGAAAAACAAAACAAACATTAGAATACTTGTAATGTGAATGTG
The DNA here is from genome assembly GCA_028455855.1 of Meloe dianella. Taxonomy (NCBI): domain Eukaryota; kingdom Metazoa; phylum Arthropoda; class Insecta; order Coleoptera; family Meloidae; genus Meloe; species Meloe dianella. The sequence continues at coordinate 101,551 of JAPTHL010000055.1, read as the reverse complement.
TATAATAAATTGGCAATATACAGAGAGGTAGCGAGGATAGGTGTATTTAGGAGGTACATTTCAAGGCAATGCCAAGTTCAAAATGATTTTAATAATATCAGTTTTCCAAGTATTCAGTTCGTCTATTTAAAGACAACAGAAAACTGTATTCTGGTCAAATTTGAAAGCTTCGAATCCGTCAAATGGTTAGTTCTTTTCTAGAGTGTTTCGTCCAAGATTGTTAAAATTTTTATTAAAAAATGAATGTACAGTGTCACAAAGTAACTGTTTTTCAAGAGAACAAAACAAAAGATTCACAAATTTCATTCATTCTTCTTAAATATGCCAAACAAAAATTCACAGTATCCAAATCAGTAATACTAAAATAACATTAACAATATTTGTATTGTTTAACTATTTGACAATTAGACGAAATTTGAAAATCTAAAAAAAAATAATAATACCCACCTGTACCTAGAGGTGTACATAACAAATGTTGATGATAGTCACACAACCACGAGAAAGTAAAATATTTCCGAGCTCACTTACTGCCATTAAATGGCACCTTTGCAGAGTAACACACTCTTGCTGTGATGATGATGACGATGATGATTATATTTATAACAACATTTTACACATTCACGCAATTAATATTGCATGTTGTATAACATTAAGAAATATAGTGATAGTATATGTTGTAATAAATAATATCACTAAACAAAACAAAAATAAAAATCTCTACTAAAGGGGGCTCAAAGAAATATTAAAGTTATGCTGGAAAGGAATTTTTTTTTCAATTAATAATAATGAAAATGGAAAAAAAGAAATAAAAAACATATACCAATTAATTAGCAAAAAAAAATAAAATAAATAAAAGCAGCTCAATTTGTTGTTACTCCGAGAAAAAACAAAAAAACAATCGCACTACTTATTCGATAAGTATTAAATTTTTGAAAATATATCTACCTGCGAATGTGATCAGCTTTTTCTTGATTTTCGATTTGTATTTTTGGTTTCCTGAATCGTTCCAAATCATTTAAACCATTTGGTAAATCATTCAATTGTAGACTTACTTTTGATAGAGCCGCTGTAGCTGCTGCATTTTTTGCTAATCGTTTATTTGAACCTACATTTTAAAATATATTTAGAATGATTATTTAAATACGATATATCAAAGAAAAATGAAATGATGCATTTTATAAATATTTTACCATATCCAAGATATTGTACTTCTCCTATTGTTAATGTAACTTTAAATCTTGGTTGTAAACAATTATCACTTTCTGTATATTCATAATTAGCATTTGGGAATAATTCATTTAATAGCATAGCTGGACCTTTTAAAATTTGTTTCTCTTGATTTTTTATAATAATTGATCGTTTATTATTATTATTACCATTAGTATTAGTAATAGTTAATTGAATAGATGGAATTATTTTATTATTATCATCTGATGATGATTCAAATGTTGTATCATCACTAGTAAAATCAACATTATTATTATCAATTGGTTTCGGATATAAAACATCTGTATTATCAGGGAATTGTATAAATGATTTTAATGCTTCTTCAGCAGCACGACATTTCGCTTTTTTCTTTGAACCACCAATACCATAATAGATTTGACCATCAACTTCAACAGAAACTTTAAATATTGGTGCATGTTGTGGTCCTGATTGTTCTAAAAATTTATAATCCAAGCCCATACGTAATTCATTTAATAATGATACTGGATTCTTTTTTCCGACATTATTTGTTGTGGGCTTTTCTCTTTTTTTCTGCGTTTTTTCTCTTTCACCATACCCTCTACAAATGAAACAACAACAATAATAATAAAGATATCCATCTAATTTATTTAAATATTACTCACCTTCAATTATTTGAGCTGTAGGCCGTTTACGCACTACTGAATTTTCGAAATCGTTTGCCATTTTTATTTGAACAAATCTACAGATTGTTATCGTATTCGTTCACTTTCTGTTTCTTTTTTGTTTTGTTTTTTGTTTTACAAGAGATAATAAAATGTGAACACAGCTAAAATTTCCAACAGAATTCTTACAATTATTTGAAATTCTCCCAAATATTTAAATTTAATTTGAAAAAGGTTTCTTTATTATATATCTATCTATTTATATATATATATATATATAACGATCTTTGTTGGTTCAAACTGTATGGTGGCACAAAAATACAACGAATAATTTTAATAATCGAAATAGTGATTTTAGATTATATATTTTGATAAACTTTATATAGGTTGAAACACGAAACCTCTACCATACAGCTATTTGTGATAATTGATAACATACTTTTAAATCGTTGTGTACATATATATATATATATATATTGAAAAAAACAACAATCGTATAACCTCAAAATTGTTCCTGTCCGTCTAATTGTAGCAGTTCTAAACATCAACAATCTTATTGGTATAAAAATGACCAATTAAATTTGGAGAACGTGAATCATTTCAAAAGTCTGATTGCTCTGATTTGATTTTCTTTTTTCCACAAGAAACGTTATGTTATCTATTTATACAGTCTGCCATTGTGGAGGGCATGAAGGGCTTAAACATGGTTTAATAATATGCTGCATGTTTATTAAATGCAACAGTCGTTTTTAAAGTGGACGCTCATTAGTCTCATTAGTCAACATCATAGGAACACAACGAAATGGCAATGAATTTTAATATTGATTACATAATATGAAATCTATTTAAATACAATCTTGCACACTAGTCCACATACCATGTCACATTATTAGCACAGGAACGTTTGCCATTTTCTTCAAGTTTCACAGTTCTTTACACTACCGACAATAAGCGTATATATTAGATAATGAAACATCTCATCCCAATGCGATGCGTTTAGCGCGTACGGTGGTACTGATGGATGTGCCTTCACCTTTACACTCTAACAAGGTTTCCTACATTGGAGCACAGATAGCGCTGTTAGCACAAATTTAGTTTATAATAATACTTAAGAGATGTCGCTGTATAGCAATGTGGGAAATTTGAAAAGATTCAATTCTAATTTGATTGCATGCAAAAATTGCTAATTTTAATAAAAGACTTATTGTCATAATTAAAATAATAAGAGTAACTATTTGCATATATTTGCTGGATATTTGAAACTATATAGACATAAAACATTTACCAAAACAAAATCAAACAAAATGACAAAGAATAATAATACACATACTCGTGGGTACCCGTAGGCAGAGGAATCAGTCTTATTTATAGTAATAATAACAAAAAAGAGAGAGAGAAAGAATATATATTATAATTGGTAACGTAACATTTATAATTTTAAAAAGTGTATAAAAAACCCAACAGAATTCCAATAATATTAATAATAATAATAATAATAATAATGATGATGATGATAATAATTCTTTATGTACTTATTATTAATTGCTCCCTGAGAGTTAAAGTGCAAGAACATGAAATATTTAAATGTCTTACGTTATTATTGTTATTATTATTATTATTAAATTATATTTCTATATGAGAAATTAGAATTACGGTATTGAAAACACATGTGTGTCACAATATAAAATGAAATCATAGACAACTATCTAGCTAGGTATACATATAATCTATACATATGCATACTACATATGTATATGTGTAGTAATGTCCGCATCTATATAATTGAAAGAGAAAAACTAACAATTACATAGTGAACATGTACAATAATAATATGTATAGTACATATATACTTATAGATGTATAAAAAATATAAGTTATTTTTTAATGATTAAAAAAATAAATTTGCTTATATTATGGCATGAAAAAATACTTAATAAACTAATGTAGAAATTCAACAACCCTATTTTCTTATATTCTATCTATAATTGTTATTGTTATATGCTATAAAATGAAAACGTTGTCATTAAGAATAAGATTTGTACTTGAGTAATTATTGATATTAAAATTGTCTTCTTAGGATAAGTCACTGGTAATTGGTGAATATTTTCCAACTTTAATCTTCAATAATCCAGGATTTAATTCAACATACCTAAGTATAATAATAACAACAAAATAATGTTAAACATCTATATATATGTATGTACATATAAATTCATTACTTACTTAATCTTTCGTTTCTTCAATCTTGAAATAACAGCTGGTTTAATTTTAGCAATACCTTTCTCACTACGTTTACCACGTCCTGTGATAATAAACAGATTTTGTACAGTTTTATTAGAATTATTATTTTGTAATAGATGAATATTTTGATCAATAAATAGATCTAATGCTGATATTGCTTCTTTAACATAAAGAAAATGTAAATCTAGTGTGTCGTATTTTTCTAAACGTTTTGAATGCTCATTTAATAATGATGATGCAGCTAAATGATTAGCACGATCATAATAATTGGTCTCTTTACATGCCAATTCTGAATAAAACATTGCAACTTCTGTCATACCTTTTTGATAATAATTTTGTGCCTTTTGATATAATTCTAAACGATTTTGTAAATGTCTATTAGCTTTCTTACGATAAAATGTCGCTGGCTGATTATCATTCTCATCAATTTCATTCATAAATATTTGACATTTTGCTTCATCATCTTTCATCTCTTGTATAGCATGTTGTGATAATGGTAATTCTTTCATAATTTCTTTTACATCAACAACACCAAATGATGCACATAAATCTTCAATGGTTTTATAATAATCATTATTATAAGCATGTAATACTTCTAATAAAACGTTTTTATCAATATTTGGAAATGTTTCAAATAGTTTTTGTTTTGTTAATTTCAATGCCAATGTATCAACACACACATTCTTCCATTGTTCATTTTCTTTTTGATATCGGCCAGCTATAGCTTGTTCTTCCATAATTTCGGAAAAATTCATTGATGATTCGTTGTTGTTGTTGTTGTTGTTGTTGTTTTGAATTATTTGTTAAAAATCGATCATGTTCCTGTTGTTGTAATTTCTTTGCAAACTCTTCATCTTCCTTAATTAAACTTTCCAATATTGAATTTTGTGTTTCCATTTGTTGACAAACTGATTCCATATATAACATATACAATTGTCTTGCTAAATGCATAGGTACTTGTACAATTGGTTGAAAACCTTGTGGTAATAATAATAAATCATCATTACCAAATTTTAATTGTAATTGTTGCACTAATGTATCGCCCAAATTTAATTCAATCATTTCTTTTGGATTTATTTCAAATGATGAATCTGAATCTGAATCATCACCATCACGATCATTATCATCATCATCATCATCATCATTATTATTATTATTATTATTATTCAATTGTGTTGTTGTTGTTGTCGATGTTGATGGTAAACAACCAAATTTTATTTGTTTAACACGTAATACATGTTTAGAATAATGTTCTGTGTTTATATCAATTTTACTTTCAATTAATTTTTTTAATTCTTTTGATTCTTCAGATATTTGTAGTAAATTTTTTTCATTTATTTCACAATTATTCCCATCGCCATCATCATCATCATCATGATTATCAACAGTTTCAATTTCATGTGAATCATTATGATTATCAATCTGTTGTTGTTGTTGTTGCTCTTCGCCTTCTTCTTCTTCTTCTGTCTTCGTCTTCTTCATTATTTTTAATTTGCTTTGTTTCATTATCACTAAGTACTAATTCAACAACCCAATTAAAATCTTTATTGCATTTATCTAATAATTCTTTTAAATGGGAACGTTTTATTGATGTAAATAATTCTTTTAAATGTTGTAATTTCTTATCATCATCACGATCATCAATTATTATTTGATCATAATCATCATCTGTTAAACAACTTTTATCTAACATTAAAACTTTTGATCGTATACCATAAGAATAATGAGGATTTTTTAAAATGTCACCATTTATATCACGACTTGTTGCATTTATTAATTTATAACCATCTGGTAATTGTTGTTTTTTATAATTGTCCAAATAATTAAAATCATTGAATTCGGTCATTGTTGATTTTTCTTGCCTTATTGTCTCAAATTTTCCAATATCACCATTATTATTGATAATTTCTTGTTTTTTATTATTAACTTGTTGTTGTTGTATATCAATTGGTGTTACTATATCCCATGATTGTAATGCTTTCTCATCTATACCCCAAGCATTTTCAATATCATCAAATAAATTATCATTTGTTATTGTTTGATTTAATTGATCCGGTTGTAAAATTGTCGACGAATCTTCTGGTTTACACATTAAAATTTCATCCAAAGGATTTGTAAATTCACCAATTTGATTATTAGAATTTGCCATATGGATTGTTTGTTTTGTTGTTTTTATATCATTGAAATCCATTAAATTTATATTATCATTAATAATACCTGAATAGCTTTTTGATTTTACAATATTTCTATTATTATTATTATTATTATTATGAAATTTATATGTTAATGGTGGTTGCGAACGGAATTGTGGTATACATTGTTGATTAGGATAAGATAAATTATAATCTGATAATAATTTTTGTGTTGTAATATTTTTCTCATAACGTTCTAACATATCACGTATTTTCTCTTTTGGTACATTATGTTGATTTTTACGTATTAATTCTTTTAAATTAAACAACCATAATGTATCAGGTTCTAATATTTCAATTAAATAACCAAAATCTATTGCCATCGTTGCATACGTTTTCATTTCCCATAATTTTGTATTTGTATTATCTATAATAATTGGACTATAACCGGATTTCATTGCTATAAATGTACGTTTTTGATTCCATTCATGTGCTTCTGATATACGATTCGGATCGTATATGTATACATTATTATTATTTAAAAAGAAATCATCTGTACTAAAAACATGTTGATTATAATGTTCCAAATTACCAAATAATTTTTGTATTATTGTTTTGGCCAAATATGTTTTACCACTACCAGGTAAACCACGTAATATAATTAAAACTTTATAACCTTTACAAATTTTATCAATCACATCATCAACACGTTGATGTTTTTTTGATTTATTTGTTGTTGTTGTTGTTGTTGTTGCTGATGCTGGTGCAATTTTTGCAACTGAATTTGAACTTATCGATTGATGTAATGTTGATGTAGTTGAATTGTTATTCATTTTCTTATGATGATTTCGTTGTGGTGATTTTCGTATTTTTTCATTTTTCTTTTTAACAATATTCGTCTCATTTCTATTAGTAGTCATTTCCAATAGAAAATTTGATGATTTTTGAGCTTAAATCATATAGAGAGATTTTTTTTTTGTTTGTTTTTAAATCAATGAAAAGAACAGATATACAATTAATTATAAATACCATCATATTTAAAATTTGTAGCAACAGATTTAATAATATCTGTATCGAAAACTGTACCAAAAAGTGTATTTAAATAATCTAAAACATTTTCTTTATACTTGTTTGTTGTCATGTTTACTAGAAAAAAATGAAAGAAGACAAAACAATTAATTAACTTAAAAGACTTTATCTACCATTAGCTGGATAATGGGCTGGCGGGGAGAAGGGGGTGGTTTTCACTCGTTAGGTAATTTATTTCAAAGAGTGTTTAGAAATCAAATTTATATTAACAAATGACTAATTCAAGATAGATACAAATAAACCAAATAGTTCGTTTATGAATGAATAAATAAATATGAGGGGATTATCTTATTTCCTAAACAACTACATAATATATTATTATTTTGATATTAGTAACTGTAGTTAATTACACTTTCAAATTCTAAATAAGAGTTTTAAACAATACAAATTTACCTTTGTACTTATCACGAACATGAACTAGATAATAATGAATTAAAAAAATAGAATCATTTATCGTTTTTGTGTGATTCAACATGTTAATAAATAATCAACGAGTTATCTAATACGAGGAAACCAAACAACAAAAACAAAAATATTTTTACCTTTGAGGTGATATAAATTACGTACGAAATTAAAAACTCACAATTAGAATCTATTAATTGATAGATTGTGTTTAATTCATTTAATATATTTCACTGATATTATCACTTAATAAATATATATTTATCTATATCTATATCTATATATATATATATTAATAATTATTTATAAAAGTTATTGATAAGCGAGATACATGTATATAATAACAATAACAATAATAAGACTTTATGTTGGTCACACTGTGTCGCTTGTGTCAATCGATTTCAGTGTTGTCAGCATTCTCCTCTTACTATACTCGGCGGAATGATAAAAAGTTAATCTAACCGTATTGATTGTTCGTCAAATGGAAACAGAGAGAATACAAATACTAAATTCTTAGTATTTATGGACGTTTTGGAATTTTTAAGATCTATTATAAGCACAATAGTTGATTATAAGAACAGCAAAACAAAAGTTCGATGATAAGTCGCCTAAATCGGCAACACCAGTAATTTTTCGTGTTTATTAAGTTGTTCATGCTGTAAATTCTTAATTGTAGCTTATAATAGATTATAATCTGATTAATAATTTCAGTGGAATTCAATTAACCTGATCAAAACATATTTATAAATTATTTTTATCTTGTTTCTTATGAAATATTATTTTTATATATAAAACAAAGAATATTTATTTTTTGAATTTTCACAATGTCACCATAATGAAAACCTAAAAGTCCCTAAAGAAATTTTCAAGGTTAAATATGCTACAGCTGATGAGTGGATTGTACAGTTTTAGATTTTCCAATTTAAATTATTGTAAAAATATATGAAATTGATCAGACATTCTTTAAATTATTTGTAATACATTTAATAATTAAAAATCATTGTGTAAGTTCACTGTTGATTTATAAAATACAGTTTTTTGAGTTTTTTTTTTAATTATCTTTTGGGAGGGGTAATTAATTCATAAAACCTATACATACAGTTTTTCTATTACTTTTTCAATAATTTTAAACAGTGTATGTAATAATTCAGTTAACTGGAAGATAATTTATAAGTATTGGAAAATTTATTAATAAATAATAGAAAATTCTTATTAAATATATTTTTTTTAGTTTATTTTTGACAGTACAAACATAACCTCAATGTTTGTGTTTCAATAACGTAGTTCTCTATACGATTTGTTTTTTTTTCTTCCTGTTTTTGCAGGCGAATTGGTTGTTGTTGTTCTTGTTGTTGTTGTCGTTGTTGTCGTCGTCGTCGTCGTCAATTATAGGATTCGTTTTGGTAATTTGCAATGCCACGTAGTAAACGCCGATCAACAACAGAAATGAGCAGTAATGATGATGAAAGATATGCCTCAAAACGGATACGAAATTCCAATAAGTATGAGTGTTGTTTTTAATTAATTAAAATACATTTTCATTTCAATAACTGACAAATCTACAAATTATCGATTTCTCATATAGAATCAATAATTTATTTAGTATATAGATAATTAGAACGTATAGAATTTCTTTTTTCTCTTTTTGTTGTTGTTGTTGTTCATTGTAGATGATTAACAATTATTTGGGTGGGCCTTAATAATCGTTGTGATGTCATTAAATTTGATTAAAACTATTTGTATTTATATTTTTCTGAAATATTGTTGTGCTTTTTTTCTTTTCTTTTCATTTTTGTTTTTTTTTTGTTAGATATTGTCAATAGAGATTTATGTGTTGGTGGGTGTATGGATGACCGCCAAAATACAGATACTGAACCTGAATCTGAAACATATGTGTGTATGCTCAGCCAAATTGTACGACCTATTTTTAAACTTAGTTTAATATATGAAAGGTTCAGTTGACGTTATTTTCAAGTATACATTTATAACTATCACACACATCAAATTGTCTTATTTTTTTATTCTCGTTTGATTTTATTTAAAATAAAATCCATTATCAATCATATGGATGATGGTGATGATGATGGTGAAGTGTAAATTGATATGATAGTTTTAGGAAAACAAAAAAACAAAAATCGTTCTAACGTTTTCTTTTTTTTTATATTTCATTTGTAGTAGTTCACGTCGTGTATCACGTATTGAAGAAGTACAACAATCATTTAGTCAAAAACGTTGTTTAACATGGTTTCGTGAATATACAACACCAGATGATCCAGATACATTAGGACCAGATGGCATGGAGAAATTTTGTGAAGACATTGGTGTTGAACCAGAAAATGTTGTTATGTTAGTATTAGCATTCAAAATGCAAGCACGTCAAATGGGTTTCTTTACGAAAGATGAATGGTTAAAAGGTTTGGGTGAGATGCAATGTGATTCAATACAAAAATTACAATATAGACTTGATTATTTACGATGTTTATTGAATGACCAAAATATATTCAAGGCCATTTATAGATACGCTTATGATTTTGCTAGGGTAAGTCTATTATTATTATTATTATCATTATTACAAAAGAAGTTGATTATTATTAACATGGTAGAAAAGGATTGATATAATCAATGTTAATTTATACGCGTATAACTAACTTAGTTATCATCAATATTATGAAAATTTCGTTATTTCGATTTACTGTCATCTGTCTGGTGATGAAGACAATGATGAAACAACCAAGTCTTTGTTGATGAATAATATTGTCTCATTGTTATTTTTAGGATAAAGATCAAAGAAGCATGGATATGGAAACAGCAAAAGCTATGCTGCAATTATTATTGGGTAAACATTGGCCCCTTTATACACAATTTAGTCAGTTCCTTGATCAGTCAAAGTACAAAGTTATAAATAAAGACCAATGGTGTAATATTCTTGAATTTTCACGTACCATTTACAATGACTTATCCAATTATGATGTAGATGGAGCTTGTAAGTATATATAATATATATATATATATATATATATATATATATATATATATATATATATATATGATTGTAAGAAAACGCTAATTTTTCTTAATTATTATTAAAGGGCCAGTTATGTTAGATGAATTTGTAGAATGGTTGAAAGCATCAAGGGCTAAAGTTGATATAAGTTGAGATTTAGTCATCGTAAATAATAATAATAATAATAAAACAAAATACACCCATTTTATCCAAAATAAAAACAACAGAAAACACAACAAACACACATCCACATCCACTGTAAATTATTTCGTTACAGAAGCCATTTAACTTTATTTTTTTCATTTGAAAGAAAGAAGAGTTTCGAAATAAATTTAATAGGATTATAGAAGTAAATAGTAAATGCAACTTATCAATTTTCAATTTAATTAATTAATCGCCTATTGAATTTATTTAAAATTCTTGTTATTCCGTGTTAAATTGTGGAGTTTTGTGTAATAATAATACTATTGATAATAATTATAATAATAACAATAATAAAACAGTTTAGAATCCATCTTCCATGTAATAATTGTAATTTAAAGCAAACAAACAAACAAACAGAAGAAGAAAAAACGAACTGATTTAGTTTATTTATTTTTAAATGTAAGTTCTTTGATATTTGCCGATAAATTCCCCTAATTTTTTGGGAAATATTTACATTTAATGAAAAACTTTTAATTAATTAAACACGTCATTTTTATTTCTCATGTTTCCTTTGGACTATATAAGTTTATATTTAAAACAATTTAGGATAGATAAGATGAGAGAGAAATAATAATAATAATAAACAATTTCAGTGAAATATTTTGTAGTTGTTGTTGTTGTTGTTGTGTTGCTTACATTTTTTATTTACAATACCGATCTGCTTTCATTTTACTACGTCTATCCAATAGTGTTTCATGGAATTTACCTTCTTCTTTTGCCTTTTTCAAATTGGATTTATCCTCAGTACAAATTCGTAAACGTTTGTCTTGGAATTTTTGAAATTTTTTACTAAAATTTCATTCAAAAATCAAACTATTAAAATACTAATAATAATTGTTTAACAAGCAACTTACATATAATTAACTTCTATTTGTGCTAAATTGCCCTGTTCTTCTGTTGGAACATCTTTTAAAGGATTCACATCTTTTACAGTTTGCGAACGTACTTGTAACATTTCTTTCAATCCAGCCTTTTTACATTTCGCAATTACTGTATCTTCTTCATCATCAATTGACAGAAAACAATTTGAATAACTTTGTAATGCCATTTTACCATTTTCAAATATTGGTTCCCATTGTTCCATTGTACCAATTGCATCCGATCTACCAGTAACAATACCATCCTTTTCAACTTTTAAATATTTCCCATAACCTGATTTGAATGCCACTTTGCGTTCATCAATAATTACAGCTGTGAGGATTTCTTCTGGTGATGGACCATCACCTTCATTATGTGGTGCACCTAATGTAAATAGACCATTGTCTAATGCTTTCACATATGTATGTTTGCCAAATTCGATAGCAATAGGACCGCAAATCTCTTCAACTTTAGTAACTCTCCACCAATTGCCATGTGATAAACAATCAGAATCATCTTTAGGACTGTTATCTATATGTTTGCTTATGTGTTTACGTTTCTTGGATCTACAATTATAATTATATGTAAATATATAGGTATAACCATAGGAAGCTTTTAATTACTTATTCTTTTCGCCTTTCAACATCAGTTTACCTCTACGAACATTGTCGTATTCCGACATTATTCTAATAATTGATTAATCAATTAAATTAAATTAACTTATGACAACAAACTACCGCACAAGAGAAGCACAAATTTAAGAGCTACAAATAGTTTTTGTACAGAACAGTTATATTTGGTTTCTAGCGTTTTTAGACAGATTAGAGATCTTATCAATTTTATGTTGGTACTACTTAGTCAATGAATTGTACTGACGACGTGTAGTGAAAGCTGTGAAAAGTGTAGCAAAAAAAAACTTTGGAAAATGTTTGAAATTACAATTTTTCGAATATTATTATATTTCTTTATTACTACACAATATGCCAATGGCTTATATTTTCATATAGGTGAAACAGAACGTAAATGTTTTATAGAAGAAATCCCAGATGAAACTAACGTCATCGGTATCTATCTCTCTAACATATCTATCTATATTTAATTGGTTGTTAATTATAATTCGTTGAAATTAATTGGATGTTTTGTTTCTAGTCAATTATAAAGTTGAATTATATGATCCGCGCAGTGGTGGTTTTATGCCATCATCACCTGGTATTGGTATGCATGTAGAAGTACGTGATCCAGATGATAAAACAATCTTATCACGTATGTACAGTTCTGAAGGGAAAATCTCATTTACATCACACACACCTGGTGAACATGTCATTTGTATGTATTCAAATAGTAGTGCATGGTTTAGTGGTTCACAATTACGTGTACATCTTGATATACAAGTTGGTGAACATGCTGTTAATTATGGTGAAGTTGTACAAAAAGAAAAATTATCAGAATTACAATTGCGTGTACGACAATTATTAGATCAAGTTGAACAAATTACAAAAGAACAAAACTATCAAAGGGTATGGAACTATTTATACATATAAAGTTTAAAATATTTATTTAATTGGTATACATATTATGTTTACAGTATCGTGAAGAACGTTTCCGACAAACCAGTGAAAGTACAAATTCACGTGTATTATGGTGGTCTGTTACACAGACAGCTGTACTTTTAGCAATGGGTGCATGGCAAATGAAACATCTAAAGAGTTTCTTTGAAGCAAAGAAACTTGTGTAAATGGTATTTGATATTTTGTAAATTATTACACGAAAATAAAAGAAAAATTAAAAAACAAACAAACATATTCTTAGTTAATTAACTAACAATAAATTCCCATACATTTATCAAGATATGTTGCAAATAATTTTGAATCAGCTACAGGATATGATTTTAATTTTGTTATATTCAAATTTTGCAATATTGTTTCTAATGTATCAATTGTACAACAATACAAATACGAATCATTAGCTAATTGTTCCGCTAATTCAATCTGATGGTTATCCATTAAATCTTCGTTGGCAACAACAATTAATGGTTTATTCAATTTCAAGACTTCTAAACAAGTCCCAGCACCGGCATGACTAATTATTAGATCAGATTTCTTAATTTCTTCAGTGAATTTTTCAAAATATTGATCATACTTCAATTCAATTTGAATATTATCTGATTGTTTCTGTTCAAATTTACCACCAGTACCTATTTGAAATTGTATTAAATCATAACCTAAGTTTTTCAGAATTTTTAAAACTGAATCATTCGTTATTTTATCGATTAGTTTCACAAATTTGGTTGTCCCTACAGTGACAAAAACTCTCTTGCCACACATTTTTATGCACTTTGTTTATGGATTCGCAAACAAATTGTTATTGTTGAAACAAATATTTATGCTGGAAAAAATAACACTATTATAGTTGTCAACTATCATCTACATCGGGCAACACTGCTTCGTAATCAAAGTTAGGTCCAGAAACGTTACTATGTTGGTAGATAGTATAATTGACAAGTGATTTAATTACATTGTTACTTATTGTATAAACTAATTGTTTTTTATCGTTGTAGATTAATGTGAAATAGCACCCTTTATGGTGATGAATCGAAGTGAATGGCAATGGTATTAAAGAAAAAAATAACTGTTTATGATGGATGCAAACAGTGGTGAAAACAAAAAGTGAGGTTATGTGCATTTTGCAATTTTTTATAAAGAAATAAACAATGGAAAATACGAGTTTTCGGATTAAAAATATGTAAGACAATATCGAAATGATTATTTCATTAATAATAATGGTATTCTTATTTCTGATAGACTTTCATATCGATGCATAAAATGGAAGTTGCATTATTCTTTGGGTAAATGCCTTTGGGGACATTTCCAAAGCGATCTTTTTTTGAACACACACACACATTACTGTAGTACGAATATCGCATTTAAATTGAAGTAAGATGCCTGAATTCAATTAAACTCATCACCATAATCGATATTTTATTAAAATAAACGAATTATATAGATTGATGTACGATGATGAACGTTACCTAGGTAAATGTTTGATGGATTTCACAACATGAAAACGATGATCTGTATTGTTTCTCTTTACTATGAATTGTGCCAGTTCCATTATATGTTGTGTAATTCAATTATTTTCATTATTTTCGTTCTAAATAAAGAGAAATTAATAAAATAAATAATAATATTTTTTCGAGGTTATATTTACATCTGTCAAATGTCAAAAAGACCACTGGTGCCACTCCAAAATTCTAGTCACTAAATGTCTTTAGATTTGCATTGCCAGCCTAAAACTTTTTCAAATCTAAAATTACTAGATTGAAAATAATAATAATACTTTAATTCGATAATCATAGATAATCAATTGATCAATTTCTCATTATAGATTCATATAAAGTGATATTAATCATAAATTGTATAATTTATTATTTTTAATAACTGAATCAATTTTCAACCAAGACAGTGCCATCTATCGACCACATTTCTAAGGAATTAAAAATAATAATAATGGTGATAGTCTCATGGCTTCTGGTAGATACCTCTTATCCACTCCTAATAACCTATAATGCAAAATCGAGATTTTCAACCAAAATATGGCGCTTACTAACCATTGTAACTATAGTATGCATTTATGAAGACACTGTGGTATCATTTATAACGCGGAATATTCAAAATTAGAACAAACAAATTATTTTCATTTTTTGTATTATTAAAATTGCTATTGTTATTGTTTTTCAATATAAAATGCGTTTTTTATAGTCGTAAGTGTTTATATTTGAGATGTCTATTCAAACAGCACTGAATTATAATTGAAAATTCTTTATTGTAAAGAATACAAAAGAATAAACATTACAAATGGCTACTAATTCAGAAGAACAAATTGAATTGCACTGTATCTACTAAGATTAGATGGCAACACTGAAAAATTCATAGAACAATGATTTAGGGATGAAAAGTATAAAAGTTAGCTATTAGATATAGTTGTTGTAAAAAATTCTAAAATAATACATACAGTGTCTAACTAAACATTAAATCTAATTTTATATAAGTGCATAACAAAGTGTTCGTCTTAAATTTGTATCTATTTTATGGTATATCTATTTGTTTTTCATTATTTTGGTCTTTTATTCAAAGGGGCCCTATACGTTATTGTGTAATTTGAGTTGCCTATCCTCTAGCACACATTCCATCCATCCACCCACACCCCACCCCTTGCAACCTATGTAATCAGCAATACATGTTCTATACATTTTAAATGTTTATTATATAGGTAGAAAAACAATATTATCTATCTAATACAATTTTATAGGAAAATCAATAATAACAATAAACAAAAATAAAGAACTTATATTGATTTAACTGTTGATGAATGTGTTATGAGATGTGATCGTAATGCATAAGCTTGAATAAAACCTTTGTTACAAATCGGACATGTGTGTGATCGTTCATCTGTATGGATTTTTGAATGTACTTTTCTACTAAATGTACTTGAACGATTAAATAAATGATTTCGAACAGACATCACATGTGTATGCGGTTTTAAATTTGTATGAATAATTGAGTGTCGTTTTCCGTTACTCCTTTTTAGGACTTGATTTGACCTGTCGCGAATCGCTTTTGACCAACATTATAAAACGAAAAGTATCTATAAGGTTGATGTCAATTTTTCCATTTTCCTATTTTTGACATATGTTATTTTTAATATTCTTACAAAGTTTTATTATGCAAGCTTTTTATTATTATTATGACGACATATTAAAATAGATCTAAATACAAATAAAAATGTGAATGATAACGATTATAGTGGTTATAAAGATTTATAATGTGAAATACTTTATTGTATAATGCCCATTAAAAGGAAATCTCAACAAGTCGTGCGTTGTTTATTTTGAATTAAATAACAATTTGATTTTTCTAATTTATTTATACACACACACACACACACACATAGAATACACATAGAAAAAGTTGATGATATAAGAATTGTGATATATTTTGTTATTTTGTATAAATATGCTACAAATACCGACAGTGATCGAGCCTGACACAGGTACATCTGTTGTTTTAAAATAATGTGATTCATCATTAATACCAAAACATTTTATTTTCGTTATAGATTGTCGAAGTATCACAGACAGTATTGGGTCCCATTCAGATATATCCAGTCATACAGTACAACAATCAAATATTAATAACAATAACAACAATAATAATAATAATACAATGACCATGACGACAATAACAACAACAACAACAACAACAACTCGACCACCACATACGATGGATGTTGTCTGTGTTATTGATATTTGCCATTTAGATAATTTGCCATATCGTAAGAAGGCATTTGAAGAAGTCAGACAAGCTTGTATACAAATTGGGGCCAATCTATATCATATACAGGTTGTATCTCAGTTTGTTTTTTTTTGTCATCCATGTGATTTAGTCTATTTCCATTCTTTTTTTTGTTTTTGATCATTTAAAATTATAGTTTGAAAAATTGGATTTTGGTGAATCGAATGTTGTTAGTAGTTTTTATAATGCTGATGTTGCAATTGTTGATTTAAGCCTACCAGTACAACAGAGTACGTTGTTCTATCATTTAGGTGTTAGAGAAAGTTTCAATATGAAACAAAATATTTTAATTTACAACGATTTAGATCCTGAAGCTACTGTACGTTTGAAGGTATGTATACCACCTATAAGTTGTATAATATTATATTGATTGATAGATAGTAACAATGTTTTTCTTTATCAACATTGCAATTGTGTTGTAGTTATCTTGTGGAAATTATTGTTTTGTTTCTTATACTTTATCAGAAGAATCTGGTGGTTGTATAACAACAATACCAAGTGGTCGTAGTGGTGGTGGTGGTGGTGGTGGTGGTGGTGCTAATGTTGGTGGTGAAGAAAGTACTGATATTTTACAACAGAAACTGAAACGTTTA
The DNA here is from genome assembly GCA_028455855.1 of Meloe dianella. Classification (NCBI taxonomy): domain Eukaryota; kingdom Metazoa; phylum Arthropoda; class Insecta; order Coleoptera; family Meloidae; genus Meloe; species Meloe dianella. The sequence goes on along the minus strand of JAPTHL010000055.1, from coordinate 83,827 downwards.
TTACAAGATGTTGAAATTCAGAGCAAGTATGTATTATTTTATCCACATCCCATCATCATCATCATCATCATCAATCACCCCTTTTTAATCAAACTCAACCAAAAAATTAATTGTCTGATGGACGTAGTAATAATAATAATAATAATAATAATTTTAGGGCACATTTAAAAGAGAAATTCCTATCTGATTTGAAGAAATTAAAAGAGCAAAAAAGTGGTAGTGATTTAAAAGAAGCCTTACATAATATTAGAAAACGTTTAGATGATCCAAATGTGTTATCAGGTGATGTTGTATTGAATATGTTATTTTGTTTTCGTGATATACAAGATTATGATGCGATGGTACATTTAGTTGATGATTTACGTACATTACCAGCTGCAAGGAAATATTTGAATTCATATATATTATATTGGTATGCATTTGCATTGAACCGTCGTAAATATGTTGGTGATCGTGAGAAAGCCTTAAAAGTATGTATTGATGCATTAGAAAAGAAAGAGAACCATTTCCCAGATATGTTATGTTTATGTGGTCGTATTTATAAAGATAAATTCACTGAATCTGATCATCAAGAGAAAGTCAGTTTAGATCAAGCGATTTATTGGTATCGCAAAGGTTTTGAAGTACAACCAAATGAATATGCTGGCATAAATTTAGCCACATTATTAGTAATTGCCGGTGCTGAAATAACGCATTCAGAAGAATTACAACATATTGGTATGGTATTGAATAATTTAATTGGTAGAAAAGGTAGTTTGGCATCATTACAAGATTATTGGGATGTGGCAACATTCTTTGAAATCTCTGTATTATTTCAACATTATACAAATGCAATACAAGCAGCTGAATGTATGTTCCGTTTGAAGCCGCCAGATTGGTATTTGAAATCAACAATTGGCAATATACAATTGATTGATCGTTTTCGTAAACGACGCGATGATGATGATGATGATGATGAGAATGCCAAACAACCAGCTGAGGAGCAAATATTCCATTTTTGGATGGAATTCTTTTTAGAAGCAACAAAACCACCACCACCAAATGATAAAGATAGTTGTTTTCGTTTTCCAGCATTAATATTAGAACCAAGTAAAGAATTTATGCCAAGTTATGTTTGTGTGAATTTAAATTCAGATCCAGCAACATTGCAAATAACGAATCTATGTGTGAAAAATTTGAAAGGTGTGAATTGTACACAAATTCACGATTGGGAATTCACATCAAATAATATACGTAGTGTTAGTTTTTATAAACGTGATATACGTTGTATATTTCTATATGTACATCATAATTCTGATGATTTTCAAATATTTTTCCCATCAGAATTTTGCCGGCATACATTCTATCAATTAATTTTAGAATTGACAAATAATCAAGAAGGTTTAGTTGAATCAGCTGAACCACCACATGATATCCAATATGAATATGAACGTGATGAACAAAATAAACGTATTATATTAGGTAAAGGTACATATGGTGTTGTTTATGCTGCACGCGATTTAAATACACAAGTTCGAATTGCTGTCAAAGAAATACCGGAGAAGAATTTGGGCGCTGTGCAACCATTACATGAAGAGATCCGTTTACATTCACAGTTGCGCCATCGCAATATTGTACAATATTTGGGATCAATGTCGGAAGATGATTATTTTAAAATATTCATGGAACAAGTGCCTGGTGGTTCGTTAAGTGCATTATTACGTTTAAAATGGGGACCATTAAAATCAAATGAACATACAATGGCATATTATACACGACAAATTTTAGAGGGCTTAAAATATTTGCACGACCAAAAGATTGTACATCGTGATATAAAAGGTGATAATGTATTAGTAAATACATATAGTGGTGTTGTGAAAATATCCGATTTTGGTACATCGAAACGTTTAGCTGGCTTATGTCCAAGTACAGAAACATTCACTGGCACATTACAATATATGGCACCGGAAGTGATTGATAAAGGACAACGTGGCTATGGTGCACCAGCTGATATATGGTCATTGGGTTGTACAATTGTTGAAATGGCCACTGGTAAACCACCATTCATTGAATTAGGTTCACCACAAGCGGCAATTTTCAAAGTTGGTTATTATAAAGCACATCCACAAGTACCAGATGAATTATCTGAACGTGCCAAACAATTCATTTTAAGATGTTTTGAACCGGATGCGGTGAAGAGGGCATCTGCTGCCACCCTATTAGAAGATCCTTTCTTAGGTATTTATTTCTATATCTTATTATTATTATTATTATTATGAGTAATTGGTTTAATTTTGTTTATTGTTTATAGGTTCTGAAAGGAAAAAGAGTGTCCGTTTAAATACTGAATTTAATCGTAGTGTTTCAGTACCTGTAGATAAAGTTTTACCACGTTTACCTGGGGGTCATTCATCAGCACCAAATCAAACACCAACAACACCATCCGAGTAAGTTGCTGCTGATGATGATGATGATTATATAGAATAATCGTATGTCATTTCTATAAATATTCAATTAAAAACAAAAAGGAAAATGTGTTTGAACACAAAAGTTGGTTGACAAAAAGAAAAAGACAAAAATTAAAAAAAATCCGCGATAAACACAATTTTTATTTGAAATTAAAACAAGTTTTTCACATTTTATTCAGTTTGAGTTTATTTCACGTTTTAAAAAAGAAATGATTCTTTCTAATTTACTCATTATTAATACTGATGAATGGTGGTTTAAATATTCATGGTAACATAAGATTTATTGAATTAATTTGCTGCTTTTTTGTTTTTGTTTTTTTGTGGATCTATTGAATTGTTGATGTTAAGTGAAGAAGTATAAGCCCCACTTACCTATATTATTTAAAACAGCCCCGTTTTAATTGTTATTTGTTTATTAATTTATGTATTATATATTTATAAGATTATTATCATTTTATCTATCTATCTATCTATCGCTTGTGTTTAGTTTGATGGTGTAATTTTAATTGACTGACTTACAGCTCCCAAAGTCGTGGTACTCTTCTACCGCCCATACAAATGCCCACATCTCTCACATTCAACAGGTAAAATTAAAAATAATTATTGTTAATTGTTGATTAATAATACATTCTTTGTTAATTTTTATAAATAATCAGTTTAGCATCTACACCATCTTTGGATTTAGAACCAGGACTAGAAGATATAACAACATCAACAACAACATCAACAACAGCAACAACAATAGCAACAACAGCATCAACTACAACAGCAACAACGACAACAGAACGTCGAAATTCATCTGGTACACTATTATCACCGGAAGTTGATGCTGGTGCTACAATAGAAACGGATGGTTTCTATTTATTGAAAAAAGATTCACAACGACGTACAACATTAGCAAAAGTCTTACAGCAAGATGGTGCGAAAATTTGTGAATTATGGATACAAAAAATTCGTGATAAATATTTAGGTGAAACTGTTTTAATACAACAAAAGCATTTAACAAAAATTGTAAATGCACTAAAAGATTATTTAACAGAACAATCATTGACTGTTGTTGAACACGCTGTACGACAATTAAAAGAAGAATTAGATTTTGATGTAACAGCTATAAATCAATTGCAATTTGCTATTTATTTATATCAAGAATCAGTCAATGAAGTATTACGTTTACATCCAATTAAACCACATTGGATGTTCGCTTTAGATAATTTAGTTAGATCAGGTGTACAAGCAGCTATTACTGTATTATCGCCAGAATTAGGTGAGAATTTAGCAAATCACAGTTCACCAAGTACAGTCAATTCAATTAAATCATCAACAAAAAGTTGTGAAGAGACGACCTTCGATTTTCGTAATCAAACAACTTTCCAGCAATTGCACAATGACAACAATCGACTACTACAAGAATTGATCGATACACAAAAACAATACCAGAATTTGGTAAAAATTCTCATTAAATATTTCATTAATAAATCAATGATGGAAATTATTTATAAATTTTATAGGTAAAACAATTAATTGAGAATACTCAACAACAATCAGAATCACTACGTCAATTACTTGCTGTTGCTGCTGCGACAGCAACAACAACAACAATACAACATTGTCAAATTGGTGAGGAAGTCATACAAGAAGATCCACGTCTGTCCAGTTGGTTGCAAGGTTTAGGTATTAATGAGTTTGCACGTAAGAAATTCTTACAAGAAGGTTATACATTAGATGAAGTTTTATATAATATAACAAGGTCTGATTTACATCAAGTCGGTTTAAGGGGTTGTTTTGAATTTCGTATATGGCGTGCAATTGAACAACACCGACAAAATCCAACAACAACAACAGCAACTGTTTACCATCTCCAATGTAATGGATTGGATGATGAAACGAAATAGTAGTTAGTAGTGTACTACAACAGTGTATTTGATATTATTGTTTATTTTTATTTTTCAACTAAACGATAGTCTGTGATTTTAAGTTTTTTGTTTTTGATTTTAGAAATTTTTAAACGGGAATTGATGTTGAATTTAATGTGCAATACTAGTTACATACTGATTTCGGTTATACCTACCTACCTACCTACCTACCTACCTACCTATTTGGATTTTTTTTCCAAAACAAATAACGATTTTTGAAATGGATCATGTTCTTTTATCTCTCTCTCTCTCTCTCTCTCTCTGTCTATTTTAATTTCTTCTTCCATCTAATAAGAATTAAATAACAATTCTTATATGATTATATAATCTTTTATATTAAAAGTTTAAAATTAATACGAAGAGTTGTCGTTTCAGTTTTGTTTATTTGTTTGTTTGTTTATAATTAACAAAAAAGGCACTATCTAAATTGTTATATGTAAAACACTGTCAAGATGATTTAGTCATAATAATTTTATTAATTAAATTAATTACATCACGATTATTAATAATTTTGCCAATAACGAATTGTATTTTTGTTGTAATTATTATTATTATTATTATTTTGAAGGAAGAAACAAATAATCTGTATATTTTTTTGACTATAATAAATAAAATTTAAATGAATTTATGGAGATTATTTTCCTAAAATGATCTTCCTGGACGCTCCAAAGTTCTGTCCAGCTTGTGTGGCACCTTTATTCGTGCCAGCTTGTAAACCAATGATTGATTCACCAGCACGTAATTGTTGCTCAGAGAATTCACGGCGATTCTCTTCAGATGGTCGTGGTCCTAACCATGGTCCTCTCCATTCTGGATGTTTATATGCTGTCCTGCCTATGGCAAAGATTGTTATTGTTACAGCCGCTATATTCTTCTGATCCCATAAATCAACTGTTTGGAATAAATCAACATCAGGTACACCGTATTTAATACAGGCTTTCTGGAATCTGGAAATATTTTATGTATATATATATATATATATATATATATATATATATATATATATATATCTGGGTATAGATAGACAATTAACAATACACAAATTTGTTGTCGATGGTATTGCAGTTGGAAATTCTGAAAACTTATCCAACACTCCTTTCTGGTATCCTATTATAAGATTTACTGATTGCACTAGTTGATGATACCTACCATACATGCATGCCACCGATGCGTATGGATGGATTTGATTAATTAATATTAAAATTCCATTGTTGTGTTGTTTTATCTTTATATAATTATAATTGATTTATTATATAAATAGTGTTGTTGTTGTATATGTGTATATGTATGTATATTAATTATGTTGTCCGCTGGCTGGCTGGCTGGCTGGCTGGCTGTTTGTTCATTCGTTCTTGTTGATTAAAACATGAAAGAATTGGAAAAAATAAGAAATCAAATGTTCTCGAGAAGGGATTTCAATAAAACATCTGTTCAAATTTCTATGTTCCTGCTACGACTATTTCATACTGGATGATTTATGTGGAGCAAGTCAAAATATAGCAAACACACATTACCGAAATAAGAAGAGATGACGTATGTATCATCAACAAACGGGACATTTTATTAATGATTATAGATAGATAGGATCGTGTGCCTGATGATGATTAATGATATAGATAGATGATGGATTCTTTCTAGCTTATATGTATATGAACTTATCAGTTGAAAGAGATAGAGAGAGAGTTTTGTATGATACAGAAAATTGATCGTGTTTAAAATACTACGGACAGACGGACAGTTTTAAAACACCAAGGACAATATCTGTGCTTCCTCGTTCAGTCAGGATTATAGAAATTCGAAGAAGTGTAGACATGCTTAAGAGAATCAAGCCATGAGAAACTCTCTCTGTGTATTGTTAATTGCCTATAGTTCGTTCAGAAATAAATCGTTTAAACAAATGTGTGTACCTATACTTATAACTACACGTAATACTTATGTATGTATGTATAGGAAAGTACATTCTTGTCTATTTCAAAAAAAAAAAATCCATTCGTTACTTACTGACTGAGATTGTCCATCATTTTATAATCACCGCCGGATGTATTAATTTTCGTTATGATACCAGGTGCCAAACGATTTATTAATTTACATAAAATTATACCATCGCGCAATGCATATTCGTATGGTATATTCGTTGGGAAACGTTCACCTAATACAGCTTCAATCCATGCTTGAGCCTCCCGTTCTTGTTCTGGATCACGTTTTCCAGCAACCTACAAACAAACAAACAAACAAAAAGAAATACAAATTTAATTGAACGGACGGACGGACGGACGTACGTCATTAATTTTCTGGACTATTTCATGTTTAGAATTGAAGAGGACATCTAGGAGGCAGGAGGAGGAGGAGGATGATGATGATGTTAAAATGTTGAAACTACAGAATAGCGACAGCTTAATTTGTTTGAAATTTATTCACAACATGTGTTTGTTTCGATTAAAATTTAAAATTAGAAAGAAATTTATCTACTTCTATAATAATATTGAATGCAGTGTGTTGTGCTCTAATCTCCTAATGTACGAAAGTTAAATTTGCTGACTCTACAGAAGACTTCTTAAACTTGATTTATATACTGCCTGACTCTGTCTTCTCTTTCCTATGTACCTAAATAGATCCTTGAATCGTACGGTATATGCGTACAAAATGAGAGATGTTTCTTCTTCTTCTTCTTATTATTGTTACTATTATTATTATTATTATTTTGGATATATCTTTTCAAAAGTATAAACTCCTGATAAGAGAAACGTTAGAGTTATTCCAAAATCGCGTCGTTTCGAACCACACGCAATCAACAAAACAAATAGCAGAGCGGTCTTGTTGGTTGGTTGGTTGGTTGGTTGGTTCTTCTTCTTCTTCTTCTTCTTCTTTATATTTCTACTGAGTGAATGACAGACAAGCAAATGATGAATGAATGAGAATCAATGCAAATGATCTTATCATCTATCATCTATTGACAATATTTCAGATCAGATATTTTTTCAGTTTGATATACCGTACCTATATGCCAAGGCTTTGTTGATTTTTCATATAAACAGTTATTTCTAGCTGTTGTCTAGGATTGATTGATGTACAATGTCAAATTGTTTTCTTATTTTAAACATTAAAATTAAATATTATTCTATCGGAAAATTTGTTAACACATACGAAATAAAAACAAAAGCAAAAAAAAAACGGATTGATAGGGAGAAGCAAGTGTGTTTGTGAAAAAATAAAACGCCCCCGCACTCGCTTAGGCCTCCAATAAAGACCACCGACTGGCAAGCAGACGCTTCAGTCAGTAACGTCGCGACGACGGATACCTCAAAACAAAATATCTCCACCATAACATTGTATAATTATCATCATGTCTGTAAGTATTTTTTTTGTTTCTCTCTCTCTCTCTCTCTCTTTTTATCTAGATATAATTTTTTTTGCTTTTATTAATAATATTTATTAATTTTGAATATATATATATATATATATATATATATATATATATATATATATATTCAAAATTAAATGTGAGAGTAAACGATTAATTTGTTTTAAAAATAGCACTTTTTATATATTCGTTGATGATATTTTTGGAAATGACATCGTTTTTCCTGCACTCGTTACCAAAGAAATTATCCCACTAATAATAATAATAATAATAGTAATAATAGGGTATTAATGTTGTTGTTGTTGTTGTTGTTGATGATAATGTTCTAGAAACGTAATAAGGAATTAGAAGCTGAAGTCCTTGATTGGATTTCCAAAGTGTTAGGAGAACCATTACCACCTGGTGAATTTGAAAATATTTTAAAAGATGGTGTAATTCTATGCAATTTAATGAATAAACTGGCACCGGGCTCTGTCAAAAAAATTGCAACAAAAGGTACAAATTTCCAATTAATGGAGAATATCCAACGTTTCCAAGCTGGTATGAAAGCCTATGGTGTGCCACAAGAAGAAATCTTCCAAACGGCAGATTTATTTGAGAAACGCAATGTAGCACAAGTGGCAATATCATTGTATGCATTAGGACGTATGACACAAAAACATCCAGAATATCAAGGACCTGGACTAGGACCGAAAATGGCTGAAAAGAATGAACGACAATTTACTGAAGAACAATTGAGGGCACATGAAGGTGAATTAAATTTACAAATGGGCTATAATAAAGGTGCCTCACAGGCTGGGCTTGGTTCTTTTGGCAATACACGTCATATGTGAACCCTCCCTTTAACTTTTATATGTTTTGCTTGACTATTAGATAGGTATCTATCTCTATCTATCTAGCTAGCTAGATAGATAGATAGATAGATAGATAGATAGATAGATAGGTACTTATACATGTTTTTCTTTTCTATTTATTATTTATATTAAGAAGTACTTGTAATTGGTTTTGTTTTTTTTTATAAATCAAAAAGTGATTTGTACCTAACAGCAATATAATAAATCTATTTTGTTTCTTGGCAAATGTTTCATTGATCTTCCTATTATTTATGTTCGAATTATTGTTATGATGATATTACAGGAAGATTAGATAATGTTTAGTTGTAAGTATTTTTAGCTTTTCACATCTGTCTACCTAACTACCTACTCAAATGAAAACGAATAGGAGAGAGAAAATTAACAATTTGAACTTGATATATGATCAATAAATTGTTATTTTAATTGTAATCAGTATATATAGGTAGGTACTTTTGTAGTATTCTTTTAAAAGAAAATTGTCTAAACATAATGTAAGTATGTAGGTATACTGTCGATGTATGTCTAATAATAGATAATAAAAAGAGTAGATTACCGAACAGTAGTCGGTCTATTTGCAATAATTTTTAAATTTAAAAAAAGAAAAAGAAAACTTGTAAATAATCAAGCAGAGATGGAAATTTATTTTTAGGATTTATATTTTTAACCGATATCGTCAAAATTTCTTTCAAAAACATTACAGATGCCTCCTCTTCCTCCTCCTCCTCCTCCTCCTCCTCCTCCTCCTCCTACACATTGATCATTTTATTGAAATAAACTGTGCATTGCGGCATTTCTTTTATTAAATATTCAATTTATTTTTCATAATTTATTGTTGACGTAAATATGTATATTGGCAATGTTGTACATATCTATTTAAATATATATATGTATAATCTATATAGAGCCTATATAGCGATGACCCCAACGACCCATCATTTTGTCATATATCAGTCATTTCTATGTATGTACATATGTATACAGGTACATATAGGTATGTATGTATGTATGTATATCACCAATGATCCATCTTAATTAGTTAGATAGCCAGTGCTTGTGTTTGAACATCTAGAAGAGCCCCAGCCATGGACTTTCAATATTACCAACTCGTATCATATATACTTAGATATTGTTAAAATCATTCAATGTTTTGATAATATGCAAAATGGCTTCAACCAACAAACTACAGCTATAGACACTTTCTTATTTATTATTATTATTATTAATTGATGACAAACTAAGTATTAGGCAATGAATTCATTTATACCATATGTATAAGTATATTGGTATATCTATAATTTGTTATTGGTGACAAAGTGGAAATCTGTACCATCTCTATATGTATATCTAAATAGATAGAATAGGTATGTAGTAGATACCTCTACATAGATAGATAGATAGACAGACAGAATTACATATAAATAATTAAAAATCTTACAAAATAACAACACAAACACACACACACACACAACCAGTTTGCGGATGTTGAATAACAGAATTACTAAACATAAACATTTCATAATCAACAACAATTATATAAATATTTTCTCTAAATTATTATAAAAGATTGAATAAGCAACGAAACCAATTATATAGCAAATAAGAAAAAAAGAAAGAAGGGAAAGAATTATAATGAAGAAATGAAAGTTATATAAATCATAAAAAAGATTAATCATTAATTCATTCATTCATTCATTCATTCATTCATTCATTCATTCATTAATTTACTTTATTATATACATACAAATGTTACATATTCGATTTTAATCCAGATACCTACTATTATGGAAGTATATCATGCAAATACCTAATTGGAAAAATAGGAGAATTTCCCATCTTCAATGATTATCTACCTGTATTATGTTCAAATAGGTAAAATAAGAAAATTATTAATTAAAGAATTATTTTATATAGAGAAAGCAGGTCGAGGCGGAGACAGCGGCCTCAACTCCCTCTCATCATATAATAAAAATAATCAAATGTTATGTAATAGCGAAGTAGAGAGAGAGAGAGAGAGAGAGATAGTAAATAGGTAGATAGGTGTGATTGATTGATTGATTGATTGATTGATTGATGATAACAGTATTGTATAAGACTTAAATTCAATAGGTACTACATATAAGTATGTAAATTCTTATAAACAATTCAACATGCATCAAAAATTGTTTGTAATAAATAAGTTCTAATTGCTTGCATTGTTTGCTTTTATATAGGTATAATACATACTATCTATCTATCTAGATCTGTATGTATGTAATTGCAATAGACAATTCATTTTGGAATTTAAAATGGCAATTGAATTGCATCATTGAGATAATGGAAAGGGGGCAAATGGTAGGTATTCTAGATAGAGTAGCTGTTACATGTATATCGATCTTGAATGGATATAGAAGAGAGAAACAAAGACATGCCACACAAAGAAGTGAAAGTTTCCAATTTATGCTATAGGTAGTAGATATTATACATACATACATACATACATACATACATATTATGTATTACTAAAGAACTACAACAGAATGTGTAATAATTCGTTAACATTTCCAAATCTTATATAGGTAGATATACTGTGTACAGTTGTTGGTAGTATTGGTGTGTGTTGGTCGTATGTTGATTGATTTTTTTCTAGTGTTTAATCCACAGCTGTGACTTATATTGAAAGATGAAATTAACCAATTACTACACAATTCAAATTAGTTTGTTATTGATAATAGTATTTCTAGTAATTGTGAATGTGGAATTTATTTATTGTTTTGTTGATAAGAAACGTGAGTAAATTACATTAATATTAAGAATTGGAAAATTAAAAATGTTGTAGAAACATAATAATAATAATAATAATTAATAATATTTTTCATATACCTATCTATATATGTACCTATATGTCTACCAGCGGATTATGTGAAAACTTGTCTACACAAAGATCCAAATTTTATTAATTGTTCAACACATGCTGTACAAGTTCTATTTGATTATATACCAAAAGGTATCCCAGCAATTGGTTTACAACCATTAGATCCATTATATATACCACGCATTAAGGTGAGTAGTTTTTTCTAAATATATATATATATATATATATATATATATATATATATATATATATACATTTTGGAATGTTGTTGTTTATAATAATGATAATAATAATAATTAGTAAAACTATTTATTTTGCAAAAGAATTTCAAGACGATTATTCACATAAATCACATACCTATATAGGTATGTATATAATTGTGTATGTTTTATATAAGATCGTTTCTAGAAAATGCTATCTCCATATCACCAAAATGTCTGATTTCTTTTCTATTGTGGCGAGAAGAAAAAACGTAAAACGAAATTGCAAAATTTTGGCACACTTTTCTGTGTACCTACCTACCTACCTACCTACCTACATCTTATTTCAAAAAGAATATAAACAAATCATATGTACTATTTCCATAGATTCCATTATTGTTATTATTATTATTGTTGTTGTTGTTGTTGTTGTTGGCAAATGCCATTTTCGTTCTTTTTTCGAGAATGTTAAATATTTTTTGTTGTTGTTGTATCTTTAAAGATTCTTCAAGGTGGCAATGGTCCAGTTACAGTGAATGCATCATTAACAAATGCTACCATTATTGGTTTTGGTAAAACACAAGTGGTTTATAATAATGTCGATCCAGGAACATATGATTTCCATACGAAATTGAAAGTGGAACGTATACGTTTAGATGGTTTATATGAATTATTTGGACGTATTTTAGTCATACCATTACGTGGTAAAGGGAATTGTTGGTTTGATGCCAGTACGTATATATATATATATATATATATATATATATATATATATATATATATATATATATATATATATTTAGATTTTATAAAAATTCACGCTTCTCAACAATTTAAATAGTTATTTTAATCTCTTAATGTCTTATTTGGTCTTATTATTATTATTATTATTATTATATTTTTTTAATTAGGAAATGTCGATATCAATGCAAAAAGCGATGTAACATTGATAAAACGACATGGCTATCATTTCTATAATATCACAGCAGTCCATGTTAAATTCAATATAGGTGGATTAAAACTACATATGGGTAATCTATTTGATGGTATTAAAGCTTTAGGTAATAAAAACTTATACAATGAGATAGATGATGATATACTGATATTTTAAATGAAATTTCAGAGGATTCAACAAATGCTTATTTAAATACAAATTGGAGACCAGTAGCTGAATCATTAAATCCAATCTTAACAAAAACTATCGAAGATCTTATGATTGATATCCTGCGACATGTTTTCGATAATATTCCAGCTGATTTCTTTTTATCTGATATAGGAGAAGATTCTTTTTAATAAAGCATATATGTAAGATAGATATTACGAAATTTAATAAATATATAATAGGTAGGTAGATAGGTAGGTAAATAGGTATATGTATAGATATAATATGAAAAACAACATCGCATCGACACACATTCTCAAAATCCAAAATGTCTGTTTGCACGAGAATGTTGAAATATTTCCACCTAGAATAATTCACACATCAACAATATTTATTATACATATGTACGTAGATATGTACTTATCTTTAGAGCACACTTTTATACCTATCTATACATAAATGAATCATCAAAGATTTTAGGTATCTACCTACCTACCTCCTATGTATGTATGTATGTATGTAAAACGTAATATTTATTTGTTTGTTTAAGAAAGACAAATATCATATATATATATATATATATATATATATATATATATATATATATTCTTGTAAACATCCACTATTGTGTTCTTCATTTATATTTATAATATCTGTATAAATATATACATATTATAAGCTTCCACTATTTTTTATTTAATATAAAATGATAGAGAGCAAAAAAGCAACGAAAAAACTGATTACTTCAGGGAATTCCCTACATATACGTATACGCGTAGATAGATGTATGTAAGCACTCACTTACCTGCCACAAAGGTCGAGATGGGCCTGGCATCTTTTCCGTATTGTTTTGTCCTTAAACCAATTGAGACTTGAATAGAGTGCTAATGAAACTGGAATGAAACACCACCAATTACGATTATTATTATTATTATTATCTTGTTTTCGTATACCACTGTTATCTAAGAAGATCAAGGGATCAATGGATTGATTACAGGTTATTCAGACTACTGCAAAACTATGTTAGATACATCTCGGCCCCGTGTTCTTATAGTGTTCCATTTACAGAGTGACGTCGCGACGATAGACGCCCACCACATTTCACCCAATGAAACAACAAAACTTGATAATTTTTAGATTGCTGTACATATACGAAATGATTAGTCATCAAATATATATATTTTTTTGTTTTTCTTCTCGTTCTGATTTAGAAAATAACAAAAGTGCTATTTTTGTTATATATCTCTTTATTAGATGAAAATAAATTCCAATGGAAGATGACGATGAAATGGTTCTGGTGGTGGTGGTGGTGGTGGTGGTGGTGGTGGTGATGATGATGATGTTGTATGGAATGATCAAAACAACACCTATTTACGGTACTAGATATATACCTTATAAGCATCTAAGTATTACAAGTTATTGAGAAGATTGATTCTCAAAGACTAGACTCATTCTCAATCTGAATCAATCGCCCCTATATTTAAACTAAGTACTATCTATAGATATTTATTATATATATATATATATCTAGTGTAGAGAGACAGAGAGAGAGAGAGAGAGAGAGAGAGAGAAAGACTTATTTAGTGTTCCTAATATGTTGAAAATTTTATTTAGCCACGTAGGTTGTATATGCGTATGTTTACATATAAAATCAAAAATAGTTTTATTATTTGAAACTGAAAAACAAATCATCATCATCATCATCATCATCATCATCCTCCTCCACTATTCTTAATTCCTCCCTCTATTGTCACATGTTCGAAATGGAAAAATCATTTCAAGAATGTGGGAAACGGAATGCGAGCTCCTCGTCTGGCCCGCCTATTAACAGGAATATAGCAAACAAAACAGTTGTTTGAATTCCACAAAATACAATTTACCCAATTTACAATTAGATAGATAGATAAATAGATTAGATAGCTTAGATATCTCTTCTCTATACATACATATAAATACCTATTACGCAATATTATATTATACATATATGTATACTTATCATAATACTCCTACATATCTAAATATAAATATTCTATTAATTCAAACACTACACAATATTTATTAGATACCTCTACATAGATAGATAGACTATTCTAACAATTTTAAATACAAGTTTATTATTGTTATCTATGATTCTTGTAAGAAAGACTGTGTTGATGATGATGATGATGATCATGGCTGGAGAGTGGGGAGAGACAAAATATTGAATACACCTCTCTAGATACATATACATACATACAAATATCGCCCTTTTGATTGAACAAGTATTGGAAATATTGGTAACGTAACAGTTACTATTAACACATTTCTGTTATCCTAATCATACAAATCAGATGTTATTTAGCCTCTCGATAGATCGATCCAATGTTTGTTTGGAAAACCTATTTATTTATTTATTATGTTGTTATTGTTTGCTTTATTATCCATGTTATATAGGTATACATACATACATACATACATACATACATATACCCTAAATGTATTATAATAATAAATAAATGAAATGAAATGAAATCAATAATAATATGTATGTGCTTTATTATTAAACAAGAAACATTTATAATATTCTATTCAGTACAACGTCAATATAATTAATACAAACAAACAAACAAACAGACAAGCCAGCAATTTAATTTTTAAGGCTTCCAATTTGGATTAGCATGAATTAAAATCTTGATAGGATTACCTTCACCACTTTTTGCTATATTAAAAGCATTTACAGTATCTTCCATTTTATAATGATGTGTTATTAATGATTTAACATTAACTTTACCACTTCGCACCATTTCAATTGATGTTGGATAACTACAATAATAAATAAAATCAATAAACTATTTTTGTTTTCGTTATTTTTTCTTTTGAAAACATAAACAATTAAGTATACCTCCTTAATTGATATATTTAATCTGGTTATCTCCTATTGTATACTTACTCATTACAATAACGGAAAACACCTCTAATATCAACTTCTCTAATTAACGCACTTGCTAATGGTATTGTGACTTCGAATTTCCCCATACCAACTAATGTGACAACACCCCCAGTTTTTGTTACTTGAACTGCAACACGAATTGATGATTCAGCACCAGAACAATCAATACTAACATTTGGTTCTTCATTTAATAATAATTTAATTTTATTAATGATATCTTGTTCGGACATATTTTTTTCAATCTTCAAAACACAATCAACACCCAATTCTTTGGCTTTATCTAGTTTCACATCGAGCACATCAGTGATGAGAATTTTCGATGCACCCATAGCTCTAGCTGCTAACATTGTTACAAGACCAATTGGACCAGCACCAAAAATTGCAACAACATCACCAATTTTCATATCAGACCGTTTACATGCATGTACACCAACAGATAATGGTTCCATTAATGCACCCTCTTCAAGGCTCATATTGTCAGGTAATCTAGAAGACAACGATTATTATTATTATTATTATTATTATTAGTATTATTGGTTTTGATTTCATTTACTTGTAACAAAAATCAGCATCATGGACATAATAACGTGATAAATTACCATCAATTGGTGGTGTTGCACAGAATACCATCTCTGGACATAAATGGTATTTACCACCTTTACAATAATCACATAAACGACAACCAACACCAGGTTCAATAGCTACACGGTCACCTCTTTTTAGATTTTTAACGTTTTCACCAACTTGAACAACTGTACCAGATGCTTCATGACCTGTTCAAAATAGGCAAAATTCAAAATAAAAACCAATTATATACACACATATATAGTTAAATATTTATTAGTAGTAGTAATGGTAGTAGTAGTAGTAGTAGTAGTAGTAGTAGTAGTAGATCTGATAAAATAGAATGTCAAAAAACTTACCAATAATCATTGGTTTTTCAACAATAAATGGTCCAATACGACCATTAACTAAATAATGAACATCAGAACCACATATTCCAACAACTTCCATCTGCAGTAAGACTTCTAGAAATCATTAATTTTAATTGTTTTTAATTTACAATTCTTCTTTTCTGAATAACAAAACAAATATAACTTACGGTTATCTTTAGGTATAGGAATGGGGCGTTGTTCCTAAAAATTTATCACATATCGTTATTATTATTATTATTATTGCAAAATGAATTATTTTAAATTAATAAATAAATTACCAGTCGAATATCTTCAATTCCATATAAAACGGCAGTCAAATTATCGTTTCGTGGCATTTTTTTAATTGATTTTAAAAGCGTCGTCCGTTGTTTCTGTGTGTGCGTGTGTGTGTGTGTGTGTGTGTGGTGTGTAAGTCAATTTCCATATAAGTATAGATAAATATATTTATATACTTCTACTGCTTTATACCTGTTGCTGTGATGTGGTGGTAGTGGTGGTGATCAAAACGAATCTCCTATTATCTCAAAACAACCACATAATCAGGCCACTTTACATTTACAAACATCATTGATAAAAAAACTAACGTAATAATTTTTAAGGTCAAAATAATGATAATGTTTTTTTTTTAAATTTATTTAAAACGATAATTAATTATAATGATCGTTATAAGAAATTCCGAAATTTCCTACTGAATAGATGAGATAAGAGTTGACAGGAATCCAGCATCAAAATTCCCACATTTAACATTGGATTGTTGATATTTCGTCTTTCCAATCAGCATTTGTATGGATTAAGATCTTGATCGGATCACCTTTACCATTTTTAGCTATTTCAAATGCTTCAACAGTATCTTCGATCTTAAAATGATGTGTAATTAATGATTTAACATTAACTTTACCACTTCGAACCATTTCTATTGCAATTGGATAACTGGCAAGTAGATAATTATATAATTAGAAAAGCAAAACAAATTAAATTTAGAGATCAATCAATCAATCAATCAATCAATCAATCAATATGTGTATAGTCACATTTCTTACTCATTATTATAACGGAAAACGCCTCTAATATCGACTTCTTTAATTATGAATGCACTATTTAATGGTATTGTCATTTCTGGTTTACCAATACCGATAAGGATAATTCTGCCAGCTGCTTTTGTAATTTGTACAGCTATACGAACACATTGTGCAGCACCGGTAGCTTCTAAAGTGATTGTGGGCTCCTCATTATTTAGTAGTGTTTTGATTTTTCCAATAATCTCCAATTCATCCATTGTATTTGTGATCTTTAAAACACAATCAGCACCCATTTGTTTGGCTTTTTCCAAACGATGCTCAATCATATCAATAATTATAACTTTAGAAGCACCCATAGCTTTTGCTGTTAATAATGATACTAATCCAATTGGACCAGCACCTAAAATTAAAACAGTAGAACCAATACGGACGTTAGCTCTTTTACAAGCATGTACACCAACAGATAATGGTTCCATTAGTGCACCTTCTTCAAAATCCATATTATTAGGTAATCTAGAAAACAACGATTATTATTATTATTGTTATCAGAGCTGTATTAATTAGGTGCCACTTTATTTAAGTATAAGATTAGTTATTAGTATATATGGTACGTAATCTAGGTATGTAAATAGGTATACTTGTGACAGAAATCAGCATCATGTATATAATAACGTGTTAAATTCCCATCAATTGGTGGTGTAGCACAGAATACCATCTTACCACATTGATGATAATTGCCAGATTTACAATAATCACAAATGCGGCATGTTATACCAGGTTCAATAGCGACACGATCACCAACCTTCAATTTCTTTACATTCCTACCAATTTGTATTACTGTACCGGAAGCTTCATGACCTATAACCATTGGTTTCTCAACAATAAATGGTCCAATACGACCATTAACTAAATAATGAACATCAGAACCACATATTCCAACAACTTGGATACGAAGAAGTACCTCTAACAACAAAATTTTAATTAGAAATGGAGTGTATATAAATTACTTTTACTTACGATTATCATTGGGTACTGGTATAGGTCTTTGCTTCTGGAAAAATATTATTTATATATTACACCAGCTACATAGCGTAGTATTGATTTGTTATAAAAAATATTTACCAAACGCATATCATTGATGCCGTACAAAACAGCAGTAAGATTATCAATTGGTGGTGGAGGCATTTTATAAGACATCATTGACTCTAGACAATTTTATAAGAATTTAGTGCCACTCTTATATGTATAGATAGATACAAGAGAAGACAATCAATCATTGAATGCATTATATAGAAATATTTAAATATCTCTTTGTTTAGTTTGTTTAAAAAAAAAACAACAAAGATATTCAGAATCATTAATGAAAATTATATCCCATGTAAAAGATAAAATTTTATGATATTGCATCTATTATTAAAGCAATTAAAAATAAAAGAAAAAAACAAAACTGATAATCCTTTATCTATGGACAATTTGGAAAATAACAAGCATTAGATAACAATAATAATAATAAAATAATCATTTTCTATATTGATTGATGAATTTATAAATAACTTTGTTTGTTAAATTTGAAATCTATGGAAAAGTACAACAATATGCTTATCATTAATTTTATCAACAATTTATTTATATAGAAGTAAGTGGATTCACGAGAATATGGTTTTTAATTTCTTTTTCTTGCTTCATTTGATACTTTATTAATATGATTTTAAGACATAAATATTACATAATATATATATATAGATATAGATACATTTAAAATACAATGGTTCTCTCTAAATCTATTACATTAAATTCTTCTTAAATACAATAATTGAGTTGAACAATCAATAAATCAATTAATGAATCAATCAACAAAAATCATTATTAACAGCAAAAGTTAACAAGACTATCAGATAAAAGCTTTTTCTCCAATTAATATTAGACTTGATTGATTGATTAATTAATTAATTAATGATGATGATGATGATGATTGAGTAGGCTTTCGCGACCTGGTAACTGACGCACTTTCATGCTACCATCAGCACCACAAGAGAATAAACGTGCATGTGAATCTATATGTAATTGTGTAACACCCTGACCAATATTTTTAAAGAAACTACTACGTGCATGTTCTTGTGGTAATGATAATAACACATTTGGTACAGCCACACCCCAAATCTAAAAACAACAAAAAAAAAACAGATAGAATCATCATTTTTATAGTTTACTATATTATTAATTAATATATATATATACTTTTATATCTCCATCTGCTGATCCAGTAGCAAAGTAATCTTCATGTGGATCAATTGCTATACATTTAACAGCACTACTGTCATATGCTGTAAATTTATGACGAATTGTTCGACTACGTACATCAATTAAACAAACATCACCACGTTTACCAGCCGATATTAATACTTGATGTTGTGGTGCAAATACTAAACTACTAGCACCTTGATCATGGCATGTAAATGCAACTACTAATGCTTTACCATGTGGTAGAATTGAATCCCATATACATACATTTTTACTTTCTGAACTATGTCCAGCTATATGGAATAGATTTAAATAACAAAAAATTAAAAAAACAACAACAACAAAATTGTGAATAAATCAATGTAAGTAAATACCTGTGGCCAATAGACTGCATGAACCTAAGAATACGAAATCGCTAATGCCTTTATTATGACATTGAAAAGTCTAGAAAAAGAAAATAAACGACAATAAACACAATTGTGGTGATTATTGGTTGGTTAATCTCTTTAAAAGAGAAATTTTATGGAATGTCTTACGAAAAATGGACGAGTTGCATTTGCACTTAATCCAACTTGGAATAAACTTAAATTACCATCTGAATCAGCCACACCAAATTTATTACCGTGTTGTGAGAAACGTACACGTGTTACTTTTGCATATGTTCCTGGTGGACGTGGTGTAGCTACTGGTTGTTGATGACCCCATTCCCATAATTGTACAGAACCATCCTGGCCACCAGTTAGATCTGTTAACGTAATTTTTTGGTTGAATTGTACTTATATAAGAAATCAAATATCAACAACTTACATAACGGAAGTAGAGGATGCGATGTTATTCTTCTTATACCATCAATTTTATGTTTCAACACCTAAAACATATAAAACTTAATAAATAAATGTAATAATCGTGACTCAAAATTATTGTATAAATTAATGAATAGCACGCATGCATATTGTTGTTGTTGTTGTTGATATTGCTTAGGCAGTTAGATTTCTTTAAAATCTTCTCTTTACAAAGATGAAAAACTATTTCTACATTTAACGATAAGATTTAAGTCCTGCTGGTTGTTCTTCAAATTACACACAAGTGTCATCTAGCTATTCTTATTAAAAGAAGTTCTTATAATAAAGGAACTTTATTATTTCAACCATAAGTGGGTACATTTAAAAGTGTGTTCATGTATGTCAGTGTGTGTGTGTGTGTGTGTATATAAAATATGTGTGAAGAACAACAACTGGATTAGATCAGAATTCCACGATCTTATGGAAAAATATATTTATATAAAAACATGCATTGCCAATGTATTACTGGTTGCCCTATTAAGTGTTCTAGCATATATATATATATATATATATATATATATATATATATATATATATATTTCATTTAATTTTTTTTCCATTGTTTTCTTATAAATAGTACAAAAATATATACTGTAGAATGCATGCACCTAAACGGAATAACAATTAAAACAAATCAAAACTAAGTACGACAAACAGGAAACAAGCAATAAAAAGTTGATAAAGAGCAGTGTTAGAGAAACACACACCGGTCGAAGCATATGAGCCGACCGAAGCAGAACCAAGTGGACAAAATTGGCATCATGACACCCTGGGAAGGTTAACCCCTTCATCTATACAAATACACACATACACAACAAAAATCACAAACTCTCAATTATTATAATTATTATTTGAAAAATAAAGTAACATAGATGAGAAAAAAAAGCATGATAATGTACTAATTTACCGTCAATTTCCAGTTAAAAATAAAAATTATTTTTAATTGAAGAAAATTAATGATGATGATTATTATTATTATTATTATTATTATGATTATTATTAATGATCCCTTTTCCTTACTGATTTATTATGTTTTATCAATTTAAAATATAATTTCTCTTTTTTGTAAAACTCACCACACTAGCACCACGTCCACTTTGACTAGCAATACCCGTTTGGGGTGTTGTACCGCCAGATTGTTGTGCTGTTCCATCTTTATTTCTATCGCCAGTACTTTGTATAACTAAAAATGGTGGTACACTAGGATCTGGTATATCTTTCGTTAAATTCAATATATCTAATTCACATTCATCTTCTAACCATGCTGGTAATTCTAATAATAATGATATATCCATTTCATGTAGTTCACGTGGTGTTGCTACAACAATCAAACCAGTATTCACTTGATTCAAACTAAATGCAGCAATTGAATCTTGTTCTTTATGTATAATTCGGACTGGTTCAGGTGTTGCTAATGCTTCTGGATGTGGCAATAGTTCTTCAATATCGATATTGGCCATTGAACGACGTTTACCAAATACAGCACGTATAAAAATGTCTTGTACACATTCTTGATGTACTAAATATATCCATAAACGTTTTGCTGTATTTGCTGAACATTTATGACTGAATGGTGTATTATGTGGTTCTAATAATTGACGATATTTTTGTATAGGTGGTCCACCACCAATTGTACTCTCAACAAAACAACCAGGTATATATTCAGATGGTGCTTGGCGGCAATCTAATTCTTTACGGAATGTATCCTGCCATTTTGTTAAACGCCGTAAACATGAATGTATCAATGGACTAGCTACTGGTAATTCATTCATTTCTAAACCAGCAACAGATAAGAAATCAATTAAACGATTCTGGATAATTCGTAAAGTTGCTAATTTTATAATTAACCAAGAATACGAATTTGGATTAGAATGTTCATTGTTAACAATAGTAGCAGTTGTAGTACGTGCGATTGGTACTGATGTATCAAATACATCTTCATCTGCACTATCTGATTCATCATAATCATTATTAGACAGATCACCATCACCACCACCACCACCACCATCATCATCATCATCATCACCATCATCATCATCATCATCATCATTATTATCATAATCGTCAATAGCATTATTATCATTAAAATTAGAACTGGCTTCAGGCTATATATCATATATAAAAGAATAAAAACATTATTATTATTATTATTATTATTATTAAAGAAGAATTAAAATTAATACTTTTGTTAATAAATAAGCTAAGATACTCATTTCTGGTGGTACAAATTGTTCTCTATAAGTTGGTTTATCTTCTTTCATTTGTGATGGTTGATGTCCTAATAATTTAGCATTTAAACGGTTACGTTGTCGATTCAACCACATTGATGCAGCACCACCACCACCACCACCACCATTTTCTTCACTTGATGTACTTTCATTAATTGTTTGATTATTAGTAGTAGCAGTACTAGCAGTGCGTAATAATTTCTTAGTACCACCACCAAATAATTTACCCCATATATCTTGATTAAATTGATGGCCAGTTACATGATATAATATAACACAATCATATGTACACAAGCCATATAAAACTAATGCTAAATAAGTTGCTGTAAATGCTTCACATAAAAGCACTGTTAATCTTGGTGTATCTTCATCCTTTTCACGTGCCAATAATGAACGTAAACTTGTAACACCTGGCCATTTTGATGGTAATGTAGTGATTTGTTGTTGTTGTTGTTGATGATGTTGATGTTGTTGTTGTTGTTGATTGTCATTTGTTGTTGATAATTTACGTCGACGACCAACTAAATATGTTGAGAAAATCTCTTGACAATCTTGTTGTACATTACTTTTAAATGTATCAGAATCACATAATGATTGATAAATACAAGCTGATAAAGCTATTGCTAAATCACGTAAATTTAATAATTGCGTTTGGCTTGTATTTGGTTTTGGTAATTCCACCATCTGTGAAAATATTTAGTAATTATTTAAAAATGAAATTAAAAAATTAAATAAATAAAACAATACCGTTTCAAGCATATCATGACAAAGACATTGTAGATATCGTATAGGATCAGCAATAACAGTTTTACTACTAGCAACACTAGCTGCCAATAATGGTAAACTGGTAGGGAATGGTAATGGACTTAATAATTGTTGATGTGTTTTCTCTTGTTGTAATTCTTGTAATAATAAAACTAATTCCATCCGTACTGATGCTAAACCACCAGTAGCACCATGTAACGAACAATAACTTAATAATGTTCTTAATAATGTTTCATTAGCACGTAGCCAACGTTTACGTTTAGCAGCACGATGTACTTTTGCTTCAAAGTCTAATTTTTCTTGTATTAAAATTTCATGTAATGTTGGTCGTGTTGTTGGTGTTGTTGTTGTTGTTGTTGCACAATCAATAATTGAATTTTCTAATTCTATTTCTGTTGTATCTAAATCTGTTAAATCCATTATATCCGTTGTTGAATAATTACATAATTCTCTTAATGCTTCTACTTCTTTCTCTAACCATATATATAATTGATAACGTAATTGTCCACCTAATACACACATACACACACATAGACAGAGATGAAAACATTATATAAAAAGGATTTCAATAATAATTACCGTCAACTTCAAAACCAGTGGCTAATGTTGACAATTCTTCCATTAAAATTTTCAAACAAGCTACAAATTTTAATTGTTGTGCCATTATATCTATTTGTTGCTGTTGTTGTTGATTTGAATCATCTTCATCTTCATGTAAATTTTGATCACATTTCATTATTAAAGCATCACCACCACCACCACCACCACCACCATCACCACAATCATCATCTGAATCTTCATTATCATTTTCATCATCACTCCATTTCAAAACTAAATCATCTGTCCGTGTAGTTAATTGTGATGCCGGTGTACTCCAATCACAATCACCAGCTGATTCATTAATTTGTGATTTACTATCCCATGATAATATACCTGTACTAATTTGATTATCTGATATTTTCTCTGTCGCTGATGATACTACTATTAAAACATTTAATTTAAATTTAATATAATTACTAATTTATATATACACTATATATATAATAATAAATACATACTTGATGTTGATTTTTGATGATTAATATTATTATCAGTAGTAGTAGTAGTAGTAGTAGTAGTAACATGTGGTAATTTTGATAAAACTTCTAATGCTAATGCTGGACAACCAGCACGGAAATGTCCATGTGCTGTAGCGAAATACAATTGTCGTTCTAATGGTGTTATAGTTTCTTCAACAATTCCTTTACGTTGTTGTCCAGTTAATATTGTTGTTGTTGATATTGCAGCAACATATTGTCGTTTAATTAATAATGGATGTGTACGTAAATAAACATAAAAATTAAATACATTAGGATCAGCTTCTTTCGTTTCTTTTGTGTCATCATCGTCATGTGCCGGATGTTGTGTACCAGCATTGCCAATTAATAATGTATTTAATGCATCTTGATATTGTTTCAATGACCAGAATGCCATTGAACGTAAGAATGGATCAGGATGTGCTTTTGTTATATCTTGATGATGATGATGATTATTATTATTATTATTACTACTACTAACATCATCATCATGAGCATCATCATCATCATCATTATTATTATCACATCCTAAAATCTCATCATATAATAATTGTTTAAAACTATTACCATTATCATTTTCATATAAACGTACAATAATAATTGCCAATTGTATATCTTGTAAACGATGTAAACAAACTTCTATGGCATCTTTTAAATTGCCAGCTAATAGAAAGAATGCAGCCGCATGATCGAAACGTTGTTTACCTAATAAAGCATAAGCATTCTTTAAGGCTGCTTTACGCCAACGATCTTCTTGGAAATTATTCGAAAAGAATTGTGTCATTTTCTCATCACGTTTTGAACGATATAAACCCCATAATAAGCTTTTTTTATTCATTGCCAAATAATATAAAGCAGCATCCATTGGATCTTGTTTTTGTTGATATGAAGCTTTTGCTAATACTTGTACACATTGTTTTAATAAATTCAAATTACGTATCCACCAGCCAATACCTAATTCCCTTAATAATGGCCATGTTGGTTCACCTTTTCCATAACTCGGTATTAGATTTAATAATTCTTCTTGATTTTCCGAATGATAAGCCCATGCTAGATTATTTGTGCCGACACCTTGCTTTTGAAATTGTGCCCTTTGTACTAATGGTAAACATCTTAATAGATAACTATAATGTTTCATTGATAAGAGAAATCTTAAACCGCAATCATCTAAATTATCAGTAATTGATATTTGTTCATTTTGTTGTCCACCACCATTATTACTACCACTTTCAATTTTTAAATTCTCTTTCGCTATTGTTGCTGATTTGGTTGAATCAATTAGAAAACGTTCAGCCAAATCAATATTACATGTTGATACAGTATCAGCTAATGCTAATAAATGCATTTGATCTAAACTTGATAAGCCAGGTAAATGCATATGTGTTAATAAACGTGACAAGATGCGTCCTTGTTTTGGTGTGAAATGTGTCAAATTAATTAAATTACGTTCAGATTGACGACGATTACGTTTCTGTTGATGATCTAAATGTGATATTTCTTGATCATCTAATAATGTATCTAATGTGTCTTCTTCCATTATTATATTATTATCAAATAAATCTTTATAATCATTTATATCTTCTTGATTAATTATTGCTGATTGTTCTTTATCAGCTTGTAATAATGTCCATAATGGTAATGGTGGTATATTATTAATTTCATCATAATCTAAACCACCAATTTCACCAATACTAGCACGATGTTCTGGACTACCAGCTGGATAACTTACTGATAATGTTCTAGCTCTAGCCCATCCTTGGAAATCTTCTGGTGGTGAATCTTGATGATGATTATTATTATTATTATTACCACCAGCACCAGTACCAGTACCAGCACCACCACCACCACCACCACCAGCACCAGCACCACAGCTACTACTACTTCCACCACCACCACCACCACCACCACCAACAATACTACCACCAATACATTTAACTAAATGTGATAAGATAGCTTTAACCCAACGTATTTTACCACTATTCAATAATTCCATTAATTGCTTTGGATGATATTGTGGTAATACAGGGCAAGCTATACGTGATGCTTCAAATAAACCATAATCAGGCATATAATCAATATTTGTTGTATCTTTATTTGTACGTTTACGATCTAAAATTTGTAGATTGACCGAACTAATACGTCCTAATGTTGGTATTGCTGCTAATTTACGTTGATTCTCTTGTGTTAATGTACGAAAATCAACATTACTATTACGATTGTTAATATCATTATTTTGATCATTATTAATTATATGAATTGTTGTTGTTTGTTGTTGATTTTGCGGTTTCCATTGTGTATAAACATGCATTTCTGAATCCATACCAACAACTAAAATACCATCACGTACCCAACTAATATGCATTGGTAATGCTGGTAGGCCATCAGCTGTTTGTAATTCAATTTTACGTAATGTCATCCATTTAAAATCATCAACAAATAATGGTTGGGCTAATGAACTGGCTTTACGTAATATTGGACGATAATTGTTAATTGATTCTTTCATTGCTTTAACATTAGCTTGTGCCAAATCACTTGATAATGGTGTATATAACATTATTTTACTACCACATGCTACAGTTAATATATGTGAACCATCTTCATTCGATACCCAATCTAATTGTACTAAATGTTTTTGTGTTAATGGACATATATTACCCATTTCTGTTATTGATTTCCTTAATGATTGTAATGTTGTAAAACTTGGTACAGCTAATAATGTTGGTTTTATATTATTATTATTATTATTATTATTATTATTATTAATATGTGTTGTTGTTGTAGTTGTTGTTGTATCATTTATAACATTTAAATTATTTTGTCGATCATCATTTGAGAATGTATGTAATACTTCATTTATACGTTGTTTCTTTTTCAATGTTTTCGAATCATATAAATAACTTAAATCTAAATGTTTATCAATATTAATACGTGGTAAATGGATATTTTTCAAATGGATTATATCTTCAAGTACCCATTCAGTACCACCAGTTGATTCACATTCATAAATTGCCACACATAAATTAATAAATCTTGAGTCTGGATCATTCTTATTACTTGGACGTGTAAAACTTTTACCATATTTATATGCACATGCTAAACGTCCAGAATATGCTACACTAATATTTAATACTTGTCCATCAATCTGTATTGATGATTCCCTTAACATATTCCATTCTTTCCATATTTTACCTGTTTTATTAATCAATCCCCCATTATTATCATCATCATCATCATCATCATCTTGTAATAAATAATTGTTAAATTTTTGTAAATCTTTTTTATTATTATTTGAAACTGTCCAAAAACGTATAATACCATCACTACATGCTGTTACAAAACAATATGGTGCTAAGCATGCTGGATAAATTGATGCTGAACTTAAATGGCCAGCAGCTGGTGTTGCATGTACAATTTCAACACTATCCGGTATTGGTAAGATTTGTTTGATTTCTTTTTTTACTTTAATATTAATATGTGGACAATTCATTTTATTTTGTTGTTGTTGTTGTGGTTGTTGATGCTGTTGTTGTTGTTGTTGTTGTTTATTTAAATTTAATGATTCTAAACTATTTTTACGTGATATCATATCATTCAATTCATCTTGTATTAAATTACAATCAGGTACATACATCTGACTACCAGTTAATGTTGTTAAATCACTCTCATTTGAAGCTATTGTTAATTTCCACATATGTATTATTGTATTTTGTTCAGTACAATCTAATAAAACTATATAAAATGGTTCTTCAAATATTGCAGTTTGTTGTAAATCAACCATAGCATCATGTTCTGATAAATTAACATTCTGAGTAATATTATTATTACTAATAGTAGTAGTAGTAGTAGTAGTAGTACCATTACCACCACCAACACCACCACTACCACCACCACTACTACTACTACTACTACGTTGTCCTGTTATTAATTGTTCTTGATAAACATGTAAAAATGTTGTATGTTGCCATTTTATAGCTTCAGATATTGTTTCCAATTGTATTATACAACCAGGACGTGATGTACTTTGTTGTGATACAATATTTATATTTTCTAAAATACTCTCTTGATTCAATGATGATGACATATCTGATATTGATTCATCATTATCAATTAAATTATTAATGTCGTGTTGTTGCTTAAATGATAAATCAGCTAATAATGTACGTGCATCAATTACAGCTTGATATACACGTAAACAATGCCCATCTGATGCAACAAAACATGCACTTGGTGAATTTGATGAATTACCTAATGTACTTGATGGTAATAGTGTTGGTATCCATGCTACATTACTAAATGCTGATTGTTCTGGTGAACTTATACGTGCCAATTCACATATACCACCAGATTTTGATAATGGCCCCACAGCATCCACTTTCCATAATATCAATTCACTACAAAAACCCTAAAAAGAAATGAAATTTAAAAAAATAACGCCAACAATAACAACAAAAATTACTCTTGTCTGATTCTTATTTTGTTCAATAATATTATGATGACTTGTTGTTAATAATAATGGTAAAACTGGATGGCATGTGATATCATTAACACGAAAACGATGTCCAGATGCACGACTACGATGACCAATACTTAAGACTTGTGTAAATTTACTTTTATCAGCAAATGTTAATTCCCATAAATTTAATGTACCATTATCATGTTTTGTTACTAATGAAACTGTCGGTGATGTTTCATTAGTCTGTTCTTCTTGTGTTGATTGAATCTATAAAATAACATTTATTACACTATTATTTATTAGGCTATTGAAAACTTGTATAATTTGTGTATATCAACAAAAAAAGTACATGTGTGTGTACCATACGATATTACTGATTGATTGCAATGTATTGTTGGTTGCATACCACACATTAAATTTGCAATCCTATATAATAAAAGCAATTAGAAAAAGAAACGAACAATAATTACTTCAACAACATTCGGATTATTTTCATCTTCTTCTTTAACACTTGGTAAATTATTGGTGCCATCTCGGATTGCACCTTTTACTAAATGTTTGATTAATGGTGCAGCACTGTACAAACTGACAGTTGTCGACATACTCATTGAATCACCTAATGGGAATGCGGATGGTATACGTGTTGAAAATGAGACTTGTGCTTGCCGAAATGAACCTGGATGATATTCATCTAGCCATTCTACAACCCATATAAGGTAACTACCATCTACCGGATGAATACTGAATAATAAATCAGGACTATGATGCCAATCTCTTAATAATGTTTCAATACGTGCATCAAGTCCATCTGAACTACCAGATTCTATCAATGGTTCATCACTATTATTATTATTATGTTCTTCATTATTATTTGGATTTTCCACAATACGTCTTGTTAATTCTTCCAATAAAGATTCAGCTTGTAGACTAAAATGCATCTCTTTATTATCCAACCAATGTAAAACAAAAGCCGGCCGTGGATTACAGAAACTAATACTTGGCACCAATGGTATATCAGTTTCTGCATTAACTGATGCAGCCAAATGGAAATGTAAACCAGGAGTTATTCCTATGAAATATATTATATACATTTATAAGATAAACATAAATAAATAAAAATACCAGTTCCATGATAGCCATACGAATGGAAATCGTGAACACTATACGTTGATGGTAATGTTGGTATTGGTGGTGATGAAAATCCAACACCATGTGTTTGATTTTTAGCATGACGACGTATATGGAAACAAGCCCTAACAACAAAAACAATTAATTTCATTTTGTTTAATAATTAAATTGAAACAAAAAATACCACCGCAAACCCCATGTAATACAATTAGAACGTTGAGTGCTCAATCTTATAGATAGAGCATATTATTCTAACAGGGCTAGGGTTTACGGTTCTTGAAAATATTTGTCAAATATTACTTCATATGTTTTAAACGTTGCATAAATCGATGTTTATGACGATGTGTACGAAATTTCGGATGATGTGCTTGTGGATCCAATTGTGATAAATTGATTAAACCATCTTCTGGTAATACAGTTTCAACCCATAAACGACATATATTGTCTTTACAAGATGTTACCAACATATTGGAAACAGATCCCCTAGAAAATTTATTAATTTATCATTTACTTATTTTTTGTTTATTGATAAACACAACAAATGAATAAAAATCTTACTTTGGCATGTATTTACTAGTAGTACGCCATGCTAAATGTGTAACAGCACGTGGATGTGCAATATAAACAAACCCATATTCAAGTTCCATGGGTCCATCTGTACTTTTTGATGTGAAAAGAACTTCAAAGATATTATTAATTATTAAATAATCATTTTCTATTTGATTTTTTTTTTTTTTAATATATGTTGTAACTTACAATGTTTGTTTTCATACCAAATTTTCACTAATCGATCATTCTCGCCACATGTAGCAAATAAAGTTCCATCAGGACTAAATGCTAAATGTTGAACAGGAACTGCTGTATTTGCTTTCCATACACATTGCCATGATTGTTGTTCTTGTTCTATTATTATTATTACAATTATATTTGTATAGAATATTTCAATGTATTATTCAATGTATTATTATTACCTTGAGGACGATCTGGTTCATCTAGTAAATCACCATTTTCATTATTCTCACCACCACCTAATGTAAATGTAACTGGATTATGATCATCTTCTATTGGCTGTGTTTTTAAATGCCATAATTGCACCAATGTACCAGCTGTTAATAGACGTGTACCTTCTAAATTCCAACTTAAAGCTCGTATAGATGATCCACTCTTTAACGTACCAGTTTGTACCCATCTATAATCTAAGCCCTATTTAATTATATGTTTATTAAATACAATTGTTATTAAATTGATTCAATTATATCAAATTTACATGTTGTGAATTATTATGGATTAAAGGTGTTGGTTCATAGATACAAACACTATCATCATAAGCTGCTGCAATTTTTCCTGTATCACTTGAACAATCAATGGAATTAATCCGGATATAATCATGTATAGCGCCTGGTATTATTTGTACACGTTCAAATGTTGACGCTAATATAACAATATTACATCCAGCTGCATACGCCTAATTAAAATAATAATAATAATAATAATAATAATAATAATGGTGATACGTAAACGGGGGGAAAAAAACACAATTGTAGTAAATCTTACCGTAAATGGCACACCTTCTACACTACCCACAGCAAAGCATTTATCACCAGCATTACAAGCACCACTAACAATTTGATGTAAATTCATTGTTTTTCGTTAATGTTGTTATTTTATTCTCTTTTTAACAATAAAGATTCTTAACAAAAATTATCGATCTACTCTAAAATTTTTATTCTATTTTATAATAAAGTGACACATTTTAAGGACAAATCAATTTGTCGCTTTTTAACGATTAATTAGGAACAGGGTTTTGACAGACAAATCAGCTGATCTTATATGCGCATAACACATTTAGGCAACTAACATGACATCACAACATAAACGTACTATGCAACTAACAATACATAAACAGTAACTTTCCCCCGCACAATAGATATGCATACATGATCCGGGGTACTATAGAGTGTATACACTCCATACAGGGAACAGTCAATAAAGATGTGGAACTCTAGGTTTTTAACAAAGACATTAAATTGATAGGAGAACTATAGAGGAACAATAATGAGAGGTAGGAGACTTATGAATGACTTAAACATTAACAAAATCTAACTCTATTAATCATCATTCAAACAGGAGAATGAAAATGTATCCTGTCGACTACTAATTCGAGGACCAAAATGCTGCTGCACAGCATGTAGCACGTAGCAGATTTTCAATTGAAAAGACTCTAGAAACATACTAGCAAGTTGAATTATGGCTTTTGGTATAAAATAATGCTAAATAGTGTAGCAATTTGAATAGCAACGATCCATTAGATTGTAACAATCCAAATGGATAGGCAATCATGAATACATCACTATTTAAAATGGATAATTAGCAATGGTTATAATTAGTTTAAGAGATTTTTAACACTTTACTTATTTTAATGGTAAGTAAATTGATCAATGATTATCACTGTACTAATTGATAATTAATTACCTTTCAAATTATCATACATATATATTATTAATATTATTATTATTTTTAAATCTAGTGTTTTTATGTTTGATCAATTTTTAGGTTGGCAATGCAAATATGGAGACATTTAGTGCTAGAATTTTGGAGTGGCAGCAGTGGTTTTTTTGTTTTTGACATTTGACAGAGGTAAATATAACCACAAAACAATATTATTTGTTTATTATATTAATTTCTCTTTATTTAGAACGCAAATAATGAAAATAATTGAATTACACAATATATAATGGAGCTGACACAATTTATAGTAATGAAAAACAATCCAGATCATCGTTTTCATCTTGAGAAATTCATCAAACATTTACAAGGTAACATTCATCATTGTACATCAATCTAATTCGTTTATTATACTAACATATCGATTATGGTGATGAATTTAACTGATTTTAGGTGTGTGTGATGTAGTAGGATCCATGAATTTACTCTAAGAATAAAAAAAACAGGAAAAGATTGTACTGGAATGTGGTGGTGACGTTGAAATGGATGGTGAATTGGTGACATCTCTAATTATATGGAATTTGTGTGAATATTTAGATGTGTGGTTTGAAAAATAACGACTCCATTTATATAACAATACTTATCTATGTATATAGAAAGAAAATAGCAAATGGAAGTGAATTACATAATGTTTGGACGACAATCGTCAGAGTTGGCATAATCATCTTGTGAAATTCATTAAACGTTTACAAGGTAACAATAATCATCGTAGTTGAATGTAAGTAAATCGTTTAATATCATAAAATATTTATTATATTAATGAATATTTGTAATTTTAGGTGTGTGTGATGTAGTAGGATCCATGGATTTTCATCAAACATTGGATAATAATGTATTGGAAGGTGAATTGGCATCCATTCATGTATAGGGCTAATTCTATGATGATTGTGTGAATATTTAAATGTGTAGTGATTGATTTAAGTGTAAGTACGACTTATAGAATTACTAAAGAGTAAATCAGTGATAAATTTAATTAGAATAGATCAAAATCAGTATTATTAATGTTATTAAAATCTCCATAGGAAAACGAAAAACTGGAATCCGAACGCTATCTATTCAAGAATGTCCAAAGTAAGACACATGGTTCAGCACATCGTGGAGAGATGTCGCTATGTGTAATTGTTGAAATTTTTTAAGAAATACTTGGATTAATTTGAAATTAATTCTTTGGATGAAAATTGGATCTTTGGCAGTTGTTGTTGTTGTTTGTTTTGGCAGTGATGGTTACTGTATGGATTAAATACCGTTAACAATTGAAAAATATATTCACATTGAACCAGATTGGTTGTGTATGTATGCGTATGTATGTTTGTGGTTTAAATTTAGAATGAATAGATTTCATAATTTTTCAATTTAATTTCTAGATTAACACCATCTTCATCTTCATTGGAATTATTTCATGGCTTGGCTTCTGGTATTGAATTTCAATAAAATAAGAATATGTAAAATAGAAAACTATAGATGATTGATCTTGCTTGTATAATTAATTGTACATAGTAAGGCATGGAGCGATCGCTCTTTTAATTAATTCATATTGTTGTTGTTACTTGATAGAATATAATTGATGAATATTCTTCTAATTTTAGGTTTGTGTGATATAGCAGTAACCATGAATTGACTGGAAAATTGGATTATTTTGGATAGGAATAGGAATGTTAATTATGCTGCAGAGTGAACTGTGCTGGTGTTTGGTCGTTATAAACAACTTAAACAGTATGAATATTGATTGATGGTGTTATTGTTTTGAAATGTGTATAATTTAACATGGCCCCTGACTACATAATGTGGATCTACAAATGCTCGTACATAATTCAGCGGAAATATGTCCATAGATACAAGGGAATGGTTGATTAAATTGATAAAGGAACAATAATGAGAGGTAGAAGACTTATGGAAGACTTAAAAATTAACAAAATCTAACTCTGTTAATCATCATTCAAACAGGAGTGCGGATATACGAATGGAGGATGTTAACTGCTAATTCGAGGACCAAAATGCTGCACATCACGTAGCACGTAGCAGTTATTCAATTGAAATATGGAAAATACCAGCAATTTTAATGATGGCAGTTGGAATGCAACAAACCGAATGGGTAGGCAACCATAAATACATTAGTATTTAATTTTTAGGTTGGCAATGCAAATCTAAGGAAATTTAGTGACTAGAATTTTGGAGTGGCAGCAGTGGTTTTTTGTTTTTGACATTTGACAGAGGTAAATATAACCTCGAAACAATATTATTTATTTATTTTTATTAATTTCTCTTTATTTAGAACGCAAATAATGAAAATAATTGAATTACACAACATATAATGGAACTGGCACAATTCATAGTAAAGAAAAACAATCCAGATCATCGTTTTCATCTTGAGAAATTCATCAAACATTTACAAGGTAACATTCATCATTGTACATCAATCTAATTCGTTTATTATACTAACATATCGATTATGGTGATGAATATAACTGATTTTAGGTGTGTGTGATGTAGTAGGATCCATGAATTTACTCTAAGAATAAAAAAAACAGGAAAAGATTGTACTGGAATGTGGTGGTGATGTTGAAATGGATGGTGAAATGGTGGTACAGCTCTAATTATATGGAATTTGTGTGAATATTTAGATGTGTGGTTGGAAAAAAACGACTCCATTTATATAACAATACTTATCTATGTATTTAGAAAGAAAATAGCAAATGGAAGTGAATTACATAATGTTTGGACGACAATCGTCAGAGTTGGCATAATCATCTTGTGAAATTCATTAAACGTTTACAAGGTAACAATAATCATCGTAGTTGAATGTAAGTAAATCGTTTAATATCTTAAAATATTTATTATATTAATGAATATTTGTAATTTTAGGTGTGTGTGATGTAGTAGGATCCATGGATTTTCATCAAACATTGGATAATAATGTATTGGAAGGTGAATTGGTATCCATTCATGTATAGGGCTAATTCTATGATGATTGTGTGAATATTTAAATGTGTAGTGATTGATTTAAGTGTAAGTACGACTTATAGAATTACTAAAGAGTAAATCAGTGATAAATTTAATTAGAATAGATCAAAATCAGTATTATTATTAATGTTATTAAAATTTTCATAGGAAAACTAAAAACTGGAATGTCCAAACTAAGACACATGGTTCAGCACATCGTGGAGAGATGTCGCTGTATGTAATTTTTGGAATGTTTTTAAAAAATTGTTCATATTTTAAAATGGGGAACATTTCATATGATTATTAATTGTATTTGTCGTTGTAGGTTGATGGACAATTACGAAATAATGAATAATTATTCAAATATGATGGAATCGGTATGGAATTCATTGCGAAACATTTGATGGAAACATTGAAAATTGTAACATTGTGATCATGTTTTGTTGTCTTGGTAATTATCAAACAGAATACTATTATTGATTACAATTTAGGAAATAAGTACAAGTTCTAAATTCAATGAACGCATGTAATTTATGCTTGCAGTAATTTAAGAATAATTCATGTATGAAAAGTGGATCATTTGCAGTTGTTGTTGTTGTTGTTGTTTTTGTTGTTGTTGCTGTTGTTTGGTTTGGTAGTGGTGGTTATTGTATGGATTAAATACTGTTAACAATTGAAAAATATTGTCACAATGAACAAAAGATTGGTTGTGTATGTATGTATGTATGTATGATGTATGTTTGTGGTTTAAATTTAGAATGAATAGATTTCATAATTTTTCAATTTAATTTCTAGATTAACACCATGTTCATCTTCATTGGAATTATTTCATGGCTTGGCTTCTGGTATTGAATTTCAATAAAATAAGAATATGTAAAATAGAAAACTATAGATGATTGATCTTGCTTGTATAATTAATTGTACATAGTAAGGCATGGAGCGATCGCTCTTTTAATTAATTCATATTGTTGTTGTTACTTGATAGAATATAATTGATGAATATTCTTCTAATTTTAGGTTTGTGTGATATAGCAGTAACCATGAATTGACTGGAAAATTGGATTATTTTGGATCGGAATACGAATGTTAATTAAGCTGCAGAGTGAACTGTGCTGGTGTTTGGTCGTTATAAACAACTTAAACAGTATGAATATTGATTGATGGTGTTATTGTTTTGAAATGTGTATAATTTAACATGGCCCCTGACTACATAATGTGGATCTACAAATGCTCGTACATAATTCAGCGGAAATATGTCCATAGATACAAGGGAATGGTTGATTAAATTGATAAAGCAACAATAATGAGAGGTAGAAGACTAATGGAAGACTTAAAAATTAACAAAATCTAACTCTGTTAATCATCATTCAAACAGGAGTGCGGATATACGAATGGAGGATGTTAACTGCTAATTCGAGGACCAAAATGCTGCACATCACATAGCGCGTAGCAGTTATTCAATTGAAATATGGAAAATACCAGCAATTTTAATGATGGCAGTTGGAATGCAACAACCGAATGGGTAGGCAACTATAAATACATTAGTATTTAATTTCTAGGTTGGCAATGCAAATCTAAGGAAATTTAGTGACTAGAATTTTGGAGTGGCAGCAGTGGTTTTTTGTTTTTGACATTTGACAGAGGTAAATATAACCACAAAACAATATTATTTGTTTATTATATTAATTTCTCTTTATTTAGAACGCAAATAATGAAAATAATTGAATTACACAATATATAATGGAACTGGCACAATTCATAGTAAAGAAAAACAATCCAGATCATCGTTTTCATCTTGTGAAATTCATCAAACATTTACAAGGTAACATTCATCATTGTACATCAATCTAATTCGTTTATTATACTAACATATCGATTATGGTGATGAATATGACTAATTTTAGGTGTGTGTGATGTAGTAGGATCCATAAATATACTAGGAATAAACAGGATAAGATTGTACTGGAATGCAGTGACGTTGATATGGACAATGAATTGGTCTCTATCAATGTATAACTGTAATTATATGGAATTTGTTTAATTATTGAGATGTGTGGTGATTGATTAAAATGTAAGTACAACTTAAATATTGAATAATTAATAAATAACTGTTAATTAGAGGAAAAATGAAAATCGAAATGCGATTGCCATCTAGTTGCAAACAATCAAACTGTGCTAATTACAGGTCTCTGTAATTGGATTTAAATTTACAGGTGTCTGTAATTTGATTTGAATTTATAGGTTTCTGTAATTTTGTAGGCATTACAGGTTACTGTAATTCTTAATTTTTTTATAGTTCAGCACTTTGTGTAAAGATGTCGCTGTATGTAATTGCTGCTTTTAAATTATTTTTTTTTGGTTTTTTGTTTTTTTTTATAATTTTTAATGGGGCACATTTCTCATTTTTGTTATTAATTGTATTTCTCAATGTAGGATGATGGACAATTAATTACAAAGTAATTAATAATTAATCAATATCATAATCGGTAATGGTGTTGAGTTGATTGATGGAAACATTGAACATTGTAAAATGGGGATCATGTTTTGTGTTAATAGTTATTATCAAACTGAAAACTGATTACAATTGTGGAGATGCAAGTCTAAAATTCATTGAATGCCTGTAATTTGTATAAATTAATTGTTTTTCCATTGTAGATTGATATGTGAAATAGCTAGCTAGCAGCGATTGTTGTAGAATAAATACGTTAACAATTGGACAATGTGTCACATGGACATATATGATTATATATGAATATATGACTGTTGTTTATGATTGGGTAGAAATGAATGATTGCATAATTTCAATTTAATTTCAGGTGACACCATCTTCATCTGCATTGGAACTATTTCATGGCTTGGCGTCTGGTACTAATTTCAATAAAAGCAGAATATTTCAAATAGACTACTATAGATGATGGATCTTGCTTGTATAGCTAATTGCACATAGCCAGGTATGGAGCGATCGCTGGTTGTAATTAATTCAATATTACTACAGGTACATGATAGAATATAATTGGAGTCGATTGGCCTTCCAATTTTAGCCTTGTGTGATATAACAGTAACCACGAGTTAATCTATTATTGTTGATTCTTCCTATGGATAGGAATAGCAATGTCAAGTATGTCTGCAGCCTGGAACTGTGCAAGCCCCTGGTCAATACATACAACTGAAACAGTATGACTATTGATTTGATGGTGTTATTGCTTTGATCATGTGGTAACTTAGCATGGCCCCTGACTACATGATGATGGTTCTATAATGCTGACAGAAATATGGAAATATGACCATAGATACAAGCGAATGGTTGATTAAATGGATAGAAGAACTATAGAGGAACAATAATGAGAGGTAGGAGACTTATGGAATGACTTAAAAATTAACAAAATCTAACTCTATTAATCATCATTCAAACAGGAGTGCAGATGACAAATGTATGCTGTTGACTACTAATTCGAGGACCAAAATGCTGCTGCACAGCATGTAGCACGTAGCAGATTATTCAATTGAAAAGACTCTAGAAACATACTAGCAAGTTTAATGATGGCAGTTGGAATGCAACAAACCTAATGGGTAGGCAACATAAATACGTTAGTAGCTAATTTTTAGGTTGGCAACGCATACATCTAAGGAAATTGTAGTGATCTAGAATTTTGGAGTAGGCAGTCAGTGGTTTCTTGTCTTTGACTATTTGACAGATGGTATAATATAACCACATAATAATATTATTTGTTTATTATATTAATTTACTCTTTATTTAGAATGCAAATAATGATAAATAATTGAATTACACATGCATATAATCGAACTGATACAATTCATAGTAAAGAGAAACAATCCAGATCATCGTTTTCATCTTGAAATTATCAAACATTTACAAGTAACATTCATCATTGTACATCAATCTAATTATTTATTATACTAACATATCAATTATGGTGATGAATATGACTAATTTTAGGTGTGTGTGATGTAGTAGGATCCATAAATATATAGGAATAAACAGGATAAGATTGTACTGGAATGCAGTGACGTTGATATGGACAATGAATTGGTCTCTATCAATGTATAACTGTAATTATATGGAATTTGTTTAATTATTGAGATGTGTGGTGATTGATTAAAATGTAAGTACAACTTAAATATTGAATAATTAATAAATAACTGTTAATTAGAGGAAAAATGAAAATCGAAATGCGATTGCCATCTAGTTGCAAACAATCAAACTGTGCTAATTACAGGTTTCTGTAATTGGATTTAAATTTACAGGTGTCTGTAATCTGATTTGAATTTACAGGTGTTTGTAATTTGATTTGAATTTACAGGTTTCTGTAATTTTGTAGGCATTACAGGTTACTGTACTTCTTAATTTTTTATAGTTCAGCACTTTGTGTAAAGATGGCGCTGTATGTAATTGCTGCTTTTAAATTATTTTTTTTGGTTTTTTGTTTTTTTTTTATATAATTTTTAATGGGGCACATTTCTCATTTTTGTTATTAATTGTATTTCTCAATGTAGGATGATGGACAATTAATTACAAAGTAATTAATAATTAATCATATCTAATGGTAATGGTGTTGAATTGATTGTGGAAACATTGAACATTGTAAAATGGGGATCATGTTTTGTGTTAATAGTTATTATCAAACTGAAAACTGATTACAATTGAGTAGATGCAAGTCTAAAATTCATTGAATGCCTGTAATTTGTATAAATTAATTGTTTTTCCATTGTAGATTGATATGTGAAATAGCTAGCTAGCAGCATTGTTGTAGAATAAATCGAAATGGCAATGGCAATGGCATATATAATAAGAAAATAACTGTTGTTTATGATGGGTAGAAATAATGATGAAATCAAAAAGGGAAATACTGCGAGACGACGACGTCGTGACAACTACATAAAAAGCAGAAATTTCAATCTACTACATAATGTGGATGTGAGCTTGCCTGCCAGGTTCGATGTGGTTGTATATCAATATTACTACAGGTACATTAGATAATTGGCATCGATTTGACCTTCCATTAGCCTTTGTTTAACAAACACAGTTAATCTATTATTGTTGTTCTTCCTATTATAGATACATCGAAGATGTCTGCAGCTGGTAGTCTCAATCATGTAGTGTACAGATCGATGATGCATGATGGTCCTTTGTGAATAAATGCGGAAACATGGCCATAGATACAAGGGAATGGTTGATTAAATTGATAGAAGAACTATAGAGGAACAATAATGAGAGGTAGAAGACTTAAAAATTAACAACATCTAACTAATATTAATAATATTTGCTTCTAGGCCATCATTATCCAATGAATTTTTTCTGGTTCTAAAATGTAGACCGACCAATGGAATGGAGTGGATATTTATTCGCAATTTTGGTAAATCATTATTCCTAATTAGAGTAGCTAATTAGCAAAGATCTGTAATCCAGATATAAATGTATCAAACCAATGGATAGGCAACCATAAATACACTACAATTTAATATGGAAAATACAATATAATGGAGCTGGCACAATTATTGAATAAAGAAGACCAATTTAAATCAGGTTATCGTATTGGGAAATTCACCAAACGTTTACAAGTTTAACAATCATCATCGTACATTGGATAATAATGTATTGGAAGGTGAATTGGTATCCATTTATGTATAGCGCTAATTCTATGATGATTGTGTGAATATTTAGATGTGTAGTGATTGATTTAAGTGTAAGTACGACTTATAGAATTACTAAACAGTAAATAAGTGATAAATTTAATTAGAATATAGATCAATCAGTATTATTACTATTAATGTTATTAAGATTTCCATAGGAAAATTAAAAACTGGAATCCGAACGCCATCTATTCAA
The DNA here is from genome assembly GCA_028455855.1 of Meloe dianella. Classification (NCBI taxonomy): domain Eukaryota; kingdom Metazoa; phylum Arthropoda; class Insecta; order Coleoptera; family Meloidae; genus Meloe; species Meloe dianella. The sequence goes on along the minus strand of JAPTHL010000055.1, from coordinate 42,190 downwards.
GAATGTCCAACGTAGATAAGACCATGTAATTTTGAAAACACTTGGTTCAGCAGATCGTGGTAATTTTTGATTATTTGTTTTTAAATTGTGTATAATTTAAAATGGGTAAGATTTTATATTATTATTAATTGTATTTCTCATTGTAGGTTGATTGATTGATGATGGACAAATACGAGATAATGAATAATTATTCAAATATGATGGAATTGGTAATTGAATTCAATTCATTATGAAACATTCGATGGAAACATTGAAAATCCTAAAATTGAGAGCATGTCTTGTTGTTGTTTTAGTAATATTATCAAACAGAATACTATTTATTATTGATTATAATTGAGAGTATATACAAGTTTAATATTGATTGATGATAATTGATGGATGAATTATGTATGAAAATTGTATCATTTGAAGTTGTCGCTGTTACTGTTGGTGTTTGTATTGATGGTGGTGGTGGTTTTTGTATGCTGTATTAGATACTGTTAAGAATGGTAATATGTATGTTACTGGCTTAACTATAGAATGAAGAGATTTCAAAATTGTTTTTTCATTTTCTAGATCAACACCATCTTCATCTTCATTGGAATGATGGCATGGCATGGCATGGCATGGCTTGGCTTGGCTTGGCTTGGCTTGGCTTGGCTTCAGCTGCTGCATTTCAATAAAGTAAGATTATCTAATGGAAAAAAAACTATTGATTGGTCATGGAGCGACCGCTCTTTCAATTCTTTTATATTGCCGCCTAATAGAATACAAGTGATGTATGTTTTTAAATAGTTTATAATTGATGTAGCGATCGCTCTTTTAATCATTTCATATTTTGCAATTGTGTATAGTTAGGGTATAGACAACCAACAATACACCAATAACATTGGAATCACTTGAATAGAAGCCTCTATTTGCTTGCATTGAATTTAAATCACAAGAAAACTTATAAATTTAGCAAAGAGTTGAATGTTTCAACTTTCTTTTTTAAATAATTTTGCGAACTGTAAAAGTCTATTTTCTCATCCATATATAGGATCGTTTCAGTTACGGATACCTTAACGAATTTCAATTTGTTTGTCACAAAAGGCATTAAGGCACATTTAACAGAACTGCCCATAAAAACTCACCCGCCGAGTGTCATAAAATAATCAGAGAGTAGATTTCTATGTCGAATTATGTGAATGTGACGGCTTGAACAGCGATCCCACTCTGTCTTTCAAACACATTCTGTATCGTTACGATCATTGACTTTATGAATAATAACCGGAGAGAATGAAAGAAACAAATCGCGAGAGAGAGAGAGAGGGATTGATGTATAGACAAGGAGAATAGAATAATTACATCGAATATTAGCGGACCAATTGAATAAAATATTCGAAGAAAGTTTGATTGGTTAGTGTTGCTGTTGATGTTGTTGCTTTGTTTTTATTCTAGTAGATTTAATTGATTTTATTGGGAAATTTGAATTGTTCTACATTTCTTATTGATTCAATTGTATTTATGATGTTTTTCATAATCATTTCCATCCCTTAGCTAGCCCTGTCTGCCATGAATCATTTATTTTATTATTTGTTTACATTCACCACATCAATTTGCATTTTTAATAGACGACTATACATTGTGTCACTGGAATTGTTCAAATAATAAAAATCAAATCTACTAACGACTAATTACTAATGACTTACTACTAATTACTAATGACTAACGACTAATTACTAATGACTAATTACTAATGACTAATGAGTCATTAGTACTTAGTCGTTAGTCATTAGTAGTTAGTCATTAGTCGTTAGTCATTAGTAGTTAGTCATTAGTAGTTAGTCATTAGTAGTAAGTTGTTAGTAATTAGTGGTTAGTCATTAGTAGTTACTTACAATTAGTCGTTAGTCATTAGTAGTTAGTCGTTAGTCATTAGTAATTAGTAGTTAGTAATTAGTAGTAAGTCGTTAGTCGTTAGTCATTAGTAATTAGTCATTAGTCGTTGAAAATTAATAGTTATCAATGACTAATTTTTAACGACTAATTACTAATGACAAACGACTAATTACCAATGACTAACGGCTAATTACTAACGACTAATTATTAATGACTAACTACTTATGACTTACTACTAATGACTAATGACTAACGACTAATGAGTCATTAGTTGTTAGTCATTAGTAATTAGTCGTTAGTAATTCGTCGTTAGCCATTAGTAATTAGTCATTAGTAGTAGGTCGTTAGTAATTAGTAGTTAGTTACAAGTAATTAGACGTTAGTCATTAGTAGTTGCTAAATTACTTACGACTAATTACTAATGACTTACTACTAATGAGTCATCAGTAATTGGTCGTTAGTCATTAGTCGTTAGTAATTAGTAGTTAGTAATTAGTAATTAATCATTAGTAATTAGTTGTTAGTCATTAGTCATTAGTAGTCAGTAATTAGTAGTTTTTCATTAGTAGTTAGTAATTAGTAGTTAATCATTAGTAATTAGTAGTTAGTCATTAGTCATTAGTAGTTAGTCATTAGTTGTTAGTCATTAGTCGTTAGTAATTAATAATTATCAATGACTAATTATTAACGACTATTTACTAATGACTAACGGCTAATGACTTACTACTAACGTCTAAATACTAATTACTAATGACTAACGGCTAATGACTTACTACTAACGTCTAAATACTAATTACTAATGACTAACGACTAATTATTAATGACTAATTACTAATGACTAACGACTAATTATTAATGACTAATTACTAATGACAAAAGACAAATTATTAATGACTAATTACTAATGACTAACTACCAACGACTAACTACTCATAACTAATGACTAACGACTAATGACTAATTTACTAACGACTAATTACTAATGACTAACGACTAATCACTAATGACTCATGACCTTTTACTCACTACTAACGACTAATGAGTAACGATTAATGACTCACTACTCACTACTAATTGTTACCTACTACTCACTAGGTACTAGCGACCAGTTAATAAAGATGTGGAACTCGTTGACATTTCCTTTGTTTTCGAACGAATATCGGATTTGGCCTTGTCCACAATCAGGATAATGGCGGCCGTTTTCCACTAAAAATCTAGAGTTCCACATCTTTATTAACTGATCCCTGCTAGCGACTAACTAATTGGATTATTTTGGATAGGAATTGGAATGTTGACATGGAGAGCGAACTGCTGATAATTAGTTATAAACAACATAAATTATATGGAAATTTATTGATTATTTAGATGTGTGGTGATGGATTTAGATGTAAGTACGACTTATAAAATTAATAATTAATGAATTAATGTTAAATTGAATTAATTTCACTGATCTCTATATATATATATATATATGGATAGGCAACCATGAATACATCACTATTTAAAATGGATAATTAGCAATGGTTATAATTAGTGGAAGAGATTTTTAACACTTTACTCATTTTAATGGTAAGTGAATTGATCGATGATTATCACTGTACTAATAGAAAATTAATTACTTTTGAAATTATCATACATATATATTATTAATATTATTATTATTATTTTCAAATCTAGTGTTTTTAGGTTTGATGAATTTTTAGGTTGGCAATGCAAATCTGGAGACATTTAGTGACTAGAATTTTGGAGTGGCAGCAGTGGTTTTTTGCTTTTGACATTTGACAGAGGTAAATATAACCTCAAAAAAATATTATTTATTTATTTTTATTAATTTCTCTTTATTTAGAACGCAAATAATGAAAATAATTGAATTATACAACATATAATGGAACTGGCACAATTCATAGTAAAGAGAAACAATCCAGATCATCGTTTTCATCTTGTGAAATTCATCAAACATTTACAAGGTAACATTCATCATTGTACAGCAATCTAATTCGTTTATTATACTAACATATCGATTATGGTGATGAATATGACTAATTTTAGGTGTGTGTGATGTAGTAGGATCCATAAATATACAGCAATAAACAGGATAAGATTGTACTGGAATGCAGTGACGTTGATATGGACAATGAATTGGTCTCTATCAATGTACAACTGTAATTATATGGAATTTGTTTAATTATTGAGATGTTTGGTGATTAATTGAAATGTAAGTACAACTTATATATTGAATAATTAATAAATAACTGTTAATTAGAGGAAAAATTAAAATCGAAATGCGATTGCCATCTAGTTGCAAACAATCAAACTGTGCTAATTACAGGTCTCTGTAAGAGGATTTAAATTTACAGGTGTCTGTAATTTGATTTGAATTTACAGGTTTCTGTAATTTTGTAGGCATTACAGGTTACTGTAATTCTCAAATTTTTTTTATAGTTCAGCACTTTGTGTAAAGATGGCGCTGTATGTAATTGCTGCTTTTAAATTATTTTTTTGGTTTTTTGTTTTTTTTTATATAATTTTTAATGGGGCACATTTCTCATTTTTGTTATTAATTGTATTTCTCAATGTAGGATGATGGACAATTAATTACAAAGTAATTAATAATTAATCATATCTAATGGTAATGGTGTTGAATTGATTGTGGAAACATTGAACATTGTAAAATGGGGATCATGTTTTGTGTTAATAGTTATTATCAAACTGAAAACTGATTACAATTGAGGAGATGCAAGTCTAAAATTCATTGAATGCCTGTAATTTGTATAAATTAATTGTTTTTCCATTGTAGATTGATATGTGAAATAGCTAGCTAGCAGCATTGTTGTAGAATAAATCGAAATGGCAATGGCAATGGCATTTATAATAAGAAAATAACTGTTGTTTATGATGGGTAGAAATAATGATGAAATCAAAAAGGGAAATACTGCGAGACGACGACGTCGTGACAACTACAAAAAGTGAGCCGTCACGGGACGCCTGGTAGATATGAAACATCGTGTTCTTATAAGTAATATGCATAGGAGCATTAAAAGCCATAAAAGGATATGCGCGTGTGGACTTCCACGATGTTGAAATTCAATCCTCAGAAAGTAGTTTATAACCCTAAACTTACCAAATGGACTGATCTTCTTTGATTGTAAAATTGTCATTATAACATTAATTAACTTGTTAAAATAAATAGCACATGTAACAGCATCGTTGTTAATTAATGAACTTTTTTGGATAAAATTTAGTTCTGATGCGATGAGATTTGGCATATTTCCTTTTCCTTCAGCTAATTTATGCAATAATGTTATTAAATCCGGCCACCCTATTTCATTTGCGCTTAGTGTCATGAATGCAGTTGGTTTCCCTAGCTGCCGAATCATTGCAAATAAATCTTTTTTCCTTGAAAACCAGTACCAAACTGAATTTGGTATCGTCCGTAGAAAAGCTAAATTGGACTCTATGCAATTATGAATATACTCTTCGGATTGAACTTGTTCCTTAGTTATATTGGTATTTGTACCGACATGTTTAAACGCAATTGTTAAACAGTCACGAACCCGCAGTCTCATTATCTTTACTGCCATATATAACAAATGATAGGGATCGACTCCTCGACGATCCTTACGCCGCAATTCACTAGATGCCATCATGAAAGGTGTAACTTTGACTGTATCCCTAAATTTTCTAAAGTGTCCCATATAAATACACGGAAATGATAGCTCTTCAGCATGCTCATCGTGACTACAACATGAGGAAAGCTATTGGGTGGTTGTAGGAATAGGAGAACAGGTTTGAATTTTGGGTAGATTGACATGGGATGATTTAACCTTTAATTAGATTTTTGATTCTCAATTAATTTAATTAATGAACGAATATTCTTCAAAAAGTGGTAGTGGTATTAACGAATTTCATATAGAATATAAAATAGTTTAATCGTTTCAGTGATGTGTCATAAACGTCAAAAAGTTTTACTTCAATCGCGCGTAAAGTTTACACGCACACAATTTTTTTGTTCTAAGTAAAACACAGGTTATGTTTACCGTAGTAAACAACACCGTTCACGCGTTTGAGGTGAGGGGTACGCAGTTGGCTGCGAATGGCAGCCCGTCGCTACACTCGCAAACGTCGCCACGCCAAAAATCCGGTTGACCCGCGCCAATAGATGTTTCACATCAAAAAGCAGAAATTTCAATCTACTACATAATGTGGATGTGAGCTTGCCTGCCAGGTTCGATGTGGTTGTATATCAATATTACTACAGATACATTAGATAATTGGGGTCGATTGGCCTTCCATTAGCCTTTGTTTAACAAACACAGTTAATCTATTATTGTTGTTCTTCCTATTATAGATACAATCAAGATGTCTGCACCTGGAAGCAAGCCCCTTCAATACATAAACGAAAGTATACTACTATTTGATGGTCTCTCGATCATGTGGTACAGATCGATGCATGATGATGGTTCTTTGTGAAGAAATATGGAAATATGACCATAGATACGAGCGAATGGTTGATTAAATTGATAGAAGAACTATAGAGGAACAATAATGAGAGGTAGGAGACTTATGAATGACTTAAAAATTAACAAAATCTAACTCTATTAATCATCATTCAAACAGGAGAATGAAAATGTATCCTGTCGACTACTAATTCGAGGACCAAAATGCTGCTGCACAGCATGTAGCACGTAGCAGATTTTCAATTGAAAAGACTCTAGAAACATACTAGCAAGTTGAATTATGGCTTTTGGTATAAAATAATGCTAAATAGTGTAGCAATTTGGATAGCAACGATCCATTAGATTGTAACAATCCAAATGGATAGGCAACCATGAATACATCACTATTTAAAATGGATAATTAGCAATGGTTATAATTAGTTTAAGAGATTTTTAACACTTTACTTATTTTAATGGTAAGTAAATTGATCAATGATTATCACTGTACTAATAGAAAATTAATTACTTTTGAAATTATCATACATATATATTATTAATATTATTATTATTATTTTCAAATCTAGTGTTTTTATGTTTGATGAATTTTTAGGTTGGCAATGCAAATCTAAGGAAATTTAGTGACTAGAATTTTGGAGTGGCAGCAGTGGTTTTTTGTTTTTGACATTTGACAGAGGTAAATATAACCTCAAAACAATATTATTTGTTTATTTATATTAATTTCTCTTTATTTAGAACGCAAATAATGAAAATAATTGAATTACACAACATATAATGGAACTGGCACAATTCATAGTAAAGAAAAACAATCCAGATCATCGTTTTCATCTTGAGAAATTCATCAAACATTTACCTAGGTAACATTCATCATTGTACATCAATCTAATTCGTTTATTATACTAACATATCGATTATGGTGATGAATTTAACTGATTTTAGGTGTGTGTGATGTAGTAGGATCCATGAATTTACTCTAAGCAATAAAAAAGACAGGGTAGTGGTGGTTATTGTATGGATTAAATACTGTTAACAATTGAAAAATATAGTCACAATGAACAAAAGATTGGTTGTGTATGTATGTATGTATGTATGTGTATGTTTGTGGTTTAAATTTAGAATGAATAGATTTCATAATTTTTCAATTTAATTTCTAGATTAACACCATGTTCATCTTCATTGGAATTATTTCATGGCTTGGCTTCTGGTATTGAATTTCAATAAAATAAGAATATGTAAAATAGAAAACTATAGATGATTGATCTTGCTTGTATAATTAATTGTACATAGTAAGGCATGGAGCGATCGCTCTTTTAATTAATTCATATTGTTGTTGTTACTTGATAGAATATAATTGATGAATATTCTTCTAATTTTAGGTTTGTGTGATATAGCAGTAACCATGAATTGACTGGAAAATTGGATTATTTTGGATAGGAATAGGAATGTTAATTATGCTGCAGAGTGAACTGTGCTGGTGTTTGGTCGCTTTAAACAACTTAAACAGTATGAATATTGATTGATGATGTTATTGTTTTGAAATGTTTATAATTTAACATGGCCCCTGACTACATAATGTGGATCTACAAATGCTCGTACATAATTCAGCGGAAATATGTCCATAGATACAAGGGAATGGTTGATTAAATTGATAAAGCAACAATAATGAGAGGTAGAAGACTAATGGAAGACTTAAAAATTAACAAAATCTAACTCTGTTAATCATCATTCAAACAGGAGTGCGGATATACGAATGGAGGATGTTAACTGCTAATTCGAGGACCAAAATGCTGCACATCACATAGCACGTAGCAGTTATTCAATTGAAATATGGAAAATACCAGCAATTTTAATGATGGCAGTTGGAATGCAACAACCGAATGGGTAGGCAACCATAAATACATTAGTATTTAATTTCTAGGTTGGCAATGCAAATCTAAGGAAATTTAGTGACTAGAATTTTGGAGTGGCAGCAGTGGTTTTTTGTTTTTGACATTTGACAGAGGTAAATATAACCTCGAAAATATTATTTATTTATTTTTATTAATTTCTCTTTATTTAGAACGCAAATAATGAAAATAATTGAATTATACAACATATAATGGAACTGGCACAATTCATAGTAAAGAGAAACAATCCAGATCATCGTTTTCATCTTGTGAAATTCATCAAACATTTACAAGGTAACATTCATCATTGTACATCAATCTAATTCGTTTATTATACTAACATATCGATTATGGTGATGAATTTAACTGATTTTAGGTGTGTGTGATGTAGTAGGATCCATAAATATACAGCAATAAACAGGATAAGATTGTACTGGAATGCAGTGACGTTGATATGGACAATGAATTGGTCTCTATCAATGTACAACTGTAATTATATGGAATTTGTTTAATTATTGAGATGTTTGGTGATTGATTGAAATGTAAGTACAACTTAAATATTGAATAATTAATAAATAATTGCTAAATTGAAATAATTTCCATTAGTATTATTATTATTATTTTCAATCTAGTGATTTTATGTTTGATGAATTTTTAGGTTGGCAATGCAAATCTAAGGAAATTTAGTGACTAGAATTTTGGAGTGGCAGCAGTGGTTTTTTGTTTTTGACATTTGACAGAGGTAAATATAACCTCGAAAAATATTATTTATTTATTTTTATTAATTTCTCTTTATTTAGAACGCAAATAATGAAAATAATTGAATTACACAACATATAATGGAACTGGCACAATTCATAGTAAAGAGAAACAATCCAGATCATCGTTTTCATCTTGTGAAATTCATCAAACATTTACAAGGTAACATTCATCATTGTACATCAATCTAATTCGTTTATTATACTAACATATCGATTATGGTGATGAATTTAACTGATTTTAGGTGTGTGTGATGTAGTAGGATCCATAAATATATAGGAATAAACAGGATAAGATTGTACTGGAATGCAGTGACGTTGATATGGACAATGAATTGGTCTCTATCAATGTACAACTGTAATTATATGGAATTTGTTTAATTATTGAGATGTGTGGTGATTGATTAAAATGTAAGTACAACTTATATATTGAATAATTATATATGTAATTAGAGGAAAAATAAGAATTGAAATGCGATTGCCATCTAGTTGCAAACAATCAAACTGTGCTAATTACAGGTTTCTGTAATTGGATTTAAATTTACAGGTGTCTGTAATTTGATTTGAATTTATAGGTTTCTGTAATTTTGTAGGCATTACAGGTTACTGTAATTCTTAATTTTTTTTATAGTTCAGCACTTTGTGTAAAGATGTCGCTGTATGTAATTGCTGCTTTTAAATTATTTTTTTTGGTTTTTTGTTTTTTTTATAATTTTTAATGGGGCACATTTCTCATTTTTGTTATTAATTGTATTTCTCAATGTAGGATGATGGACAATTAATTACAAAGTAATTCATAATTAATCATATCTAATGGTAATGGTGTTGAATTGATTGTGGAACCATTGAACATTGTAAAATGGGGATCATGTTTTGTGTTAATAGTTATTATCAAACTGAAAACTGATTACAATTGTGGAGATGCAAGTCTAAAATTCATTGAATGCCTGTAATTTGTATAAATTAATTGTTTTTCCATTGTAGATTGATATGTGAAATAGCTAGCTAGCAGCATTGTTGTAGAATAAATCGACATGGCAATGGCAATGGCATATATAATAAGAAAATAACTGTTGTTTATGATGGGTAGAAATAATGATGAAATCAAAAAGGGAAATACTGCGAGACGACGACGTCGTGACAACTACAAAAAAGCAGAAATTTCAATCTACTACATAATGTGGATGTGAGCTTGCCTGCCAGGTTCGATGTGGTTGTATATCAATATTACTACAGGTACATTAGATAATTGGGGTCGATTGGCCTTCCATTAGCCTTTGTTTAACAAACACAGTTAATCTATTATTGTTGTTCTTCCTATTATAGATACAATCAAGATGTCTGCACCTGGAAGCAAGCCCCTTCAATACATAAACGAAAGTATACTACTATTTGATGGTCTCTCGATCATGTGGTACAGATCGATGCATGATGATGGTTCTTTGTGAAGAAATATGGAAATATGACCATAGATACGAGCGAATGGTTGATTAAATTGATAGAAGAACTATAGAGGAACAATAATGAGAGGTAGGAGACTTATGAATGACTTAAAAATTAACAAAATCTAACTCTATTAATCATCATTCAAACAGGAGAATGAAAATGTATCCTGTCGACTACTAATTCGAGGACCAAAATGCTGCTGCACAGCATGTAGCACGTAGCAGTTTTTCAATTGAAAGACTCTAGAAACATACTAGCAAGTTGAATTATGGCTTTTGGTATAAAATAATGCTAAATAGTGTAGCAATTTGGATAGCAACGATCCATTAGATTGTAACAATCCAAATGGATAGGCAACCATGAAATACAATTAGCAATGGTTATAATTAGTTTAAGAGATTTTTAACACTTTACTTATTTTAATGGTAAGTAAATTGATCAATGATTATCACTGTACTAATAGAAAATTAATTACTTTTGAAATTATCTTACATATATATTATTAATATTATTATTATTATTTTCAAATCTAGTGTTTTTATGTTTGATGAATTTTTAGGTTGGCAATGCAAATCTAAGGAAATTTAGTGACTAGAATTTTGGAGTGGCAGCAGTGGTTTTTTGTTTTTGACATTTGACAGAGGTAAATATAACCTCGAAAAAATATTATTACTTATTTTATTAATTTCTCTTTATTTAGAACGCAACTAATGAAAATAATTGAATTACACAACATATAATGGAACTGGCAGAATTCATAGTAAAGAGAAACAATCCAGATCATCGTTTTCATCTTGTGAAATTCATCAAACATTTACAAGGTAACATTCATCATTGTACATCAATCTAATTCGTTTATTATACTAACATATCGATTATGGTGATGAATTTAACTGATTTTAGGTGTGTGTGATGTAGTAGGATCCATGAATTTACTCTAAGAATAAAAAAACAGGAAAAGATTGTACTGGAATGTGGTGGTGACGTTGAAATGGATGGTGAATTGGTACATCTCTAATTATATGGAATTTGTGTGAATATTTAGATGTGTGGTTGGAAAAAAACGACTCCATTTATATAACAATACTTATCTATGTATTTAGAAAGAAAATAGCAAATGGAAGTGAATTACATAATGTTTGGACGACAATCGTCAGAGTTGGCATAATCATCTTGTGAAATTCATTAAACGTTTACAAGGTAACAATAATCATCGTAGTTGAATGTAAGTAAATCGTTTAATATCTTAAAATATTTATTATATTAATGAATATTTGTAATTTTAGGTGTGTGTGATGTAGTAGGATCCATGGATTTTCATCAAACATTGGATAATAATGGATTGGAAGGTGAATTGGTATCCATTCATGTATAGGGCTAATTCTATGATGATTGTGTGAATATTTAAATGTGTAGTGATTGATTTAAGTGTAAGTACGACTTATAGAATTACTAAAGAGTAAATCAGTGATAAATTTAATTAGAATAGATCAAAATCAGTATTATTATTAATGTTATTAAAATTTCCATAGGAAAACTAAAAACTGGAATGTCCAAACTAAGACACATGGTTCAGCACATCGTGGAGAGATGTCGCTGTATGTAATTTTTGGAATGTTTTTAAAAAATTGTTCATATTTTAAAATGGGGAACATTTCATATGATTATTAATTGTATTTGTCGTTGTAGGTTGATGGACAATTACGAAATAATGAATAATTATTCAAATATGATGGAATCGGTATGGAATTCATTGCGAAAAATTTGATGGAAACATTGAAAATTGTAACATTGTGATCATGTTTTGTTGTTTTGGTAATTATCAAACAGAATACTATTATTGATTACAATTTAGGAAATAAGTACAAGTTCTAAATTCAATGAACGCATGTAATTTATGCTTGCAGTAATTTAAGAATAATTCATGTATGAAAAGTGGATCATTTGCAGTTGTTGTTGTTGTTGTTGTTGTTGTTGCTGCTGTTGTTTGGTTTGGTAGTGGTGGTTATTGTATGGATTAAATACTGTTAACAATTGAAAAATATAGTCACAATGAACAAAAGATTGGTTGTGTATGTATGTATGTATGTATGTGTATGTTTGTGGTTTAAATTTAGAATGAATAGATTTCATAATTTTTCAATTTAATTTCTAGATTAACACCATGTTCATCTTCATTGGAATTATTTCATGGCTTGGCTTCTGGTATTGAATTTCAATAAAATAAGAATATGTAAAATAGAAAACTATAGATGATTGATCTTGCTTGTATAATTAATTGTACATAGTAAGGCATGGAGCGATCGCTCTTTTAATTAATTCATATTGTTGTTGTTACTTGATAGAATATAATTGATGAATATTCTTCTAATTTTAGGTTTGTGTGATATAGCAGTAACCATGAATTGACTGGAAAATTGGATTATTTTGGATAGGAATAGGAATGTTAATTATGCTGCAGAGTGAACTGTGCTGGTGTTTGGTCGTTATAAACAACTTAAACAGTATGAATATTGATTGATGGTGTTATTGTTTTGAAATGTGTATAATTTAACATGGCCCCTGACTACATAATGTGGATCTACAAATGCTCGTACATAATTCAGCGGAAATATGTCCATAGATACAAGGGAATGGTTGATTAAATTGATAAAGCAACAATAATGAGAGGTAGAAGACTAATGGAAGACTTAAAAATTAACAAAATCTAACTCTGTTAATCATCATTCAAACAGGAGTGCGGATATACGAATGGAGGATGTTAATTGCTAATTCGAGGACCAAAATGCTGCACATCACATAGCACATAGCAGTTATTCAATTGAAATATGGAAAATACCAGCAATTTTAATGATGGCAGTTGGAATGCAACAACCGAATGGGTAGGCAACCATAAATACATTAGTATTTAATTTCTAGGTTGGCAATGCAAATCTAAGGAAATTTAGTGACTAGAATTTTGGAGTGGCAGCAGTGGTTTTTTGTTTTTGACATTTGACAGAGGTAAATATAACCTCATAAAAATATTATTTGTTTATTATATTAATTTCTCTTTATTTAGAACGCAAATAATGAGAATAAGTGAATTATATAAGAAATAATGGAGCTGACACAATTCATAGTAAAGAAAAACAATCCAGATCATCGTTTTCATCTTGTGAAATTCATCAAACATTTACAAGGTAACATTCATCATTGTACATCAATCTAATTCGTTTATTATACTAACATATCGATTATGGTGATGAATATGACTAATTTTAGGTGTGTGTGATGTAGTAGGATCCATAAATATATAGGAATAAACAGGATAAGATTGTACTGGAATGCAGTGACGTTGATATGGACAATGAATTGGTCTCTATCTATGTACAACTGTAATTATATGGAATTTGTTTAATTATTGAGATGTTTGGTGATTAATTGAAATGTAAGTACAACTTATATATTGAATAATTAATAAATAACTGTTAATTAGAGGAAAAATTAAAATCGAAATGCGATTGCCATCCAGTCGCAAACAATCAAACTGTGCTAATTACAGGTCTCTGTAATTGGATTTAAATTTACAGGTGTCTGTAATTTGATTTGAATTTACAGGTTTCTGTAATGTTATAGGCATTACAGGTTACTGTAATTCTCAATTTTTTTATAGTTCAGCACTTTGTGTAAAGATGTCGCTGTATGTAATTGCTGCTTTTAAATTATTTTTTTTGGTTCTTTGTTTTTTTTTTATAATTTTTAATGGGGCACATTTCTCATTTTTGTTATTAATTGTATTTCTCAATGTAGGATGATGGACAATTAATTACAAAGTAATTCATAATTAATCATATCTAATGGTAATGGTGTTGAATTGATTGTGGAACCATTGAACATTGTAAAATGGGGATCATGTTTTGTGTTAATAGTTATTTTCAAACTGAAAACTGATTACAATTGTGGAGATGCAAGTCTAAAATTCATTGAATGCCTGTAATTTGTATAAATTAATTGTTTTTCCATTGTAGATTGATATGTGAAATAGCTAGCTAGCACCATTGTTGTAGAATAAATCGAAATGGCAATGGCAATGGCATATATAATAAGAAAATAACTGTTGTTTATGATGGGTAGAAATAATGATGAAATCAAAAAGGGAAATACTGCGAGACGACGACGTCGTGACAACTACAAAAAAGCAGAAATTTCAATCTACTACATAATGTGGATGTGAGCTTGCCTGCCAGGTTCGATGTGGTTGTATATCAATATTACTACAGGTACATTAGATAATTGGGGTCGATTGGCCTTCCATTAGCCTTTGTTTAACAAACACAGTTAATCTTTTATTGTTGTTCTTCCTATTATAGATACAATCAAGATGTCTGCACCTGGAAGCAAGCCCCTTCAATACATAAACGAAAGTATACTACTATTTGATGGTCTCTCGATCATGTGGTACAGATCGATGCATGATGATGGTTCTTTGTGAAGAAATATGGAAATATGACCATAGATACGAGCGAATGGTTGATTAAATTGATAGAAGAACTATAGAGGAACAATAATGAGAGGTAGGAGACTTATGAATGACTTAAAAATTAACAAAATCTAACTCTCTATTAATCATCATTCAAACAGGAGAATGAAAATGTATCCTGTCGACTACTAATTCGAGGACCAAAATGCTGCTGCACAGCATGTAGCACGTAGCAGATTTTCAATTGAAAAGACTCTAGAAACATACTAGCAAGTTGAATTATGGCTTTTGGTATAAAATAATGCTAAATAGTGTAGCAATTTGGATAGCAACGATCCATTAGATTGTAACAATCCAAATGGATAGGCAACCATGAATACATCACTATTTAAAATGGATAATTAGCAATGGTTATAATTAGTTTAAGAGATTTTTAACACTTTACTTATTTTAATGGTAAGTAAATTGATCAATGATTATCACTGTACTAATAGAAAATTAATTACTTGTGAAATTATCATACATATATATTATTAATATTATTATTATTATTTTCAAATCTAGTGTTTTTATGTTTGATGAATTTTTAGGTTGGCAATGCAAATCTGGAGACATTTAGTGACTAGAATTTTGGAGTGGCAGCAGTGCCTTTTTGTTTTTGACATTTGACAGAGGTAAATATAACCTCGAAAAAATATTATTATTTATTTTATTAATTTCTCCTTATTTAGAACGCAACTAATGAAAATAATTGAATTATACAACATATAATGGAACTGGCACAATTCATAGTAATGAAGAACAATCCAGATCATCGTTTTCATCTTGTGAAATTCATCAAACATTTACAAGGTAACATTCATCATTGTACATCAATCTAATTCGTTTATTATACTAACATATCGATTATGGTGATGAATTTAACTGATTTTAGGTGTGTGTGATGTAGTAGGATCCATAAATATACAGGAATAAACAGGATAAGATTGTACTGGAATGTGGTGGTGACGTTGAAATGGATGGTGAATTGGTACATCTCTAATTATATGGAATTTGTGTGAATATTTAGATGTGTGGTTGGAAAAAAAACGACTCCATTTATATAACAATACTTATCTATGTATTTAGAAAGAAAATAGCAAATGGAAGTGAATTACATAATGTTTGGACGACAATCGTCAGAGTTGGCATAATCATCTTGTGAAATTCATTAAACGTTTACAAGGTAACAATAATCATCGTAGTTGAATGTAAGTAAATCGTTTAATATCTTAAAATATTTATTATATTAATGAATATTTGTAATTTTAGGTGTGTGTGATGTAGTAGGATCCATGGATTTTCGTCAAACATTGGATAATAATGGATTGGAAGGTGAATTGGTATCCATTCATGTATAGGGCTAATTCTATGATGATTGTGTGAATATTTAAATGTGTAGTGATTGATTTAAGTGTAAGTACGGCTTATAGAATTACTAAAGAGTAAATCAGTGATAAATTTAATTAGAATATAGATCAATCAGTATTATTATTAATGTTATTAAAATCTCCATAGGAAAACGAAAAACTGGAATCCGAACGCCATCTATTCAAGAATGTCCAAAGTAAGACACATGGTTCAGCACATCGTCGAGAGATGTCGCTATGTGTAATTGTTGAAATTTTTTAAGAAATACTTGGATTAATTTGAAATTAATTCTTTGGATGAAAATTGGATCTTTGGCAGTGATGGTTATTGTATGGATTAAATACCGTTAACAATTGTAAAATATAGTCACAATGAACAAAAGATTGGTTGTGTATGTATGTTTGTGGTTTAAATCTAGAATGAATAGATTTCATAATTTTTCAATTTAATTTCTAGATTAACACCATCTTCATCTTCATTGGAACTATTTCATGGCTTGGCTTCTGGTATTGAATTTCAATAAAATAAGAATATGTAAAATAGAAAACTATTGATGATTGATCTTGCTTGTATAATTGTACATACATAAGGCATGGAGCGATCGCTCTTTCAATTATTCCACATTGCTTGCCACTTAATATAGAATTCAATTGATGTATGCTTTTTTACATTGTCGTCTATAATTGATGTGGCGATCGCTCTTTTAATTAATTCATATTATTGTTGTTTCTTGATAGAATATAATTGATGAATATTTTTCTAATTTTAGGTTTGTGTGATATAGCAGTAACCATGAATTGACTGGAAAATTGGATTATTTTGGATAGGAATAGGAATGTTAATTAAGCTGCAGAGTGAACTGTGCTGGTGTTTGGTCGCTTTAAACAACTTAAACAGTATGAATATTGATTGATGATTATTGTTTTGAAATGTTTATAATTTAATATGGCCCCTGACTTCATAATGTGGATCTACAAAAGCTCGTACATAATTCAGCGGAAATATGTCCATAGATACAAGGGAATGGTTGATTAAATTGATAAAGCAACAATAATGAGAGGTAGAAGACTAATGGAAGACTTAAAAATTAACAAAATGTAACTCTGTTAATCATCATTCAAACAGGAGTGCGGATATACGAATGGAGGATGTTAATTGCTAATTCGAGGACCAAAATGCTGCACATCACATAGCACGTAGCAGTTATTCAATTGAAATATGGAAAATACCAGCAATTTTAATGATGGCAGTTGGAATGCAACAACCGAATGGGTAGGCAACCATAAATACATTAGTATTTAATTTCTAGGTTGGCAATGCAAATCTAAGGAAATTTAGTGACTAGAATTTTGGAGTGGCAGCAGTGGTTTTTTGTTTTTGACATTTGACAGAGGTAAATATAACCTCGAAAATATTATTTATTTATTTTTATTAATTTCTCTTTATTTAGAACGCAAATAATGAAAATAATTGAATTATACAACATATAATGGAACTGGCACAATTCATAGTAAAGAGAAACAATCCAGATCATCGTTTTCATCTTGAGAAATTCATCAAACATTTACAAGGTAACATTCATCATTGTACATCAATCTAATTCGTTTATTATACTAACATATCGATTATGGTGATGAATATGACTAATTTTAGGTGTGTGTGATGTAGTAGGATCCATAAATATATAGGAATAAACAGGATAAGATTGTACTGGAATGCAGTGACGTTGATATGGACAATGAATTGGTCTCTATCAATGTACAACTGTAATTATATGGAATTTGTTTAATTATTGAGATGTTTGGTGATTGATTAAAATGTAAGTACAACTTAAATATTGAATAATTAATAAATAGAGGAAAAATAAGAATTGAAATGCGATTGCCATCTAGTTGCAAACAATCAAACTGTGCTAATTACAGGTTTCTGTAATTGGATTTAAATTTACAGGTGTCTGTAATTTGATTTGAATTTATAGGTTTCTGTAATTTTGTAGGCATTACAGGTTACTGTAATTCTTAATTTTTTTTATAGTTCAGCACTTTGTGTAAAGATGTCGCTGTATGTAATTGCTGCTTTTAAATTATTTTTTTTGGTTTTTTTTTATAATTTTTAATGGGGCACATTTCTCATTTTTGTTATTAATTGTATTTCTCAATGTAGGATGATGGACAATTAATTACAAAGTAATTCATAATTAATCATATCTAATGGTAATGGTGTTGAATTGATTGTGGAACCATTGAACATTGTAAAATGGGGATCATGTTTTGTGTTAATAGTTATTATCAAACTGAAAACTGATTACAATTGTGGAGATGCAAGTCTAAAATTCATTGAATGCCTGTAATTTGTATAAATTAATTGTTTTTCCATTGTAGATTGATATGTGAAATAGCTAGCTAGCAGCATTGTTGTAGAATAAATCGACATGGCAATGGCAATGGCATATATAATAAGAAAATAACTGTTGTTTATGATGGGTAGAAATAATGATGAAATCAAAAAGGGAAATACTGCGAGACGACGACG
Organism: Meloe dianella; assembly: GCA_028455855.1. Lineage (NCBI taxonomy): Eukaryota > Metazoa > Arthropoda > Insecta > Coleoptera > Meloidae > Meloe > Meloe dianella. The sequence goes on along the minus strand of JAPTHL010000055.1, from coordinate 23,382 downwards.
TCGTGACAACTACAAAAAAGCAGAAATTTCAATCTACTACATAATGTGGATGTGAGCTTGCCTGCCAGGTTCGATGTGGTTGTATATCAATATTACTACAGGTACATTAGATAATTGGGGTCGATTGGCCTTCCATTAGCCTTTGTTTAACAAACACAGTTAATCTATTATTGTTGTTCTTCCTATTATAGATACAATCAAGATGTCTGCACCTGGAAGCAAGCCCCTTCAATACATAAACGAAAGTATACTACTATTTGATGGTCTCTCGATCATGTGGTACAGATCGATGCATGATGATGGTTCTTTGTGAAGAAATATGGAAATATGACCATAGATACGAGCGAATGGTTGATTAAATTGATAGAAGAACTATAGAGGAACAATAATGAGAGGTAGGAGACTTATGAATGACTTAAAAATTAACAAAATCTAACTCTATTAATCATCATTCAAATAGGAGAATGAAAATGTATCCTGTCGACTACTAATTCGAGGACCAAAATGCCGCTGCACAGCATGTAGCACGTAGCAGTTTTTCAATTGAAAAGACTCTAGAAACATACTAGCAAGTTGAATTATGGCTTTTGGTATAAAATAATGCTAAATAGTGTAGCAATTTGGATAGCAACGATCCATTAGATTGTAACAATCCAAATGGATAGGCAACCATGAATAATTAGCAATGGTTATAATTAGTTTAAGAGATTTTTAACACTTTACTTATTTTAATGGTAAGTAAATTGATCAATGATTATCACTGTACTAATAGAAAATTAATTACTTTTGAAATTATCTTACATATATATTATTAATATTATTATTATTATTTTCAAATCTAGTGTTTTTATGTTTGATGAATTTTTAGGTTGGCAATGCAAATCTAAGGAAATTTAGTGACTAGAATTTTGGAGTGGCAGCAGTGCCTTTTTGTTTTTGACATTTGACAGAGGTAAATATAACCTCGAAAAAATATTATTACTTATTTTATTAATTTCTCTTTATTTAGAACGCAACTAATGAAAATAATTGAATTACACAACATATAATGGAACTGGCAGAATTCATAGTAAAGAGAAACAATCCAGATCATCGTTTTCATCTTGTGAAATTCATCAAACATTTACAAGGTAACATTCATCATTGTACATCAATCTAATTCGTTTATTATACTAACATATCGATTATGGTGATGAATTTAACTGATTTTAGGTGTGTGTGATGTAGTAGGATCCATAAATATACAGGAATAAACAGGATAAGATTGTACTGGAATGTGGTGGTGACGTTGAAATGGATGGTGAATTGGTACATCTCTAATTATATGGAATTTGTGTGAATATTTAGATGTGTGGTTGGAAAAAAAACGACTCCATTTATATAACAATACTTATCTATGTATTTAGAAAGAAAATAGCAAATGGAAGTGAATTACATAATGTTTGGACGACAATCGTCAGAGTTGGCATAATCATCTTGTGAAATTCATTAAACGTTTACAAGGTAACAATAATCATCGTAGTTGAATGTAAGTAAATCGTTTAATATCTTAAAATATTTATTATATTAATGAATATTTGTAATTTTAGGTGTGTGTGATGTAGTAGGATCCATGGATTTTCATCAAACATTGGATAATAATGGATTGGAAGGTGAATTGGTATCCATTCATGTATAGGGCTAATTCTATGATGATTGTGTGAATATTTAAATGTGTAGTGATTGATTTAAGTGTAAGTACGACTTATAGAATTACTAAAGAGTAAATCAGTGATAAATTTAATTAGAATATAGATCAATCAGTATTATTATTAATGTTATTAAAATCTCCATAGGAAAACGAAAAACTGGAATCCGAACGCCATCTATTCAAGAATGTCCAAAGTAAGACACATGGTTCAGCACATCGTCGAGAGATGTCGCTATGTGTAATTGTTGAAATTTTTTAAGAAATACTTGGATTAATTTGAAATTAATTCTATGGATGAAAATTGGATCTTTGGCAGTTGTTGTTGTTTGTTTTGGCAGGGATGGTTACTGTATGGATTAAATACCGTTAACAATTGAAAAATATATTCACATTGAACCAGATTGGTTGTGTATGTATGTATGTATGTATGTATGTATGTGGTTCAAATTTAGAATGAATAGATTTCAAAATTGTATTTTTCATTTTCTAGATCAACACCATCTTCATCTTCATTGGAATTATGGCATGGCATAGCTTGGCTTGGCTTCTGGTATTCAATTCCAATCAAATAAGAGTATGTTATAGAAACTATTGATTGGTCTTGGTTGTGTAATTGTACATAGGAAGTCATGGAGCGATCGCTCTTTTAATTAATTCATATTGTTGTTGTTACTTGATAGAATATAATTGATGAATATTCTTCTAATTTTAGGTTTGTGTGATATAGCAGTAACCATGAATTGACTGGAAAATTGGATTATTTTGGATAGGAATAGGAATGTTAATTAAGCTGCAGAGTGAACTGTGCTGGTGTTTGGTCGCTTTAAACAACTTAAACAGTATGAATATTGATTGATGATTATTGTTTTGAAATGTTTATAATTTAATATGGCCCCTGACTTCATAATGTGGATCTACAAAAGCTCGTACATAATTCAGCGGAAATATGTCCATAGATACAAGGGAATGGTTGATTAAATTGATAAAGCAACAATAATGAGAGGTAGAAGACTAATGGAAGACTTAAAAATTAACAAAATCTAACTCTGTTAATCATCATTCAAACAGGAGTGCGGATATACGAATGGAGGATGTTAACTGCTAATTCGAGGACCAAAATGCTGGACATCACGTAGCACATAGCAGTTATTCAATTGAAATATGGAAAATACCAGCAAATTTAATGATGGCAGTTGGAATGTAACAAACCGAATGGGTAGGCAACCATAAATACATTAGTATTTAATTTTTAGGTTGGCAATGCAAATCTAAGGAAATTTAGTGACTAGAATTTTGGTGTGGCAGCAGTGGTTTTTTGTTTTTGACATTTGACAGAGGTAAATATAACCTCGAAAAAATATTATTACTTATTTTATTAATTTCTCTTTATTTAGAACGCAACTAATGAAAATAATTGAATTACACAACATATAATGGAACTGGCAGAATTCATAGTAAAGAGAAACAATCCAGATCATCGTTTTCATCTTGTGAAATTCATCAAACATTTACAAGGTAACACTCATCATTGTACATCAATCTAATTCGTTTATTATACTAACATATCGATTATGGTGATGAATATAACAAATTTTAGGTGTGTGTAATGTCGCAGGATCCATGAATTTACTCTAAGAATAAAAAAAAACAGGAAAAGCTTGTACTGGAATGTGGTGGTGACGTTGAAATGGATGGTGAATTGGCACATCTCTAATTATATGGAATTTGTGTGAATATTTAGATGTGTGGTTGAAAAAAAACGACTCCATTTATATAACAATACTTATCTATGTATTTAGAAAGAAAATAGCAAATGGAAGTGAATTACATAATGTTTGGACGACAATCGTCAGAGTTGGCATAATCATCTTGTGAAATTCATTAAACGTTTACAAGGTAACAATAATCATCGTAGTTGAATGTAAGTAAATCGTTTAATATCTTAAAATATTTATTATATTAATGAATATTTGTAATGTTAGGTGTGTGTGATGTAGTAGGATCCATGGATTTTCATCAAACATTGGATAATAATGGATTGGAAGGTGAATTGGTATCCATTCATGTATAGGGCTAATTCTATGATGATTGTGTGAATATTTAAATGTGTAGTGATTGATTTAAGTGTAAGTACGACTTATAGAATTACTAAAGAGTAAATCAGTGATAAATTTAATTAGAATAGATCAAAATCAGTATTATTATTAATGTTATTAAAATTTCCATAGGAAAACTAAAAACTGGAATGTCCAAACTAAGACACATGGTTCAGCACATCGTGGAGAGATGTCGCTGTATGTAATTTTTGGAATGTTTTTAAAAAATTGTTCATATTTTAAAATGGGGAACATTTCATATGATTATTAATTGTATTTGTCGTTGTAGGTTGATGGACAATTACGAAATAATGAATAATTATTCAAATATGATGGAATCGGTATGGAATTCATTGCGAAAAATTTGATGGAAACATTGAAAATTGTAACATTGTGATCATGTTTTGTTGTTTTGGTAATTATCAAACAGAATACTATTATTGATTACAATTTAGGAAATAAGTACAAGTTCTAAATTCAATGAACGCATGTAATTTATGCTTGCAGTAATTTAAGAATAATTCATGTATGAAAAGTGGATCATTTGCAGTTGTTGTTGTTGTTGTTGTTGTTGTTGCTGCTGTTGTTTGGTTTGGTAGTGGTGGTTATTGTATGGATTAAATACTGTTAACAATTGAAAAATATAGTCACAATGAACAAAAGATTGGTTGTGTATGTATGTATGTATGTATGTGTATGTTTGTGGTTTAAATTTAGAATGAATAGATTTCATAATTTTTCAATTTAATTTCTAGATTAACACCATGTTCATCTTCATTGGAATTATTTCATGGCTTGGCTTCTGGTATTGAATTTCAATAAAATAAGAATATGTAAAATAGAAAACTATAGATGATTGATCTTGCTTGTATAATTAATTGTACATAGTAAGGCATGGAGCGATCGCTCTTTTAATTAATTCATATTGTTGTTGTTACTTGATAGAATATAATTGATGAATATTCTTCTAATTTTAGGTTTGTGTGATATAGCAGTAACCATGAATTGACTGGAAAATTGGATTATTTTGGATAGGAATAGGAATGTTAATTATGCTGCAGAGTGAACTGTGCTGGTGTTTGGTCGTTATAAACAACTTAAACAGTATGAATATTGATTGATGGTGTTATTGTTTTGAAATGTGTATAATTTAACATGGCCCCTGACTACATAATGTGGATCTACAAATGCTCGTACATAATTCAGCGGAAATATGTCCATAGATACAAGGGAATGGTTGATTAAATTGATAAAGCAACAATAATGAGAGGTAGAAGACTAATGGAAGACTTAAAAATTAACAAAATCTAACTCTGTTAATCATCATTCAAACAGGAGTGCGGATATACGAATGGAGGATGTTAACTGCTAATTCGAGGACCAAAATGCTGCACATCACATAGCACGTAGCAGTTATTCAATTGAAATATGGAAAATACCAGCAATTTTAATGATGGCAGTTGGAATGCAACAACCGAATGGGTAGGCAACCATAAATACATTAGTATTTAATTTCTAGGTTGGCAATGCAAATCTAAGGAAATTTAGTGACTAGAATTTTGGAGTGGCAGCAGTGGTTTTTTGTTTTTGACATTTGACAGAGGTAAATATAACCTCGAAAATATTATTTATTTATTTTTATTAATTTCTCTTTATTTAGAACGCAAATAATGAAAATAATTGAATTATACAACATATAATGGAACTGGCACAATTCATAGTAAAGAAAAACAATCCAGATCATCGTTTTCATCTTGTGAAATTCATCAAACATTTACAAGGTAACATTCATCATTGTACATCAATCTAATTCGTTTATTATACCAACATATCGATTATGGTGATGAATTTAACTGATTTTAGGTGTGTGTGATGTAGTAGGATCCATAAATATACAGCAATAAACAGGATAAGATTGTACTGGAATGCAGTGACGTTGATATGGACAATGAATTGGTCTCTATCAATGTACAACTGTAATTATATGGAATTTGTTTAATTATTGAGATGTTTGGTGATTGATTGAAATGTAAGTACAACTTAAATATTGAATAATTAATAAATAATTGCTAAATTGAAATAATTTCCATTAGTATTATTATTATTATTTTCAATCTAGTGATTTTATGTTTGATGAATTTTTAGGTTGGCCATGCAAATCTAAGGAAATTTAGTGACTAGAATTTTGGAGTGGCAGCAGTGGTTTTTTGTTTTTGACATTTGACAGAGGTAAATATAACCACAAAACAATATTATTTGTTTATTATATTAATTTCTCTTTATTTAGAACGCAAATAATGAAAATAATTGAATTACACAATATATAATGGAACTGGCACAATTCATAGTAAAGAAAAACAATCCAGATCATCGTTTTCATCTTGTGAAATTCATCAAACATTTACAAGGTAACATTCATCATTGTACATCAATCTAATTCGTTTATTATACTAACATATCGATTATGGTGATGAATTTAACTGATTTTAGGTGTGTGTGATGTAGTAGGATCCATAAATATACAGCAATAAACAGGATAAGATTGTACTGGAATGCAGTGACGTTGATATGGACAATGAATTGGTCTCTATCAATGTACAACTGTAATTATATGAAATTTGTTTAATTATTGAGATGTTTGGTGATTGATTGAAATGTAAGTACAACTTAAATATTGAATAATTAATAAATAATTGCTAAATTGAAATAATTTCCATTAGTATTATTATTATTATTTTCAATCTAGTGATTTTATGTTTGATGAATTTTTAGGTTGGCCATGCAAATCTAAGGAAATTTAGTGACTAGAATTTTGGAGTGGCAGCAGTGGTTTTTTGTTTTTGACATTTGACAGAGGTAAATATAACCACAAAACAATATTATTTGTTTATTATATTAATTTCTCTTTATTTAGAACGCAAATAATGAAAATAATTGAATTACACAATATATAATGGAACTGGCACAATTCATAGTAAAGAAAAACAATCCAGATCATCGTTTTCATCTTGTGAAATTCATCAAACATTTACAAGGTAACATTCATCATTGTACATCAATCTAATTCGTTTATTATACTAACATATCGATTATGGTGATGAATATGATTAATTTTAGGTGTGTGTGATGTAGTAGGATCCATAAATATATAGGAATAAACAGGATAAGATTATACTGGAATGCAGTGACGTTGATATGGACAATGAATTGGTCTCTATCTATGTACAACTGTAATTATATGGAATTTGTTTAATTATTGAGATGTTTGGTGATTAATTGAAATGTAAGTACAACTTATATATTGAATAATTAATAAATAACTGTTAATTAGAGGAAAAATAAGAATTGAAATGCGATTGCCATCTAGTTGCAAACAATCAAACTGTGCTAATTACAGGTTTCTGTAATTGGATTTAAATTTACAGATGTCTGTAATTTGATTTGAATTTATAGGTTTCTGTAATTTTGTAGGCATTACAGGTTACTGTAATTCTTAATTTTTTTATAGTTCAGCACTTTGTGTAAAGATGTCGCTGTATGTAATTGCTGCTTTTAAATTATTTTTTTTGGTTTTTTGTTTTTTTTTATAATTTTTAATGGGGCACATTTCTCATTTTTGTTATTAATTGTATTTCTCAATGTAGGATGATGGACAATTAATTACAAAGTAATTCATAATTAATCATATCTAATGGTAATGGTGTTGAATTGATTGTGGAACCATTGAACATTGTAAAATGGGGATCATGTTTTGTGTTAATAGTTATTATCAAACTGAAAACTGATTACAATTGTGGAGATGCAAGTCTAAAATTCATTGAATGCCTGTAATTTGTATAAATTAATTGTTTTTCCATTGTAGATTGATATGTGAAATAGCTAGCTAGCAGCATTGTTGTAGAATAAATCGAAATGGCAATGGCAATGGCATATATAATAAGAAAATAACTGTTGTTTATGATGGGTAGAAATAATGATGAAATCAAAAAGGGAAATACTGCGAGACGACGACGTCGTGACAACTACAAAAAAGCAGAAATTTCAATCTACTACATAATGTGGATGTGAGCTTGCCTGCCAGGTTCGATGTGGTTGTATATCAATATTACTACAGGTACATTAGATAATTGGGGTCGATTGGCCTTCCATTAGCCTTTGTTTAACAAACACAGTTAATCTATTATTGTTGTTCTTCCTATTATAGATACAATCAAGATGTCTGCACCTGGAAGCAAGCCCCTTCAATACATAAACGAAAGTATACTACTATTTGATGGTCTCTCGATCATGTGGTACAGATCGATGCATGATGATGGTTCTTTGTGAAGAAATATGGAAATATGACCATAGATACGAGCGAATGGTTGATTAAATTGATAGAAGAACTATAGAGGAACAATAATGAGAGGTAGGAGACTTATGAATGACTTAAAAATTAACAAAATCTAACTCTATTAATCATCATTCAAACAGGAGAATGAAAATGTATCCTGTCGACTACTAATTCGAGGACCAAAATGCTGCTGCACAGCATGTAGCACGTAGCAGTTTTTCAATTGAAAAGACTCTAGAAACATACTAGCAAGTTGAATTATGGCTTTTGGTATAAAATAATGCTAAATAGTGTAGCAATTTGGATAGCAACGATCCATTAGATTGTAACAATCCAAATGGATAGGCAACCATGAATACATCACTATTTAAAATGGATAATTAGCAATGGTTATAATTAGTTTAAGAGATTTTTAACACTTTACTTATTTTAATGGTAAGTAAATTGATCAATGATTATCACTGTACTAATAGAAAATTAATTACTTTTGAAATTATCATACATATATATTATTAATATTATTATTATTATTTTCAAATCTAGTGTTTTTATGTTTGATGAATTTTTAGGTTGGCAATGCAAATCTAAGGAAATTTAGTGACTAGAATTTTGGAGTGGCAGTAGTGGTTTTTTGTTTTTGACATTTGACAGAGGTAAATATAACCACAAAACAATATTATTTGTTTATTATATTAATTTCTCTTTATTTAGAACGCAAATAATGAAAATAATTGAATTACACAATATATAATGGAACTGGCACAATTCATAGTAAAGAAAAACAATCCAGATCATCGTTTTCATCTTGAGAAATTCATCAAACATTTACCTAGGTAACATTCATCATTGTACATCAATCTAATTCGTTTATTATACTAACATATCGATTATGGTGATGAATTTAACTGATTTTAGGTGTGTGTGATGTAGTAGGATCCATGAATTTACTCTAAGAATAAAAAAAACAGGAAAAGATTGTACTGGAATGTGGTGGTGACGTTGAAATGGATGGTGAATTGGTGGTACAGCTCTAATTATATGGAATTTGTGTGAATATTTAGATGTGTGGTTGGAAAATAACGACTCCATTTATATAACAATACTTATCTATGTATTTAAAAAGAAAATAGCAAATGGAAGTGAATTACATAATGTTTAGACGACAATCGTCAGAGTTGGCATAATCATCTTGTGAAATTCATTAAACGTTTACAAGGTAACAATAATCATCGTAGTTGAATGTAAGTAAATCGTTTAATATCATAAAATATTTATTATATTAATGAGTATTTGTAATTTTAGGTTTGTGTAATGTAGCAGGATCCATGGATTTTCATCAAACATTTGATAATAATGTATTGGAAGGTGAATTGGTATCCATTCATGTATAGGGCTAATTCTATGATGATTGTGTGAATATTTAAATGTGTAGTGATTGATTTAAGTGTAAGTACGACTTATAGAATTACTAAAGAGTAAATCAGTGATAAATTTAATTAGAATAGATCAAAATCAGTATTATTATTAATGTTATTAAAATTTCCATAGGAAAACTAAAAACTGGAATGTCCAAACTAAGACACATGGTTCAGCACATCGTGGAGAGATGTCGCTGTATGTAATTTTTGGAATGTTTTTAAAAAATTGTTCATATTTTAAAATGGGGAACATTTCATATGATTATTAATTGTATTTGTCGTTGTAGGTTGATGGACAATTACGAAATAATGAATAATTATTCAAATATGATGGAATCGGTATGGAATTCATTGCGAAAAATTTGATGGAAACATTGAAAATTGTAACATTGTGATCATGTTTTGTTGTTTTGGTAATTATCAAACAGAATACTATTATTGATTACAATTTAGGAAATAAGTACAAGTTCTAAATTCAATGAACGCATGTAATTTATGCTTGCAGTAATTTAAGAATAATTCATGTATGAAAAGTGGATCATTTGCAGTTGTTGTTGTTGTTGTTGTTGTTGTTGCTGCTGTTGTTTGGTTTGGTAGTGGTGGTTATTGTATGGATTAAATACTGTTAACAATTGAAAAATATAGTCACAATGAACAAAAGATTGGTTGTGTATGTATGTATGTATGTATGTGTATGTTTGTGGTTTAAATTTAGAATGAATAGATTTCATAATTTTTCAATTTAATTTCTAGATTAACACCATGTTCATCTTCATTGGAATTATTTCATGGCTTGGCTTCTGGTATTGAATTTCAATAAAATAAGAATATGTAGAATAGAAAACTATAGATGATTGATCTTGCTTGTATAATTAATTGTACATAGTAAGGCATGGAGCGATCGCTCTTTTAATTAATTCATATTGTTGTTGTTACTTGATAGAATATAATTGATGAATATTCTTCTAATTTTAGGGTTGTGTGATATAGCAGTAACCATGAATTGACTGGAAAATTGGATTATTTTGGATAGGAATAGGAATGTTAATTATGCTGCAGAGTGAACTGTGCTGGTGTTTGGTCGTTATAAACAACTTAAACAGTATGAATATTGATTGATGGTGTTATTGTTTTGAAATGTGTATAATTTAACATGGCCCCTGACTACATAATGTGGATCTACAAATGCTCGTACATAATTCAGCGGAAATATGTCCATAGATACAAGGGAATGGTTGATTAAATTGATAAAGCAACAATAATGAGAGGTAGAAGACTAATGGAAGACTTAAAAATTAACAAAATCTAACTCTGTTAATCATCATTCAAACAGGAGTGCGGATATACGAATGGAGGATGTTAACTGCTAATTCGAGGACCAAAATGCTGCACATCACATAGCACGTAGCAGTTATTCAATTGAAATATGGAAAATACCAGCAATTTTAATGATGGCAGTTGGAATGCAACAACCGAATGGGTAGGCAACCATAAATACATTAGTATTTAATTTCTAGGTTGGCAATGCAAATCTAAGGAAATTTAGTGACTAGAATTTTGGAGTGGCAGCAGTGGTTTTTTGTTTTTGACATTTGACAGAGGTAAATATAACCTCGAAAATATTATTTATTTATTTTTATTAATTTCTCTTTATTTAGAACGCAAATAATGAAAATAATTGAATTATACAACATATAATGGAACTGGCACAATTCATAGTAAAGAAAAACAATCCAGATCATCGTTTTCATCTTGTGAAATTCATCAAACATTTACAAGGTAACATTCATCATTGTACATCAATCTAATTCGTTTATTATACTAACATATCGATTATGGTGATGAATTTAACTGATTTTAGGTGTGTGTGATGTAGTAGGATCCATAAATATACAGCAATAAACAGGATAAGATTGTACTGGAATGCAGTGACGTTGATATGGACAATGAATTGGTCTCTATCAATGTACAACTGTAATTATATGGAATTTGTTTAATTATTGAGATGTTTGGTGATTGATTGAAATGTAAGTACAACTTAAATATTGAATAATTAATAAATAATTGCTAAATTGAAATAATTTCCATTAGTATTATTATTATTATTTTCAATCTAGTGATTTTATGTTTGATGAATTTTTAGGTTGGCCATGCAAATCTAAGGAAATTTAGTGACTAGAATTTTGGAGTGGCAGCAGTGGTTTTTTGTTTTTGACATTTGACAGAGGTAAATATAACCACAAAACAATATTATTTGTTTATTATATTAATTTCTCTTTATTTAGAACGCAAATAATGAAAATAATTGAATTACACAATATATAATGGAACTGGCACAATTCATAGTAAAGAAAAACAATCCAGATCATCGTTTTCATCTTGTGAAATTCATCAAACATTTACAAGGTAACATTCATCATTGTACATCAATCTAATTCGTTTATTATACTAACATATCGATTATGGTGATGAATTTAACTGATTTTAGGTGTGTGTGATGTAGTAGGATCCATAAATATACAGCAATAAACAGGATAAGATTGTACTGGAATGCAGTGACGTTGATATGGACAATGAATTGGTCTCTATCAATGTACAACTGTAATTATATGGAATTTGTTTAATTATTGAGATGTTTGGTGATTGATTGAAATGTAAGTACAACTTAAATATTGAATAATTAATAAATAATTGCTAAATTGAAATAATTTCCATTAGTATTATTATTATTATTTTCAATCTAGTGATTTTATGTTTGATCAATTTTTAGGTTGGCAATGCAAATCTAAGGAAATTTAGTGACTAGAATTTTGGAGTGGCAGCAGTGGTTTTTTGTTTTTGACATTTGACAGAGGTAAATATAACCTCGAAAATATTATTTATTTATTTTTATTAATTTCTCTTTATTTAGAACGCAAATAATGAAAATAATTGAATTATACAACATATAATGGAACTGGCACAATTCATAGTAAAGAAAAACAATCCAGATCATCGTTTTCATCTTGTGAAATTCATCAAACATTTACAAGGTAACATTCATCATTGTACATCAATCTAATTCGTTTATTATACCAACATATCGATTATGGTGATGAATTTAACTGATTTTAGGTGTGTGTGATGTAGTAGGATCCATAAATATACAGCAATAAACAGGATAAGATTGTACTGGAATGCAGTGACGTTGATATGGACAATGAATTGGTCTCTATCAATGTACAACTGTAATTATATGGAATTTGTTTAATTATTGAGATGTTTGGTGATTGATTGAAATGTAAGTACAACTTAAATATTGAATAATTAATAAATAATTGCTAAATTGAAATAATTTCCATTAGTATTATTATTATTATTTTCAATCTAGTGATTTTATGTTTGATGAATTTTTAGGTTGGCCATGCAAATCTAAGGAAATTTAGTGACTAGAATTTTGGAGTGGCAGCAGTGGTTTTTTGTTTTTGACATTTGACAGAGGTAAATATAACCACAAAACAATATTATTTGTTTATTATATTAATTTCTCTTTATTTAGAACGCAAATAATGAAAATAATTGAATTACACAATATATAATGGAACTGGCACAATTCATAGTAAAGAAAAACAATCCAGATCATCGTTTTCATCTTGTGAAATTCATCAAACATTTACAAGGTAACATTCATCATTGTACATCAATCTAATTCGTTTATTATACCAACATATCGATTATGGTGATGAATTTAACTGATTTTAGGTGTGTGTGATGTAGTAGGATCCATAAATATACAGCAATAAACAGGATAAGATTGTACTGGAATGCAGTGACGTTGATATGGACAATGAATTGGTCTCTATCAATGTACAACTGTAATTATATGGAATTTGTTTAATTATTGAGATGTTTGGTGATTGATTAAAATGTAAGTACAACTTAAATATTGAATAATTAATACATAATTGCTAAATTGAAATAATTTCCATCAGTATTATTATTATTATTTTCAATCTAGTGATTTTATGTTTGATCAATTTTTAGGTTGGCAATGCAAATCTAAGGAAATTTAGTGACTAGAATTTTGGAGTGGCAGCAGTGGTTTTTTGTTTTTGACATTTGACAGAGGTAAATATAACCTCGAAAATATTATTTATTTATTTTTATTAATTTCTCTTTATTTAGAACGCAAATAATGAAAATAATTGAATTATACAACATATAATGGAACTGGCACAATTCATAGTAAAGAAAAACAATCCAGATCATCGTTTTCATCTTGTGAAATTCATCAAACATTTACAAGGTAACATTCATCATTGTACATCAATCTAATTCGTTTATTATACCAACATATCGATTATGGTGATGAATTTAACTGATTTTAGGTGTGTGTGATGTAGTAGGATCCATAAATATACAGCAATAAACAGGATAAGATTGTACTGGAATGCAGTGACGTTGATATGGACAATGAATTGGTCTCTATCAATGTACAACTGTAATTATATGGAATTTGTTTAATTATTGAGATGTTTGGTGATTGATTGAAATGTAAGTACAACTTAAATATTGAATAATTAATAAATAATTGCTAAATTGAAATAATTTCCATTAGTATTATTATTATTATTTTCAATCTAGTGATTTTATGTTTGATCAATTTTTAGGTTGGCAATGCAAATCTAAGGAAATTTAGTGACTAGAATTTTGGAGTGGCAGCAGTGGTTTTTTGTTTTTGACATTTGACAGAGGTAAATATAACCTCAACACAATATTATTATTTATTTTTATTAATTTCTCTTTATTTAGAACGCAAATAATGAGAATAAGTGAATTATATAAGAAATAATGGAGCTGACACAATTCATAGTAAAGAAAAACAATCCAGATCATCGTTTTCATCTTGTGAAATTCATCAAACATTTACAAGGTAACATTCATCATTGTACATCAATCTAATTCGTTTATTATACTAACATATCGATTATGGTGATGAATTTAACTGATTTTAGGTGTGTGTGATGTAGTAGGATCCATAAATATACAGCAATAAACAGGATAAGATTGTACTGGAATGCAGTGACGTTGATATGGACAATGAATTGGTCTCTATCAATGTACAACTGTAATTATATGAAATTTGTTTAATTATTGAGATGTTTGGTGATTGATTGAAATGTAAGTACAACTTAAATATTGAATAATTAATAAATAATTGCTAAATTGAAATAATTTCCATTAGTATTATTATTATTATTTTCAATCTAGTGATTTTATGTTTGATCAATTTTTAGGTTGGCAATGCAAATCTAAGGAAATTTAGTGACTAGAATTTTGGAGTGGCAGCAGTGGTTTTTTGTTTTTGACATTTGACAGAGGTAAATATAACCTCGAAAATATTATTTATTTATTTTTATTAATTTCTCTTTATTTAGAACGCAAATAATGAAAATAATTGAATTATACAACATATAATGGAACTGGCACAATTCATAGTAAAGAGAAACAATCCAGATCATCGTTTTCATCTTGAGAAATTCATCAAACATTTACAAGGTAACATTCATCATTGTACATCAATCTAATTCGTTTATTATACTAACATATCGATTATGGTGATGAATTTAACTGATTTTAGGTGTGTGTGATGTAGTAGGATCCATAAATATATAGGAATAAACAGGATAAGATTGTACTGGAATGCAGTGACGTTGATATGGACAATGAATTGGTCTCTATCAATGTACAACTGTAATTATATGGAATTTGTTTAATTATTGAGATGTTTGGTGATTGATTAAAATGTAAGTACAACTTAAATATTGAATAATTAATAAATAGAGGAAAAATAAGAATTGAAATGCGATTGCCATCTAGTTGCAAACAATCAAACTGTGCTAATTACAGGTTTCTGTAATTGGATTTAAATTTACAGGTGTCTGTAATTTGATTTGAATTTATAGGTTTCTGTAATTTTGTAGGCATTACAGGTTACTGTAATTCTTAATTTTTTTATAGTTCAGCACTTTGTGTAAAGATGTCGCTGTATGTAATTGCTGCTTTTAAATTATTTTTTTTGGTTTTTTTTTATAATTTTTAATGGGGCACATTTCTCATTTTTGTTATTAATTGTATTTCTCAATGTAGGATGATGGACAATTAATTACAAAGTAATTCATAATTAATCATATCTAATGGTAATGGTGTTGAATTGATTGTGGAACCATTGAACATTGTAAAATGGGGATCATGTTTTGTGTTAATAGTTATTATCAAACTGAAAACTGATTACAATTGTGGAGATGCAAGTCTAAAATTCATTGAATGCCTGTAATTTGTATAAATTAATTGTTTTTCCATTGTAGATTGATATGTGAAATAGCTAGCTAGCAGCATTGTTGTAGAATAAATCGACATGGCAATGGCAATGGCAATGGCATATATAATAAGAAAATAACTGTTGTTTATGATGGGTAGAAATAATGATGAAATCAAAAAGGGAAATACTGCGAGACGACGACGTCGTGACAACTACAAAAAAGCAGAAATTTCAATCTACTACATAATGTGGATGTGAGCTTGCCTGCCAGGTTCGATGTGGTTGTATATCAATATTACTACAGGTACATTAGATAATTGGGGCCGATTGGCCTTCCATTAGCCTTTGTTTAACAAACACAGTTAATCTATTATTGTTGTTCTTCCTATTATAGATACAATCAAGATGTCTGCACCTGGAAGCAAGCCCCTTCAATACATAAACGAAAGTATACTACTATTTGATGGTCTCTCGATCATGTGGTACAGATCGATGCATGATGATGGTTCTTTGTGAAGAAATATGGAAATATGACCATAGATACGAGCGAATGGTTGATTAAATTGATAGAAGAACTATAGAGGAACAATAATGAGAGGTAGGAGACTTATGAATGACTTAAAAATTAACAAAATCTAACTCTATTAATCATCATTCAAATAGGAGAATGAAAATGTATCCTGTCGACTACTAATTCGAGGACCAAAATGCCGCTGCACAGCATGTAGCACGTAGCAGTTTTTCAATTGAAAAGACTCTAGAAACATACTAGCAAGTTGAATTATGGCTTTTGGTATAAAATAATGCTAAATAGTGTAGCAATTTGGATAGCAACGATCCATTAGATTGTAACAATCCAAATGGATAGGCAACCATGAATAATTAGCAATGGTTATAATTAGTTTAAGAGATTTTTAACACTTTACTTATTTTAATGGTAAGTAAATTGATCAATGATTATCACTGTACTAATAGAAAATTAATTACTTTTGAAATTATCTTACATATATATTATTAATATTATTATTATTATTTTCAAATCTAGTGTTTTTATGTTTGATGAATTTTTAGGTTGGCAATGCAAATCTAAGGAAATTTAGTGACTAGAATTTTGGAGTGGCAGCAGTGCCTTTTTGTTTTTGACATTTGACAGAGGTAAATATAACCTCGAAAAAATATTATTACTTATTTTATTAATTTCTCTTTATTTAGAACGCAACTAATGAAAATAATTGAATTACACAACATATAATGGAACTGGCAGAATTCATAGTAAAGAGAAACAATCCAGATCATCGTTTTCATCTTGTGAAATTCATCAAACATTTACAAGGTAACATTCATCATTGTACATCAATCTAATTCGTTTATTATACTAACATATCGATTATGGTGATGAATATGACTAATTTTAGGTGTGTGTAATGTCGCAGGATCCATGAATTTACTCTAAGAATAAAAAAAAACAGGAAAAGATTGTACTGGAATGTGGTGGTGACGTTGAAATGGATGGTGAATTGGTACATCTCTAATTATATGGAATTTGTGTGAATATTTAGATGTGTGGTTGGAAAAAAACGACTCCATTTATATAACAATACTTATCTATGTATTTAGAAAGAAAATAGCAAATGGAAGTGAATTACATAATGTTTGGACGACAATCGTCAGAGTTGGCATAATCATCTTGTGAAATTCATTAAACGTTTACAAGGTAACAATAATCATCGTAGTTGAATGTAAGTAAATCGTTTAATATCTTAAAATATTTATTATATTAATGAATATTTGTAATGTTAGGTGTGTGTGATGTAGTAGGATCCATGGATTTTCATCAAACATTGGATAATAATGGATTGGAAGGTGAATTGGTATCCATTCATGTATAGGGCTAATTCTATGATGATTGTGTGAATATTTAAATGTGTAGTGATTGATTTAAGTGTAAGTACGACATATAGAATTACTAAAGAGTAAATCAGTGATAAATTTAATTAGAATATAGATCAATCAGTATTATTATTAATGTTATCAAAATCTCCATAGGAAAACGAAAAACTGGAATCCGAACGCCATCTATTCAAGAATGTCCAAAGTAAGACACATGGTTCAGCACATCGTCGAGAGATGTCGCTATGTGTAATTGTTGAAATTTTTTAAGAAATACTTGGATTAATTTGAAATTAATTCTATGGATGAAAATTGGATCTTTGGCAGTTGTTGTTGTTTGTTTTGGCAGGGATGGTTACTGTATGGATTAAATACCGTTAACAATTGAAAAATATATTCACATTGAACCAGATTGGTTGTGTATGTATGTATGTATGTATGTATGTGGTTCAAATTTAGAATGAATAGATTTCAAAATTGTATTTTTCATTTTCTAGATCAACACCATCTTCATCTTCATTGGAATTATGGCATGGCATAGCTTGGCTTGGCTTCTGGTATTCAATTCCAATCAAATAAGAGTATGTTATAGAAACTATTGATTGGTCTTGGTTGTGTAATTGTACATAGGAAGTCATGGAGCGATCGCTCTTTCAATTATTCCATATTTCTTGATACTCAATAGAATGCAAGTGATGTATGTTTCTAAATTGTTTCAAAAATTGATGGAGCTATCGCTCATTTAATTATTTCATATTGTTTGTTGTTACTACTTGATAGAATACAATTGATGAATATTGTTTTAATTTCAGGTTTGTATGTTGTAGCAGGAACGATGAATTGACTGGCAAGTTTGATGATCATTCATGGACCAATTATGGGTGGCAATGGTATCTTTTGAAGTTGTTGTTGTTGTTGTTGTTGTTCAACAATTATTGATAGTTGTAATTCGTTCTCAGGTGATTAAATGATAGTGTTAATTAATTATTTGTATAAATTAATTGTTTTTCTGTTGTAGATTGATATGTGAAATAGCTAGCTAGCAGCATTGTTGTATAATAAATCGAAATGAATGGCAATTAAAGAAAATAACTGTTGTTGATGATGGGTGAAAACAGTGATGAAAACAAGAGCTTGCCAGGTTCGATGTGGTTGTATATCAATATTACTACAGGTACATTAGATAATTGCCTTTGTTTAACAAACACAGATAATCTCTTATTGTTGTTCTTCCTATTATTGATACAATCAAGATGTCTGCACCTGGAAGCAAGCCCCTTCAATACATAAACGAAAGTATACTACTATTTGATGGTCTCTCGATCATGTGGTACAGACCGATGCATGATGATGGTTCTTTGTGAAGAAATATGGAAATATGACCATAGATACGAGCGAATGGTTGATTAAATTGATAGAAGAACTATAGAGGAACAATAATGAGAGGTAGGAGACTTATGAATGACTTAAAAATTAACAAAATCTAACTCTATTAATCATCATTCAAACAGGAGAATGAAAATGTATCCTGTCGACTACTAATTCGAGGACCAATATGCTGCTGCACAGCATGTAGCACGTAGCAGTTTTTCAATTGAAAAGACTCTAGAAACATACTAGCAAGTTGAATTATGGCTTTTGGTATAAAATAATGCTAAATAGTGTAGCAATTTGGATAGCAACGATCCATTAGATTGTAACAATCCAAATGGATAGGCAACCATGAATACATCACTATTTAAAATGGATAATTAGCAATGGTTATAATTAGTTTAAGAGATTTTTAACACTTTACTTATTTTAATGGTAAGTAAATTGATCAATGATTATCACTGTACTAATAGAAAATTAATTACTTGTGAAATTATCATACATATATATTATTAATATTATTATTATTATTTTCAAATCTAGTGTTTTTATGTTTGATGAATTTTTAGGTTGGCAATGCAAATCTGGAGACATTTAGTGACTAGAATTTTGGAGTGGCAGCAGTGCCTTTTTGTTTTTGACATTTGACAGAGGTAAATATAACCTCGAAAAAATATTATTATTTATTTTATTAATTTCTCCTTATTTAGAACGCAACTAATGAAAATAATTGAATTATACAACATATAATGGAACTGGCACAATTCATAGTAATGAAGAACAATCCAGATCATCGTTTTCATCTTGTGAAATTCATCAAACATTTACAAGGTAACATTCATCATTGTACATCAATCTAATTCGTTTATTATACTAACATATCGATTATGGTGATGAATTTAACTGATTTTAGGTGTGTGTGATGTAGTAGGATCCATAAATATACAGGAATAAACAGGATAAGATTGTACTGGAATGTGGTGGTGACGTTGAAATGGATGGTGAATTGGTACATCTCTAATTATATGGAATTTGTGTGAATATTTAGATGTGTGGTTGGAAAAAAAACGACTCCATTTATATAACAATACTTATCTATGTATTTAGAAAGAAAATAGCAAATGGAAGTGAATTACATAATGTTTGGACGACAATCGTCAGAGTTGGCATAATCATCTTGTGAAATTCATTAAACGTTTACAAGGTAACAATAATCATCGTAGTTGAATGTAAGTAAATCGTTTAATATCTTAAAATATTTATTATATTAATGAATATTTGTAATTTTAGGTGTGTGTGATGTAGTAGGATCCATGGATTTTCGTCAAACATTGGATAATAATGGATTGGAAGGTGAATTGGTATCCATTCATGTATAGGGCTAATTCTATGATGATTGTGTGAATATTTAAATGTGTAGTGATTGATTTAAGTGTAAGTACGGCTTATAGAATTACTAAAGAGTAAATCAGTGATAAATTTAATTAGAATATAGATCAATCAGTATTATTATTAATGTTATTAAAATCTCCATAGGAAAACGAAAAACTGGAATCCGAACGCCATCTATTCAAGAATGTCCAAAGTAAGACACATGGTTCAGCACATCGTCGAGAGATGTCGCTATGTGTAATTGTTGAAATTTTTTAAGAAATACTTGGATTAATTTGAAATTAATTCTTTGGATGAAAATTGGATCTTTGGCAGTGATGGTTATTGTATGGATTAAATACCGTTAACAATTGTAAAATATAGTCACAATGAACAAAAGATTGGTTGTGTATGTATGTTTGTGGTTTAAATCTAGAATGAATAGATTTCATAATTTTTCAATTTAATTTCTAGATTAACACCATCTTCATCTTCATTGGAACTATTTCATGGCTTGGCTTCTGGTATTGAATTTCAATAAAATAAGAATATGTAAAATAGAAAACTATTGATGATTGATCTTGCTTGTATAATTGTACATACATAAGGCATGGAGCGATCGCTCTTTCAATTATTCCACATTGCTTGCCACTTAATATAGAATTCAATTGATGTATGCTTTTTTACATTGTCGTCTATAATTGATGTGGCGATCGCTCTTTTAATTAATTCATATTATTGTTGTTTCTTGATAGAATATAATTGATGAATATTTTTCTAATTTTAGGTTTGTGTGATATAGCAGTAACCATGAATTGACTGGAAAATTGGATTATTTTGGATAGGAATAGGAATGTTAATTAAGCTGCAGAGTGAACTGTGCTGGTGTTTGGTCGCTTTAAACAACTTAAACAGTATGAATATTGATTGATGATTATTGTTTTGAAATGTTTATAATTTAACATGGCCCCTGACTTCATAATGTGGATCTACAAAAGCTCGTACATAATTCAGCGGAAATATGTCCATAGATACAAGGGAATGGTTGATTAAATTGATAAAGCAACAATAATGAGAGGTAGAAGACTAATAGAAGACCTAAAAATTAACAAAATCTAACTGTTAATCATCATTCAAACAGGAGTGCGGATATACGAATGGAGGATGTTAACTGCTAATTCGAGGACCAAAATGCTGCACATCACGTAGCACATAGCAGTTATTCAATTGAAATATGGAAAATACCAGCAAATTTAATGATGGCAGTTGGAATGTAACAAACCGAATGGGTAGGCAACCATAAATACATTAGTATTTAATTTTTAGGTTGGCAATGCAAATCTAAGGAAATTTAGTGACTAGAATTTTGGTGTGGCAGCAGTGGTTTTTTGTTTTTGACATTTGACAGAGGTAAATATAACCTCGAAAAAATATTATTACTTATTTTATTAATTTCTCTTTATTTAGAACGCAACTAATGAAAATAATTGAATTACACAACATATAATGGAACTGGCAGAATTCATAGTAAAGAGAAACAATCCAGATCATCGTTTTCATCTTGTGAAATTCATCAAACATTTACAAGGTAACACTCATCATTGTACATCAATCTAATTCGTTTATTATACTAACATATCGATTATGGTGATGAATATAACAAATTTTAGGTGTGTGTAATGTCGCAGGATCCATGAATTTACTCTAAGAATAAAAAAAACAGGAAAAGCTTGTACTGGAATGTGGTGGTGACGTTGAAATGGATGGTGAATTGGCACATCTCTAATTATATGGAATTTGTGTGAATATTTAGATGTGTGGTTGAAAAAAAACGACTCCATTTATATAACAATACTTATCTATGTATTTAGAAAGAAAATAGCAAATGGAAGTGAATTACATAATGTTTGGACGACAATCGTCAGAGTTGGCATAATCATCTTGTGAAATTCATTAAACGTTTACAAGGTAACAATAATCATCGTAGTTGAATGTAAGTAAATCGTTTAATATCTTAAAATATTTATTATATTAATGAATATTTGTAATGTTAGGTGTGTGTGATGTAGTAGGATCCATGGATTTTCATCAAACATTGGATAATAATGGATTGGAAGGTGAATTGGTATCCATTCATGTATAGGGCTAATTCTATGATGATTGTGTGAATATTTAAATGTGTAGTGATTGATTTAAGTGTAAGTACGACTTATAGAATTACTAAAGAGTAAATCAGTGATAAATTTAATTAGAATATAGATCAATCAGTATTATTATTAATGTTATTAAAATTTTCATAGGAAAACTACAAACTGGAATGTCCAAACTAAGACACATGGTTCAGCACATCGTGGAGAGATGTCGCTGTATGTAATTTTTGGAATGTTTTTAAAAAATTGTTCATATTTTAAAATGGGGAACATTTCATATGATTATTAATTGTATTTGTCGTTGTAGGTTGATGGACAATTACGAAATAATGAATAATTATTCAAATATGATGGAATCGGTATGGAATTCATTGCGAAAAATTTGATGGAAACATTGAAAATTGTAACATTGTGATCATGTTTTGTTGTCTTGGTAATTATCAAACAGAATACTATTATTGATTACAATTTAGGAAATAAGTACAAGTTCTAAATTCAATGAACGCATGTAATTTATGCTTGCAGTAATTTAAGAATAATTCATGTATGAAAAGTGGATCATTTGCAGTTGTTGTTGTTGTTGTTGTTGTTGTTGTTGTTGTTGTTGTTGCTGTTGTTTGGTTTGGTAGTGGTGGTTATTGTATGGATTAAATACTGTTAACAATTGAAAAATATAGTCACAATGAACAAAAGATTGGTTGTGTATGTATGTATGTATGTATGTGTATGTTTGTGGTTTAAATTTAGAATGAATAGATTTCA